>CM053275.1:60356249-60956249 GCA_028583415.1 Protea cynaroides | reverse complement strand
AGTGATGAGGAGAGGAACGCGATGGTGCGCCCTCACACTCGGGTCGAGGTGACTGATGCTGCGGCTGCTGCTAGGGCTCGGGGAGATCCGGTCGACGATGATGATCGTATGTATATGGATGTCGACGCGATACCCCCACCATCACCCACACAGGTGGATGGAGTTGGTACTTCTATAGAGACTCAGCGCAGATCGGACCTGAGGATGGAGGATTTGCTAGATGCTTAGCGCACAAGAGTGGAGGAGCTGTTGGCTGCTCAGCACACATCTGACCCGTGGATAGGTGAGCTCATGGAGATCCAAAGGCGACCGACGGGAGAGTAGTCGATCTCATAGCTAGTCTACGGACGACCCGGACTCGGATAGCCTGGTTGACTAGAGTCTATGCCGAGGACTACGACAGAGATCGTGAGGCACCGCCTCCTCCTTCGCCTCCGGTTTCTTCCCGATTGTACTTTACCTTTCTTGTACTACGTAGTAACCGTCCGGGTTGTGGACTGTACTCGCTTTAGCGATGTATATACGTTGTAGTTCTCTTACTCGGTGTATGTAACTGGTTTTCTCTTTAATAGATGCATTATTCTCTTTTTAATTCGGTTTCTGTCATCACTTGTGCTTACAATGTGTTTGTATTAAAGCTTTTAATTTATCCTATCTCAGTTCACAATTGTTTTGAATGTATGCTAGTTCGGCAGGCAAGGCCCGAGAAGCTCGATACCAAGTTGTCACACCCCAATTCCGCACACTTCAGAATGGTGTGATGAACCGCCAAATAACCAACGGTTCAACCAGGATCTCTTATAGGCTAACCCCGCGTTATCCAAACTTAACACGCATCCACAATCATAATCAGAGTAATACACAATAGCGGAAAATTTATAAATAATATGAACTGAGAACTAAGATGATACCCATAATATCAAATTATTCTGTGTTTAACTAAGACATAAATATTCAACTACCAAATACATGTCTTATAAATCCAATAAAGAAACCTACAAAAATATCTAATCGAATACACACGAGTTGCACTCGCAGGAGGAGTCGTGTGTATCGTCTTCAGCTCCAACTTCCATAGCTGCTACAGTTCCATACGCTGACAGGTTCATATAATCTTCAAAAGTATATCCTGCATCATCAACTAAAAATATTCGACGTCGAGGGGTGAGCACACAACACGGCTCAGTGAGTAGCCAAAACAATGCAACATTACATATGCATGCAAAAATCAATTTATATCTTTGGTCTTGGTTTATAGTTTGCAATGTGCAATAGAAAGGTTGGGTGATCAAAGGTTAACGGTTATTGATACTGCCTCTATACACAGGGTGTGGAAGCCCGTCCGAAGGTTAACGGTTATCGTCATCCCCATCCACCCTACCATAACATTATACAACAAAGGTTAACGGTTATTGCTATATAATGCTATACCAACACGTAAGCCCCTGTTAGCGAGGGCTTGCAAACTGGGCTCGCTACTAACCAATCCTAATGCCAAACAGTGTATCCAAGGCCTCACCCCTGCATCCCTCAGAACATCCATAGAGATAGAGCTAAGGCTCCCCGGTAGAGTCAGAGACTACAAGGACCGAGACCACCTCCCCTGATACTCTACGAGATAATAGTTCTACTAAGGTAATGGCGATACGGCGATGCCAATGCACAAGACTTGAGTTAGAGATAGAGCTAAAGTGCTGAGACCCACCAAAGGTTAACGGTTATTGACGTTCTCATCACACCTCCCCTGATACTCGCTCGCATCAAGCACATCAACCACACACATACAAGCACATGCCTATTCCTATCATCATCATCATAATGTTATAAACAATAAAATAGATATGCATGAACAAGTAATAGAAATATTGGATGGCATGCTGTATGCACATTACAAACATATTCGCATAGAATCAAACATGGCATAGGACTCAAGAAATAGAAAAACAGTTTATTATTAACCAATTTAGTTTGGGGTTAAGGTTCCTTACCTTAGCTTGCTAATAGATATTTTCCAAGCTTTCGAATCACTGTTATAACTGTATTATATTGCTAGCAAACCTAACAAAGTCGATAGGATTTAATTAGAATTAATTTAGAATTTAAAAACCATTCTGCTAACTGAGGGTCGATGGGTATATCGACCCTCCCTCCATTCTGAACTTTCCGAATGCTGAGGGTCGATGGTCAGAAACACCTAGGGTCGGATGGTCTATCGACCCTCAGTGCGACCCTCGGTGCACTCTGGTCCAATTTCCACTTTTTAATCCATTCTTCGTGTTTGGGGTCCTATGACTTGCTTCCTACATTCACCCAACACTCATTCCATGGCCTAGAACCATGTATAACTCATCTAGATAGCTTTCGTGCATCCTCCTATGGTTTTCCATGAAAACCTAACCATGGATGGATGGTTTGGGTTTCTCCGAAATCCTACACTCAACCATATCTAGCCTAAGGTCTGTAGAAACTCATGGAATTGGTATCCATACCTGAGAAGATTACTTTCCTCTGCAATTTCTTCTCCTTTTTGCTAAGCCTTCTTCCTAGCCTCCTTTCTTCCTTTTTTCCTTCTTCTCTCTTTCTCTCAATTCAATTAGGGTTGTGAAAGGAGTGAATGTGGCTTAGGAACGTCCTTTAAATAGATTAGGAATGCCCTATAATAATCCCATCGAGATTTGGAAAGAATCCCAACCGAAAATTAGGAAATTTCCTAATTTCAGTTTCGTCAGAAGTCGAGGGTCGATGGGAGGGTCGATGATCCGGTCGACCCTAGGGTCTTAAGCTGTCTGACCCTCCCTCAAAAACTGAGGGTCTGACTTTCTGTATTGGGAGGTCCGACCCTGCTTCATTGGGTGTGTGACCCTCCCTTAGAATTAAGTGTTTTCGGGTCGATTTCGTACCTGGGATCTCGATCTCCTTCATGCCCTTGGTCCATTTGACTAGACCATAATGGGTAAACCTGGTTCAAGATGGTAAGACCGGGTTAAATTGACACGGGTCTTACAGCAACTCTTCTCCTTTTTTCTAGGTTCTCTTCCTTGCCTCTCTTCTTCCTCTTTTCCTTCTCCTCCTCTTCCTCTCAATTCAATTAGGGTTGTGAAAGGAGTGAAAGTGGCTTAGGGACGTCCTTTAAATAGACTAGGAACATCCTAAATAAGTCCCATTAAGATTTGGAAAGAATCCCAATCGAAAAATATAGAAATTTCCTAATTTCTATATTCGGCAGGAACCGAGGGTCGATGGGAGGGTCGATGATCCCGTCGACCCTAGGGTCTTAAACTGTCCGACCCTCCCTCCAAAACCGAGGGTCTGACTTTCTGTTTTGGGAGTTCCGACCCTGCTTAGCTGGGTGTGCGACCCTTCCCCTATTTTAAGTGATTTTGGGTCGATTTGATACCTGGGATCTCGATCTCCTTCACGCCCTTGGTACATTTGACTAGACCATGATAGGTGAACCTGGTTCAAGGTGGTAAGATCGGGTTAGATTGACACGGGTCTTACAACTCCCCCCAACTTATAAAAATTTCATCCTCGAAATTGTACGTACCTTCGGAATCAATTAAGTAAGAGTATTGCTTTCTCATAGCATTTTCTTCTTCCCATGTAATTTCTTCCACCTCTCTACTTTTCCAAGTGACCTTAACATAATAGATATCTCGGTTGCATAGACGTTGAACCTTTCGGCTGGTGATTTCTATTGGTGTTACTTCAAACGTCAAATCATCAGTCAATTCTGGCAAATCCACTGTCAAGACATGCATTGGGTCTTTGACATACTTCTTCAATAGAGAAATGTGAAATACGTCATGTACACTTGACATAGATGGTGGTAGTGCTAACTGATAAGCTACTTTTCCACGCTTAGCTAGAATTTCATACGGTCCGACATATCTTGGGCTTAGCTTCCCTTTCTGTCCGAACCTCTTCAATCCTCGCATAGGCGATACTTTTAAAAATACTTTATCACCTACGGCGAACTCTAGATCTCTTCGTCGAGTGTCTGCATATTGCTTCTGACGGTTCTGAGCTGTTCTCACCCTTTCCTTGATAATGTCGACCACTCGACAAGTTTCTTCAACAAATTCCAGTCCAACAATGCTACGTTCTCCCACTTCATTCCAAAATAAGGGAGTTCGACACTTCCTGCCATACAGTGCTTCATAAGGTGACATCTGTATAGTAGCCTGATAGCTCTTATTATAGGAAAACTCGATCAATGGTAACTTTTCATCCCATGATCCCTTGAAATCAATTACACATGCTCGTAGCATATCTTCTAGAATCTGAATTGTACGTTCTGACTGTCCATCTGTCTGTGGGTGGAATGCAGTACTGAACTTCAATGTTGTACCCATCGCCTTTTACAATCCATCCCAAAATTTGGAAGTAAATCGTGGATCTCTATCGGACACAATGCTTTCTGGAACACCATGTAACAGAACAATATTATCCACATACAGCTTTGCTAACCTTTCGAGTGTATATTGGGGTCGTATTGGTATGAAGCGAGCTGTCTTAGTCAAACGATCCACAATCACCCAAACTGCGTCAACTACTCGAGGAGTCAATGGTAGTCCTGTGACGAAGTCCATAGTGATGCAGTCCCATTTCCATGCTGGTTCTGGTAATGGCTGTAACAATCCTGCGGGTCTTTGTCGTTCAGCCTTTACTTTCTGACAATTTAGGCATTGAGACACGAACTTAGCTACATCTGCTTTCATTCCCCTCCACCAATATAGTTTCTTCAGATCATGATACATTTTTGTACTTCCAGGATGTATCGAATAGATGGTGCTATGGGCTTCTTTCATCAGTCGGTGTCTAATGTCCATACTTTCTGTTTCAGGTACACATATTCTTCCGTTATATTTCAGTACTTTCTCGTCATCCAAGGTGAACTCAAGGTTAGTCCTACCTTTCTCAATATCTTCTTACACTGTTCTCAGATAAGGATCTACTTTGATAGCTGTCTTCACTTCGTCTAGTATATCCGGTATAATCTTCAATGCCGCGAACATATTTGAAAACCGGTGAATAAACCCTTGGTTGGCTGATTCATCCGTCGTATCTATCACATATTGCTCGTTGCCGTGATTGAATACTATTCCGTTGGTACACATTGCTGCAGTCGTGCTAATTTCTCCTTGAGATTTAATCACTGCTTTTCTGCTTAATGCATCCGCTACTACGTTCACTTTTCCCGGATGATACTGGATATCACAATCATAGTCTTTCAATAGTTCCAGCCATCTTCTTTGTCTCATATTCAACTCCTTCTGATTAAATAAATAAGTAAGACTTTTATGGTCCGACTTAATCTGAAATTTCTCTCCGTATAAGTAATGTCTCCATATCTTGACAGCATGTACGACTGCCGCTAACTCCAAATCATGAGTGGGATAATTTTTCTCATGTACCTTTAACTGTCTTGAAGCATAAGCAATAACTTGCTCTCCTTGCATAAGCACACATCCTAATCCCAATCCCGATGCATCAGTGTATAAAGTAAATGTCTGTCCTGGAACGGGAATGGTCAAAATCGGGGTGGATATCAATCTGGCCTTCAGTGTCTGGAAGCTCTTCTCACATTTATCCGTCCACACAAACTTTTCACCCTTCTTGGTTAGACTGGTGAGAGGTACGGCAATCTGAGAATAGACCTCTACGAATCTCCGATAATAACCAGCTAGACCCAGAAAACTTTTAATTTCTGAAACGCTCCTTGGTGCTTCCCACTTTACAATAGCCTCGATTTTGCTGGGGTCCACTTTGATCCCTTCAGCGGATACTACATGGCCTAGAAATGCGACTTATAATTTCTGAAACGCTCTTTGGTGCTCTGATACCAAGTTGTCACACTTAGAAAATTTGGCATATAGTTTCTCTTTCCTTAAACGCTGTAGAGCTGCGTTTAGGTTCTTGACATGGGTTTCTTTGTCCTTGGAGTATACCAATATATCATCAATAAATACTATAACCGACGTATCCAACATATCATGGAAAAATCGGTTCATAAGTTCCATGAACGTTGCCGGGGCATTGGTTAATCCGAATGACATGACAAAAAATTCATAATGTCCATATCTGGTCCTGAATGCTGTCTTCGGAATATCACCTTCTTTAATCTTCAGCTGATGGTAACCCGATTGAAGATCGATCTTAGAAAATACTTTTGCTCCTTGTAACTAATCGAACAAGTCATCGATCCTGGGTAGTGGATATCGATTCTTGATTGTCAGTTTGTTCAACTCCCGATAGTTGATACATAATCGAACGCTACCATCCTTCTTCTTTACGAACAACACCAGTGCACCCCATGGAGATATACTGGGTTGAATATAACCCTTGTCCAGCAATTCTTGTAGTTGCACCTTCAGTTTTGTAGGAGCCATTCTGTAAGGTGCCTTTGATACTGGTGCGGCTCCAGGTACCAGGTCTATTACAAACTCTGTGGCACGGTCGGGTGGTAATCCAGGTAGTTCCTCTGGAAATGCGTCAGGGTAATCCCGCACGACGTTAATATCTTCCTTTCGTGGTGCTTCCTTGGTTAGGTCGACCACTGATACTAGGTACCCGACTGCTCCCTTCTCAAGGCACTTTTTAGCCTTTAATGCTGAGAGTATGAGCTTGCGTCTCCGGGGAAGTTTGGTTCCCGAGAAACTGAATTTTGTCCCTTCCTTGTCTTTGAATGTTAGCTTCTTTTTGGCGCATAATAAATTTGTAGAATGCCGAGCTAACCAGTCCATTCCCAAGATGACATCAAAGTCTACCATCTCAAGTTGTATCAAGGTTGCATCTAAGGTCTGCTCTCCAATGAGAACTGGACATGGTCCATAACCTTTTTCTAGTTCCACTTCTAACCCCATCGGTGACCGTACAAGTAATTGTAGCCAAATGTTTTGATGGGTAATTTTGTCTTCTTTCCAAATGACACAGATATAAATGAATGAGTAGCTCCGGAATCGAAGAGTACTCTGGCGGGTACGCCATTTATAGGTACAATACCTGTGATTCATCTTTACTTAGTCTACATGCTGATTAAATGTATTTATAACTTTAAGAGTTTCAGTCATACCTGTGACCACATCAGGTGATGCGGCCACATCCTCGGACGTAACAACATATACACGTCCCTGATGGAATTGTTTCTTGGGCTTAGGGTACTCCCTTGCCATATGTCCCAGCTGGTTGCAGTTAAAACATTTTGGGGCTTCAGAATTTGGCTTTGGCTGAGGTTGAGCTGCTGGGGTAGTCTTGGTTGCAGCATTAAAATTCTGAGGACGCAAAGGCTTATACGTCCTGTTATTGCCTCCGTTGTAGGAGTTTCCGGCTGGCCTTTTGATGCCTTTGTTCTGAGTAAAATAACTCTCCTTCTGGCTCGATTCAATCACTCGAGCAATCTGGACAGCTTCGTTGTAAATTTTCTTCTCTAAGCCCAGAACATGTTCTCTTATGTTTCCTCTAAGTCCCATGACGAACCTACGGGTTTTGGTTTCTTCTTCTTGCATGCTAGCCGGTGCAAAGAAGAACAGCTCTTCGTAGCGCTGTTGATATGAGTCTACTGACATCTGTCCCTGATAAAGACTCAGGAACTCCTTCTCCATTGAATCTCTGAAGCTTCGTGGAAAATATTTCTCAAAGAATGCTTCTTTATATATAGCCCATGTTAGTAGGGCGTGCTTGGTCAGTAAATATGTCTTCGTGGATTTCCACCAATGGTGTGCGTCGCCCTTGAGCATGAAGGTGGCGCATAGTACTTTCTCTTCCGCTGTAATAGTCATCATGAGGAAGTTTCTCTCCATTTCGTCTATCCAGTGTGCTGGCCACAATGGATCAGACGGCTTGCCGTTGAATTCTCTGGGTTTCATCTTCAAAAATCTCTCCACTAGTCGGGAGTGGTCCATCTGATTCTGGGGGTTTGCCCCAAACATATAAGGTGGATACTGATAATTTCCTTAAGCTGCTTCCGGTACCTGCCCTGGAATCGGTGCAGCCGGTTGTTGAGGTGTCTGAGGGGCTGGGTGGTTACCTACTGGTGCGGCACTAGCCTGTCCGGTGTGCATGGGTGCAGCCTGAGTGGCTTGGAACATAATTCCCATGGCAACCTGCATTTGAGCCTGTGCGTGTTGCATATGTTGTAGCTGCTGAGCTAGGTTCATAACCACAGTTGCTAGCTCCGGTGGTGGAGGTGGCAAATTTGTAGGGTTTACCGGTTCTGGATTTCCCGGTGCATGGTTATTCTCTTGACTAGTCTCCTCCACGGGTGGTGGTGGTGGGACTGTGTTTCGGGTCTGTCGGGTCACTCTATGTCCGAACATAATTCTTTTTTGAGATGGGTGGTGCCTGAAAATCATCAAAATCAGTGAGAAATCATTTATACCTAATGTAGGCACGCTAACTGATATAAAATTTAAAATCCTCAATTCATTATATGAAAAATACTGTCTTTTCTATGCAGGGTCGATGGTGTGTCCGACCCTTGGTATCCGACCCTGGGAATGACCTGTTCTTCCCGAGAGCTGAGGGTCGATGCGAGGGTCGATGGGTATCCGACCCTCAGTCCGACCCTTGATTTTCTGTCAGATTCCCGAGAGCTAAGGGTCGATGGTGTCAGTCGAATTGTCCGATCCTCGGACCAAAAATCAGATTTTTAAGATCCGATTTTGGGTCATTTTTCACTATTCCTCCTCCGTTTCGACTCGTCTCTACTCTCTGAGTTGCTACATTGCTACTCCACTATTTTTGGTCGGTTTAACTCCGGATTTCGACGTCCACGTCATCATTACAGGTTTGTCCACTCATTTTCACCTGTTTTTAGGTTTTCCTTTCTAGGTTTTTGCACATTTAACTTGTATTTTCCAAATTAAACTTTTTCCAACCGTAAAAATTTGATTTTTATTGGGGGCTTTTGTTATTGGTGTCTCGAGGAACAAAAGCCCTCAAAAATTTTTGAGTTTCATCGGTTGGTTATCGAGGAACTTAAAATTTTCTCTTTTTGCCCTAATTTGTCGAAATTTTGATTTTTCTTGAATTTCTTTAAATTGGACATCGTCAGTTTAAATTTCCTACTGTATGTGGATTGTAGGATACGTTTTGACCTACGTAAGTCCTTATGCCCACTTGTATGGTGAGGAATGAGCTTCATGGTCAACTTACGTCGTTATTACCTCAAATTCTGGATTTTTACCCTGCTAACTCCTTGTTTCCTTTTTCTTTCTTATTCTGTAGATACCATGGCTCGTACCAAAATACCCAGAGTGCGTGATCCACTTCGCTTCCGTTCGAATGAAGCCGAGGCACAGTATGCTGACTATGCCCGTAAGAAGGTTGAAGGGGGTCGCATGGTGAACTTGGCTGAGCTAGCCTTGTTCAATGTAAAGGGAGCGTTTGGTGATATGGGTTGGCTCCCTGTCATCACATACGACGCGTGCACCTGTCCAGACTTGGTACGCCAGTTCTATTGTAATCTCCAGGTGGTGGGGAATTACAATGATGTTGAGCACGGTCAGGAGTTACGCATCACCAGTTACATCAAGGGGGTGCACATCTCCTTTGATTATCGGCAGCTGACCGATCTGTTGGGCATTCCCTATGATGACCCCATGGTGTACTGTGCGCCGGGAGAGCCACAGTTTGTTGAGATGGAGATGAGAGCAGAGATCGACAACCAGTTGCTCCGTCCCGATAGATGGCAGATGAGAGCTCGCTACTTGCGTCCAGCTCCACGGGTCTTCTGTAAGATTATTCAGCATAATCTGATCCCGCAGAGTGGGCACTATGAGAGGGTCTCTCAGCTGACACAGTTCTTGATCTACAGTATATGCACTCGACAGTCGGTCTGCCTACCTTACATCATCATGCGGACGATGATTAGTGCTACATTGTCCGGTCATAGGGGAAATCTACCCTATGGACGCATGATTACAGTGCTACTGACCCGTCTGGGGGTGGATCTGGTAGATGAGAAGATTCAGGAGAAGACCTTCTCGTCGCCTCTAGATTGGGAGGCCATCTGCAAGATGGGGCTGCGAGATGCCGAGGTTAGTGATGAGGAGAGGAATGCGATGGTGCACCCTCACACTCGGGTTGAGATGGCTGATGCTGAGGCTGCTGCTGCTGCTACTAGAGCTCGTTGGGATCCGGTCGACGATGACGATCGTATGTATATGGACGTCGACTCGATACCACCGCCATCACCCACACATGCGGCTGGAGTTGGTACATCTTCTGCGGCGGCTCCTGCACCTGAGGCTGGTCCTTCCCATTCGGCTGATCCTTCAATTCCACCTTCAGCCATGATGGAGATGCTACAGGAGATCAGGGATGCTCAGTGCAGATCTGATCTGAGGATGGATGAGTTGTTGGCTGCTCAACAAGCATCAGGCGTACGGATGGGGGAGCTCCTAGAGGTGCAGTGTGCGACTGATCAGAGGATAGCCAGTCTCACAGCTAGTCTCTAGACGAGCCAGACCCAGGTGGCCTGGTTGACTAGGGTCTATGCTGAGGACTATGACAGAGATCGTGAGGCCCCGCCTCCTCCTTCGCCTCCAGCTTCTTGATTGTACTTTATTTTGCTTGTACTACAGAGTAACTGTCCGGGTTGTGGACTATACTCTGCTTTCGTTACATATATATGTTTTGTTTCGCTCTCATTGTCATGTAAACATGTTTCTCTTTTTAATAGATGCATTATTCTCTTTTAGATTTTGTCTCAAACATCACTAGTGCTTACAATGTGTTAATATTATTGTTTTTATTTTTTTACCCTATCTCAGTTCACAATTTTCTTGAATGTATGCTAGTTCAGCGGACAAGGCATGAGATGCTCTGATACCAAGTTTATCACACCCCAATTATGGACTAACCAGAATGGTGTGATGAATCGCTAATAAACCGACGGTTCAACCAGGATCTCAAATAGGCTATCCCCGCATTATCTAAACTTACACACATCCATGATCATAATCAGAGTAAATACACAATAGCGAAAGTCTTATAATAACATAAACTGAGAACTAACATGATATCATTAATTTAATAGCAAATTATTCTGTTATCAACTGAGACATAAATATTTAAATACCAAATACATGTCTTAATAAATCCAATCAAAGAAACCTATAAAATATCTAATCAAATACACACGAGTTGCACTCGCAAGAGGAGTCGTGTGTATCCGCTTCAACTTCAACCTCCATAGCTGCCACGTTCCCGTATGCAGACGCATTCATATAGTCTTCAACGGTATAACCTGCATCATCAACTAAAAATATTCGACGTCGAGGGGTGAGCACACAACACGGCTCAGTGAGTAGCCAAAACAATGCAACAATACATATGCATGCAAAAAGTCAATTTATATCTTTGGTCTGGTTTATAAGTTTGCAGTATGCAATAGAAAGGTTTAGGTAGCCAAAGGTCGCGTTTATTGACCCCGCCTCTATACACGAGTGTGTGACGTTACCCGAAGATCACGTTTATCGTCAACTCACATGCACCCAACCATGAACAATGGTTACGTTTATTGCTATATAGTGCCATACCAACACGTAAGCCCCTGTTAGCGAGGGCTGCAAACTGGGCTCGCAACTAACCGATCCTAATGCCAAACAGTGTATCCAAGGCCTCACCCCAGCATCCCTCAGAATGCCCATAGAGATAGAGCTAAGGCCCCCGGTAGAGTCAGAGACTACAAGGACCGAGACCACCTCCCCTGATACTCTACGACATAATAGTTCTGCTAAAGTAATGGCGATATGACGATGCCAATGCACCAGACTTGAGTTAGAGATGAGCTAAAGTGCTGAGACCCGCCAAAGGTTAACGTTTATTGACGTTCTCATCACACCTCCCTTGATACTCGCTCGCATCAAGCACATCAACCACACATATATAAGCACAAGCCTATTCCTATCATCATCATCATCATCATGTTATAAACAATAAAATAAATATGCATGAACAAGTAATAGAAATATTGGATGGCATGCTGTTTGCACATTATAAACACATTCGCATAGAATCAAACATGGCATTGGACTCAAGAAATAGAAAATAGTTTATTATTAACCAATTTAGTTTGGGGTTAAGGTTCCTCACCTTAGCTTGCTAATAGATACTTTTCTAAGCTTTAGAATCACCCTTATAATGTTATTATATTGCTAGCAAACCTAACAAAGTCGATAGAATTAATTAGAATAAATTCTGAACTTAAAAACCATTCTGTTAACTGAGGGTCGATGCTAGGGTCGATGCTAGGGTCGATTGGTCTATCGACCCTCCCCTCTTTCTGGACTTCCCGAATGCTGAGGGTCGATGGTCAGAAACACCTAGGGTCGGATGGCCTATCGACCCTGGGTGCGACCCTCGGTGCACTTTGGTCCAATTTCCACTTTTTAATCCATTCTTCGTATTTGGGGTCCTATGGGCTGCTCCTACATTCCATTCTACATCCATTCCATGGTCTGAAACCATGTATAATCCATATAAATAGTTTTCATGCATCCACCTATGGGTTTCCATGAAAACATAACCATGGATGGATGGTTTGGGTTTCTCCGAGATCACTCTCTCTCTCCAATAACTATCCTAAGGTCTATAGAAACTCATGGAATTAGTATCCATACCTGAGAAGATAAATCTTTCTCTGCAACTCTTCTCCTTTTTGCTAGGTTCTCTTCCTTGCCTCTCTTCTTCCTCTTTTCCTTCTCCTCTCTTCCTCTCAATTCAATTAGGGTTGTGAAAGGAGTGAAAGTGGCTTAGGGACGTCCTTTAAATAGACTAGGAACATCCTAAATATGTCCCATTAAGATTTGGAAAGAATCCCAATCGAAAAATATAGAAATTTCCTAATTTCTATATTCAGCAGGAACCGAGGGTCGATGGGAGGGTCGATGATCCCGTCGACCCTAGGGTCTTAAACTGTCCGACCCTCCCTCCAAAACTGAGGGTCTGACTTTCTGTTTTGGGAGGTCCGACCCTGCTTAGCTGGGTGTGTGACCCTTCCCCTATTTTAAGTATTTTTGGGTCGATTTGATACCTGGGATCTCGATCTCCTTCACGCCCTTGGTCCATTTGACTCGACCATGATAGGTGAACCTGGTTCAAGGTTGTGAGACCGGGTTAGATTGACACGGGTCTTACAGTCGGAGTCATGATCGACCCTGGGTGCGACCCTCCCCAATCTGGACTATCCGAACACTGAGGTTCGATACTCAGGATCACATAGGGTCGGATGGTCATCGACCCTCTGTATGACCCTCGGTGTATTTTGGTCAATTTCCTTCCTTTTAATCCATTCTTCGTATTTGGGGTCCTATGGCTTGCTCCTACATTCCATTCAACATTCATTCTATGGTTTAGAATCATGAATCATCTACGGTCTAGAACCATGAATCATCTACCTGAATAGCTTTCATATAATCTCCCATGGTTTTCCATGAAAACCTAACCAAGGGTTGATGGTTTGGGTTTCTCCGAGATCATACCCTCATCATTATCTAACCTAAGGTCTGTAGAAACTCATGGAATTAATATCCATACCTGAAAAGATTACTCCTTCTCTGCAAATCTTCTTCTTCCTTAGCCTTTCCTTCAAGTTTTCCTTCTCTTCTACTCTTCCTTTTCTTCTCTTTCTCTCAATCCAATTAGGGTTGTAAAAGGAGTGAAAAAGGCTTAGGGACGTCCTTTAGATAGAGTAGAAACATCCTAAATTAAGTCCCTTTGAAATTAGGAAAGAATCCAAATCGAAAATTAGGAAATTTCCTAATTTCAGTTTCGGCGGCAACTAAGGGTCGATGGGAGGGTCGATGATCCCGTCGACCCTAGGATTCTATGTTTTTCGACCCTCCCTTCAAAACTGAGGCTCTCACTTTCTGTCTTGGGGAATCCGAACCTCCTTAGCTGGGTATGCGACCCTTCCCCTAATTTAAGTATTTTTGGGTCGATTTAGTACCTGGGATCTCGATCTCCTTCACGCCCTTGGTCCATTTGACTCGACCATGATGGGTAAACCTGGTTCAAGGTGATAAGACCGGATTAGATTGACACGGGTCTTATAGAAGCTAAGTATGCTCGCTATGCTCGTAAGAAGGTAGAAGGAGGTCGTCGTGTGGACTTGGCTAGTTTAGCCTTGTTGGACGTGGAGACAGCATTTGGTGACGTGGGCTGGCTTCCCGTGATTACCTACGACGCCTGTACCAGTCCGGATCTGGTGAGACAGTTCTAATGTAACCTCCAGGTGGTGGGAGATCACAATGAAACTGAGAGGGGTAGGGAGCTCAAGATCACTAGCTACGTTAAATGAGTAGAGGTTTCCTTTGACTGCCAACAGTTAGCGGATCTTTTGGGCATATCACATGACGGCCCTTTGGTGTACTGTGCTCCCAGGGAGCCCCAGTTCTTTTCCTTGGAGATGCGGGCTAAGATAGACCATCAGCTTATCTGAGAGGATCGCTAGGAAATGAAAGCGATCAACCTATGTCCAGAGCCTCGGTTGTACTGTAAGATCATCCAGCACAACCTGATACCCCAGAGTGGACATTACGAGAGGATCTCCCAGTTGACCCAGTACTTACTTTACTGTATCTGCACTAGGCAGCCTGTCTGCCTCCCTTAAATTATTATGAGGACAATGATCTGTGCTACGCTATCTGGTCAGATAGGCAACCTTTCCTATGGACGCCTGATCACTACACTACTTACCTGTCTAGGGGTTGATTTAGTAGATGAGAAGATTCAGGAGAAGACTTTCTCATTAGTGCTGGACTGGGTGGCCATCTGTAGGATGGGCATGCAGGATGCTCAGGTCAGTGATTTGGAGAGGAATGCTTTGGTGTGTCCTCGTACTCGGGTAGAGGTGGCAGACGTTGAGGCGGCAGCAGCAGTAGCAGGAGGAGCAGGGGTTCATGGGGGTGATGATGAGGATCGCATGTATATGGATGTGGACGCTATACCTCCTCCATCACCTCGACATTCTACTGGAGCTGGTCCATCTCGGGCACCTTCACACATGGCTGGTCCTTCACGCCCACCTTCTGATGATATTATGGGGCTGTTGTGTGAGATTAGGGAGGCCCAGCGCACGTCAGATCAACGGATGGCCGAGCTGGCAGCTAGTCTTCAGGTGACCCAGACTCAGGTGGCCTGGTTGACTAGGGTGTATGCTGAGGACTATGATAGAGATCGCGAGGCACCTCCTCCTCCAGCACCTCCAGCCCCATGATGTATATATATATATATATATATATTCTTTTGTTTTTCTTAAATTACAGAGTAATTGTCTGGATTGTGGACTGTACTCTGGTTTGGATATGTATAAACATTGCTTTTGATTTGATGTATATATAAAGCTTGTTCCTTCTTTTATATGTGCATTATTCTCTTTCTTAATTTTGTCTCACACGCTTTGAGAGCACGGGGTTGATCCTGTAGTCTCGTAGGTCCATTCTAAGAATGTTCTATGGCTCATAACTATGATTTTAACACACTTTCCATTGTCTATGATGATTACTTTCATGGATGAGTGGATTCTTTCGAAACTCATCCACGGGTAGATGATTTGGTTTTCTCCCAACCCTAACTTCCTCATAAGCTATTCTAGGGTCCTTCATAATTCATGTGGAATGTATTCATACCTTAAGGTTGCTGAGATTAAAAGAATTCTCTGAATTCCTTTTCTTTAGTTGTCTTATCAAATTCTCCTTCTCTTCTTCTTCTCTTCCTTCTCTTCTCTTTCTCTCACTCTCAAATAGGGTTCCAAAAGGAGTGAAAGAGCCTAAGGAACGTCATATTTATAGAAGAAAACCTCCTAAAATATGTCCCATCGAGATTAGGAAAGGAATTCTTGAAATTAAGAAAGTTTCCTAATTCACGATTTTAGTCTGTCACCATAGGGTCGATGCTAGGGTCACAGAATCCGTCGGCCCTAGGGTCTCAAGTCATCCGACCCTAGGACTGAAAAGTCATCGGTTGGACTCTGTTGAGGTGGGGTCGACCCTACCTATTTATGCATGCGACCCTACCCTCATATTTACTGTTTTTGGATCAAATTCATACCTGGTTTTGTGATTTCCTTTACGTACTTGGTCCACTTGGCTCGACCATGATAGGTAGACCTGGTACAAGGTGGTAAGACCGGTTAGTTCAGTATGGGTCTTACACAATAGGTTTACAGAGTGCCAAGCTAACCAATCCATTCCCAAGATAACGTCAAAGTCTGCCATCTCGAGTTGAATTAAGGTTGCATCCAAAATTTTTTCGTCGATAAGAACTGGACATGGTCCATAACCTTTTTCTAGTTCCACTTCTAATCCCATAGGTGAATGTACCAACAATTTGTAGTCTAAAGGTCTGAGGGGTAGATTTAGCTTCTTTCCAAATGACATGGATATAAAAAAATGACTAGCTCCAGAATCAAAGAGTACTCTGGCGAGTTTGCCATTAATAGGTACGATACCTGTGATTTGATTTAATTTAGTCTACATGCTCACATAAGGTAATACAAAATAAAAGGTTCAGGTCATACCTATGACCACATCAGGCGATGTGATAGCATCTTCAGATGTAACTGCATAAACCTTTCCTTGTTGTAGCTGCTTCCTGGGCTTAGGGCACTCCCTTGAATAATGTCCTATTTGATTACATTTAAAGTATTTTACTCCCTCACTACTTTGCTTCTGTTGAGGTTGGACTGTTGGAGTAGTCTTGGCTGCAGCATTGAAGCCTTGAGTACGAAAGGGTTTAAAGGTCTTTGCGTTCCCTCCATTATATGAATTTCCATTAGGCCTTTTGATACCTCTGTTCTAAGCAAAATAAATTTTCCTTTAGCTCGATTCTAGTACTCAAGTAATTTGTACCGCTTCATTATAAATCTTCTTTTCTAGTCCCAATACATGCTCATGGATACTTTCCCTAGGTCCCATGATGAACCTTCGGGGTTTGGCATTTTCCTCCTACATGCTAGAGGGAGCAAAGAAACACAGCTCTTCATAACGTTTTTGATACGCATCCACAGTCTTCTGTCCCTGATACAGACTCAGAAACTCTCTTTCCATCGCATCTCTAAAACTTATGGGAAAATACTTCTTGAATAATGCTTCTTTATAGATAGCCCAGGTCAATTGGGCATGCTTCGTTAGCAGATAACTTCGAGTAGACTTCCACCAATGGCGTGCATCGCCCTTCACCATAAATGTGGCACATAACACTTTTTTCTCTTTATTTACAGTCATCATCATGAAGTTTCTTTCCATCTTGTCGATCCAGTGAGCTGGCCACAAAGGATCTGCTGGCTTGCCATTATATTCCTTAGGCTTCATCCTCAGGAAATGCTCGATCAATTGAGAATGGTCCAACTGATACTGAGCATATGCTCCATATATAGGTGGTTGATACTGGTAATTTCCTTGGTTGTATATGCCTTGAGCTACTTCAAGGTTTTGTACATGAGCTTGTACAAATGGTGTTTGAGGTGCTTGAGGTACCGTATTATTCATAGTCGATGCTTGGGGCACGATGTTTCTACCCTCTGGTATGGTACTAGCCTTTCCCACCGGTAAAGGTGTAGTGTTTACAGCTGGAAAAGCCATTCTCATAGCAGCTTGCATGTTGGCTTGTACTTGCTGTATTTGATGCAATTATTGTGCTAGATTCATCACCGCAGTAGCCAAATCTGTAGGTGGGGCTGGCAAATTTGTATGGTTAGCCTGGTCGTTGACTCTTGGCGGTACCACATTTTGATTCTCCTGTTCCTCAGGGTTTTCATGGCCATTTTGCTCCACAGGTGGTAGTGGGGGAATTGGGTTACGTCCTCTCCTGGTTATTCTTCGCCCAACCATTTCCTGTTTTCGATGGTGGTAGTGTCTGAAAGTCAAGGAACATATGAGGCCACCATAATATATGTCATTCTCATGTCAAAATCTAAATAAACAAGGTAAAATTTCAATCTTTAAAGTCATTCAGTCAAAA
The DNA here is from genome assembly GCA_028583415.1 of Protea cynaroides. Classification (NCBI taxonomy): domain Eukaryota; kingdom Viridiplantae; phylum Streptophyta; class Magnoliopsida; order Proteales; family Proteaceae; genus Protea; species Protea cynaroides. The sequence goes on along the minus strand of CM053275.1, from coordinate 60,938,282 downwards.
CAGAGTATTTTTCATCGTGTGGTCGATGGTCGGGTCGCAGTATATGCGACCATAGGGTATGCGACCACACAAACCCTGTCAGCTCACCGAGAGCCTGTGGTCGATCATGTGGGAGCACTATATGCGACCACAAGATTGCGACCACAAAAAACCTGTCAACTCACCGAGAGCCTGTGGTCGATCGTGTGGTCGATCGTGTGGTCACATTTTTTATGGAATTTTGCAACTACCCGACCCCAAATCAGGTTTTTAAACCTGATTTTTGGAGCCATTCTCCATTTTTCTCATTTGTCTTCAATTCAACTCCCCTCCACTTAGTTGCTACAGTGTCGATCGCACAAATTTGGTGATTCTTTCATCGATCCACTACCTACTATGAGGACAAAGATCGTAATTTTGTTTGGAAGTCGCCACCTAGATTAAGGTCTAGGACCTTAGAAATGTGAAATCTCACCCTAAGGTAAAACTTCGATTGACTCATGACCCTTAGATTGGATTTCTAGTCCATCAGAGATTGGGTAAGCGTCAGGTTACGATTATGGGAAGGGGTTAGGCATCCAAACCGCCCGATCGAAATCGGTCTCCTATACCTTTCCTATGCTAGACTTTATCTATTAAACCGAACCAAACCAAGTGTTTTGATATCATTGAACCGAATCTGTATCCATTAGATTACCTATGTATCATGAAATTATTCCAAAAATCAGGTTCACCATAGTAGTTCAGGTGTGATTAAAGTTTATGGCTCTGATTTATGTTTGTGCTTGATTAAGTTCATTGTTCAAGTTGAAGTTTATGCTTGAAAGACTGAGAAATCCTATGGGTTAGGATCTAGATAGTCCATGTGAACTAATAGATAGTCCTAGTGGATCTAAGAATGGATAACCCTTTCTGGGTCTGAATATGGATAACCCTTTCTGGGTTGGAATGTGGATAACCCTATTTGGTTCAAAATGTGGATAACCCTATTTGGGTCAAAATATGGATGGATATCTTAGTCGATCTATGGATAGTCCGAGTGCACTAAGGTGTGGATCCAAATTTGGGATTCTCCCAAATAGCCTACGTATCCTAGGGTTGAGCGTAGGAATCAGAATCCACGTAGTTCAAAATGATGGGTGGATATCCAAGTGGATCTATGGATAGTCCGAGTGGACTAAGGTGTGGATCCGAATGTGGGTTTCTCCCAAATGGCCTATGTATCCTAGGGTTTGACCTAGGAATTAGAATCCGTATAGTTCGGAATGATGGGTGGATATTCAGGTGGATCTATGGATAGTTCGAGTGGACTAAGGTGTGGATCCGAATTTGGGATTCTCCCAAATAGCCTACGTATCCTAGGGTTTGCCCTAGGAATCAGAATATACATAGTTTGAAAAATGGCTAAAATAACCTGTTCTAGGTTAAGGATTGAAAATCTATTCTAGGATTAGGATTTAGAACCTATTCTAGGTGTAGGGTTTAGAACTTATTCTATGTTTAGGATTTACTGAGGGGCAGAAATCATTCTTGAGGTACCCTTTTCATCCTAAGCTCTAATTTTAGAAGGTTTGGAAAAGCATTCTCTTTCTTTATTAAGATTTTTATTATTTCACATTATACCCTTCCCAAGAATGTGGGTGCCTAAATACATGTCCCCACGCCTAGATTGTCTTCTAGAAGTGTGCATATATGGCAGTTCAACTAGTGTGAGACATAAATTAAATTATTACCAAAAATAAATTATTCATCTAAATATGGCATATAACACATTTATGGCAAGAAATACACATATTACAAATAAGGAAAGAACCTATATGACAAGAAATATTATGCTAATCTAAGCATGGTAAGACCTAATATGGCAAGGAATCAATATATGCATCTATATGTCAATATGGCAAGCACGAAACATAGAATACAAATATGGCATGAATTATCCAAATAGGTAAGATCTTATATGCTATTTTCTAAGCATGGTAAGACCTAACATGTAAGAAATTATTGTATACATCTATATGTCATTATGGTAAGTACCAAATATAGAATGCAAATATGGAAAAATTATCCAAATAAAGGTAAAATCTTAGATGCTATTTTCTAAACATGGTAAGACCTAACAAGGTAAGAAATTAATGTATTCATCTATATATCAATATGTTAAGTACGAGTCATAGTTGCAACTATAGAAAAATTATCCAAATAAAGGTAAGATCTGTTATGCTATTTTCTAAGCATGGTAAGACCTAACATGGTAAGAAATTAAAGTATGCATCTATATATCAATATGGTAAGTACCAATCGTAGAATGCAAATATGGCATGGATCATCCAAAAAAGGTAAGATCTTATATGCTATTTTCTAAGCATGGTAAGACCTAACAAGGTAAGAAATTAATGTATGGAAAGGCTAAAAATTAACAAGATATCACAATAGACATGTGACAAGCATCAATTATAGCATGTATATAAATTGTAAGAAACATCCATCATACCACGTATAAAAATAAAATATAAAAAAATAATAATGACAAGTAATCTAGAGATTATTATGCAAAATATTATAAAATATAGTCATAGCATGGCATGCATGACACATTGAATGGAAACAAATAGCAAAACACTTTCATGGCCATTAACATCAATTCAATGTTAAATTCATTTTAATGTTATCATAAGGCCATTAAAATCATGTTAAATTCAATGTTCATTAAAATTTAAACCACAACAATCTACATGATTTTTCATAGTCTTCCTAAATTCAAATAAATCCAAACCTTTCAAGAGGTTCTTTCTGACTCATAGATGAATCTAGGGTAGGATTTAGAGAGTCATTGGATTAATTTTTGACATATTGACTAAAACCCTAATTCAGGTTCCAAATATGGTGTTTCAAATCTATTGTTCCACTCGAGGATTTGTTTGGCTAAGCAAACCTCCATCCATGGAGCTTAGTTTTGAACCAGAGGAATTCGTATCATGAGAATGAGAGAAAGAAATCATAGACATAGCAAAAATCATGACAAAATTGATCAAACATGCATCATCAAAGTAAATCGTACAGATAGCCTGTTTAATCATTCTTATTATCAATAGATAATTATTAAGACATGAGTTTAGGCTTCTTACCTTGTTCCAACAATGGATGAATCCTCGATTGCAAACTGCTTGGAGAAGATGACAATGTGAGTACTTCTTCCTTCTCTTTTCCTCTTTCTCCTTTTCTTTTCTTCTTTCTCTTCTTCTTCTCTTCTTCTCCTTGGTTTCTTCTTTTTCTTCTCTCTCTCTCCCATGGTTTTTTTTCTCTTTCTCTCTTCTTCTCTCTTCTCTCTTACTCGACCACTCTCTTTTCATGTTTTTCTCTTCTCCTCTCTCCCTCTTTCTCATGGCCTCTCCTTTTCTCTTATAGAAAAAACCTCTCTTCTCTCTCTCATGCCCTCTCTTATAGCAAACCTTCTTCCTTCTCACGTCTCCCTTTCTCCCTTTTCTCTCTTTCCTTCTTCTCTCTTTCCTTCCTTTTCTTCTTCTTTCCTTCTTCTCTTCTTTCCTTTTTTCCATCTCCCTCTCTCTTTCTCACGGCCTCTCTTCTAGAAAACCTTCTCTTTCTCACGGCCTCTCTTCTTTTCTCTCTTTCCTTCTTCTCTCTTCCTTCCTTTTCTTCTTCTTTGCTTCTTCTCTTCTTTCCTTTTCTCTTCTAGAAAATCTCTTCTCTCTCTCACGGCCTCTCTTCTTTTCTTTCTTTCCTTTTTTTCCCTTCCTTCCTTTTCTTCTTCCTTCTTCATCTTCTTTTTGGCTTTTCCTTCCCTCTTTTTTTCGGCTTCTTCTCTTATCTCTCTTCCTCGACTTTTCCTTCCTTTCATTCCTATATATATATATATATATATATATATATATATATATATATATATATATATATATATATATATATGAATATATTAATATATATAATATAATATACCTATAAGACATATATATATATATATATATATATATTTTATATAATAATATATTATACATTATATAAATATATATATAAAGAAATGCAAGCATATGGGCCGACATGACTTGGTCCGAATTGGTATGAGCTGGGCTGGGCTGAGTTGGACTAGGTTGGGTTAAGCTGGTTTGGTTCGAGTTGATTTCTTCTATCATTTCATAGTCTATTTCTGCTGCCATTCTAGTCTCTACTCTAAATTTTCTACGTTCACTTTGTAGAACACTAAAAATGAAGAATATTGGAATTTGAATCACCTCATTTGGAAATAAAATGGCCAACTTACAAATTTATGAAGTTTTAATAGGCCAATTATTGATAATTTGGCTAACCATTCTGCATGGGATCCTTTGGAGACTTCTGCCTGAAATCCTTTACCCCCACATTGTAGAGTACTAAAAATGGAACATATTGAAACTGAAATCACCTGATTTGGACGTGGGGTGACCAAAATATGAATTTTCAAAGATTAAACGACCATTTCGATATGTAATTTTGCATGGGACCCTTTGAAAAATTTTGTACCAAATTTTTCATGTCCACTTTGAAGAACACCACAAATCAAGAATAATGGTCTTTGAATCATCTAAATCTGACATAGAACGGCAAAGATATGAAGCTTTGAATTTTTATCGATGATTTTGCATGAAAGCTTGCATGGGGCCCACCGGTGACCTTTGCGCAAGATTTTTGACGTCCACTTTGAAGAGAACTGAAAATAAGGAATATTGGCCTTTGAATCATCTGATTCCGATATCAGATGACCAAGATATGAAGATTTGAAGTTTAAATGATAATGCATGCATCATACGATAATTACGTAAATGCCTTTGCAATTTCAAACTGTGATACCTTCCTTGTTTGATGTTAGAATTTGATGATTCTGGTCTCATTTTGAAGATAATTTCACAACCTATACATCCAAGTAGGTAATATCCTATGACCCTGCTGTGGGGTTCGTTAAAGAATCACAAACCTTTGGGTTAAAAGCAAGAAACTTGTCATGTGGATTCACTTATGCTGAGGATAGCAAAAATGGCATGCTTACAGATGCCCCTCTTTAGCCAATATTGTTACCAATTGAAGGCTAAAGACAAAAGAATCACATTTTTGATATGAGTGAGATTACTTATTGGGCTGCACTTAGGGTAATTTGTCCTAAACTGCCTGCGTATTCTAAGGGTGTCCTAGAAATCAAGCCCATAACGTAGTTCGACTAGTAAGAAGGATTGCTCTTCTTGGAAAATTGATGATTGTTCTACTTGTATGAAGCTAAGCTTTGAATACGAGGCTCATTTGTAGGCTGGGAACCTCTTCTTGCTGAGGTGAGACTCATGATGCAAGGTATGCGCGGGCATAAACCCGACTTGATCCATTTGTAGGCTGATAAATCTTTTCTTGTATGATGCTAGGCTGTGAATACAAGGCTCATTTGTAGGCTTGGAACCTCTTCTTGCTGAGGTGAGACTCATGATGCAAGGTACGTGCGGGCTTGAACTAGGCTTCATCCATTTATAGGCTAATAAACCTCTTCTTGTATGGAGCTAGGCTGTAAATACAAGGCTAGTTTGTAGGTTTGGAACCTCTTCTTGTATGGAGCTTGGCTGTGAATACAAGGCTGGTTTCTAGGCTTGGAACCACTTCTTGTATGGAGCTAGGCTGTGAATACAAGGCTGGTTTGTAGGCTTGGAACCTCTTCTTGGATGGAGCTAGGCTGTGAATACAAGGCTAGTTGCACGAGCTTGAGCTCAGCATTGATTTATTTGGATAGAGGACTTGCTGTCTTTTCCTTGATTGAACTGAGGCTCTTTAGATTTACCATTTTTGGGTTGAGATTCTAGGAATGATCTTTTGAATGAGCTAGGCTCTACATTTAATTCACTTATAAGCTGAGCTTGACTTGATCTTTGGATGAGCTGGGGATCTGCATTTGATTCACTAATAGACTGAGATTGATTTGAACTTTGGATGAGATAAGGCTCTGCATTCACTTATAGGCTGAGATTGACTTGATCTTTGAATGAGCAAGGGCTCTACATTTGATTCACTAATAGGCTGAGATTGATTTGAACTTTGGATGAGCTAGGGCTCTGCATTTGATTCACTTATAGGCTGAGATTGACTTGATCTTTGAATGAACTAGGGCTCTACATTTGATTCACTAATAGGTTGAGATTGATTTGAACTTTTGGATGATCTAGGGCTCTGGATTCACTTATAGGCTGAGATTGATTTGATCTTTGGATGAGCTTGGCCTCTGCATTTGATTATGAAATGAGAAAGAACTCAGAAGGTCACTTATAGGGTGATACTGAATGACTCATCATTGAAGTTCCTACCAACATTGGACCTTCGGGATTGAAAATTAGAATATCCTTCTTGGAAGCTTTATGGCTATGAACGTTTGGAAATGGAAACTAGAATATCCTCTTAAGTAGCTTTGTTGCTATAAACCTTTAGGATGCTCGAAAGTAACCCATATAGGAAGTCTTTGTTGACTTTGAACCTATAGAGTGCTGGACATATCTAAAATGATGGTGAATTCCTTGGTAGTTTTCCAAGGTTTTTGCCCCTGCTTTATTGGTGAAGGCATAAAACATGGCAACAATGAAAATGGTGTCATGGACTTTGCTGGCATGATACCAAGATTTGAAATTTGCCATTTATGACCTGGTACTACAAGTTTGACTCAATTTCAGCACGATAATGATGACTTGGTTGCTCCCTTGGAAGGGTTCAATGTAATTTGAAAGTGATGATTTTCTTCAGCCAACATTGGTGTTGTTAAATTTTGGACAAGAATGAGGGGAGCTTGGCAGTTTCTAACCAAAGTGATTTTATTGATTGACATTGCTGTTAAACTGTCGAGGGGCATCTGGTCAACTAAGTTCTTTGATTGTACACTATCGTAGAACAAATTGTTAGAATAGTCAGCGGCGATGAAATGTGACATGGGTTTGGCCCTTGATCTATGTTCATGAAAAGCTCAGGGCTTTGCAATATTGTTGTGCCAATTTTGAAAGATGAATGAACCATGGCCCCAAAGTAGGCACGAGGAGCAAAGGATTCGAAGTGTTCCTTCAGAGAATTTGGTGACCAAATCCTAACAGGTGAGTGACCACATTGGATTTTCTTCATCAATAGCATTGGGAAAACTAAGAAATTGGCAAAAAAACAACTTGGACGGACCTACTTCTATTGACTAGGAAAGTTAATGACTTCAGACTAGACAATGGATCCTAGATGTAATGCTCATGATCAAGTTCGATTCCTCTACATAGGGTATATCTATGCCCCAGTATCTGCATGTTGTGACAGACCACTACTATAGTGTGCTAGGGGCAAGATAGAAGGAAATAGGCAATCCAACAGAGTTGGAATTAGGTTGAATCTGGATTGCATCAAGAATTTGACCATGCTTCCAAGGTCAAGGGAAGATTGACAGGCTGATTGCAAAAAATGACTTCTTAGATAAACCCTTGTTGAATATTGAAAAATGAGGGAACCAATGATTTGATGAATTTGGCTACATCCGTAACCAGGCCATGACAAAAGGATTTGAAGATAGAATTCTATTGAAAGGCAATGCTATGGAGCCCAAAAGGCAAATAGGCAATGCTTTATTCAACTCCTCTGTAAGACCCGTATCAAAATAACCCGGTCTTATCACCTTGAACCAGGTCTACCCATCATGGATGAGCCAAATGGACCAAGTGCGTGAAGGAGATCACGATCGCAGGTATTAAACTGACCCAAAAACACATAAATTAAGGGGAGGGTTGCATACCCAGCAAGGGAGGTTCGGACCCCCCCCCCCAAGACAGAAGTCAGACCCCCAGTTTTACATGGGGGGTCAGACACTCCAGGAACCAGGGGTCGACGGGATCTCCGACCCCCTATCGACCCTCGGTACTCGGTAAATCTAAAAACTAGGAAAGTTTCCTAATTTTGATGGGATTCCTTCCAAATCTCAATGAGACTTATTTTAGGAGTTTCTACTCTATAAATAGGACGTCCCTAAGCCTCTTTTACTCCTTTTACAACCCTAATTGAATTGAGAGAAAGAAAAGAGAAGGAAGAGAAGGAAAGAGAAGGAAAGAAGAGAAGAAAGCAAAAGGAGAAGAGTTGCAGAGAATCAGGTTATTACCACTCCTCTTTTACTCCTTTTACAAACCTCTCGTAATGACCACTCTGCGGAATCAGGTTATGCTGAAAGATCTTGCAATATACCCGTGGAACTGGATGCATATAACATGTCCTCATCTGCCAGTGATCAAGACGAAGGAGCTGGTTATCGATCTTGGCCCTCATCTGTAGAGAGAAGAATTAGGGCTCTCCAGGAGCACAGAAAACCATGGGGCCATCATAGGAGATGCCCAGTTGGTTGGCTAGCTGCCGATAGTCAAACGAGATGTTCACCCCTTTGACGTAACTCGTGACCCCTCTCAACATTATTGTAATCCCCCACCACCTGGAGGTTACAATAGAATTGACGTACCAAGTCGGGGCAGGTGCACATGTCATAAGTAATGACAGGGAGCCATCCCATATCACCAAATGCTCTCTCCACATTGAACAGGGCTAACTCAGCCAGGTTCACCTTACGACCACCCGCTACTTTCTTGCGAGCATAGTGGGCATACTGTGCCTCGGCTTCGTTGGAACGGAAACGAAGAGGATCATGAACTCTAGGCACTTTGGTACGAGCCATAGTATCTGCAAATAAGAAAGAGAAACCAATAATGGGTTAGTAGAGAGTAAAAACCAAAAATTGGGATATTATAACGACGTAAGTTGGCCAAAAGCCTCACTTGTCACCCATACCCGGGGGCAGGAGGACTTACATAGGTTCTAAGAGAACCTACAATACTCACACAATAGGAAATTCTAACTAATGGGCAAAAACCTAGAAATGAAAACCTAAAAACAGGTAAAAATGAGAAAACATACTGGTAGGAATGATGTGGACGTCGAAACACGGAAGCGAAATGACCAATATAGCGGAGTGACACTGTAGCAACTTAGAGGTGGAAGTCGAGTCGAAATGGGGAAGGAATAATGGGAAATGGACCCAGAATCGGACCTTAAAAATCTGATTTTTGGTCCGGGGGTCGGAGAATTCGACCATGATAATCGACCCCCACATCGACCCCCGTATCGACCCCAGCACTCGGGAACCTGACAGAAAATCCAGGGGTCGCACCTGGGGGTCGGACATCCATCGACCCCCGTATCGACCCCCAGCTCTCGGGAATCTGATAGGAAACCAGGGGTCGCACCTGGGGGTCGGACACCCATCGACCCCTGCATTGACCCCCGGCTCTCGGGAAGAATAGGTACATTCCCAGGGTCGGATACTGAGGGTCGGACATACCATCGACCCCCACCATCGACCCTGCATAGAAAAGATAGTATTTTTCATAGAATGATATAAAAATTTTAAAAATAACATCGGTTAACGTGCCTACATGAAGTATAAATGATTGCCTCACGTTTGTTAATATTTTTTCAGGCATCACCAATATCAGAGGAAAATGGCTGGACGTAGAGTAACCAGGCAAAGCCAAAACGCAGTTCCACCACCACCACCCGTGGAGGAAACCAGCCAAGAAAATATATATGCACAGGATAATTCGCAGGTTGCACTACCAGTAAATCCGGTTCAGGCAAATCATAAAATATTACTAACCCCCACCACCGGAGCTAGAAACCGTGGTTATGAACTTATCGCAACAGCTGCAACAAATGCAATACGCACAAGCTCAAATGCAAGCAGCAATGGGGATTATGTTCCAGGCAGCCCATGCCACACCAATGCCGACTGGACAAACCAGTGCAGCACCGGTGGGTAACCACCCAAAACCTCAAACACCTCAACCACCAGCTGCACAGATTCCAGTACCAGGTCCGGATGTAGCTCAGGTTAATTATCAGTATCCAGAACCTATGTTTGGGGCATACCCCCAAAATCAGTTAGATCACTCTCGATTGGTTGAGAGATTCTTGAAGATGAAGCCCAAGGAATTTAATGGTAAACCGTCTGATCCTTTATGGCCAGCACATTGGATCGACGAGATGGAGAGAAATTTTCTTATGATGACTATTACAGAAGAAGAAAAGGTATTATGTGCCACCTTTATGCTAAAAGGCGATGCACATCATTGGTGGAAATCGACCAGGGCCTATCTATTAACCAAGCACGCCCTATTGACTTGGGCTATATATAAAGAAGCTTTCTTTAAGAAGTACTTTCCCCGAAGCTTCAAAGATTCTATGGAGAAGGAGTTCCTAAGATTATATCAGGGCCAGATGTCCATGGATGCATATCAACAGCGTTATGAGGAGCTATTTTTCTTTGCACCACTCAGTATGCAAGAAGAAGACACTAAGACCTGTAGGTTTGTCACGGGACTTAGAGGGAGCATCAGAGAGCATGTTCTAGGCTTGGAGAAGAAGGTATATAATGAAGCTATGCAAATTGCTCGAGTTATTGAATCGATCCAGAATGAAAGCTATTTTACACAGAACAGAGGCATGAAAAGGCCAGTCGAAAATTCTTATAATGGAGGGAATAACAGGACATTTAAACCCTTCCGTGCTCAAGGCTTTGTTACTGCACCCAAGACTACCCTAGTAATTCAACAGCAGCCAAAGCCAAATTCTAAAGGTCCGAAATATTATAACTGCAACCAAGCGGGACATATGGCAAGGGAGTGTCCTAAGCCCAAGAAGCAGTTACATAAAGGACGAGTATATATTGTTACATCCGAGGATGCTGCCGCATCACCCGACGTGGTCACAGGTATGACTGAAACCTTCTAAGTTGTATTACATTGTATGAGCATGTAGACTAAGTAAAATAAATCACAGGTATCGTACCTATAAATGGCATACCCATTAGAGTACTCTTTGATTCAGGAGCTACTCATTCCTTTATATCTTTGTCATTTGGAAAGAAGCTGAATTTACCCATCAAAACATTGGACTACAAAATACTTGTACGGTCACCGATGGGGTTAGAAGTGGAGTTAGAGAAAGGTTTTGGGCCATGTTCAGTTCTCATTGGAGAGAAAACTTTAGATGCAACCTTGATCCAACTTGGGATGGCAGACTTTGACGTCATCTTTGGAATGGACTGGTTAGCTCGGCATTCGGCAAACCTATTATGCGTCGAAAAGAAGCTAACATTTAGAGACAAAGAAGTAGCAGAATTCAGTTTTACGGGAATCAAACTTCCCCGTATACGCAAGCTCATACTATCCGCACTAAAGGCGAAGAAGTGCCTTGAGAAGAGAGCAGTCGGATAGCTAGTATCAGTAGTCGACCTTGCCGAAGAAGCACCACGGATGGAAGACATTGATGTCGTGCGGGATTACCCCGATGTATTTCCCCAGGAACTACCAGGATTACCACCCGACTGAGCCACAGAGTTTGTGATAGATCTTATACCTGGAGCCGCACCAGTATCGAAAGCACCCTACCGAATGGCTCTTACAGAATTGAAGGAATTGAAAGTACAACTACAAGAACTACTGGACAAGGGTTATATCCGACCTAGTATATCACCATGGGGAGCGCCTGTCACACCCCAATTTCTGTACTGTTCAGAATGATGTGATGAACTGCTAGCAAACCAACGGTTCAACCAGGATCTCGAGTAGGCTATCCCCACGTTATCTGAACCCCCATACATCCGTAATCACAATCAAAGTAAAAACACAATAGCGGAAGTTTTATAATAAAATGAACTGAGAATCTACTGTGATATTAATATTTAAATAGAAAATTATTCTGTATCAACTGAGACATAAATAATTATCAAATACATGTCTTATTAAATTAAAATAAAGAAATCTAGAAAATATCTAATCGAATACACATGAGTTGCACTCGCAAGAGGAGTCATGTGTATCTACTTCAGCTTCAGCTTCCATCGCTGGTACATTCCCAAACGCTGGAGCACTCATATAGTCTTCAACTGTGAAACCTGCATCATCAACTAAAATATTCGACATCGAGGGGGTGAGCACACATCACGGCTTAGTGAGTAGACAAAACAATGCAACAGTACATATGCATGCAATCAATTCATATCATTGGTCTAGTTTAAAGTTTGCAGTATGCGATAGAAAGGTTTAGGTAGTGAAAGGTCACATTTATTGACCCCGCCTCTATACACAAGTGTGTGATGCCTCCCGAAGGTAACGTTTATCATCGACTCACAAGAACCCAATCATGAACATTATATAACAAAGGTTAACGTTTATTGCTATATAGTACCATACTAACACGTAAGCCCCTATTGGTGAGGGCTGTAAACTGGGCTCGCAACTAACCAATCCTAATGCCAAAAAGTGTATCCAAGGCCTCACCCCAGCATCCCTCAGAATGTCCATAGAGATAGAGCTAAGGCCCCCCGGTAGAGTCAGAGACAACAAGGACCGAGACCACCTCCCCTGATACTCTACGACATAATAGTTCTGCTAAAGTAATGGCGATACGACGATGCTAATGCACAAGACTTGAGTTAGAGATAGAGCTAAAGTGCTGAGACCCGCCAAAGGTTAATGTTTATTGACGTTCTCATCACACCTCCCCTGATACTCGCTCGCATCAAGTACACCAACCACACATATACAATCACATGCCTATTCCTATCATCATCATCATCATGTTAGAAACAATAAAGTAAATATGCATGAACAAATAATAGAAATATTGGATGACATGTTGTATGCACATTACAAACATATACGCATAGAATCAAGCATGACATTGGACTCAAGAAAATAGAAAACAGTTTGTTATTAACCAATTAGTTTAGAGTTCTGTTTCCTCACCTTAACTTGCTAAAGATACTTTTCCAAGCTTTAAAATCACCTTTATGATGTTATTATATTGCTAGAAGACCTAACAAAGCCGATAAAATTTAATTAGAATTTATTCAAAATTTAAAAACATTCTGTTAACTGAGGGTCGGAGGTAGGGTCGGAGTCCTGATCGACCCTGGGTGCGGCCCTCCCCAAATCTGAACTTCCCGAACACTGAGGGTCGATGGTCAGGATCACCTAGGGTCGGATGGTCATCGACCCTCGGTGCGACCCTCGATGCACTTTGGTCCAATTCCCTCTTTTTAGTCCATTCTTCGTGTTTGGGGTCTTATAGCTTGTTTCTACATTCCATTCAACATTCATTCCATGGTCTAGAACCATGAATCATCCACCTAAATAGCTTTCATGCATTCCCCTATGGTTTTCCATAAAAACCTAACCATGGGTTGATAGTTTGGGTTTCTCCGAGATCACACTCTCATCAATATCTATCCTAAGGTCTGTAGAAACTCATGGAACTAGTATCCATACCTGAGAAGAATACTCTTTTCTCTTCAACTATTCTCTTTTGGCTAAATTTTCTTCCTTGCTTCTCTTCTTCTTTTTTCCTTCTCTTCTCTTTCTCTCAATTCAATTAGGGTTGTGAAAGGAGTGAAAGAGGCTTAGGGACGTCATTTAAATAGAGTAGGAACATTCGAAAATAAGTCCCATTGAGATTAGGAAAGAATCCCAATCGAAAATTAGGAAATTTCTTAATTTCTATTTCTTACGATAATCGAGGGTTGATGGGAGGGTCGATGATCCCGTCGACCCTAGGGTTTAAGATGTCTGACCCTCCCTTCAAAATTGAGGGTCTAACTTTCTGCTTTGGGAGATCTGACCCTGCTTAGCTGGGTATGCGACCCTCCCTTCAAATTAAGTATTTTTGGGTCAATTTGATACCTGGGATCTCGATCTCCTTCACGCCCTTGGTCCATTTGACTCGACCATGATGGGTAAACCTGGTTCAAGGTGTTAAGACCGGGTTAGATTGACACGGGTCTTACAACTCCCCCCTACATATAAAAATTTCATCCTCGAAATTATACGTACCTTCTAAATCAAATACGTGAGGGTATTGCTTTCACATAGCATTTTCTTCTTCCCATGTAATTTCTTCCATGTCTCTACTTTTCCATGTGACCTTAACATAATAGATATCTCGGTTGCGTAGACGTTGAACCTTTCGGCTGGTGATTTCTGTTGGTGTTACTTCAAATGTCAAATCTACTGTCAAAACGTACATTGGATCCTTGACATACTTCTTCAATAGGGAAATGTGAATTACGTCATGCACACTTGACATAGATGGTGGTAGTGCTAACTGATAAGCCACTTTACCACACTTAGCTAGAATTTCATACGGCCCGATATATCTTGGACTTAGTTTCCCTTTCTGCCCGAACCTTTTAAATCTTTGCATAGGCGATACCTTTAAAAATACTTTATCACCTACAATGAACTCCAGATCTCTGCGTCGAGTATCTACATATTGCTTCTGACGGTTCTGAGCCGTTCTCACTCTTTCTTTGATAATGTCGACCACTCGGCAAGTCTCTTCAACAAATTCTAGTCCAACAATACTATGTTCTCCAACTTCATTCCAAAACAAAGGAGTTCGACACTTTCTGCCATACAGTGCTTCATAAGGTGACATCTGTATATAGCCTGATAGCTATTGTTATAAGCGTACTCGATCAATGGTAACCTTTCATCCCATGATCCTTTGAAATCAATTACACATGCTCGTAGCATATCTTCTAGAATCTAAATTGTACGCAGTGACTGTTCGTCTGTCTGTGGGTGGAATGCAGTACTGAACTTCAATGTTGTACCCATAACCTTTTGCAATCCTTCCCAAAACTTGGATGTAAATCATGGATCTCTATCAGACATAATACTTTCTGGAACACCATGTAACCGAATAATATTATCCACATACAGCTTTGCTAACCTTTCCAGTGTATACTGAGGTCGTATAGGTATGAAGCGAGCTATTTTAGTTAGACGGTCTACAATCACCCAAACTGCGTCAACTACTCGAGGAGTCAGTGGTAGTCCCATGATGAAGTCCATAGTGATGCAGTCCCATTTCCATGTTGGTTTCGATAATGGCTGTAACAGTCCTGTGGGTCTTTGTCGTTCAGCTTTTACTTTCTGACGATTTAGGCATTGAGACACGAACTTGGCTACATCTGCTTTCATTCCCCTCCACCAATATAGTTTCTTTAGATCATGATACATTTTGTACTTCCTGGATGTATCGAATAATTGGTGGTATGGGCTTCCTTCATCAGTCGGTGTCTAATGTCCATACTTTCTATTTCAGGTACACATATTCTTCCATTGTATTTCAGTACCCTCTCTTCGTCCAAGGTGAACTCAGGATTAGTCCTACCTTTTTTGATATCTTTTTGTACTATTCTCAGATAAGGATCTGATTTAATAGCTGTCTTCACTTCATCCATTATGTCTAGTATAATTTTCAAAGCGGCGAACATATTTGAAAACCGATGAATAAACCCTTGGTTGGCTGATCCATCCGTTGTGTCTATCACATACTGCTCGTTGCCGTGATTGAATACCATTCCGGTAGTACACATTGCTGCAATTGTGCTAATCTCTCCTTGCGATTTTATCATTGCTTTTCTGCTTAACGCATCCGCTACTACGTTCGCTTTTCCCGGATGATACTGGATATCACAATCATAGTCTTTCAATAGTTCTAGCCATCTTCTTTGTCTCATATTCAACTCCTTCTGATTAAATAAATAAGTAAGACTTTTATGGTCCGACTTAATCTGAAATTTCTCTCCGTATAGGTAATGTCTCCATATTTTGACAGCATGTACTACTGCCGCTAACTCCAAATCATGGGTGGGGTAATTCTTCTCATGTATTTTCAACTGTCTCTAGGCGTAAGCAATTACTTACTCTCTTTGTATAAGCACACATCCTAGTCCCAGTCCTGACGCATCAGTGTATAAAGTAAATGTCTGTCCTGGAACGAGAATAGTCAAAATCGGAGCGGATATCAATTTGGTATTCAACGTTTGGAAACTCTTCTCACATTTATCGGTCCACACAAACTTTTCACCTTTCTTAGTCAAACTGGTAAGAGGTACGGCAATCCGAGAATAGTCTTCTACGAATCTTCGATAATAACCAGCTAGACCCAAAAAACTTCTAATTTCTGAAACGCCCTTTGGTGCTTCCCACTTTACAATAGCCTCGATCTTGTTGGGGTCCACTTTCATTCCTTCAGCGGATACTACATGGCCTAAAAAGGCGACTTCACTTAGCCAAAATTCACACTTCGAAAGTTTGGCATATAACTTCTCTTTACTTAAACGCTATAGGGCGGCGTTTAAGTTCTTGATATGAGTTTCTTCGTCCTTGTAGTATACCAATATATCATCAATAAATACTATAACCGACGTATCCAACATATCATGGGAAACCCGATTCATAAGTTCTATGAAAGTTGCCGATGCGTTAGTTAATCCAAAAGACATGACCAAGAACTCATAGTGTCCATATCTGGTCCTGAAAGCTGTCTTCGGAATATCACCCTCTTTAATCTTCAACTGATGATAGCCTGATCGAAGATCGATCTTAGAAAATACCTTTTCTCCTTGTAACTAATCGAACAAGTCATCGATCCGAGGTAATGGGTATCGATTCTTGATTGTCAGTTTATTCAACTCCCGAAGTCGATGCATAATCGAATGCTTCCGTCCTTCTTCTTCACGAATAGCACCGGCGCTCCCCATGGTGATATACTGGGTCGAATATAACCCTTGTCCAGCAGTTCCTGTAGTTGCACTTTCAGTTCCTTCAGTTCAGTAGGAGCCATTCTGTAAGGTGCTTTTGATACTGGTGCGGCTCTAGGTACAAGGTCTATCACAAACTCTATGGCTCGGTCGGGTGGTAATCCTGGTAGATCCTCCAAAAATACGTCGGGATAGTCCTGCACGACTTCAATATCTTATATTTGTGGTGCTTCCTTAGTTAGGTCGACCACTGACACTAGATACCCGACTGCCCCCTTCTCAAGGCACTTCTTAGCCTTTAGTACTGAGAGTATGAGCTTGCGTCTACGGGGAAGTTTGGTTCCCGAAAAACTAAATTCTGCTCCTTCTTTGTCTTTGAACGTTAGCTTCTTTTCGGCGCATAATAGGTTTGCAGAATGGCGAGCTAACCAGTCCATTCCCAAGATGACGTCAAAGTCTGCCATCTCAAGTTGTATCAAGATTTCATCTAAGGTTTTCTCACCAATGAGAACTAGACATGGTCCATAGCCTTTCTCTAATTCCACTTCTAACCCCATCGGCGACCGTACAAGTAATTTGTAGTCTAATGTTTTGATGGGTAAGTTTATCTTCTTTCCGAATGACACAGATATCAATGAATGAGTGGCTCCTGAATCAAAGAGTACTCTGGCGGGTACGCCATTTATAGTTAGTCTACATGCTCATGCAATGTAATTACAACTTAAAAGTTTCAGTCATACCTGTGACCACATCGGGTGATGCGGCAACATCCTCGGATGTAACGACATATACCCATCCCTGATGGAACTGTTTCTTGGGCTTAGGGCACTCCCTTGCCATATGTCCCGGTTGGTTGCTGTTAAAACACTTCGGGCTTTCAGAATTTGGCTTTGGTTGAGGTTGAGCTACTGGAGTAATCTTGGTTGCAGCAGTAAAATTATGAGGGCGGAAAGGCTTATATGTCCTGTTATTGCCTCCATTGTAAGAATTTCCAGCTGGCCTTTTGATACCCCTATTCTGTGTGAAATAACTCTCCTTCTGGCTCGATTCAATAACTCGAGCGATTTGGACAGCTTCATTATAAATCTTCTTTTCTAAGCCCAGAACGTGTTCCCTGATGCTTCCTCTCAGTCCCGTGACGAACCTACGGGTTTTGGTGTCTTCTTCTTGCATGCTAAGTGGTGCAAAGAAAAATAGCTCCTCGTAACGCTGTGGATATGCATCCACTGCCATCTGTCCCTGATATAAACTCAGGAACTCCTTCTCCATAGAATCTCTGAAGCTTCGTGGAAAATATTTCTCGAAGAAAGCTTCTTTATATATAGCCCAAGTCAGTAGGGCGTGCTTGGTCAATAAGTAAGCCCTAGTAGATTTCCACTAATGATGTGCATCACCCTTTAGCATGAAGGTGGCACATAATAATTTTTCTTCCTCTATGATAGTCATCATGAGGAAATTTCTCTCCATCTCGTCTATCCAGTGTGCTGGCCACAATGGATCAGACGGTTTGCCATTGAATTCCTTGGGTTTCATCTTCAAGAATCTCTCCACCAGTCGAGAGTGATCCAACTGATTTTGGGGATATGCCCCAAACATATGGGGTGGATACTGGTAATTAACCTGAGCTGCTTCTAGAGCCTGTACTAGAATCTGTGTAGCAGGTTGTTGAGGTGTCTGAGGTGCTAGGTGGTTACCCACCGGTGCTGCACTGGCTTGTCCTGTTTGCATAGGTGCAGCTTGAGTGGCTTGGAACATAATACCCATCGCAACTTGCATCTGAGCCTGTGCATGTTGCATCTGTTGCAGCTGTTGAGCCAGATTCATCACCACGGTTGCTAGCTCTGGTGGTGGAGGTGGCAAATAGGGTTTGCCTGTTCTGGATTACCCGGTGCATAATTATTTTCCTGACTGGTCTCCTCCACAGGTGGTGGTGGTGGAACTGCATTTCGGTTCTGTCGGGTTATACTACGTCTAGACATAATTCCTTCTGTGATTGGTGGTGCCTGAAAATTATCAAAATAGGTGAGAAGTCATTTATATTTCATGTAGGCATGCTAATCATTATAAAATTCCAATTCCAGCTCATTTTTAAAAGAAAATACTGTCTTTTCTATGCAGGGTCGATGGTAAGGATCGATGGTATGTCCGACCCTTAGTATCCGACCCTGGGAATGACCTGTTCTTCCCGAGAGCTGAGGGTCGATGTGAGGGTTGATGGGTGTTCGACCCTCAGTTCTGACCCTTAGTTTTCTATCAGATTCCCGAGAGCCGAGAGTCGATGGGAGGGTCGATCCGAGGGTCGATGGTTCTGGTCAAATTGTCCGACCCTCAGACCAAAAATCAGATTTTTAAGATCCGATTTTGAGTCATTTCTTATTATTTCCCTCCCGTTTCGACTCGTCTCTCCCCTCTGAGTTGCTACAGTGTCACTCCACTGTTTTTGGTCGGTTTGAGTCTGGGTTTCGACGTCCACGTCATCCATACAGGTATATTCTCCCATTTTTACCTGTTTCTAGGTTTTCTTTTCTAGGTTTTTGCTCATTTAACTGGTATTCTTCAAATTAAACTTTTTCCAACCGTAAAAATTCGATTTTTATTGGGGGCTTTTGTTATTGGTGTCTCGAGGAACGAAAGCCCTCAAAATTTTTTGAGTTTCATCGGTTAGTTATTGAGAAACTTGGATTTTTGCTCGTTTGCCCTAATTTATCAAAAATTTTCGATTTCTTGAAATTTCTTCCAATTGGTCTTCGTTAGTTCCAATTTCCTACTTTATGTGGGTTGTAAGATATGTAGGAACCTACGTAAGTCCTCCTGCCCACGTATACGGGTGAAAGTGAGGCTTTTGGCCAACTTACGTCGTTATAATGTAAAATTTCAGATTTTTATCCTATTAACTCCTTATCTCCCTTTTTCTTTCTTATCTGCAGATACCATGGCCCGTACTAAAATACCCCGAGTTGGTGATCCGCTTCGCTTCCGCTCCAACGAAGCTGAGGCACAGTATGTCGACTATGCTCGAAAGAAAGTGGAGGGTGGTCGTATGGTGAACTTGGCTGAGCTAGCCTTCTTCAACATAGAGAGAGCATTTGGTGACATAGGGTGGCTCCCTGTCATTACTTACGACACGGGCACATGTCCGGATTTGGTGCGTCAGTTCTATTGTAATCTCCAGGTGGTGGGGAATTACAATGACGTTGAGAGGGGTCTAGAGTTGCGCATCACCAGCTATGTTAAAGGGGTGCCCATTTTATTTGACAATCGACAACTGGCCGATCTGCTGGGCATTCCTTATGATGGCCCTATGGTGTACTGTGTGCCTGGAGAGCCCCAGTTTGTTTCCATGGAGATGAGGGCAGAGATCGACAATCAGTTGCTATGACCTGATCGCTGGAAGATGAGAGCCTGTTACCTGCGTTCAGCTCCACAGGTCTTCTGCAAGATTATCCAGCATAATCTGATTCCACAGAGTGGGCACTATGAGAGGGTTTCTCAGCTGACCCAATTTTTGATATATAGTATTTACACTAGACAGCCAGTCTGTCTTCCATACATCATCATGCGGACCATGATTAGTGCTACATTGTCCGGTCATAGGGGTAACCTACCCTATGGACGTATGATCACTGTCCTGCTTACTCGCCTAGGGGTGGACTTAGTAGATGAGAAGAATCAGGAGAAAACCTTCTCGTCGCCCCTAGATTAGGAGGCTATCTGTAAGATGGGCCTGCGAGATGCCCAAGTTAGTGATGAGGAGAGGAACGCAATGGTGCGCCCTCACACTCGTATTGAGATGGCTGACGTTGAGGCAGCTGCTGTCACTGCTAGAGCGCTCATGTGGATCCCGTCGACGATGACGATCGTATCTATGTGGGTGTCGACTCGATACCACCGCCTTCACCTACGCATGCGGCTGGAGTTGTGATGCGTGTCGAGCGCAACCAAAAATAAATTACTCTACTTATAATGAATAGTAATGATAAGTAAATGTCGATCCACAGAGACTAGTAAATCAAATTATCTACTTACAAAGAAAAATGAGGGGGGGTTTCTTCTGCAATTTAATTGACAAGAAATTAAATAACAAAAATTCAATGGAAGATGATGTCGATTCAAGGAAATTGTCTCACGGCTGCAAATTGATCACTGACCTCATATTTATTATTCTCTATCAAATATTTAACTAAGGATTATCAAAAAGCCAGACAATCCTTACCTTCCCTAATTTCATTAATTGAGCCCAGCACACAATTTAATTCTTATCAATAAACCAATTGGTATTAAGCAATCCTCAACAATTTACTGATAGCATTACACTCTTGGAGGGAGTTAAAGATGAACAACAATCTAACAAGCGTCAGATTATTTAATTCATTCTATATTTCCTTTAAGCAAGTAACAAAAACTTGGATCATAATTGTTCTGCTCAATTGCTACTTTTCCTGAACTCCATAACAATTACGGATTATGGATTCAGGTTAGCAATAAACCACATAACTCAATCAATTAATAGGCCTCTTAATAAACTGAATCATGCAACTATCAACTTGAAAAACCAAGAAACACAGATATTTGAATAGAAAAATAATTTAAATTATGGACTCGGTCTCACAATTTTACTAACCGGATTGAATTCCCCTTGAATCAACTAAAGAACTTAGCTAGACATGATAGAAAAGAAAGACAAAAGAAATAAAACTATCTTCTCAATAATTCTTGGATGCTCTATTACCTAGCACTTACATTGCTTAAATAGCCAAAGTAGAGAAGATTAAAACCGGTATGTCTAGAATTGACAACCTTATTACATGAAAATAAAGATTAAACAAAATCTGTTTGCCTAGATTAGATAGAGAATCATTCCATCATTAACCAAATGTCACCTCTAGATTTGCCAATCTTTGTAATATTCCATAGAGGTATATATTCTCCTCAAGATTTCTGACAATCAATCAAATCCTTTTAATAATAAACCTTCTATGTGTGGTAATCTTCCTTCTCTGATTTCAATTCAAATCAATTTTCCAGATCTGATTTTTGGATCACGTTTGATTTCTAAAATTCTTTCCACATTAAAAACCTGCATGAAATTCAAAAGATCATTATTAAAAATCTCAGAATTTCTTTTATTTTAGACATAAATTACTAATACTTTCCACCAATGTCTTATATTTAAAGAATCATCAAAATGAGTACCATAAGACATATAATATGTTAAATAGACTAAATATAAGGGAAATAAATATATAAAATTATGAATCCATCAAATTACCCCACACTTAGCTCTTGCACGACCTCGGGCAAACTAAATATTTTTTTTTTCACTTTCATCCCATAGCATTCAAGGAATATGTGTACTATGAATCAGAAACTAATTCAAGAGATCAAAAAAATAATATATGTCATAGTCAAAGGTCACTTAGTAAATATGAGCAATATCTAACATATCAGTCTTATTCAAAAGTGAACATGCTAATGTTTAGTAGATTTTCTCTTGGGATTCTCTCTACTCACTCAAGAATTCAAGGTTAACTGTTTCACTCAAGATCTTCCTATGAAGATGCACTACCATAGGCTTTCTTATTCACCAAAATCTCCATTACTTAGAATACACGCATACATGAATCAAAAGGTCTTTATAAAGATTGTAATGGGGCTAAGGTTTAGGGTACGGATAAGAAAAATGTACTGACGTTAAAACCCAAGAAACTAATAAAGCATTAAGACAAAAAAATTGAACAATCTAAATGATAAAGGCTCATAGATAAAGCTCTTCAACAAAACATCCCAAACTCCAGTTTCTTTTTTTTTTCTTTTTTCCTTTTTTTTTTTTTCTTTTTCTTTTCATTTGAGAACTATGCTTTGCTATTTGAATTTTTTTTATAGCATGACATTTTAAACATAACAAGGATCATTTACTCCTATTACATCAATCTTCTTGATATATAACCATCACTTTTGAGAATAGCACCCCCATACTTATTCAATACATATCTCTCTCAAACCCATTAGATAATTCTCAATGCTCTACTAGCTCAAAGGTTGGTAAAACATGAGAAAAATAAATAATTCAAGGATCATGGTTTAGGGTTCAATGAAAAATAAAGTTTAAAAGCTCAAAGTGGGTCCACTAAGGGTAAAAATATATAAGGTTTGTCATTTAATCTAAGTGGTTGTAAAATCCTATTTGCCTTTATCATCTTCATGTCTACACATATCAATGTAATCTTGACACGGTTCAAAGCAAGTTCTAGAGATACAAAAGCATAGTAGAATATCACTCTTCAAAGAAAATAAAGACTGACATAGATGTCTCAATCTAGTTTGGCTCAAAAGCTCACTTGGTTGGATTCCATCTACTAAACCTGCATGTTTTACCTCTAATTGCAACTATCAATGTTATTCAAAGCTCATTTAACAAGTTATTTCAACTAATTCATATATGTATTTTTTTTCCACATTCAAATAGTTCTAATCCATGGCATACATATTCTCTTAGTGAAGTGAAATTTTTTTTTTTTTATTCAACTTTTGAAAATTTTTTTTTAACACAATCATACAAAAATTAAAAATAAAACTTCAAAAATAAAAATAAAACAAAAGAGAATCCTAATTCCTCCCCTCACACTTAAATCTAACATTGTCCCCAATGGAAGTTAAAAATGTAATGGAAAGATGTAAAGAAAAGTAATTAAAAGTGATAAGAAAAACAAATCCAATTTCTTGGGTTGCCTCCCAAGCAGCGCTTGTGTTTAACGTCGTTAGCTCGACTCAATACTCCTCAGTCAGAATAAACGGGATCCCCCAGTTGTACTTTGTCTATAGTATGCTCATGAAAGCCTTTATAGAATGTCTTGAGGCGATGCCCATTAACCTTGAAAACCTTGTTAGTTTCGAAACTTCGAACTTCAACTGTACCATAAGGAAACACATTAGTAACTTTAAAAGGTCCAATCCAATGAGAACGTAACTTATCAGACATCAATTTAAGTCTCGAATTGTAAAGCAAAACTTTCTGTCCAATTACAAATTGCTTCCTCACAATCCTCTTGTCATGAAACGACTTAGTCATGTCCTTGTATATGCTTGAATTCTTTTAAGCCTTAAGTCGTATCTCTTTTAATTCTTGCAACTGCAATTTCCTGTGCTTACCCGCTTCTTTCATACTGCTCAATTCAAAAATCTCTTGTGCAAACACATCAACCACATCAATAGAAAACATAGATTGAACATCATTACTAGGGTACCTCATATCCTCAAATATGTTGAATTTAACAATATCTCCATCAAACTCCATGGTAAGGGTACCATCATGGACATCAATCTTCGTTTTAGCTGTTTTGAGAAAAGACCTTCCTAGTAAAATTGGGGCAGGGTTTGGGGAGGTACTGTCTTCCATATTCAAAATATAAAAATCAGCAGGAAAAATCAACCCATTCACCTACACCAAAACAACCTCAACCATTCCCTCAGGGTATGCGTTAGAATGGTCAGCTAATTGGATAATTACACCCGTTTTTTTCAAAGGACCCAAATTTAGAGATGCATAAATTGAATGTGGCATAACATTTATAGATGCACCTAAGTCTAACATGGCATGTTCAAACTTAGTATTACCAATCACACATGGAATCGTAAACGTACCTGGATCCTTTCATTTTGGGGGTAACTTACGCTGAATAACTGCTGATACGTTCTCCCATACACTAATTTTCTCATCACCCCTCAATTTCCTCTTTGAAGTGCACAATTCCTTGAGAAATTTTGCATACCTTGGGACATGCTTAATGGCATCAAGTAGAGGTATGTTTACTTCTACCTTTTGAAAAGTCTCAAGAATTTCCTTCTCTTGATCTTCTTTTTTCGATTTAGATAGTCTGCTGGGAAAAGGGAGAAGAACAGAATTAGTAGAATTACGCACAACTGGTTGAGATTTTACCTTGGACAAATTTACATCATTGTTGTCGGCTTTTGTTTCTTCTTGAATAGTTGTGGCCGAATCTGCAGATTTAGCAATGAAAGGCTCAAGTTCTCTTCCATTCCGTAATGTAATGGCACTTGCATTCTCACGTGGATTTATGATGGTCTGAGATGGCAACTTTCCAGATCCTTGAGCTCAAAGTTTTCTTACTGAAGTTGCAAGTTGACCAATCTGCTTCTCTATATTCTCATTGTTGTTTCTTGTCTCATGTTGAAACTGCTGTGTATTGCTAGCCAGTGCCTTAACAATCTCATCAAGTGACATACTCTGATTTGCTTGCTGCCTAGGTTGGAATGGGGGTTGGTAACGATTCTGGGCAACTTGATTCCCATAACTCAGATTTGGGTGATCTCTCCATCCAGGGTTATATGAGTTTGAGTATGGATCAAACTTTCGCTGAGGTTGTCCTTGAAATCCTCCCATGGCATTTGCTTGTTGGACTGATGTATCTTCTTGAAGTGTGCGACACATATCCGTAGCATGACTGGTGGCTGAGCAAATGCCACATGATTTAACTGTTTGTAAATTTTCTACAGCCATTTGTCTCACCAAAGATGTTAGATCAGAAATCTGACGTTCAAGGTTTGATGTACTTACCTCATTAACTTTCTTCGATGTTTGCTCCATCCTTGTACCAAATTGTTGTGAATTTGCTGCCTTATTAGAAATCAACCTTTTCGCGGCTTCTGGAGTTTTGTCAACTAAAGCTCCTCCACTAGCGGCATCCACCATACTCCTCTGCATTGGTAACAATCCTTCATAGAAATATTGAATCAGAAGTTGGTCACTAATTTGATGGTATGGGCAGCTTGCGCAAAGCTTCTTGAAGCGTTCCCAATACTCATATAATGTTTCTTCATGGTGTGCCGAATTCCACATATTTCTTTCCTTATATTTTCCGCTTTGGATGCAGGAAAATATTTCTCTAAAAATTGGCGTTTCACTCATTCCATGAATTGATTGTACTAGAAGGAATGTAGTACAACCAATCTTTAGCATATCCATCTAAAGAGAATGGAAAAGCGTGCAATTTGATCTGTGCCTTTGTAATACCCTGTGGTTTCATGCTAGAGCATACCATATGAAATTCCTTCAAATGTTTGTGAGGATCTTCTCCTACAAGACCATGAAATTTAGGAAGTAGATGTAATAGTCCTGATTTTAATTCAAATGCCACTTCTAGATTTGGAAATTCAATACACAAAGGTTGCTGGTTTAGATTAGGAGCAGCCAGCTCTTTCAAAGTTCTATTTTCAGCCATGGCTTCCTCTACTAGCAGCTCTCTAGCAACTATATCAGAAATAATTACTCCTTGTGATGTTGGAACCTGTTCTGTCAGAATTTTCTTAGCTTCTTTCCTTAATCGATGCAAAGTTCTTTCAGGTTCTGGATCAAATATCAATTGATCAGAATTAGAAGATTGAGTCATTAACCAAGAAACCCATACAATGGGTAATATATATATATATATATATATATATATATATATATATATATATATATATATATATATATATATATATTAATAAATAAATAAAAACTAATTAAAAAAATCCGAAAGAAAAATTTTGATCGATAACACAAAGTGCACGATAACCAAGTAAAATTAAAATTATTAAATCAAGCTTCTTTTTTTTTTTTGAAATAAGCTTCTTGTAACGCCCCTAAATCGTCCGAAATTTCATGCGCTAGCAGTACCTGTCGGAAAAACTATGGACACCTGAAAATAGAAAAAAAAAACTTCATACAAAGGTAAGAACACAAGTGACTAAAAAAAATTAAATAGAATGAAAACAATCACAATCTGATTAAAACTAGTCCCCAGCAACGGCGCCAAATTTTGATGCGTGTCGAGCGCAACCAAAAATAAATTACTCTACTTATAATGAATAGTAATGATAAGTAAAGGTCGATCCACAGAGACTAGTTAATCAAATTATCTACTTACCAAGAAAAAGGAGGGGGGGTTTCTTTTGCAATTTAATTGATAAGAAATTAAATAACAAAAATTCAATGGAAGATGATGTCGATTCAAGGAAATTATCTCACGGCTGCAAATTGATCACTGACCTCATATTTATTATTCTCTAATCAAATATTTAACTAAGGATTATCAAAAAGCCAGACAATCCTTACCTTCCCTAATTTCATTAATTGAGCCCAACACATAATTTAATTCTTATCAATAAACCAATTGGTATTAAGCAATCCTCAAGAATTTACTGATAGCATTACACTCTTGGAGGGAGTTAAAGATGAACAACAATCTAACAAGCGTCAAATTATTTAATTCATTCTATGTTTCCTTTAAGCAAGTAACAAAAACTTGGATCATAATTGTTCTGCTCAATTGCTACTTTTTCTGAATTCCATAACAATTATGGATTATGGATTCAGGTTAGCAATATACCACATAACTCAATCAATTAATAGGCCTCTTAATAAACTGAATCATGCAACTATTAACTTGAAAAACCAAGAAACATAGATATTTGAATAGAAAAATAATTTAAATTATGGACTCGGTCTCACAATTTTACTAACCGGATTGAATTCCCCTTGAATCAACTAAAGAACTTAGCTAGACATGATAGAAAAGAAAGACAAAAGAAATAAAACTATCTTCTCAATAATTCTTGGATGCTCTATTACGTAGCATTTACATTGCTTAAATAGCCAAAGTAGAGAAGATTAAAACTGGTATGTTTAGAATTGACAACCTTATTACATGGAAATAAAGATTAAACAAAATCTGTTTGCCTAGATTAGATAGAGAATCATTCCATCATTAACCAAATGTCACCTCTAGATTTACCAATCTTTGTAATATTCCATAGAGGTATATATTCTCCTCAAGATTTCTGACAATCAATCAAATCCTTCCAATAATAAACCTTCTATGTGTGGTAATCTTCCTTCTCTGATTTCAATTCAAATCAATTTTCCAGATTTGATTTTTGGATCACGTTTGATTTTTAGAATTCTTTCCACATTAAAAACCTGCATGAAATTCAACAGATCATTATTAAAAATCTCAGAATTTTTTTTATTTTAGACATAAATTACTAATACTTTCCACTAATGTCTTATATATAAGGAATCATCAAAATGAGTACCATAAGACATATAATATGTTAAATAGACTAAATATAAGTGAAATAAATATATAAAATTATGAATCCATCAAGTTGGTACTTCTTTTGCGGTGGATCCGGTACCTAAGACTGGTCCTTCTCATGCGGCTGGTCCTTCATGCCCACCTTCTGATATGATGGAGATGCTGTAAGAGATCAAGGAGACTCAGCGCAGATCTGATCTGAGGATGGATGAGTTGCTAGCCGCCCAGCACGCATCAGACACGCGGATGGGAGAGCTCCTAGAGGTTCAGCTTGCGACTGATAGGAGGGTAGCCAATCTTACTACTAGTCTACAGACGACCCAAACTCAGATAGCCTGATTGACTAGAGTCTATGCCGAGGACTACGACAGAGACCTTGAGGCTCCACCTCCTCCTTTGCCTCCAGCTTCTTGATTGTACTTTATTTTCTTTGTACTACGGAGTAACTGTCCAGGTTGTGGACTATACTCTGCTTTAGTTATGTATATACAGTTTGTTTCTCTCTCATTGTATGTAACTTGTTTCCCCTTTAATAGATGGATTATTCTCTTCTTAAATTTGGTCTCAACCATCACTTGTGCATATAGTGTGTTAATATTACTGTTTTTACTTTTATCCTATCTCAGTTCACATTTGTATTGAATGTATGTTAGTTCAGCGGACAAGGCCTGAGATGCTTTGATACCAAGTTATCACACCCCAATTTCCACACTATTCAGAATGGTGTGATGAACTGCTAGCAAACCAACGGTTCAACCAGGATCTCGAGTAGGCTATCCCCGCGTTATCTGAACCCCCATACATCCGTAATCACAATCAGAGTAAATACACAATAGCGGAAGTTTTATAATAAAATGAACTAAGAATCGATTATGATATTAATATTTAAATAGAAAATTATTCTGTATCAACAGAGACATAAATAATTATCAAATAAATGTCTTTATTAAATCCAAATGAAGAAATATAGAAAATATCTAATCGAATACACATGAGTTGCACTCGCAAGAGGAGTCATGTGTATCTACTTCAGCTTCAGCTTCCATCACTGCTACATTCCCGTACGCTGGAGCACTCATATAGTCTTCAACTGTGAAACCTGCATCATCAACTAAAATATTCGACGTCGAGGGGGTGAGCACACATCACGGCTCAGTGAGTAGACAAAACAATGCAACAGTACATATGCATGCAATCAATTCATATCTTTGGTCTGGTTTAAAGTTTGCAGTATGCGATAGAAAGGTTTAGGTAGTCAAAGGTTGCGTTTATTCACCCCACCTCTATACACAAGTGTGTGACGCCACCCGAAGGTAACGTTTATCGTCGACTCACAAGCACCCAATCATGAACATTATATAACAAAGGTTAACGTTTATTGCTATATAG
The DNA here is from genome assembly GCA_028583415.1 of Protea cynaroides. NCBI lineage: Eukaryota > Viridiplantae > Streptophyta > Magnoliopsida > Proteales > Proteaceae > Protea > Protea cynaroides. The sequence continues at coordinate 60,909,182 of CM053275.1, read as the reverse complement.
TGCCATACCAACACGTAAGCCCCTGTTGGCGAGGGCTGTAAACTGGGCTCGCAACTAACCAATCTTAATGCCAAAAAGTGTATCCAAGGCCTCACCCCAGCATCCCTCAGAATGTCCATAGAGATAGAGCTAAGGCCCCCCGGTAGAGTCAGAGACTACAAGGACAGAGACCACTTCCCCTGATACTCTACGACATAATAGTTCTGCTAAAGTAATGGCGATATGACGATGCTAATGCACAAGACTTGAGTTAGAGATAGAGCTAAAGTGCTGAGACCCACCAAAGGTTAACGTTTATTGACGTTCTTATCACACCTCCCCTGATACTCGCTCGCATCAAGTACACCAACCACACACATACAATCGCATACCTATTCCTATCATCATCATCATCATGTTAGAAACAATAAAGTAAATATGCATGAACAAATAATAGAAATATTGGATGACATGTTGTATGCACATTACAAACATATACGCATAGAATCAAGCATGACATTGGACTCAAGAAAATAGAAAACAGTTTGTTATTAACCAATTAGTTTAGAGTTCTGTTTCCTCACCTTAGCTTGCTAATAGACACTTTTCCAAGCTTTAAAATCACCTTTATAATGTTATTATATTGCTAGAAGACCTAACAAAGCTGATAAAATATAATTAGAATTTATTCAGAATTTAAAAACCATTCTGTTAACTGAGGGTCGGAGGTACGGTCCGAGTCCTGATCGACCTTGGGTGTGACCCTCCCCAAATCTGAACTTCTCGAACACTAGGGGTCGATGGTCAGGATCACCTAGGGTCGGATGGTCATCGACCCTCGGTGCGCCTCGGTGCACTTTGGTCCAATTCCCTCTTTTTAGTCCATTCTTCGTGTTTGGGGTCCTATGGCTTGTTTCTACATTCCATTCAACATTCATTCCATGGTCTAGAACCATGAATCATCCACCTAAATAGCTTTCATGCATTCCCATATGGTTTTCCATAAAAACCTAACCATGGGTTGATAGTTTGGGTTTCTCCGAGATCACACTCTCATCAATATCTATCCTAAGGTCTGTAGAAACTCATGGAATTAGTATCCATACCTGAGAAGAATACTCTTTTCTCTGCAACTGTTCTCTTTTGGCTAAATTCTCTTCCTTGCTTCTCTTCTTCTTCTTTTCCTTCTCTTCTCTTTCTCTCAATTCAATTAGGGGTGTGAAAGGACAAAAAGAGGCTTAGGGACGTCATTTAAATATAGTAGGAACATCCTAAAATAAGTCCCATTGAGATTAGGAAAGAATCCCAATTGAAAATTAGGAAATTTCCTAATTTCTATTTCTTACGGTAACCGAGGGTCGATGGGAGGGTCGATGATCCCATCGACCCTAGGGTTCAAGATGTCCGACCCTCCCTTCAAAATTGAGGGTCTAACTTTCTGCTTTGGGAGATCCGACCCTACTTAGCTGGATATGCGACCCTCCCTTCAAATTAACTATTTTTGGGTTGATTTGATACTTGGGATCTCGATCTCCTTCACACCCTTGGTTCATTTGACTCGACCATGATGGGTAAACCTGGTTCAAGGTGGTAAGACCGGGTTATATTGACACGAGTCTTACAGTGCCAGTCTTGTTCGTAGAGAAGAAGGACGGTAGCGTTCGATTATGTATCGATTATCGGGAGTTGAATAAACTGACAATCAAGAATCAATATCCACTACCTCGGATCGATGACTTGTTCGATCAGTTGCAAAGAGCAAAAGTATTTTCTAAGATTGATCTTCGGTCAGGCTACCATGAGTTAAAGATTAAGAATGATGATATTCCTAAAACATCTTTCAGGACTAGATATGGACATTATGAATTCTTGGTCATGTCTTTTGGATTAACAAACGCACCAGCAACTTTCATGGAAATTATGAACCTGGTTTTCCACGATATGTTGGATACGTCGGTTATCGTATTTATTGATGATATATTGGTATATTCCAAGGACAAGGAAACTCATATTAAGAATCTAAATGCCGCTCTACATTGTTTAAGGAAAGAGAAGCTATATGCAAAATTTACCAAATGTGAGTTTTGGCTAAGTGAAGTCGCCTTCCTAGGCCATGTAGTATCCGCTGATGGAATCAAAGTGGACCCCAGCAAAATCAAAGCTATTGTAAAGTGGGAAGCACCAAAGAGCGTTGCAGAAATTAGAAGTTTTCTGGGTCTCGCTGGTTATTATCGAAGATTTGTGGAAGACTATTCCCGGATTGCCGTACCTCTCACTAGTCTAACTAAGAAAGGTGAAAAGTTTGTGTGGATAGATAAATGCGAGAAGAGCTTCCAAACCCTGAAGACCAGATTGATATCTGCTCCGATTTTGACTATTCCTGTTCCCGAACAACCATTTAACTTGTACACTGATGCGTCAGGATTGGGATTAGGATGTGTGCTTATGCAAGGAGAACAAGTAGTTGCTTATGCCTCAAGACAGTTAAAGAAACATGAGAAGAATTATCCCACTCATGATCTGGAGTTAGCGGCAGTAGTACATGCTGTCAAGATATGGAGACATTACCTATACGGAGAGAAGTTCCAGATTAAATCAGACCATAAAAGTCTTACTTATTTATTTAATCAAAAAGAGTTGAATATGAGACAAAGAAGATGGCTGGAACTACTGAAAGACTATGATTGTGATATCCAGTATCATCTGGGGAAAGCTAATGTAGTAGCGGATGCGTTGAGCAGAAAGGCAGTGATAAAATCCCAGGGAGAGATTAGCACAACCGCAGCAATGTGTACTACCAGAATGGTATTCAATCACGGCAATGAGCAGTATGTGATAGACACACCGGATGGATCAGCCAACCAAGGGTTTATTCATCGGTTTTCCAATATGTTCGCTGCATTGAAGATTATACCGGATATAATTGATGAAGTGAAGACAGCTATCAAAGCAGATCCTTACCTAAGAACGGTACAAGAAGACATCGAAAAAGGTAGAACTAACCCTGAGTTCACCTTGGACGAAGAAAAAGGTATTGAAGTACAAAGGAAGAATATGTGTACCTAAAACAGAAAGTGTGGACATTAGACACCGACTAATGAAAGAAGCCCATACCACCATTTATTCGATACATCCTGGAAGTAAAAAAATGTATCATGACCTAAAGAAACTATATTCGTGGAGAGGAATGAAAGCAGATGTAGCTAAGTTTGTGTTTCAATGCCTAAATTGTCAAAAAGTAAAGGCTGAACAACAAAGACCCGCAGGACTATTACAGCCGTTATCGAAACCAGCATGGAAATGGGACTGCATCACCATGGATTTCGTCACATGGTTACCATTGACTCCTCGAGTAGTTGACGCAGTTTGGGTGATTGTAGACTGTCTGACCAAAAGAGCTCGCTTTATACCGATACGACCTCAGTATACACTAGAAAGGTTAGCAAAGCTGTATGTGGATAATATTATTCGATTACACGGTGTACCAGAGAGCATTGTTTCTGATAGAGATCCACGATTTACTTCTAAGTTTTGGGAAGGATTGCAAAAGGCTATGGGTACAACATTGAAATTTAGTACTGCATTCCATCCACAGATAGATGGACAGTCAGAGTGTACAATTCAGATTCTAGAAGATATGCTATGAGCATGTGTGATTGACTTTAAAGGATCATGGGATGAAAAAGCTACCACTAATCGAGTTCGCCTATAACAATAGCTATCATGCTACTATACAGATGTCACCCTATGAAGCACTGTATGGCAGAAAGTGTCGAACTCCTTTATTTTGGAATGAAGTTGGAGAACGTAGTCTCGTTGGACCAGAATTTGTTGAAGAGACTTGTCGAGTGGTCGACATTATCAAGGAATGAGTGAGAACAACCCAGAATAATCAGAAGCAATATGCAGATACTCGACGTAGAGATCTTGAGTTCGTTGTGGGTGATAAGGTATTCTTGAAGGTATCACCTATGCGAGGTCTAAAACAGTTCAGACAGAAAGGGAAACTAAGTCCAAGATATATCGGGCCATATGAGATTATAGCTAAGCATGGGAAAGTGGCCTACCAGTTAGCACTACCACCATCTATGTCAAGTGTGCATGACGTATTTCATATTTCCTTATTGAAGAAGTATGTCTATGATCCAACGCATGTTCTGACAGAAGATCTACCTGATTTAACTAAAGATTTGACTTTTGAAGTAACACCAACTGAAATCACCAGCTGAAAGGTTCAACAACTACCCAACCGAGATATTTATTATGTCAAGGTTACTTGGAGAAGTAGAGACATGGAAGAAATTACATGGGAGGAAGAGAATGCTATGCGAAAGCAATACCCTCACTTATTCGACTCAGAAGGTATGAACAATTTTGGGGACGAAATTTTTTTAAGTAGGGGGGAGTTGTAAGACCTGTATCAAACTAACCCGGTCTAACCACCTTGAACCAGGTCTACCCATCATGGATGAGCCAAATGGACCAAGTGCGTGAAGGAGATCACGATCCCAGGTATTAAACTGACCCAAAAATACTTAAATTAAGGGGAGGGTCACATACCCAGCAAGGGATGGTCAGACCCCCCCAAGACAGAAGTCAAACCCCCAGTTTTACATGGGGGGTCGGACACTTCAGGTACCAGGGGTCGACAGGATCTCCGACCCCCCTATCGACCCCCGGTACTCGGTAAGTCTAAAAAACTAGGAAAGTTTCCTAATTTTAATGGGATTCCTTCCAAATCTCAATGGGACTTATTTTAGGAGTTTCTACTCTATAAATAAGACGTCCCTAAGCCTCTTTTACTCCTTTTACAACCCTAATTGAATTGAGAGAAAGAAAAGAGAAGGAAGAGAAGGAAGAGAAGGAAAAGAGAAGGAAAGAAGAGAATAAAGCAAAATGAGAAGAGTTGCAGAGAAGGAGTATTCTTCTCAGGTATGGATACTAATTCCATGAATTTCTAAAGACCTTAGGATAGATAATGGAGAGAGTATGATCTCAGAGAAACCCAAACCATCAACCTATGGTTAGGTTTTCATGGAAAATCATGGGGGAAAATCATGAAAGCCATATAGGTGGTAGAATCCTGGTTCTAGACCATAGAACATGTGTAGAATGGGTTATAGGAACAAGCCATAGGACCCCAAACACGAAGAATGGATTTAAGGAAGAAAATCGAACAAAACCCACAGGGGGTCGCATGGGGGTCGATGGCCAATCGACCCTACCAGACCCTGAGCATCGAACCCCAGTGTTCGGGAAGTCCAAAATAGGGGTGGTCGCACCCAGGGTCGATCATTACTCCGACCCTACCTCCGACCCCCAGTTAACATAATGATTTTTAAATTCATTATAACAATATAAAGGTGATCTTAAAGCTTGTAAGAGTATTATTAGCAAGCTAAGGTGAGGAAACAGAACTCTAAACTAATTGGTTAATAACAAACTATTTTCTCTTTTCTTGAGTCCAATGCCATGCTTAATCCTATGTGAATATGTTTGTAATGTGCATACAACATGTCATCCAATATTTCTATTATTTGTTCATGCATATTTATTTTATTGTTTATAACATGATGATGATGATGATGATATGAATAGGCATGTGAATGTATGTGTATGGTTGGAGTACATGATGTGAGCGAGTATCTGGGGAGGTGTGATGGGAACATCAATAAACGTTAACCTTTGGCAGGTCTCAGTACTTTAGCTCTATCTTTAACTCAAGTCTTGTGCATTAGCATCGTCGTATCGCCATTACTTTAGCAGAACTATTATGTCGTAGAGTATCAGGGGAGGTGGTCTCGGTCCTTGTAGTCTCTGACTCTACCGGGGGGCCTTAGCTCTATCTCTATGGACGTTCTGAGGGATACTGGGGTGAGGCCTTGGATACACTATTTTGGCATTAGGATTGGTTAGTTGCGAGCCCAGTTTGCAAGCCCTCGCCAGCAGGGGCTTACGTGTTGGTATGGCACTGTACAATAATAAACGTTAACCTTTGTTGTACAATGTTATGATAGGGTGGATGGGGACGACAATAAACGTTAATCTTTGGGCAGACTTCCACACCCTGTGTATAGAGGCGGGGTCAATAAACATTAGCCTTTGACCACCCAACCTTTCTATTGCGCATTGTAAACTTTAAACCAGACCAAAGATATGAATTGACTGCATGCATATGTATTGTTGCATTGTTTTGTTTACTCACTGAGCCATGATGTGTGCTCACCCCCTCGACGTCGAATATTTTTAGTTGATGATGCAAGTACTACCGTCGAAGATTATATAAACGCTCCAGTGTATGGTCACGTGGCGGCGATGGAAGTTGAAGATGAAGATACACATGACTCCTCTTGCGAGTGCATTCTAACTCATGTGTATTTGATTAGATTTTTTTTAGTGTTTCTTTATTTAGATTTATTAAAGACATGTATTTGATACTTATTTATGACATAGTTGATACAGAATAATTTGCTATTTAAATATTAATATCACAGTAGATTCTCAGTTCATTTTACTATAAGACTTCCCCTATTGTGTACTTACTCTGATTATGAATGTGGATATATGAGGATTAGATCAGTCGGATACCATCTGTACGAGATCCTAGTTGAACCGTTGGTTTGCTAGCGGTTTATCACACCATTCTGAAGTGTACAGAATTGGGGTGTGACATCCTCTGAGTATGATTCACTGGAGAGCAAGAGAGGGGTTCCTTTTCTTATGGATGGTAGACTAGGTATGACACTTTTCCACATAAACCACTGAATTTTTCTATGTAGGGCCAATGAGGGCAATGCTTTAGGGTTGCATCAGGTCACCTATCCCCATTGAGGTATTATGGGTTGCCCATTGAGGTTTCTTGGGTTGCTTTTCCTTGCTGAGATTTCTTTTATTCTTTTTTTTTTTTTGCGAACCCCATCTTGGGTTGAATAAAGAGTCCTAATATGGTGAGGATATTGCCAAAATTATGGTCCTATCCAATGGTCTGAAAACCTTAGGGGAAATCCGAATGATATGACTTTCATGATAAACGGGTAGCCTTGCCCCACTATTTAAGTTGACATATACACGCATTGATAGGCAGGCAGCTATTTGAATCGTCACTGAAAGCGACCTTAGGGAAATGCAGTCCCACACCAAAATTAAAAATGGTACCAAATTATGTTTTCCTTTCTTGGAGATGTTCAGATGGAACACGTGTCTCAACAAGCTACATCGAGATGCCGAATCAGTCGCGATTATATCTAGGCCTGAAACCTTTAAGTTTGTTGACAAGTATTGATGTTGAAGGTCCAAGAGGATTGATGTGAAACTGTCCACATGGGTCTACCATTGGGAGATTGTTTGGCTGTTTATGTAGAATGGATTTATCTTACCGAGAAGATTCCATTTTATTGGTTTGAGAAATGAAGGGCTTATAGGAACCTTGGGAAGCCATCGGATGTAATGAATGACAGATGAGAGATTCAACCAAATTCATGAATTTGTACATAAAATGATGACATGATCACGAGATACAATGCCATAAAAATTGATAATTAAAAGAAGGGCTTGTGATAGAGACTCCTTGAAAGGCCGTCAGATTGATAGACGGGAGAGAGAGTCTAATGCCAATGAGAAATCTTCCTCTGATGATGAAGAAGTGATGAGATCGTCTTCTATAAAGGCGGGATGTAATTGGCCAAAATCAAAAGTCCGGTCCAACATGCTATGAATCTCGAAGAATGATCGAACTTGCTATCAAGCTTTGATTGGAACTACCATCCTCTTGAAGTGAGAGGGACAACTGGCTTACTGTCGAGCTCCAATTCCATTCAACATCTTACTATTTTCTTTTTTTTTTTTTTTTTTTTGATGTGGAGGCCACATATTGCAGTGCTTCGCTTGATCGCAAAGTTAAATCATGACTTTAAATATTGGATTGGAATCTTCTTCTTCCAAACATTTCCAATCAGATAGAACATCTTTGCCCCAGTTAGTACTCTTATCTTCTGTAAACTTTATGAACATTTGTGACTGCTCATCTAGTATATGATTTTATCTGAATGGTGAATCCGTATGCTGTATTATGGAAGTTAATCATCACTTTTTATCCGATGTGACTACCTCCCATTATTGATGTAGATAAAACATAGGCTTGAATTTTCTTTTTTTTTTTTTTTTTTCTTTTGGTATTCCTATGACCTCATTCTTTCATTTTGAGATTGATCATTCATCATGTATCTCTTGCTTGCAGATGATGTACTTCATAAGAACTTTAAAATTTATATCCTTTTGGTGGCACATCTGTCCTCCACTCATTTGTACTGATTGGCTAGCCTGTTGATATGATCTGTTACTATCTAATGCTTTCCTTGGAATCTTTTCATAGGTAGAACAAATGGCAGCTTCTACAATACATGTTTCTTGAGAGTACTCTTATGTCTCTCGATTGATCATTTAAAGCTTTCCCAGACGGGTTGGACCTTTCTTTCTTAAGAGGCCAGGTGGCATAGAAGTTCAAGAGACGGCTCATCGTTTCAATCATCTTCAGAGTCAGAATTGACTACGCACATAGAATAGGAGGATGTGTGAAACTGGGAGGAAATGTATGGAAGAGACAAAGCACAGAGTTTAAAATCCCAAACATGGTGATTTTCTTTTACTTACAGGGCAGATTGGATTGGACTTGTCAATAAGCATATCAATCTTGGACCTAGACATGGATGACCTATCGAATATCGATAATAGAAAGTTGAAACAACTAGTTCATCCAAGCGGCTCCAGTTGGGCGTAAGCCTTCGACGACCACCTTCAGTTGTTGTGGGAATAAATCATCCCTCAGACCTCTAACAACAGGACTCATCATGCCCCTCTATCAATAGGTGCAAGATGCCTACCTTTCAGGGTTCCATACAATTCTTACCCTTTTTTTTTTTTTCCTTTTTTTTCAGTTTGGGATCCATTCATAACCAGACGATTGCTTTTTAAGCTCAAGGTTACTCAGGTTCATGCCACAGTTTGGGGTTCAATGGATTCATCAATGGACCGCTTCTAGTTTAGTTCAAAATCATTCTAGCTTATGCCCCAGCTTTGGGGAGTAAGGGGTATCGCCATTGCACTTCACCATTTTGAGTCCAAGGTTGGACTAGTTTATGCCTCGGCTTGGGGGAGTTTAATGGTTTTCTTCATTAGACCACTCTCAATTTGGGTCTAAGGTCAATATGGTTCATGCCCCAGTTTAGGGCATAATGGCTTTCCTCATTGGACCGCACTCAATTTGGGTCCAAGTTCAATCTGGTTCATGCCCAACTTAGGGCTCAAGGGCTTTCCTCATTGAACCATACCCAATTTAAGCCAAAGTTCAATCCGGTTCATGACCAACTTAGGGTTCAAGGGCTTTCCTCATTGGACCGTACTCAATTTGGGTCCAAGGTCAATTTGGTTAATGCCCAACTTAGGGCTCAAGGGCTTTAGTCATTGAACCATACCCAATTCAGGCCCAAAGGTCAATTTGGTTCATGCCCCAGTTTATGGGTTATGGGTTTCATCATTGAACCATTCCCTAGCCATGATTCTGGTTTCTAACCTAGCTTAGGGTACATTGGATCTCTTCTTTGGTCTAACCTACTGCTCAGAAAAATTTCATTCTCCTCTTTAAGTAATGAGAAATATGAGGGCAACTCTTTGGATTCTAGCATTTCCTTGACCAATGGAACTGAAATGCCTGTGATGGGATAGCACTATCTGTCACACCCCAATTCCGGATGAACCAGAAGTGTGAGTGAACCGGCTCTAAGCCACGGTTCACGCCAGGATCTCAATAGACCCTGTCAACCAATCATTCCCAATCAATCTAACATAATCAGAGAAATAATATATAGCAGCAGAAATAATAAATGAGCCGAGTACTATGTTGTAATTAAAATAGATACTTCAATTATTCCATCATCTATCAAATGTAAATAATATTTATTACAGAGCCTTCACAGAAAATAAACCAATCACTGCGGGAAAACACAGAACGAGCACTCGCATGACGCATAATGTTCGTCATTCACTGTCTGGGAGTCCAGGGCAGCCACCGCACTGTAAGCTGGAGCAGTCATAAAATCCTCCACTGTGTACCCTGCATCCAAATCTGAAAAGAAATATATATATATTTGGGTGAGCTCACAACTTAGCTCAGTAAGTACAAAACCAATGCAACAGTACAATATGCATGAGATAACATTACAATTTGGGCCAGGTATAACTTGCAAATGTGCTATGGTAAGGTTTGGCGGCCACCGCACCTCCATGCACGAGAGTGTGAGTACACCCAATAGTCAGGCACCTACCACACTACTGTTGTTGCCCCACATCACTCACTCCGGTATGGAGATAGGACTCGAGTCTGGCGGGCAGGAAGAACCACAATCCCATGCCCTCCCCTTTATACCACGTACCGTACCAATACCTAAACCCCTATTGGCAAGGGGTTGCAAGGGGGTTCCGTTTCTAACCAGTCCTAGATGTCAATACAGTATCCAAGGTCCTACCCCAGCACGGCTCCCTACGACATAGAGATAGGGCTCGAGTCTGGCGGGCAGGAAGAACCACAATCCCATGTCCTCCCCCCGATACTCTATTCACACCAAGTCCGCTAAGGTAAAGACTATATAACCCTACCCCAACACAACCCCCTACGACATAGAGATAGGGCTCGAGTCTGGTGGGCAGGAAGAACCACAATCTCACGTCCTCCCCCTGATACCCTATTCGCACTGAGTTTGCTAAGGTAAGGGCGATACGAGAAAAGTGTTAGCTGTGGATATATCCAGGGCATATCCCTTCACATTCCACACACTAACGAAAACATACACATGCCTAAACATACAACAATCCTAGCATATGAAATGCATGATTATAATTAGATAAAAGAAAGCAATTACATGGCATGTGAAATGCACAGACATCAAACAATATGTATTTACAAATACATAAATATATCACAGAGGTTTACTGTTGATTAGTTATTTAGGTTTGGGGTCTTGTTCCTTACCTGACGCGTGATACTGATCCCGTTCTGCGTCAGAGAGCTTACTCACAGTGTCTACAGGTCCTATATAATCATATATTTATGTTAGAATTCATTTATTAAAGTTTCAGGGGTCGAAACTAGGTTTGGCCAAGCAAACCAGGCTCGGAAACCCATACCGGTTACAGGTACCGGTCTCAGCATAGTAAGACTGGTATGTGCCACTGGTATGTATACCGGTGGCACTATACCGAATGCTCATACTACAATCGGTATGTGCGACCAATATATACCGGTTGCACCTTACCGGTCTCACTCAGATCTCACTGAGTGAGACCTGTATCTGAGTGAGACCTGTATGTGCCTGCGGTATATACCGCAAGGCCATACCGCTGGACCTATAGTCCTTCTGGTATACCCCGCGGTTTGGATCCGAGAGCGAGATCTCGGGTCTCCCCTCCTTGTCGGCTAAAAGTTAGGTCTCTAGGGTTTCCCCTACCCTTTACTAAGGTCCATACCCTCTTGTGGTCTTCGGATCTCTGCTATACCGTATCAAACCTAGGTTAGATTTGAATGAGGAAGAACAATGGTAACTATAATCTTTTTGGATCATTGCGCCACTTCGCGGCTCCGATCCGATCTCCTAACATTATTAACAGTACAGAGCACTTACCGTCGCTGTCGGTTGGCAGCGTGCTCTTCCTTCCTGAGCGACCTCTACCTTCTTGGTCCTTCTCAGTTCTTCTCCAGACGGCCAGGGTATTGAGAAGGAGCAATGGAGTGTCTCCTTTTCTATTAATAAAGGGAGACCATCCATGGAAGGTTTTTCCTCAGAATAAAATTTTTTCCATGTTTCCATTTTGAGAGACAGACTTACTGGAGTCTGTCTACAGATGGAGTCAGGCATACCGGTCGCACATAGCGGTTGGAGACCCCGCAACCGGTATAGTGCGGCCGGTATACCTTACCGGTTGCACATACCGGTTGCACCATACTGCAACCGGTATAGTGAGACCGGTATGGATTTTAGGCATTTTTTAAATCTTTTTCTTACCTAAAATTTGAGTGGCTCGTCACTCGGCTTCATCCTTCGGTACGGTTATAATTGGGACACCTGTCATCATTTAAAACCATGGTTTAGACCCGATTTTAGAATACGATTCTTACAACTCTACCACCCTTAAAAAAAAATTGTCCCCGAAATTTGCATGTAGGTCTCACAATTCCCCCACCCTTAAAAGAAATTTCATCCCCAAAATTGCACGTACCTTCAGAGTCGAAAAGATGGGGATACGCTTGTCGCATGGCATCCTCCTCTTCCCAAGTAATTTCTTCTACGTCCTGACTTTTCCAAACTACCTTGACATAATGGATAGCTCGCCTTCAAAGTTATTGTACCTTTTTACTAATGAGCTGGATTGGCACCACCTCGAAGGTTAAGTCTTCTGTCAAATCTGGGGGGTCTGCAACAAGAATGTGTGAGGGGTCTCTCACGTACTTCTTCAGTAAGGACACGTGGAAGACATCATGGACACTAGACATGGCTGGTGGCAATGCAAGTTGATAGGCTACTTTGCCGCATCGGGATACAATTTCATATGGTCCCACATATCTAGGACACAATTTTCCTTTTATGCCAAACCGCTTCAAGCCTCTTACTGGTGACACCTTCAAGAACACCTTGTCCCCAACCATGAATTCAAGATCCCGTCGTCTGTTATCAGCAAAGTGCTTCTGACACACCTGAGCTGTCTTTACTCAGTTCTTGATTAGATCTACTGCCTTGTAGGTTTCTTCCACAAATTTTGGTCTTACGATTCGTCTTTCTCCAACTTCGACCCATAATAAAGGTGTCCGACATTTCTTGCCATATAAGGCCTCGTATGGGGCCATCTGGATCTAGACTGGTAGCTGTTGTTGTAGGCAAACTCAATGAGTGAAAGCTTCTCATCCCAAGCCCCCTTGAAGTCGATAGCACATGCCCGAAGCATGTCTTCTAGAATCTGAATGGTCCTCTCCGACTGACCATCAGTTTGAGGGTGGAAAGCTGTGCTAAACTTTAGTTTCGTCCCCATTGCCTTCTGAAGTCCTTCCCAGAACTTAGATGTGAAGCGTGGATCTCAATCAGACACAATACTCTCTGGAACCCCGTGGAGCCTGACTATATTGTTCACGTACAACCTTGACAACCTGTCCATAGTATATTGTGGTCTGACAGGGATAAATCTGGCTGTCTTGGTGAGGCGATCTACAATTACCCATACTGCATTCACTGACCTCGGAGTCATAGGTAGGCCAGTGATGAAATCCATGGTTATACAATCCCATTTCCATGCTGGCTCAGGTAATGGTTGTAGTAATCCTGCAGGCCTTTCTCTTTCTCCTTTGACTTGTCGATAGTTTAAACATTGAAATACATGTCGGGCCACATCAGCTTTCATACCCCTCCACCAGTACAACCTTTTCAAGTCGTGGTACATTTTCGTGCTTCTAGGGTATACTGAATATGGGGTGGAGTGAGCTTCCAACATAATCCGATTTCGGATTTCCAGATCTTCATCCTCAGGTATGCACAAACGCCCACGATATCTGAGTACCTTGTCTGCATCTAGAGTAAAATCAGGATTGGCTCGACCCTTTTCCAAATCCTCTTGAACTGTCTTGAGGTATGGGTCCTGTAAGACTGCTGCCTTTAATTCTTCCTTCAGGTCGGGCAAAATCTTCAATGCTGCAAACATTAAGGTAAACTAGTGTATCAACCCTTGCTCAATAGGATCATCTGTTGACTTTATTAAGAGTTGTTCTTCATCATCTGATGAACCAGAAACAACAGCGCACAACGCTGCATTTGTACTTGGTCCTGCTTTAGGGTTCGATGCCCATTTCCTGCTCAGTGCATCAGTTACAATGTTAGCTTTGCCACGGTGATACTGAATGTCACAGTCGTAGTCCTTGAGTAGTTCAAGCCACCTCCTCTGCCTCATGTTCAGGTCTTTCTGGGTGAACAGATATCTCAGGCTTTTGTGGTCAGACTTAATCTGGAATATCTCGCCAAACAGATAGTGTCGCCAAGTTTTGATAGCATGAATGACCGCTGCCAATTCTAGGTCATGTGTAGGGTAGTTCTTCTCATGCTCTTTCAACTGTCTTGAGGCATAGGCTATCACCTGCTCTCCTTGCATCAGCACACAACCTAGTCCCAGACCTGAAGCATCTGTATATAGTGTAAATGGATGGTCTGGGGCTGGAATAGTCAATATAGGTGCTGATACCAGTCTTGACTTCAACGTCTGGAAGCATTTCTCACATTCGTCGGTCCATATGAACTTCTCCCCCTTTTTGGTCAATCTGGTGAGTGGAACAGCAATCTTGGAATAATTCTCCACAAACCTTCTGTAGTATCCAGCTAAGCCTAGGAAACTACAAATTTCAGCAACAGTCTTCGGCGCCTCCCATCCTATAATGGCTGAGATTTTACTGGGGTCTACCTTGATTCCTTTAGCAGACACCACGTGACTAAGGAAGGCCACTTCCTTTAACCAAAACTCACATTTCTTGAATTTTACATATAGATTTTCTCTTCTCAGCCTTTGTAATGCTGCTCTTAGATGCACTGCATGCGTCTCCTGGTCCTTAGAGTATACTAAGATATCATCGATGAACACGATAACCGACGTATCAAGCATGTCATGGAATACCCGGTTCATTAACTCCATAAAGGATGCAGGTGCATTAGTCAACCCAAAGGACATTACTAGGAACTCATAGTATCCATAACGCGTCCTGAAAGCTGTTTTGGGGATGTCTGTTTCCTTAATCTTGAGTTGATGATACCCTGATCTCAGATCAATCTTTGAGAATACACTTGAACCTTGTAATTGATCGAACAAATCATCTATCCTTGGTAGTGGGTAACTTGTAAGACCCGCACGCCACGAACCTGGCCTAACCTTACATTTCGTGTCGGGACCCGTCTACATATCATGGTCGAGCCAAGTGGACCAAGTGTGTGAAGAAACCCAAGACCCAATATGAAAATTTACCCAACAACAGTCAAAATGAGGGTAGGGTCACAGGTTTTAACAGGTAGGTCCGACCCTCCCATTGACCCTCACCATTGACCCTCAACCATGGGTCGCAGGGTCTATGAGTTGTCCAACCCTCCCATCGACCCTCACCATCGACCCTCGGCATTCGGAAAAAACAGCATGAACCGAAAATTGAGAAACCTTCTTAATTTCAATTGGAACATTTCCTAGACTCAATGGGACTTATTTTGGGAGGTTTTGCCCTATAAATAGGACGTCCCTAAGCCTCTTTCACTCCTTTTACAACCCTAATTGGATTGAGAAAAAGAGAAGAGAAGGAAGAGAAGAAGAGAAGGAAAACTTGACGAAAAGGCTAAGGAAGAAGAGGAAATTCAGAGGAACTCTGAATCTCAGCAAACCTAAGGTATGGATACATTCCCCATGATTTATTTAAGACTTTAGAATGGTTTATGAAGAGGGTATGACTTAGAAGAAACCCAAATCATCCATCCAGGGTTTCATTTCAATGGAAACCATGGAGGAGATCATTAAAACCATGTAGGTGAATAAAGTATAGTTCTAAACCATAGAACATGTATAGAATGGATTGTGGAAGTAAGCCATAGGACATAACCATGAAAGAGAGAACGAAATTTGATATTTTCGACTCAAACCATGGAGGGTCGCACCTAGGGTCGATGGCAGATCCGACCCTAGCATCGACCCTCAGTGTTCGAGAAGTTCAGATTAGGGGGAGGGTCGCACCCAGGGTCGATCATGACTCCGACCCTACCTCCGACCCTCAGTTAACAGAATGGTTTTTAAATTCTAAATAAATTCTAATTAAATTTTATCGGCTTTGTTAGGTCTTCTGGCAATATAATAACATTATAAAGGTGATTCTAAAGCTTGGAAGATGATCTATTAACAAGCTAAGGTGAGAGAACAAGACCTAAACTAATTGGTTAATAACAAACTGTTTTTATTTCTCGAGTCCAATACCATGATTGTGATATGCGTGTGTGCTTGTAATGTGCATTCAACATGTCATCTAATATTCTATTATTACTGTTCATGCATATTTAAATTTATTGATTATAACATGGTGATGTTGATGATGGTAGGAATAGGCATGTGAATGTTTGTATTTGGCTGGTGTACATGGTGCGGGTAGGGATGGTATCAACCGGTACAGCCATGACCGTTCTTCATAGGGTGTATATTGTGCCATGGTCTATTCAAGTCATGTCCACTAAGCAAGTGTTAGTGTGCTTGATGCGAGTGGAGCATCAGGGGGAGGACGTGATATTGTGGTTCAGCTTGGTCACCAGACTCTAGCTCTATCTTTACTCAAGTCTTGTCCACTAACATCGTCGTATCGCCATTACCTTAGCGAAACTAATATGTCGTAGGGCATCAGGGGGGAACGTGGCATTGTGGTTCAGCCTGGGGTGAGGCCTTGGATACATTTTTTTGACATTAGGGTTGTTTAGTTGCGAGCCCAGTTTGTAAGCCCTCGCCAACAGGGGCTTACGTGTTGGTATGGGCAACCGGTACAGCCATGCCGTTTTCATTGGGTGTATATTGTCCATGGTGGCTGCATATGGGACGACGGTGCCATTTTCATTGGGCGTTTCCACACACTCGTGTATAGAGGTGCGGATGCCACCTATCCTTTCTATAGCACATTGCAAACTTTAAACCAGACCAAAGATATGAATTGATTGCATGCATATGTATTGTTGCATTGTTTTGTTTGCTCACTGAGCCGTAATGTGTGCTCACCCTTTCGAATTCGAATACTTTTAATTGATGATGCAGGTACCACCATTGAGGATTGCATGAACGCTCCTGTGTACGGGCATGTGGCGACAATGGAAGCTGAAGACATAGTGGATACGCATGACTCCTTTTGCGAGTGCAACTCATGCGTATTCAATTAGATTTTGTTTTATTTATTTGGATTTAGTAAAGACATGTATTCGATATTTTATTTATGTCTCGATTGAAACAACATAATTGGATATTTTATTTATGAGTATCATAGTTAGAATTTCTCAGTTCGTTATCTGTAAGACTTCCGCTATTTATTTTATTACCTCTGATTAATGTGGAATGTGTTTTGGTTTATCATATGTGGGATAGCCTATTTTGTGATCCTGGTTGAACAGTTGGTTTATTGACGGTTCATCACACCATTCTGGTTGGTGCAGAATTGGGGTGTGACATACCTGTTCTTGATAGTGAGCTTGTTCAATTCACGATAGTCCATACAGAGACGTACGCTACCATCTTTTTTCTTGACAAAGAGCACAGGTGCTCCCCAAGGTGAGATACTAGGCCTTATAAATCCCTTGTCTAGCAGTTCTTGCAGCTGAGTTTTTAATTTTTCAACTCAGTAGGAGCCATCCTGTACGGTGCTTTAGACACAGGTGCCACCCCTGGTTGTAGGTCTATCACAAACTCAGTAGCCCTGTCTGGTGCCAACCCGGGTAGGTCTTTGTGAAATACATCAGGAAATTCTCGTACTACATCGATGTCCTCCATTTTTGGCAGGTCAGCGGTCACATCCACCACTGACACAAGGTTTCCTACTCCCCCTTTCTCTAGGCACTTCTTTGCTTTCAAGGCTGAGAGTATGAGCTTTCTCTTCCTGGGTAACTTAGCCCCTTTAAAGTTAAACTCAATCCCTTCATTGTCTTTATATATCAACTTCTTCTCGGCACATAGCAGGTTCGCCGAGTGTTTAGATAACCAGTCCATTCCCAGAATCACATCAAAATCTGACGTCTCTAGCTGGACTAGATTGGCTTCCAATTCTCGTCCTTCAATATGCACTGGACAAGGACCATAATATTCTGCTAATACCACCTCCATTCCCATGGGAGACCGAACTAACAGACTTGGTTGTAGAGTCTTGATGGGTTGTCCTAGTCCTTTTCCGAATGACACGGATACAAAAGAATGGGTTGCCCCGGAGTCAAACAGGACTCTTCCGGGTACCCCTGCTATAATTACTATACCTGAGGTTTAGTTCAAATTCTCCCTTAGTTTAAAATGCATAAACAATTTAATGCAACAATTAAGGAACAAGTACAAAATCATACCTATAACCACATCTGGTGATGCGGCTGCCTCTTCTGTGGTAACAGCATACACCTTGCCTTGCTGTTGCTCTCTCTTTGGGTGTGGGCATGTTCTGGCATAATGCCCCACCTGTTGGAAATTGAAGCATTTTACATTAGGGTTAGGCCCTGTGACCTGTGGTTGCATTGCAAGAGCCAGTCTGGGAGGCACGGTGCTAGTTGGTGGCCTGAATGGACGGTATGACCTATTGTTTCTTCCACCTTGGATCTCAGGATTAGGTCTCTTCAGACCCCTACTTTGTGCAATAAACTTTCTCTCTGACTTTACTCAATGACCCGAGCCACCTGTACCGCTTCATTATAAATGTTCATTCCTCGGCCCAATACTTGTTCTCGGACAGCACCCCGAAGACCCATGGTAAAACGATGAGTCTTTGTTGCTTCCTCCTGCATACTGGTTGGGGCAAAGAAGAATAACTCCTCATACCTCTGCTGATAGGCTTCCACTGTCATCTATGACTGTTGTAGGTTAAGGTATTCTCTTTCCATCTGATCACGAAAAATCCTGGGGAAGTACTTGTCAAAGAATGCTTCCTTGAATATGGGCCAAGTGATAATTTGATGCTTGGTTTCCAGGTACGACTTGGTAGAGCTCCACCACCCATTGGCCTCTTCTTTCAGCATATGGGTGGCATATAACACTTTGTCCCCATCCTGACAATCCAGTAGCCAAAAGTTTTTCTCCATTTCAGCTATCCACTGTGCTGGCCACAGTGTTTTCCCTAACTTTCCTGCAAAGGTAGGTGGTTTGAGCTTCAAGAATCCATCCACGGCCCTGGATAGGCTACTCTAAGCATAAGGGACCTGCCCATATGGTGCCTGTCCATTCCATTGTGGCTGATATGGGTAGCCTCCCTGATTTCCTCCCTGATACCCACCATAGTATGCACCCTGATTTTGATACTGATACCCCCCTGATATTGGTTGTGAACTGGCATCCCTGTAACTGGTTGGGGTACTGTGTTGGGTTGATCCTGTTGTGGTGGTACTTCATTAGCTGTGCTAACCCCAACTGGTGCTGCTTGAACATTCTCAACATTTGAGGATGGCATGTATGTAGGTGTCGACACAGGCCCAGGTGGCCTAAACATTTTTAGCATTTCCTCGAAAAACTTCTTCTGCTGGGCCTCCATATTAGTGACCAAATTTGCCATCATTGTCTCAGAGCTAGAAGAAGGTTGCCCCTGTGATGGACCTTCTTCATTTTCCTTTACCATATCTTCAGTGTCATTTAGGGGGTTGAGTTCTTCCCCTCTCACCCTCTCGGCATTTTCTTCTGAGTTTTCTATTCCTGAACTTCTATCCATGGTAGGCGCCCTTGTGTGTCGGCGCCAGCGATGAACTCTACGCCCATTTCTTCCCACCATTGAAGCAATTTAATTTTTCCTGTACGATATCTGAATACATGGAAACATATAGCACAACTTAGAAAGTTATTCCAATAATTTAGTCTCAACATTTGCAGCACAGGTATTCATTGACAGGTTAAAATAACAAGCAAAAATTTTCAGTTATTTTGTCAAAATTTTCCACATATACAATGTCTTATTATGCAAGCGTGAGGTCTAGGATCAAGTTTTGACCAACTATCGGGATGGTTTTGTATTGCCCCTCTCTGTAGGGTTCCAGTGGCAGTACTGGTCTCTCCTGAAGTGAGACCGGTGTAGCTGATCACACATACCGGTTGCACTATACCGCAGAGGCTGTACCGGTCGCACACCCCATAACTATGTGCAACCGGTAACCCTGCGGTTCGGTACCGGTTGCACTATACTGCAGGGGAGATACCGGTCGCACACCCCATATCTATGTGCAACTGGTATACCCTGCGGTTTGGTGCCCGTCGCACCATACTGCAGGAGATACCGGTCGCACTCTCCAGCACAGATGCGCGACCGGTATAGCCAAAATCCCTTTAAAATCGTGATTTTTGGCTTTATTTCTCACTTTTCCTTTTTGAGTTTACTCCGATGGCGATTCCTCTCTGAGTCTCCGAGTCTCTACAGTGCATCCGGTGCTCCTAAGATTGTTTCCACCTCATTCTAGTGTTCCAATCTCGTCTCTTAGGTAAGCTCATACATCTCTTCTCTCTTTTTTGAAATTTTTCATCGTCTTTTATACCAAAATCTAGGTTTTTCTTGATTTGGAAGTTTCTACCCATAGAAAACTTCTTTCTTTGCATGAGAAGTATTTTAGGGGTCTAAATGTGCAAAACCCCTCAACCAATTCGAGATTTTATCGGTTGGTTTAAAGGAAACCTACAAATTTTGACTTTTTAACCTAGGTTTCAAGGGATTTTTTTATTTATTTTTTATTTATTTATTTTTTTAGTCAATTTTTTTGACAAATTTTATTATTATACCTCCATTTCTATGCTTTGATGAAATTGTTTGACTTATGCTAGCATTGTACTATCACAATAAGTTATCCCATTCATATTGGGCGTGTTTTTAGGCTTTTTCACCATTTTCTATTGTTATACTGTCAAAATTTTTCTGAATTTGTCTCTAACTGACTCTTGTTCTTTGTTTAACAGATACTTTATGTTTAATCGACGTGGAGCAGGTAAACGATCGTATATGCCCGGTATGCACAGGTCACATCTCCCTCCTGTCTTATATGATGAGAGGTTTTTTCGTTCAGAGGCGGCCTTTTCATGCTCGGCATGGTTTTGAGGAAAACATATCGAATCCGGCCATTTTGTCAACTTGGAGCATCTTCACCGCTTTGATGTGGAGTCTGCTTTTGGGATAGTAGGTTGGTTACCCCTCATCCAATATAGGGAGACTACTCGTCCCAACCTGGTAAAATTGTTTTTCACCAACCTAGAGGTGGAGGGTGATTTAGATGATTGGGAGCACGCTAGAGATCTTCGCATCACCAACTATGTGAAAGGGGTGATGATTTCATTTAACGTCGCCGAGTTAGCTGCCCTTCTAGAGATTCCTGATGACGGGGAACTCATTTATTGTCCACCCAGAGCCAAAGGGTATCTCACTTCTGGCTCATTTATTGTCACACCCCAATTACGGATGAACCAGAAGTGTGAGTGAACCGGCTCTAAGCCATGGTTCACGCCAGGATCTCAATAGACCGTGTCAACCAATCATTCCCAAGCAATCTAACATAATCAGAGAAATAATATATAGCAGCGGAAATAATAAATGAGCCGAGTACTATGTTGTAATTAAAATAGATACTTCAATTATTCCATCATCCATCAAATGTAAATAATATTTATTACAGAGCCTTCACAGAAAAAATAAACCAATCACTGCGGGAAAACACAGAAGGAGCACTCGCATGACGCATCATGCTCGTCATCCACTGTCTAGGAGTCCAGGGCAGCCACCGCGCTATAAGCTAGAGCAGTCATAAAATCCTCCACTGTGTACCCTGCATCCAAATCTGAAAAGATATATATATATATATATATATATATATATATATTTGGGTGAGCTCACAACTTAGCTCAGTAAGTACAAAACCAATGCAATAGTATAATATGCATGAGATAACAATACAATTTGGGCCAGGTATAACTTGCAAATGTGCTATGGTATGGTTTGGCCACTGCACCTCCACGCACGAGAGTGTGAGCACACCCAACAGTCAGGCGCCTACCACACTACTGCTATTGCCACACATCACTCACTCCGGTATGGAGGTAGGACTCGAGTCTGGCGGGCAGGAAGAACCACAATCCGACGTCCTCCCTCTAATACCCCATACCGTACCAATACCTAAACCCCTATTGGCAAGGGATTGCAAGGGGGTTCTGTTTCTAACCAATCCTAGATGTCAATACAGTATCCAAGGTCCTACCCCAGCACGGCTCCCTGTGACATAGAGATAGGGCTCCAGTCCGGCGGGCAGGAAGAACCATAATCCCACGTCCTCCCCCTGATACCCTATTGGCACCAAGTCCGCTAAGGTAAAGACTATATAACCCTACCCCAACACAACCCCCTACGATAGAGAGATAGGGCTCGAGTCTGGTGGGCAGGAAGAACCACAATCCCACGTCCTCCCCCTGATACCCTATTCACACTGAGTTTGCTAAGGTAAGGGCGATACGAGAAAAGTGTTAGCTGTGGATATATCCAGTGCACATCCCCTTCACATTCAACACACTAACAAAAACATACACATGCCTAAACATACAACAATCCTAGCATATGAAATGCATGATTATAATAAGATAAAAGAAAACAACTACATGGCATGTGAAATGCACAGACATCAAACAATATGTATTTACAAATACATAAATATATCACAGAGGTTTACTGTTGATTAGTTATTTAGGTTTGGGGTCTTGTTCCTTACTTGACGCGTGATACTGATCCCGTTCTGCGTCAGAGAGCTTACTCACAGTGTCTATAGGTCCTACATAATCACATATTTATGTTAGAAATTCATTTATTAAAGTTTCAGGGGTCGGAACCAGGTTTGGCCAAGCAAACCAGGCTCGGAAACCCATACCGGTTGCAGGTACCGGTCTCAGTATCGTGAGACCGGTATGTGCCATCAGTACTGCAACCGGTATGTGCGACCGATATATACCGGTTGTACTTTACCGGTCTCACTCAGATCTCACTGAGTGAGACCTGTATGTGCCTGCGGTATATACCGCAAGGCCATACCGCTGGACCTATAGTCCATCCGGTATACCCCGCGGTTTGGATCCGAGAGCGAGATCTCGGATCTCCCCTCCATGTCGGCTAAAAGTTAGGTCTCTAGGGTTTCCCCTACCCTTTATTAAGGTCCAAACCCTCTTGTGGTCTTCGGATCTCGGCTATACCGTATCAAACCTAGGTTAGATTTGAATGAGGAAGAACAATGGAAACTATAATATTTTTGGATCATTGTGCCACTTCGCGGCTCGGATCCAATCTCCTAACATTATTAACAGTACAAAGCACTTACCGACGTTGTCGGTTGGCGGCGTGCTCTTCCTTCCTTGGCGACCTCCACCTTCTTGCTCTTTCTCAGTTCTTCTCCAGACGGCCAGGGTATTGAGAAGGAGCAATGGAGTGTCTCCTTCTCTATTAATAGAGGGAGACCATCCAAGGAAGGTTTTTCCTCAGAATGGAAATTTTTCCAAGTTTCCATTATGAGAGACAGACTCACTGGAGTCTGTCTACAGCCGGAGTCAGGCATACCGATCGCACATACCGGTTGGAGACCCTGCAACCGGTATAGTGCGGCCGGTATACCATACCGGTTGCACATACCGGTTGCACTATACTGCAACCGGTATCGTGAGATCAGTATGGATTTTAGGCATTTTTTAATTCTTTTTCTTACCTGAAATTTGAGTGGCTCATCACTCGGCTTCATCCTCCGGTCCGGTTATAATTGGGACACCTGTCATCATATAAAACCATGGTTTAGACCCGGTTTTAGAATACGGTTCTTACACTATCATAGCTGAAGTTTCATGTTTTCCTAATGACTCCAGAATCTGGAATTGATCTTTACTGACAGGAAATTAGGAATGCTTCTTATTCGCCATTCTTGACGAGCGATCCTAACTTGTAGTACTGGGATATGATGGACATGGATCGGGCTCTGATTGATAGAGCCAAAGGTGGATTTTGAATTGATCTCCGAGTAATAGAGACAAGGTTGACTTAAACTGGTCTCTAATTGATAGAGATCAAGATTGAGTTTGATTTGGTCTCTGATTGATTGAGATCAGGATTGACAGTCATGGACTGGGCTCTAATCGCTAGAGGCCAAGAATGCTTGAGTTGGGCTCCGATTGATAGAGGCCAAGGATTACGATCATGGATAGGACTCTAATTGCTAGAGATGATGAATTGATTGAGTTAAAATAACTAAAATTCTCTTCGATTCCTTCATGACATGGAACATGAACCAGAGGTAATGGTTGAACAAGCCTAGAGGCTAACTCATGCTCACATTGAGTTCATATGAATGGAACCTCTTTTTGTTCCAACATGAATCGGAACCTGAACTGGAGTTGAAGAATGGGCAAGCCTAGCTGCTAATTAAATTTAAATGAATGGAACTCTTCTTAGTTCCAACATGAATCAGAACCTGAACCAATGTTGATGGTTGGATAGGCCTAGTAGCTAATTGAATTCAGATGAATGGAACTTTTCTTAGTTCCAACATGAATCAGAACCTGAACCAAAGTTGATGGTTGAATAAGCCTAGTGGCTAATTAAATTCAAATGAATGGAACTCTTCTTAGTTCCAACATGTATTAGAACTTGAACCACAGTTGATGGTTGGATAAGCCTAGTGGCTAAATGAATTCAGATGAATGGGACTCTTCTTAATTCAAACCTGAATCAGAACCTGGACCAAAGTTGATTGTTGGACAGGCCTAGTGGCTAATTGAATTTAGATGAATAAAACTCTTCTTAGTTCCAACATGAATAAGAACCCTAACCAAAGTTGATTATTGGATAAGCCTAGTGGCTAATTGAATTCAGATGAATGGAACTTTTCTTAATTCCGACATGAATTAGAACCCTAACCAAAGTTGATGGTTGGATAAGCCTAGTGGCTAATTGAATTCAGGTGAATGGAACTTTTCCTAGTTCCGACATGAATCAGAACCCTAACCAAAGTTGATGGTTGGATATGCCTAGTGGCTGATTATGTCACACCCCAATTCTGCACTATTCAGAATGATGTGATGAACCGCTAATAAACCAACGGTTCAACCAGGATCTCAAATAGGTTATCCCCGCATTATCTAAACTTACACACATCCGTAATCATAATCAGAGTAAATACACAATAGCGGAAGTCTTATAATAACATGAACTGAGAAACTAAGATGATATTAATAATTTAATAGCAAATTATTTTGTTTTCAATTGAGACATAAATATTTAAGTACCAAATACATGTCTTAATAAATCCAATAAAGAAACCTATAAAATATCTAATCAAATACACACGAGTTGCACTCACAAGAGGAGTCGTGTGTATCCACTTCAGCTTTAGCTTCCATCGCTGCCACGTTCCCGTACGCAGACACATTCACATAGTCTTCAACGGTATAACCTGCA
The DNA here is from genome assembly GCA_028583415.1 of Protea cynaroides. Lineage (NCBI taxonomy): Eukaryota > Viridiplantae > Streptophyta > Magnoliopsida > Proteales > Proteaceae > Protea > Protea cynaroides. Next base: position 60,883,978 of record CM053275.1, on the reverse strand, counting down.
TCATCAACTAAAAATATTCGACGTCGAGGGGTGAGCACACATCACGGCCCAGTGAGTAGCCAAAACAATGCAACAATACATATGCATGCAAATCAATTTATATCTTTGGTCCGGTTTAAAGTTTACAGTATGCAATAGAATGGTTTAGGTAGTCAAAGTTTACATTATTGACCCTGCCTCTATACACGAGTGTGTGACATCACCCGAAGATCACGTTTATCGTCAACTCACATGCACCCAACCATGAACATTATATAACAAAGGTTACGTTTATTACTATATAGTGCCATACCAAAACGTAAGCACCTGCTGGCGAGGGCTGCAAACTGGGCTCGCAACTAACCAATCCGAATGCCAAAAGTGTATCCAAGGCCTCACCATAGCATCCCTCAAAATGCCCATAGAGATAGAGCGAAGGCCCCCCGGTAGAGTCAGAGACTACAAGGGCCGAGACCACCTCCCCTGATACTCTACGACACAATAGTTCTGCTAAAGTAATGGCGACAGGACGATGCCAATGCACAAGACTTGAGTTAGAGATAGAGCTAAAATGCTGAGACCCACCAAAGGTTAACGTTTATTGACGTTCTCATCACACCTCCCCTGATACTCGCTCGCATCAAGTACATCAACCACACACATACAAGCACATGCCTATTCCTATCATCATGTTATAAACAATAAAGTAAATATGCATGAACAAATAATAGAAACATTGGATGGCATGCTGTATGCACATTACAAACATATTCGCATAGAATCAAGCATGGCATAAGACTCAAGATATAGAAAATAGTTTTTATTATTAACCAATTTAGTTTGGAGTTCTGCTTCCTCACCTTAGCTTGCTAATAGATACTTTTCCAAGGTTTAGAATCACCTTTACAGTGTTATTATATTGTTAGAAGACCTAACAAAGTCGATATAATTTAATTATAATTAATTCCGAAATTTAAAAACCGTACTGTTAACTGAGGGTCGAAGGTAGGGTCGGAGTCCTGATCGACCCTCGGTGCGACCCTCCCCAAACTCTGAACTTCCCGAATACTGAGGGTCGATGGTCAGGAACACCTAGGGTCGGATGGTCATCGACCCTCGGGGTGACCCTCTGTGCACTTTGGTCCAATTCCCTCTCTCTGATCCATTCTTCATGTTTGGGGTCCTATGGCTTGCTTCTACATTCCATTAAACATTCATTCCATGGTCTGGAGCTTCCATGCATTCTTCTTTGGTTTCCTTGAAAACCTAACCATAGCTTGATGGTTTGGGTTTCTCCGAGATCACACTCTCAACAATAACTAACCTAAGGTCTGTAGAAACTCATGGAATTAGTATCCATACCTGAGAAGATTACTTTTTCTCTGAAATTCTTCTCCTTTTTGCTAAGTTCTCTTCCTTGCCTTTCTTCTTCCTCTTTTCCTTCTCTTCTTTTTCTCTCAATTCAATTTCGGTTGTGAAAGGAGTAAAAGTGGATTAGGGACGTCCTTTAAATAGAGTAGGAATTTCCTAAAATAAGTCCCTTTGAGATTAGGAAAGAATCCCAATCAAAAATTAGGAAATTTCCTAATTTTATTTTCTTACGGCAACCGAGGGTCGATGATCCCGTCGACCCTAGGGTCCTAAGCTGTCCGACCCTCCCTCAAAACTGAGGGTCTGACTTTCTGTTTTGGGAGGTCCGACCCCCTTAACCTGGGTATGCGACCCTTCCCCTATTTTAAGTGTTTTTGGGTCGATTTGATACCTGGGATCTCGATCTCCTTCACGCCCTTGGTCCATTTGACTCGACCATGGTGGGTAAACCTGGTTCAAGGTGATAAGACCGGGTTAGATTGACACGGGTCTTACAACTCCCCCCTACTTATAAAAATTTCGTCCTCAAAATTATACGTACCTTCTGAATCAAATAGGTGTGGGTATTGCTTTCGCATAGTATGTTCTTCTTCCCATGTAACTTCTTCCATGTCTCTACTTTTCCATGTGACCTTAACATAATAGATATCTCGATTGTGCAGATGTTGAACCTTTTGACTGGTGATTTCTGTTGGTGTTACTTCAAATGTCAAATCATCAATCAATTTCGATAAATCTACTGTCAAAACATGCGTTGGATCCTTGACATACTTCTTCAATAGGGAAATGTGAAATACATTATGCACACTTCACATAGATGGTGGTAGTGCTAACTGATAAGCCACTTTCCCACGTTTAGTTAGAATCTCATACGGCCCGACATATCTTGGACTTAGTTTCCCTTTCTGTCCGATCCTTTTCAATCCTCGCATAGGAGATACCTTCAGAAATACTTTATCACCTACGGTGAACTCAAGATCTCTGCGTCGATTATCTGCATATTGCTTCTGACAGTTCTAAGCAGTTCTTACCCTTTTCTTGATAATATCGATCACTCGACAAGTCTCTTCAACAAATTCAGGTCCAATAATACTACGTTCTCCAACTTCATTCCAAAATAAAGGAGTTTGGCACATTCTGCCATACAGTGCTTCATAAGGTGACATCTGTATAGTAGCCTGATAGTTATTGTTATAAGCGAACTCGATCAGTGGTAATCTTTCATCCCATGATCCCTTGAAATCAATTACACATGCTTGTAGCATATCTTCTAGAATCTAAATTGTACGCTCTGACTGTCCATCTGTTTATGGGAGGAATGCAGTACTGAACTTCAACGTTGTACCCATAGCCTTTTGCAATCCTTCCCAAAAATTAGAAGTAAAACGTGGATCTCTATCCGACACAATGCTTTTGGAACACCATGTAATCGAATAATATTATCCACATACAGCTTCGCTAACCTTTCCAGTGTATACTGAGTTCATATAGGTATGAAGCGAGCTGTTTTAGTCAGACGGTCCACAATCACCCAAACTGCGTCAACTACTCGAGGAGTCAATGGTAGTCCCGTGAAGAAGTCCATAGTGATGCAGTCCCATTTCCATGCTGGCTCCGGTAATGGCTGTAACAGTCCTGCGGGTCTTTGTCGTTCAGCCTTTACTTTCTGACAATTTAGACATTGAGACACGAACTTAGCTACATCTGCTTTCATTCCCCTCCACCTATATAGTTTCTTTAGATCATGATACATTTTTGTACTTCCAGGATGTATCGAATAGATGGTGGTGTGGGCTTCTTTCATCAGTCGGTGTCTAATGTCTACACTTTCTTTTTAGGTACACATATTCTTCCTCTGTATTTCAGTACTTTCTCGTCATCCAAGGTGAACTCAGGATTAGTCCTACCTTTCTCAATATCTTCTTGTACTGTTCTCAGATAAGGATTTTCTTGAATAGCTGTCTTCACTTCATCCACTATATCCGGTATAATCTTCAATGCCGTAAACATATTTGAAAACCGATGAATAAACCCTTGGTTGGCTGATCCATCCATTGTATCTATCACATACTGCTCGTTGCCGTGATTAAATACCATTCCGGTAGTACACATTGCTGCTGTCGTGCTAACTTCTGCCTGAGATTTTATCATTGCTTTTCTGCTTAATGCATCCGCTACTACGTTCGTTTTTCCCGGATGATACTGGATATCACAATCATAGTCTTTCAATAGTTCCAGCCATATACTTTGTCTCATATTCAACTCCTTCTGATTAAATAAATAAGTAAGACTTTTATGGTCCGACTTAATCTGAAATTTCTCCCCGTATAAGTGATGTCTCCATATCTTGACAGCATGTACTACTGCCGCTAACTCCAACTCATGAGTGGGGTAGTTTTTCTCATGTACCTTCAACTGTCTTGAAGCATAAGCAATCACTTGCTCTCCTTGCATAAGCACACATCCTAATCCCAACCCCAAGGCATCAGTGTATAAGGTAAACGTCTATCCTGGAATAGGAATAGTCAAAATCGGGGATGATATCAATCTGGACATCAGCGTTTGGAAACTCTTCTCACATTTATCGGTCCACACAAACTTTTCACCTTTCTTAGTCAAACTGGGGAGAGGTACGGCAATCCGAGAATAGTCTTCTACGAATCTCCGATAATTACCAGCTAGACCCAGAAAACTTCTGATTTCTGAAACGCTCTTTGGTGCTTCCCACTTTACAATAGCCTCGATCTTCCTGGGGTCCACTTTGATTCCTTCAGCGGATACTACATGGCCTAAGAAGGCGACTTCACTTAGCCAAAACTCACAGTTTAAAAATTTGGCATATAGCTTCTCTTTCCTTAAACGCTGTAGGGCTGCGTTTAGGTTCTTGATATGGGTTTCCTTGTCCTTGGAATATACCAATATATCATCAATAAATACTATAACCGACGTATCCAACATATCATGGAAAACTCGGTTCATAAGTACCATAAACGTTGTCGGTGCATTAGTTAATCCGAAAGACATAACCAAAAATTCATAATGTCCATATCTGGTCCTGAATGCTGTCTTCGGAATATCACCTTCTTTAATCTTCAGCTGATGATAGCCTGATCGAAGGTCAATCTTAGAAAATACTTTTTCTCCTTGTAACTGATCGAACAAGTCATCGATCCGAGGTAGTGGGCATCGATTCTTGATTGTCAGTTTATTCAACTCCCGATAGTCGATGCATAATCGAACGCTACCATCCTTCTTCTTTACGAACAACATCGGCGCTCCCCATGGTGATATATTGGGTCGAATATAACCCTTGTCCAGTAGTTCTTGTAGTTGCACCTTCAGTTCCTTCAGTTCCGTAGGAGCCATTCTATAAGGTGCTTTTGATACTGGTGCGGCTCCAGGTATCAGATCTATCACAAACTCTGTGGCTCGGTCGGGTGGTAATCCTGGTAGTTCCTCTGGAAATACGTCGGGATAGTCCCGCACGACTTCAATATCTTCCATTCATGGTGCTCCCTTGGTTAGGTCGACCACTGATACTAGATACCCTACTGCCCCTTTCTCAAGGCACTTCTTAGCCTTTAGTGCTGAAACTATGAGCTTGCGTCTCCGGGGAAGTTTGGTTCCCGAAAAACTGAATTCTGCTCCTTCTTTGTCTTTGAACGTTAGCTTCTTTTCGGCGCATAAAAGAATTACAGAATGCCGAGCTAACCAGTCCATTCCCAAGATGACATCAAAGTCTGCCATCTCAAGTTGTATCAAGGTTGCATCTAAGGTCTTCTCTCCAATGAGAACTGGACATGGTCCATAGCCTTTCTCTAATTCCATTTTTAACCCCATCGGTGATCGTACAAGTAATTTGTAGTCTAATGTTTTGATGGGTAAGTTTATCTTCTTTCCGAATGACACAGATATAAATGAATGAGTAGCTCCTGAATCAAAGAGTACTCTGACAGATGCGCCATTTATAGGTACGATACCTGTGATTTATTTTAACATAGTCTACATGCTCACACAGTGTAATTACAACTTCGAAAAGTTTCAGTCATACCTATGACCACATCGGTTGATGCGGCCGCATCCTCGGACGTAACAGCATATACCCGTCCCTGATGGAATTGCTTCTTGGGCTTAGGGCACTCTCTTGCCATATGTCCCGGCTGGTTGCAGTTAAAACACTTCGGGCTTTCAGAATTTGGCTTTTGCTGAGGTTGAGCTGCTGAAGTAGTCTTGGTTGCAGCAGTAGAATTCTGAGGATGGAAAGACTTATATGTCCTGTTATTGCCTCCGTTGTATGAATTTCTGGCTGGCCTTTTTATGCCTCTGTTTTGAGTTAAATAACACTCCTTCTGGCTCGATTATATAACTCGAGCAATCTGGACAGCTTCATTATAAATATTCTTTTCTAAGCCCAGAACATGTTCTCTGATGTTTCCTCTCAGTCCCGTAACAAATCTATGGGTTTTGGTTTCTTCTTATAGCATACTCAGTGGTGCGAAGAAAAACAGCTCTTCATAACGCTGTTGGAATGCATCCACTGACAACTATCCCTGATAAAGACTCAGGAACTCCTTCTCCATCGAATCTCTGAAGCTCCGTGGAAATTATTTCTCAAAGAAGGCTTCTTTATATATAGCCCATGTCAGTAGGGCGTGCTTGGTCAGTAGATATGCCTTCGTGGATTTCCACCAATGATGTGCGTCGCCCTTGAGCATGAAGGTGGCGCATAGTACTTTCTCTTCCTCTGTGATAGTCATCATGAGGAAATTTCTCTCCATCTCGTCTATCCAATGGGCTGGCCACAACGGATCAGACGGTTTGCCGTTGAATTCTTTGGGTTTCATCTTAAAAAATTTCTCCACTAGTCGGGAGTGGTCCAGCTGATTTTGGGGGTTTGCCCCAAACATATGGGGTGGATACTGGTAATCCCCCTGAGCTGCTTCTGGAACCGGCACTGGAATCTGTGCAGCCGGTTGTTGAGGTGTCTGAGGAGCTGGGTAGTTACCCACCGGTGCTGCACTGGCTTGTCCTTTGTGCATGGGTGCAGCCTAAGTGGCTTGAAACATAGTTCCCATGGAAACCTGCATCTGAGCCTGTACGTGTTGCATCTGCTGCAGCTGCTGTGCCAGATTCATCACCACTGTTGCTAGCTCTGGTGGTGGAGGTGGCAAATTTATAGGGTTTGCCGGTTCTGGATTACCCGGTGCATAGTTATTTTCTTGACTGGTCTCCTCCACGGGTGGTGGTGGTGGGACTGCATTTCGGGTCTGTTGGGTCACCCTACATCCAGACATAATTCTTTTCTGTGATTGGTGGTGCCTGAAAATCATCAAAATAGGTGAGAAGTCATTTATATTTCATATAGGCATGCTAACCAATAATCAATTCCAATTCTAGCTCATTTTATAAAAAAAAAATACTATCTTTTCTATGCAGGGTCGATGGTGAGGGTCGATGATGTGTCCTATAAGACCCGTGTCAAACTAACCCGGTCTTACCACCTTGAACCAGGTTTACCCATCATGGTCGAGTCAAGTGGACTAAGGGCGTGATGGAGATCGAGATCCCATGTATAAAATCGACCCAAAAACACTTAATTTTAGGGGAGGGTCGCATACCCAGCCAAGTAGGGTCGGACCTCCCAAAACAGAAAGTCAGACCCTCAGTTTTGAAGGGAGGGTCGGACAGCTTAAGACCCTAGGGTCGACGGGATCATCGACCCTCCCATCGACCCTCGGTTTCTGACGAAACTGAAATTAGGAAATTTCATAATTTTCGGTTGGGATTCTTTCCAAATCTCAATGGGACTATTATAGGACATTCCTACTCTATTTAAAGGACATTCCTAAGCCACTTTCACTCCTTTCACAACCCTAATTGAATTGAGAGAAAGAGAGGAGAAGGAAAAGAGGAAGAAGAGAGGCAAGGAAGAGAACCTAGCAAAAAGGAGAAGAGTTACAGAGAAAGATTAATCTTCTCAGGTATGGATACTAATTCTATGAGTTTCTACAGACCTTAGGGTAGTTATTGATGAGAATGTGATCTCGGAGAAACCCAAACCATCTATCCATGGTCAGGTTTTTATGGAAAACCATAGGAGGATGCACGAAAACTATTTAGATGGATTTATACATGGTCCTAGACCATTTAATGACTGTTGAATGAATGTAGGAAGCAAGCCATAGGACCCCAAACACGAAGAATGGATTAAAAGTGGAAATTGGACCATAGTGCATCGAGGGTCGCACCGAGGGTCGATAGACCATCCGACCCTAGGTGTTTCTGACCATCGACCCTCAGCATTCGGGAAGTTCAGAATGGAGGGAGGATCGATAGACCCATCGACCCTAGCATCGACCCTCAGTTGACAAAATGGTTTTAAATTCTGAATTAATTCTAATTAAATTCTATCGACTTTGTTAGGTTTTCTAGCAATATAATAAAGTTATAACGGTGATTTTAAAGCTTGGAAAAGTATTTTATAGCAAGCTAAGGTGAGGAACCTTAACCCCAAACTAATCGGTTAATAATAAACTGTTTTCTATTTCTTGAGTCCTATGCTATGTTTGATTCTATGCGAATATGTTTTAATGTGCATACAACATGCCATCCAATATTTCTATTACTTGTTCATGCATATTTACTTTATTGATTATAACATGATGATGATGATGATGATAGGAATAGGCATGTGCTTGTATGTGTGTGGTTGATGTGCTTGATGCGAGTGAGTATCAGGGGAGGTGTGATGAGAACGTCAATAAACATTAACCTTTGGCGGGTCTCAGCACTTTAGTTCTATCTCTAACTCAAGTCTTGTGTATTGACATCGTCGTATCGCCATTACCTTAGCAGAACTATTGTGTCGTAGAGTATCAGGGGAGGTGGTCTCGGTCCTTGTAGTTTCTGACTCTACCGGGGGGCCTTAGCTCTATCTCTATGGGCATTCTGAGGGATGCTGGGGTGAGGCCGTGGATACACTGTTTGGCATTAGGATTGGTTAGTAGCGAGCCCAGTTTGCAAGCCCTTGCTAATAGGGGCTTACATGTTAGTATAGCATTATATAGCAATAAACGTTAACCTTTGTTGTATAATGTTATGGTAGGGTGGATGGGGACGTCGATAAACGTTAACCTTCAGGCGGGCTTCCACACCCTGTGTATAGAGGCGGTGTCAATAAACGTTAACCTTTGACCACCCAACCTTTCTATTGCGCATTGCAAACTATAAACCAAGACCAAAGATATAAATTGATTTTTGCATGCATATGTATTGTTGCATTGTTTTGGCTACTCACTGAGCCGTGTTGTGTGCTCACCCCTCGACGTCGAATATTTTTAGTTGATGATGCAGGTTATACAGTTGAAGATTTTATGAACGCGTCAGCGTATGGGAATGTAGCAGCTATGAAAGTTGGAGCTGAAGACGATACACACGACTCCTCTTGCGAGTGCAACTCGTGTGTATTTGATTAGATATTTTTTTATAGGTTTCTTTATTGGATTTGTAAGACATGTATTTGGAACTTAAATATTTATGTCTCAGCTAAACACAGAATAATTTGCTATTATTTATGGATATCATTTTAGTTCTCAGTTCATTTATTTATAAAACTTCCGCTATTGTGTATTTACTCTGATTATGATGGTGAGTATATGAAGGTTCAGGTAACGCGGGGATAGCCTATTTGAGATCCTGGTTGAACCATTGGTTATTTAGCGGTTCCTCACACCATTCTGAAATGTGCGGAATTGGGGTGTGACAACTTGGTATCAGAGCATCTCAGGCTTTGCCCGCCGAACTGACACGCATTCAAGACCATTGTGAACTGAGATAGGATAAAAGTAAAAGCTTTAATATAAACACACTGTAAGCACCTATGTTGGTTGAGACAGAAATTAAACAAGACAATAATGTACATATAAAAGGTGGAACCATATATATACACTCACACAGAAAGAGAAGACCAAGAATTATTCTAATAAACAAATAATTTAGGGTATTATCTATAAGTTGGGTAGTTATCCAAGTATACAAGGATATAGTACAGTAGCAAGAAGGGAGCTTCTGTAAAGCAGAAAGTTGGAATACCGAGTTGGTACTCACAAGATGTGAAAATCGATGTAAGACAGAGGAAGAAGGAAAATGGCTAGTAATGCCAAAACCCCTGTAGAGATAAAGGAAAAGATCTCGGGCTAAATCCAAACAAAGATAAGAGGATAATGGCCATGTAAGTAGATATGTTTATATAGGATGCAGTGCATTATTCATTTACTCTTATGATTATAGAGGATGCACATACCAGATTTTAAACTCTCGTGTCTTGACAGGATACCTTCTTGATTTAACCTGTCAATTGGAGTTACAGATATTGTTTCTTTAGTATTAGTCCTGATTATACCAATCTGCACCATTCTCATGATCAACAACATGAACAGAGATACGAACTGAATGAACAGTTAAATGCTTAATCATGTTAAACGTACATCTACTGATTTATACCTGATTTATTGATGTACGAAAATTTTCTCCAGATTTATACCTGATATACTGATGTATGAAATCTTCTCCAGATTTATTCTTATAGTGCCTTGATTAATGGCATTATATACTCGATAGAACCAGTAACCATGAGGTTAAGAGCTGTAGAACCTCTATTTCCATGTATTTAGACCACCGTGCAACCTAATGATCTTTTGATGCCGGTTGGATTACCAAAGATTTACTCCTGATCCTTAAAACCTAGATTTGCTAGATAAAGCAAGTGGTTGTCATTAGGATAATTGAAAGAAGGAAATGAATTGTTTTGGACAAACATTCTGAATTATACACTCCCTGATCATGGTTGATAAAGATGTGTAGTGATAATGGAATTATTGGAAGAAAGATGATTGGATTCAGATTAAATGCTATAGCTAATGAACCTCAGATGAAGTAATGGAGAATCTATTTTGAGATTGCTAAATGGATGGAATTTGGACGCAACCTAATTAGACTTGAGATGGCAAACTTTGATGTCATCTTGGGAATGGACTGGTTAGCTCGGCATTCAGCAAACCTATTATGCGCCGAAAAGAAGCTAACGTTCAAAGACAAAGAAGGAGCAGAATTCAGTTTCTCAGGAACCAAACATCCCAGAAGACGCAAGCTCATACTCTCAGCATTGAAGGCTAAGAAGTGCCTTGAAAAGGGAGCCATCGGATATCTAGTATCAGTGGTCGACCTAACCAAGGACGTGCCACGAATGGAAGATATTGACGTCGTGCGAGATTTTCCTGATGTATTTCCGGAGGAACTACCCGGATTACCACCCGACCGTGCCACAGAGTTTGTAATAGACCTGATACCTGGAGCCGCACCAGTATCAAAAGCACCTTATAGAATGGCTCCTACTGAATTGAAGGAATTAAAAGTACAATTACAAGAACTGCTGGATAAGGGTTATATTAGACCCAGTATATCTCCATGGGGAGCACCGGTGTTGTTCGTAAAGAAGAAGGATGGTAGTGTTCGGTTATGTATCAACTATAGAGAGTTGAATAAGCTGACAATCAAGAATCGATATCCACTACCCAGGATCGATGACTTGTTTGATCAGTTACAAGGAGCGAAGGTATTCTCAAAGATCGATCTTCGATCAGGCTATCATCAACTGAAGATTAAAGAAGGTGACATCCCGAAGACAACTTTCAGGACAAGATACGGACATTATGAGTTCTTAGTGATGTCCTTCGGACTAACTAATGAACTGGCAACATTCATGGAACTTATGAACCGGGTTTTCCATGATATGTTGGATACGTCGGTTATAGTATTTATTGATGACATATTGGTATACTCCAAAGACAAGGAAACCTATGTCAAGAACCTAAATGCAGCCCTATAGCGTTTAAGGAAAGAGAAGTTATACGCCAAATTTTCGAAGTGTGAGTTTTGGCTAAGTGAAGTCGCCTTTTTAGGCTATGTAGTATCCGCTGAAGGAATCAAAGTGGACCCCAGTAAGATCGAGGCTATCGTAAAGTGGGAAGCACCAAAGAGCGTTTCAGAAATTAGAAGTTTTCTGGGTCTAGCTGGTTATTATCGGAGATTCGTAGAAGACTATTCTCGGATTGCCGTACCTCTCACCAGTCTGACCGAGAAAGGAGAATAATTTGTATGGACGGATAAGTGTGAAAAGAGTTTTCAAACACTGAAGACCAGATTGATATCCGCCCCAATTTTGACCATTCCCATTCCAGGACGGACATTTACCTTATACACTGATGCATCGGGATTGGGACTAGGATGTGTGCTTATGCAAGGAGAACATGTAGTTGCATATGCATCGAGACAGTTGAAAGTACATGAGAAAAATTACCCCACTCACGATTTGGAGTTAGCGGCAGTAGTACATGTTGTCAAGATATGGAGACACTACCTATACGGAGAGAAATTTCAGATTAAGTCGGACCACAAAAGCCTTACTTATCTATTTAACCAGAAGGAGTTGAATATGAGACAAAGAAGATGGCTGGAACTATTGAAAGACTATGATTGTGATATCCAGTATCATCCGGGAAAAGCGAACGTAGTAGCAGATGCATTGAGAAGAAAAGCAATGATAAAATCTCAAGGAGAAGCTAGCACGACTGCAGCAATGTATACCAACAAAATGGTGTTCAATCACGGCAACGAACAATATGTGATAGATACAACGGATGGATCAGCCAACCAAGGGTTTATTCATCGGTTTTCGAATATGTTCGCGACATTGAAGATTATACCGGATATAGTGGACGAAGTGAAGACAACTATCAAAGCAGATCCTTATCTGAGAACAGTACAAGAAGATATTGAGAAAGGTAGGACTAACCCTGAGTTCACCTTGGATGACGAGAAGGTACTGAAATACAAAGGAAGAATATGTGTACCTGAAACAGAAAATATGGACATTAGACACCGACTGATGAAGGAAGCCCATACCACCATCTACTCGATACATCCTGGAAGTACAAAAATGTATCATGATCTAAAGAAGCTGTATTGGTGGAGGGGAATGAAGGCAGATGTAGCCAAGTTCGTGTCTCAATGCCTAAATTGTCAGAAGGTAAAGGCGGAACGACAAAGACCCGCAGGACTGTTACAGCCATTACCGGAACCAGCATGGAAATGGGACTGCATCACTATGGACTTCGTCACAGGACTACCATTGACTCATCGGGTAGTTGACGCAGTTTGGGTGATTGTGGACCGTCTGACTAAGACAGCTCGCTTCATACCGATACGACCCCAGTATACACTGGAAAGGTTAGCAAAGCTGTATGTGGATAACATTGTTCGCTTACACGGTGTACCAGAAAGCATTGTGTCGGATAGAGATCCACGATTTACTTCCAAATTTTGGGAAGGACTGCAAAAGGCTATGGGTACAACATTGAAGTTCAGTACTGCATTCCACCCACAGACAGACGGACAGTCGGAGCGTACAATCCAGATTCTAGAAGATATGCTACGAGCATGTGTGATTGATTTTAAAGGATCATGGGACGAAAAATTACCATTGATCGAGTTCGCTTACAATAACAGCTATCAGGCTACTATACAGATGTCACCTTATGAAGCACTGTATGGCAGGAAGTGTCGAACTCCCTTGTTTTTGGAATGAAGTTGGAGAACATAGTATTGTTGGACCGGAATTTGTTGAAGAGACTTGTCGAGTGGTCGACATCATCAAGGAGAGAGTGAAAACAGCTAAGAACCGTCAGAAGCAATATGCAGATACTCGACGAAGAGATCTAGAGTTCGTCGTAGGTGATAAAGTATTTTTGAAAGTATCGCCTATGAGAGGATTGAAGAGATTCGGACAGAAAGGAAAATTAAGTCCAAGATATGTCGGACCATATGAAATTCTAGCTAAGCGTGGAAAAGTAGCTTATCAGTTGGCATTACCACAATCTATGTCAACTGTGCACGACGTATTTCCCATTTCTCTATTGAAGAAGTATGTCAAGGATCCAACGCATGTCTTGACAGTAGATTTGCCAAAATTGACTGATGATTTGACATTCGAAGTAACATCAACAGAAATCACCAGCCGAAAGGTTCAACGTCTACGCAACAGAGATATCTACAATGTTAAGGTCACATGAAAAAGTAGAGACATGGAAGAAGTTACATGGGAAGAAGAGAATGCTATGCGAAAGCAATACCCTCACTTGTTTGATTCAGAAGGAACGTACAATTTCGAGGACGAAATTTTTATAAGTTGGGGGGAGTTGTAAGACCAGTGTCAAACTAACCCGGTCTTACCACCTTGAACCAGGTTTACCCATCATGGTCGAGTCAAGTGGACCAAGGGCGTGATGGAGATCGAGATCCCAGGTATAAAATCGACCCAAAAACACTTAATTTTAGGGGAGGGTCGCATACCCAGCCAAGTAGGGTCGGACCTCCCAAAACAGAAAGTCAGACCCTCAGTTTTGAAGGGAGGGTTGGACAGCTTAAGACCCTAGGGTCGACGGGATCATCGACCCTCCCATCGACCCTCGGTTTCTGACGAAACTGAAATTAGGAAATTTCCTAATTTTTGGTTGGGATTCTTTCCAAATCTCAATGGGACTATTATAGGACATTCCTACTCTATTTAAAGGATGTTCCTAAGCCACTTTCACTCATTTCACAACCCTAATTGAATTGAGAGAAAGAGAGGAGAAGGAAAAGAGGAAGAAGAGAGGCAAGGAAGAGAACCTAGCAAAAAGGAGAAGAGCTACAGAGAAAGATTAATCTTCTCAGGTATGGATACTAATTCTATGAGTTTCTACAGACCTTAGGGTAGTTATTGATGAGAATGTGATCTCGGAGAAACCCAAACCATCTATCCATGGTTAGGTTTTCATGGAAAACCATAGGAGGATGCACGAAAACTATTTAGATGGATTATACATGGTCCTAGACCATGGAATGACTGTTGAATGAATGTAGGAAGCAAGCCATAGGACCCCAAACACGAAGAATGGATTAAAAGTGGAAATTGGACCAGAGTGCATCGAGGGTCGCACCGAGGGTCGATAGACCATCCGACCCTAGGTGTTTCTGACCATCGACCCTCAGCATTCGGGAAGTTCAGAATGGAGGGAGGGTCGATAGACCCATCGACCCTAGCATCGACCCTAACATCGACCCTCAGTTGACAGAATGGTTTTAAATTCTAAATTAATTCTAATTAAATTTTATCGACTTTGTTAGGTTTGCTAGCAATATAATAAAGTTATAACGGTGATTTTAAAGCTTGGAAAAGTATTTTATAGCAAGCTAAGGTGAGGAACCTTAACCCCAAACTAATCGGTTAATAATAAACTGTTTTCTATTTCTTGAGTCCTATGCTATGTTTGATTCTATGCGAATATGTTGTAATGTGCATACAGCATGCCATCCAATATTTCTATTACTTGTTCATGCATATTTACTTTATTGTTTATAACATGATGATGATGATGATGATAGGAATAGGCATGTGCTTGTATGTGTGTGGTTGATGTGTTTGATTCGAGCGAGTATCAGGGGAGGTGTGATGTGAACGTCAATAAACGTTAACCTTTGGCGGGTCTCAGCACTTTAGCTCTATCTCTAACTCAAGTCTTGTGCATTGACATCGTCGTATCGCCATTACCTTAGCAGAACTATTGTGTCGTAGAGTATCAGGGGAGGTGGTCTCGGTCCTTGTAGTCTCTGACTCTACCGGGGGGCCTTAGCTCTATCTCTATGGGCATTCTGAGGGATGCTGGGGTGAGGCCTTGGATACACTGTTTGGCATTAGGATTGGTTAGTAGCGAGCCCAGTTTGCAAGCCCTCGCTAACAGGGGCTTACGTGTTAGTATAGCATTATATAGCAATAAACGTTAACCTTTGTTGTATAATGTTATGGTAGGGTGGATGGCGACGACGATAAACGTTAACCTTCGGGCGGACTTCCACACCTTGTGTATAGAGGCGGTGTCAATAAACGTTAACCTTTGACCACCCAACCTTTCTATTGCGCATTGCAAACTATAAACCAAGACCAAAGATATAAATTGATTTTTGCATGCATATGTATTGTTGCATTGTTGTGGCTACTCACTGAGCCGTGTTGTGTGCTCACCCCTCGACGTCGAATATTTTTAGTTGATGATGCAGGTTATACAGTTGAAGATTTTATGAACGCGTCAGCGTATGGGAATGTAGCAGTTATGGAAGTTGGAGCTGAAGACGATACACACGACTCCTCTTGTGAGTGCAACTCGTGTGTATTTGATTAGATATTTTCTTATAGGTTTCTTTATTTGATTTATAAGACATGTATTTGGTACTTAAATATTTATGTCTCAGCTAAACACAGAATAATTTGCTATTATTTATGGATATCATTTTAGTTCTCAGTTCATTTATTTATAAGACTTCCGCTATTGTGTATTTACTCTGATTATGATGGTGAGTATATGAAGGTTCAGGTAACGCGGGGATAGCCTATTTGAGATCCTGGTTGAACTGTTGGTTATTTAGCGGTTCATCACACCGTTCTGAAATGTGCGGAATTGGGGTGTGACATGTCCGACCCTTGGTATCCGACCCTGGGAATGACCTGTTCTTCCCGAGAGCTGAGGGTCGATGCGAGGGTCGATGGGTATCCGACCCTCAGTTCCGACCCTTGATTTTCTGTCAGATTCCTAGGGGCCGAGGGTTGATGGGAGGGTCGATTGTTCTAGTCGAATTGTCCGACCCTCGGACCAAAAATCAGATTTTTAAGATCCAATTCTGGGTCATTTCTTATTATTTCCCTCCCGTTTCGACTCGCCTCTCCACTCTGAGTTGCTACAGTGCTACTCCACTGTTGTTGGTCGATTTTATTCTGAGTTTTGATGTCCACTTCATCCCTACAGGTATGTCTTCCCATTTTTACCTATTTTTAGGTTTTCATTTCTAGGTTTTTGCATGTTTAACTTGTATTTTCCAAAATAAACTTTTTCCAATCGTAAAAATTCGATTTTTATTGGGGGCTTTTGTTATTGGTGTCTCGAGAAATGAAAGCCCTCAAAATTTTTTGAGTTTCATCGGTTGGTTATCGAGAAACTTGAAATTTTCTCTTTTTGCCCTAATTTGTCGACATTTTTGATTTTTCTTGAATTTCTTCAAATTGGACATCGTGAATTAAAATTTCCTACTACATGTGGGTGGTAGGGTATGTTTAGACCTACGTAAGTTCTCATGCCCACTTGTATGGTGAGGAATGGGGCTTTATGGTCAACTTACGTCGTTATTAAATCAATTTCAGATTTTTATCCCATAATTTCCTTATTTTTCCTTCTCTTTCTTATTTTGCAGATACCATGGCTCGTACCAAGGTACCCAGAGTTCGTGATCCCCTTCACTTCCGTTCCAATGAAGCCGAGGCACGGTATGCTGACTATGCCCGTAAGAAGGTTGAGGGTGGTCGTATGGTGAACTTGGCAGAGTTAGCCGTGTTCAACGTAGAGGGAGCCTTTGGTGACATGGGGTGGCTTCCTGTCATTACATAGGACGTGTGCACATGTCCGGATTTGGTGCACCAGTTCTATTGTAATCTCCAGGTGGTGGGGAATTACAATGACGTTGAGCATGGTCAGGAGTTGCGCATCACCAGTTACGTCAAAGGGGTAGATATTTCTTTCGACTATGGGCAGCTGGCCGACTTGTTGGGCATTCCCTATGATGGCCCCATGGTGTACTGTGCACCTGGAGAGCCCCAGTTTGTTGAGATGGAGATGAGGGCAGAGATCGACAATCAGTTGCTCTGTCCTGATCGATGGCAGATGAGAGCTTGTTATTTGCGTCCAGCTCCACGGGTCTTCTACAAGATTATCCAGCATAATCTGATCCCACGGAGTGGGCACTATGAGAGGGTTTCTCAGCTGACCCAGTTCCTGATATATAGTATCTACACTCGACAGCCCGTCTGCCTTCCATACATCATCATGCGGACTATGATTAGTGCTACATTGTCCGGTCATAGGGGTAATCTACCCTATGGACGCATGATTACAGTGTTATTGACCCGTCTGGGGGTTGACCTGGTAGATGAGAAGATCCAGGAGAAGACCTTCTCATCGCCTCTAGATTGGGAGGCAATCTGCAAGATGGGTATGCGGGATGCCCAGGTTAGTGATGATGAGAGGAACGTGATGGTGCGCCCTCACACTCGTATCGAGATGGCTGATGCCGAGGCTGCTGCTAACGCTGCTAGAGCCCATGTGGATCCTGTCGATGATGACGACCGTATGTATATGGATGTCGAAGTGATACCACCGCCTTCACCTACTCATGCGGATAGTGTTGGTACCTCTTCTGCGGCGGATCCTGTACCTGAGATTGGTCCTTCTTATGTGGCTAGCCCTTCACGCCCACCTCCTGATATGATGGAGATACTGCAGGAGGTCACGGAGGCTCAGCATGTGAGAGTGGATGAGCTGTTAGCCGCCCAGCGCATATCAGACACATGGATGGGAGAGCTTATAGAGGTATAGCGTGCGACTGATCGGAGGGTAGCCGATCTCACAGCTAGTCTACAAATGACCAAGACTCAGATAGCCTGGTTGACTAGAGTCTATGCTGAGGACTATGACCGAGATCGTGAGGCCCCGCCTCCTCCTTTACGTCCAGCTTCTTGTTCGTACTTTCTTTTCTTGTACTACAGAGTATCTGTCTGGGTTGTGGACTGTACTCTGCTTTAGTTATGTATATACGTTTTGTTTCTCTCACTCATTGTTTGTAACTTGTTTCCCCTTTAATAGATGCATTATTCTATTTTTAAATTTAGTCTCAATCGTCACTTGTGCTTACAGTGTGTTAATATTACTGTTTTTACTTTTATCCTATCTCAGTTCACGATTGTCTTGAATGTATGCTAGTTCCGCAGACAAGGCCTGAGTTGCTTTGATACCAAGTTGTCACACCCCAATTCTGCACTATTCAGAATGATGTGATGAACCTCTAATAAACCAACGGTTCAACCACGATCTCAAATAGGCTATCCCTGCGTTATCTAAACATACACACATCCGTAATCATAATCAGAGTAAATACACAATAGCGGAAGTCTTATAACAACATGAACTGAGAAACTAAGATGATATTAATAATTTAATAACAAATTATTCTATTTTCAACTGAGACATAAATATTTAAGTACCAAATACATGTCTTAATAAATCCAATAAAGAACCTATAAAATATCTAATCAAATACACACGAGTTGCACTCGCAAGAGGAGTCGTGTGTATCCACTTCAGCTTCAGCTTCCATCGCTGCCACGTTTTCGTACGCAAACGCATTCACATAGTCTTCAACAGTATAACCTGCATCATCAACTAAAATATTCGACGTCGAGGGGTGAGCACACATCACGGCTCAGTGAGTAGCCAAAACAATGCAACAATACATATGCATGCAAATCAATTTATATCTTTGGTCCAGTTTAAAGTTTACAATATGCAATAGAAAGGTTTAGGTAGTCAAAGGTCGCGTTTATTGACCCCGCCTCTATACACGAGTGTGTGACGTCACCCAAAGATCACGTTTATCGTCAACTCACATGCACCCAACCATGAACGTTATATAACAAAGATTACGTTTATTGCTATATAGTGCCATACCAACACGTAAGCCCCCTGCTAGCGAGGGCTGCAAACTGGGCTCGCAACTAACCAATCCTAAAGCCAAAAGTGTTTCCAAGGCCTCGCCCCAGCATCCCTCAGAATGCCCATAGAGATAGAGCTAAGGCCCCCCGGTAGAGTCAAAGACTACAAGGACCGAGACCACCTCCCCTGATACTTTACGACACAATAGTTCTACTAAAGTAATGGCGATACGACGATGCCAATGCACAAGACTTGAGTTAGAGATAGAGCTAAAGTGCTGAGACCTTCCAAAGGTTAACGGTTATTGATGTTCTCATCACACCTCCCCTGATACTCACTCGCATCAAGTACATCAACCACACACATACAAGCACATGCCTATTCCTATCATCATCACATCATGTTATAAACAATAAAGTAAATATGCATGAACAAATAATAGAAACATTGGATGGCATGCTGTATGCACATTACAAACATATTCGCATAGAATCAAGAATGGCATAGGACTCAAGAAATAGAAAACAATTTTTGTTATTAACCAATTTAGTTTGGAGTTCTGGTTCCTCACCCTAGCTTGCTAATAAATACTTTTCCAAGCTTTAGAATCACCTTTACAGTGTTATTATATTGCTAGAAGACCTAACAAAGTCTATAGAATTTAATTAGAATTAATTCTGAATTTAAAAACCATGCTGTTAACTGAGGGTCGGAGGTATGGTCAGAGTCCTGATCGACCCTCGGTGCGACCCTCCCCAAACTCTGAACTTCCCGAACACTGATGGTTGATGGTTAGGAACACCTAGGGTCGGATGGTCATCGAACCTCGGTGCGACCCTCTGTGCACTTTGGTCCAATTCCCTCTCTTTGATCCATTCTTAGTGTTTGGGGTCCTATGGCTTGCTTCTACATTCCATTAAACATTCATTCCATGGTCTGGAACCACGAATCAACCACCTAGATAGCTTTCATGCATTCTTTTATGGTTTTCCATGAATACTTAACCATAGCTTGATGGTTTGGGTTTCTCCGAGATCACACTCTCAACAATAACTAACCTAAGGTCTGTAGAAACTCATGGAATTAGTATCCATACCTGAGAAGATTACTTTTTCTCTAAAATTCTTCTCCTTTTTGCTAAGTTCTTTTCCTTGCCTTTATTCTTCCTCTTTTCCTTCTCCTCTCTTTCTCTTAATTCAATTAGGGTTGTGAAAGGAGTGAAAGTGGCTTAGGGACTTCCTTTAAATAGAGTAGGAATATCCTAAAATAAGTCCCTTTGAGATTAGGGAAGAATCCCAGTCGAAAATTAGGAAATTTCCTAATTTTATTTTCTTACGGAAATCGAGGGTCGATGGGAGGGTCGATGATCCCGTCGACCCTAGGGTCCTAAGCTGTCCAACCCTCCCTTTAAAAATGAGGGTCTGACTTTCTATTTTGGGAGGTCCGACCCTGTTTAGCTGGGTATGTGACCCTTCCCATATTTTAAGTATTTTTGGGTCGATTTGATACCTGGGATCTCGATCTCCTTCACGCCCTTGGTCCATTTGACTCGACCATGATGGGTAAACCTGGTTCAAGGTGGTAAGACCAGGTTAGATTGACACGGGTCTTGCACATTAAATTCAGATGAATGAAACTTTTTCTAGTTTCGATATGAATCAGAACCTTAACCAAAGTTGATGGTTGGATAGGCCTAGGGGCTGAATCTTTCCTTAATTCAAAGGTGAATCAGGAAGGGTGATTGTACTTACCTAGGGGCTAAATCTCTCCTGAAGTCAGAGGTGAATCAAGAATGGTGATTGGATTTGCCTTAGGGCTGAATTTCTACTTAATTCTGAGATAAATTGAGAATAGTGATTGGGTTTTGCCTAGGGGCTGAATCTTTCCATAATTCAGAGATGAATTGAGAACTATGATTGGATTTGCCTAGGGGCTGAATCTTTCCTTAATTCTGAGGTGCATTGAGAATAGTGATTGGATTTTCCTAGGGGCTAAAACTCTCCTTGATTATGAGATGAACTGAATATGATATTTGAGTAAGCCCAAGGACTAACGGTATGGGAATATTGTAAACTTTGACCAGATTGGCTGAGTTACTGATTGTGTTCCCAAATCCTGTTGCCTTATTTCTTACACAATTTGATGTTCAATAAAGATCTAGATTCATGACTTCTATTGATTCATTTAGAAAGATAATATGTATGGATCTCAAGGTGGGAGATCAAGACCATTCCCTAGTTGTAAGGGTCTCTCACCCTAAAAGGGTGGATATGGTTGTACATTGATTCTCTTTTCCAAAGGCATTGAAACTCAATGGAAAAATATCAAGATTCTAGACATCTAGAGGAATGGAAGAAGTCACATGCACAATCAAAGATGAATTAACCAAACAAAGTTAGCTCCCTCATAAGGGCGATTGGGTAAACATTATCCGAGTTAATTTAGTTGAATTTAGTAAAGCCATGTGATCGGTCTTGGGACCTCGTGGTTCTAAAAAATGGATAATTAGTGGTACCAAGGTCTGGCAACTTAGGTCGAATTCAATAAAATTGAAATGGATATATTAATCCGTTGTCCTTATTAAGGATGGTTAGCAAAAGTGGTTCATGGAGGAACAAACTAGTAAATTTCTTCTTAACAATGGTATCTATGTCTTGACAGGTATTTTCTGCTTTTTTTTTGAAATCGATGTGTTAACAATGAGTGGTTTGACACATCGAGCTTTCTTAATGGAGGGTGTATAGTGATCGTCCACTATGACGTGGAACAGGTGTATACATACCTCGTACTCCCAATGGGTGAGAGTTTAAGATGCTCATCGTGTAAATTCTAACATGTTGACTAATCGAGGACAAAAAATAGGCAAAATTTTGACGTCTCCAACATGGATGTCATGGTTAAGTAGATTTTACGGGTCAGTTCAGGGATGAACCAAAAATAACAATAATTGGGCCATAATCTGGGTTAGGACAGAAAAGGCCACCATGACAAGGACAGGGTAACCTATCACCGAATGCACGATGAATAATGGGCCCCCAATCCCTTTATATACTATGTTGCAAGAATCAAGCGACGTGAAGTAGCATAACGCATTACCAGTCGGACCCAAGAAATGCTCGTTAGAGGTAGCTTGCCAGTCTTGATCTCACAAAGTACAGGCCAAGGTTTTGTGTTTCGCCTAGCAGGCTGCCCCATATGCATGGGACCCGATTCGACTACTCGCATGAATGTGTGACTGAACCCATTCCCCCCAAAATAATATTATACAAGCATAAATATATTATCCTAAGAGCTAGCATCCAATTCACACAAGCAAAGTTTTCATTTAGGAGTCTAACGTTTACATCCCCAGTGAAGTCGCCACTGTGAGGACAAAGATCATAATTTTGTTTGGAAGTCGCAACCTAGATTAAGGTCTAAGACCTTAGAAATGTGAAATCTCACCCAAAGGTAAAACTTCAATTGACTCATGACCCTTAGATTGGATTTTTGGTCCATCAGAGATTGGGTAAGCATCATGTTACGGTTATGGGAAGGGATTAGGCACCCAAACCGCCTGATCAAAATCAGTCTCCTATACCTTTCCTATGCTAGACTCTATCTATTAAACCGAACCAAACCAAGTGGTTTGATATCATTGAATAGAATCTGTATCCATCAGATTGCCTACGTATCACGGAATTATTTCAAGAATCAGGTTCACCATAGTAGTTCAGGTGTGATTAAAGTTTATGGCTGTGATTTATGCTTGTGCTTGATTAAGTTCATTGTTCAAGTTGAAGTTTATGCTTGAAATCCTGAGAAATTCTATGGGTTAGGATCTGGATAGTCCATGTGAACTGATAGATAGTCCTAGTGGTTCTAAAAATGGATAACCCTTTCTGGGTTGGAATGTGGATAACCCTATTTGGGTCAAAATATGGATGGATATCCTAGTGGATCTATGGATAGTCCAAGTGGACTAAGGTGTGGATCCGAATTCGGGATTCTCCCAAATAGCCTACGTATCATAAGGTTTTTCCTAGGAATCAGAATCCGCGTAGTATAAAATGATGGGTGGATATCCAAGTGGATCTATGGATAGTCCGAGTGGACAAAGGTGTGGATCCAAATTTGGGTATCTCCCAAATGGCCTATGTATCCTAGGGTTTAACCTATCCTCGTAGTTTGTAATGACGGGTGGGTATCCAAGTGGATCTATGGATTATTCGAGTGGACTAAGGTGTGGATCCGAATTTGGGTTTCTCCCAAATGGCCTACGTATTCTAAGGTTTAACCTAGGAATCAGAATCCACATAGTTCGGAATGATGGGTGGATATCCAAGTGGATCTATGGATAGTCTGAGTGGACTAAGGTGTGGATCCGAATGTGGGATTCTCCCAAATAGCCTATGTATCCTAGGGTTTGCCCTAGGAATCTGAATCCACATAGTTTTAAAAATGGCTGAAATAACTTGTTCTAGGTTAAGGATTGAAAACCTATTCTAGGTTTAGGATTTAGAACATATTATAGGTCTAGCGTTTAGAACCTATTCTAGGTTTAGGATTTACTGAAGGGTAGAAATCATTCTTGAGCTACCCTTTTCATCCAAAGCTCTAATTTTGGAAGGTTTGGGAAAATATTTTCTTTCTTTATTAAAATTTTTATTATTTTCCTTTATACCCTTCCCAAGAATGTGGGTGCCTAAATGCACGTCCCCATGCCTAGATTGTCGTCTAGAAGTGTGCATATATGACAGTTCAACTAGGGTGTTGCACATATTAAATTATTACCAAAAATATATTATTCATCTAAATATGACACATAACATATTTATGGCAAGAAATACACATATAGCAAGATTGTTGAAAAAATATCTCAAATATGGCATGTATTGCAAACAAGGCAAGAACCTATACGACAAGAAATAGTATGCTAATCTAAGCATGGTAAGACCTAATATGGCAAGAAATCAATATATGCATCTATATGTCAATATGGCAAGCACCAAACATAGAATACAAATATGGCATGAATTATCCAAATAGGTAAGATCTTATATGCTATTTTCAAAGCATGGTAAAACCAAACATGGTAAAAAATTAATGTATGCATCTATATGTCAGTATGGTAAGTACCAAACATAGAATGCAAATATGAAAAAATTATCCAAATAAAGGTAAGATCTTATATGTTATTTTTCTAAGCATGGTAAGACCTAACATGGTAACAAATTAATGTATGCATCTATATGTCAATATGGTAAGTACCAAACATAGAATGCAAATATGAAAAAATTATCCAAATAAAGTTAAGATCTAATATTCTATTTTCTAATCATGGTAAGACCTAACATGGTAAAAAATTAATGTATGCATCTATATGTCAATATGGTAAGTACCAAACATAGAATGCAAATATGGAAAAATTATCCAAATAAAGGTAAAATCTTATATGCTATTTTTTAAGCATGGTAAGACCTAACATGGGAAGAAATTAATGTATGCATCTATATATCAATATGGTATGCACCAATCGTAGAATGCAAATATGGAAAAATTATCCAAATAAAGATAAGATCTTTTATGCTATTTTCTAAGCATGGTAAGACCTAACATGATAAGAAATTTAATGTATGCATCTATATATCAATATGGTAAGTACCAATCATAGAATGCAAATATGGCACGGATCATCCAAAAAAGGTAAGATCTTATATGCTATTTTCTAAGCATGGTAAGACCTAACATGGTAAGAAATTAATGTTTAAAAAGGCTAAAAATTAACAAGATATTACAATAGACATGTGACAAGCATCAATTATAGCATGTATATAAATTGTAAGAAACATCCATCATACCACGTATAGAAATAAAATATAAAAAAACAATAATGGCAAGTAATCTAGAGATTATTATGCCAAATATTACAAAATACAGTCATAGCATGGCATGCATGACACATTGAATGAAAACAAATAGAAAAAGACTTTCATGGCCATTAACATCAATTCAATGTCAAATTCATTTTTATGTTATCATAAGGCCATTAAAATCCATGTTAAATTCAATGTTTATTAAAATTTAAACCACAGCAATCTACATGATTTTTCATGGTCTTCCTAAATTCAAATGAATCAAAACCTTTCAAGAGGTTATTTCTGACTCATAGATGAATCTAGGGTAGGATTTAGAGAGTCATTGGATTAATTTTTGACATATTGACTAAAACCCTAATTCAAGTTCCAAATCTGGTGTTTCAAATCTAGTGTTCCACTCATGGATTTTTTTGGCTAAGCAAACCTCCATTGATGGAGCTTAGTTTTGAACCAGAAGAATTTCGTATCGTAAGAATGAGAGAAAGAATCATAGACATAGCAAAAATCATGACAAAATTGATCAAGCATGCATCATCAAAGTAAATCATACACATATCCTATTTAATCATTCATATTATCAAGAGATAATTATTTAGACATGAGTTTAGGCTTCTTACCTTGTTCCAACAATGGATGAATCCTCGATTGCAAACTGCTTGGAGAAGATGACAATGTGAGTGCTTCTTCCTTCTCTTTTCCTCTTTCTCCTCATCTTTTCTCCTTTCTCTTCTTCTTCTCTTCTTCTCCTTGGTTTCTTTTCTTTCTTCTCTCTCTCTTCCATGGCTTTTTTTTTCTCTTTCTCTCTTCTTCTCTCTTCTCTCTCTCTCTCGACCTCTCTCTTTTCATGTTTTTCTCTTCTCCTCTCTCCCCCTTTCTCACGGCCTCTCCTTTTCTCTTCTATAAAAAACCTCTCTTCTCTCTCTCACGGCCTCTCTTCTTTTCTCTCTTTCCTTCTTCTCTTTTCCTTCGTTTTCTTCTTCTTTCCTTATTCTCTTCTTTCCATTTCTCTTCTAGAAAATCTCTTCTCTCTCTTACGGCTTCTCTTTTTTTCTCTCTTTCCTTCTTTTCTCCTCCTTCCTTTTTTTCTTCCTTATTCTTCTTCTTCTCGGCTTTTCCTTTCCTCTTTTTTTAACTTCTTTTCTTCTCTATCTTCATTGGCTTTTCCTTCCTTTCCTTCCTATAATATAATAGTATATTACACATTATATAAATATATATAAAGAAATGCAAGCGTATGGGCCGACGTGACTTGGTCTGGATTGGTATGAGCAGGGCCGGACTTAGTTGGACTAAGTTGGGTTGAGCTGGTTTGGACCGAGTTGATATCTTTTATCATTTCATAGTCCATTTCCGCCGCCATTCTACATGAAATTTTTCGATAGCCTCTACTCTAAATTTTCTACGTTCACTTTGTAGAACACTAAAAATGAGGAATATTGGAATTTGAATCACCACATTTGGAAATAAAATGGCCAACTTATGAATTTTTGAATTTTCAGTAACCCAATTATTGATAATTTGGCTAACCATTCTGCATGGGATCATTCGGAGATTTCTGTCTGAAATCCTTTACATCCACTTTATAGAGTACTAAAAATGGAACATATTGAAACTAAAATCACCTGATTTGGATGTGGGGTGACCAAAATATGAATTTTCAAAGATTAAACGACCATTTCGACATGTAATTTTGCATGGGACCCTTTGTACCAATTTTTTCACGTCCACTTTGTAGAACACCACAAATGAAGAATAATGGTCTTTTGAATCTGTCTTAGAATGGCGAAGATATGAAGCTTTGAAGTTCTATCAATGATTTTGCATGAAAGCTTGCATGGGGCCCACCGGTGACCTTTGGCTAGGATTTTTCACATCTACTTTGAAGAGGACTAAAATAAGGAATATTGGCCTTTGAATCATTTGATTCCGATATCAGATGACCAAGATATGATGATTTGAAGTTTAAATGATAATGCATGCATCATACGATAATTACGTAAATACCCTTGAACTTTCAAACTGTGATACCTTCCTTGTTTGATGTCAAAATTTGATGATTCTAGTATCATTTTGAAGATAATTTCACAACCTATACATCCAAGTAGGTAATATCCTATGACCCTGCTGTGGGGTTCATTAAAAAATCACAAACCTTTGGGTTAAAACCTAGAAACTTGTCATGTGGTTTCACTTATGCTGAGGATAGCAAAAATGGGGTGCTTACAGATGCCCCTCTTTAGTCGAGATTGTTACCAATTGAAGGCTAAAGACAAAAGAAACACATTTTTGATATGAGTGAGATTTCTTATTGGGCTGCACTTAAGGTAATTTGTCCTAAACTGCCTACGTATTCTAAAGGTGTTCTAGAAATCAAGCCCAGAACGTAGTTTGACTGGTAAGAAGGATTGCTCTTCTTGGAAAATTGATGATTGTTCTACTTGTATGAAGCTAGGCTATTAATACAAGGCTTATTTGTAGGCTGAGAACCTCTTCTTGCTGAGGTGAGACTCATGATGCAAGGTATGCGCGGGCTTGAACCTGACTTGATCCATTTGTAGGCCGATAAACCTCTTCTGTTATAAAGCTAGGCTGTGAATACAAGGCTCATTTGTAGGCTGGGAACCTCTTCTTGCTGAGGTGAGACTCATGATGCAAGGTACGTGGGGGCTTGAATCCGGCTTCATCCATTTGTAGGTTGATAAACCTCTTCTTGTATGGAGCTAAGTTGTAAATACAAAGCTGGTTTGTAGGTTTGGAACCTCTTCTTGTACGGAGCTAGGCTGTAAATACAAGGCTGGTTTGTAGGCTTGGAACCTCTTCTTGTATGGAGCTAGGCTGTGAATACAAGGCTGGTTTGTAGGCTTGGAACCTCTTCTTGTATGGAGCTAGGCTGTGAATACAAGGCTAGTTGCACGAGCATGGGCTAGGCATTGATTTGTTTGGATGGAGGACTTGCTGTCTTTTCTTTGATTGAACTGAGGCTCTTTAGATTTACCATTTTTGGGTTGAGATTCTGGGAATGATCTTTTGAATGAGCTAGGGCTCTACATTTGATTCACTTATAAGCTGAGCTTGACTTGATCTTTGGATGAGCTGGGGCTCTGCACTTGATTCACTAATAGACTGAGATTGATTTGAACTTTGGATGAGCTAGGGCTGTGCATTCACTTATAGGCTGAGATTGACTTGATCTTTGAATGAGCTAGGGCTCTACATTTGATTCACTAATAGGTTGAGATTGATTTGAACTTTGGATGACCTAGGGCTCAGGATTTGATTCACTTATAGGCTGAGATTGATTTGATCTTTGAATGAACTAGGGCTCTACAGTTGATTCACTAATAGGCTAAGATTGATATGAACTTTGGATGAGCTAGGGCTCTGCATTCACTTATAGGCTGAGATTGATTTGATCTTTGGATGAGCTTTGGCTCTACATTTGATTATGAAATGAGCAAGAACTCAGAAGGTCAGTTATAGGGTGATACTGAATGACTCATCATTAAAGTTCCTACCATCTTTGGACCTTTGGGATTGAAAATTAGAATATCCTTCTTGGAAGCTCTATGGCTATGAACCTTCAGGAATGGAAACTAGAATATCCTCTTAAGTAGCTTTGTTGCTATGAATCTTTAGGATTCTCAAAAGTGACCCACACAGGAAGTCTTTATTGGCTTTGAACCTATAGAATGTCACACCCTAATTCCGCACTATTCAGAATGGTGTGATGAACCACTAATAAACCAACGGTTCAACCATGATCTCGAATAGGATGTGTCTATTTGCTTAAACCATACACATCCACGACAATAATCAGAGTAAATATACAATAACGGAAATCTTTATACTAATGAACTGAGAGTCTAACAATTATAAAATAATAAATTTTCCAATTATTCTCCATGACTAAGACATAAAATAAAATATTTAATTAATTACATCATCTGTATAAATTGAATAAAATTCTAATAAAAAATACAAGAGTTGCACTCGCATGACGAATCATGCGACTCCACCATAACTTCAACGTCCATCGCCGCCGCATGTCCATACATAGGAGCATTCATATAGTCTTCAACCGTGGTACCTGCATCATCAACTAAAAGCATTCGACGTCGAAAGGGTGAGCACACATCATGGTTCAGTGAGCAAACAAAACAATACAATAAACATATGCATGCATTCAATTCATATCTTTGGTTTGGTTCATAAGTTTGCAATGTACTATATAAAGGTTCGTTGGCTGCCTCGCCTCTATACACAGGGTGTGTAAGCCCACCCAATGGATCAAACACCATTGTAATCCATATCCACCCCACCATGAAATAGAGATAGAGCTAAAGTGTAAGAGCCGTATCAAACTAACCCGGTCTTACCACCTTGAACAAGGATTACCCATCATGGTTGAGCAAAATGGACCAAGGGCATGAAGGAGATCGTGATCCCAGGTATTAAATCGACCCAAAAACACTTAAATTAAGGGGAGGGTCGCATACCCAGCAAGAGAGGGTCGGACCCCCCAAGACAGAAAGTCAGACCCCCTATTTTACATAGGGGGTCGGACACTTTAGGAGTTAGGGGTCGACGGGATCATCGACCCCCTCATCGACCCCCAGTTGTCGCCAGAAATAGAAATTAGGAATGTTTCCTAATTTCGGTTGGACTCTTTCCTAAACTCAATGGGACTTAATTTGGAAGGTTTTACTCTATAAATAAGACGACCCTAAGCCCCTTTCACTCCTTTTACAACCCTAATTGGATTGAGAGAAAGAGAAGAGAAGGAAGAGAAGAAGAAAAGAAACAAGGAAGAGAAGAAAAGAAAAAAGGAGAAGAGTTGCAGAGAAGGAGTATTCTTCTCAAGTATGGATACTAATTCCATGAGTCTTTACAGACCATAGGTTAGGCAATGAAGAGAGTATGATCTCGGAGACTCCCAAACCATCAACCCATGGTTAGGTTTTCATGAAAAACCATGGGGGAATTCACGAAAGCTATATAGGTGAATGATTCATGGTTTTAGACCATAGAATGCGTGTAGAATGGACTTTAGGAATAAGCCATAGGACCCCAAACACGAAGAATGGACTGAAAGGAAGAAAATTGACCAAAACCCATAGGGGGTCGCACAGGGGGTCGATGGCCAATTAACCCTAACAGACCCTACCTCTGACCCCCAGTTAAAAACATGGTTTTTCAATTCGGAATTAATTCTAATTAAATTCTATCAACTTTGTTAGGTCTTCTAGCAATATTATAACATTATAAAGGTGATTCTAAAGCTTGGATGAGGATCTATTAACAAGCTAAGGTGAGGGAACAAGACCTAAACTACCTGGTTAATAATAAATTGTTTTATTTCTTGAGTCCAATGCCATATTGATTCTGTGTGTGTAGGCTTGTATGTGCATTCAACATGTCATCCAATATTTCTATTAATTGTTCATGCATATTTACTTTATTGTTTATAACATGATGATGGTGATGATGATAGGAATAAGCATGTGAATGTTTGTGTTTGGCCAGTGTATATGGCGCGGGTAGGGATGTATCAACCGGTACAGTCATGACCATTCTTCATGGGGTGTATATTGTGATATGGTCTACTCAAGTCATGTCCACTGATGTCGTCGTATCGCCATTACCTTAGCAGAACTATTATGTCGTAGAGTATCAGGGGAGGTGGTCTCGGTCCTTGTAGGCCTTGACTCTATCGGGGGGCCTTAGCTCTATCTCTATGGATGTTCTGAGGGATGCTGGGGTGAGGCTTTGGATACAGTGTTTGGCATTAGGATTGGTTAGTTGCGAGCCCAGTTTGCAACCCTAGCCAGCAGGGGTTTATTTGTTGGTATGGTATCAACCGGTACAGCCATGACCGTTCTTCATGGGCTGTATATTGTGCCATTCTGGGTGCTTGTGGGGCGACGGTGCCGTTTTCATTGGGCGTTTCCACACATTCGTGCATAGAGGTGCGGCGGCCACCTATCCTTTCTATAGCACAGTGTAAACTTTAAACCGGACCAAAGGTATGATTTGACAGCATGCATATGTATTGTTGTATTGTTTTGTTTGCTTACTGAGCCGTGATGTGTGCTTACCCTTTCGACGTCAAATATTTTTAGCTGATGATGCAGGTATGACTGTTGAAGATTATGTAAGTGCTCCAGTGTATGGGAACATGGCAGAGATGGAAGTGGAAGAGGAAGTGGATACACATGACTCTTGCGAGTGCAACTCATGTGTATTCGATTAGTTATTTTTTCTAGTTTTCTTTATTTGGATTTATTAAGGACATGTATTTTATAATTATTTATGTCTCAGTTGATATAGAATAATTTTCTATTTAGATATTAATATCACAGTAGATTCTCAGTTCATTTTATTATAAGACTTCCGCTATTGTGTATTTACTCTGATTGTGAATATGGATGTATGGGGTTTAGATAAAACGGATATAGTCTACTCGAGATCCTGGTTGAATCATTAGTTTATTAGCGGTTCATCACACCATTCTGAATAGCATGGAATTGGGGTGTGACAACTTGGTATCAGAGCATCTCAGGCCTTGTCCGCTGAACTAGCACACATTCATGATAAATTGTGAACTGAGATAGGATAAAAAGTAAAAAAAAAACAATAATACTAACTCATTATAAGCACACGTGATGTTTGAGACAAAATTTAAAAAGAGAATAACGCATCTATTAAAGGAAGAACAAATTTAAATACAATGTAAAAGAAACAAACATATATACATAGTTAAAACAGAGTACAGTCCATAACCCGGACAGTTACTCTATAGTACAAAGAAAGAGAAAAGATACAATCATGAAGCTGGAGGTGAAGGAGGAGGCGGCGCCTCACGATCTCTATCACAGTCCTCAGCGTAGACTCTAGTCAACCAGGCTATCTGAGTCTGGGTCGTCCGCAGACTAGCTGTAAGATCAGCTACCCGCTGATCAGTCCGGTGCTGAGCCTCCATGAGCTCTCCCATTCTCATGGCCGATGTCCGCTGGGAGTCTCGTAGCTCATCCACTCTCACCCGCTGAGCATTTAGTAACTCTCCCATCCTCATGTCTGATGTACGCTGGGCGTCTATGAGCTCATCCACTCTCACACGCTGAGCGTCTAGTAACTCCTCCATCCTCAGATCAGATCTGTGATGAGCCTCTCTGATTTCATGCAACATCTCCATCATATCAGAAGGGGGGTGTGAAGGACCAGCCGCATGAGAAGGACCAGCCTCATGAGACGGATCAGCCGCATATAAAGTACCAGCTCCAGCCGCATGTGTAGGTAAAGGTGGTGGTATCGAGTCTACATCCATGTACATATGGTCATCATCATCAGCAGGCTCCGCATGAACTCCAACTGCGGCGGCAGCTGCCTCAGCATCAGCTATCTCTACGCGAGTGTGTGGGCACACCATCGCGTTCCTCTCCTCATCACTGACCTGAGCATCCTGCATGCCCATCTTGCAAATAGCCTCCCAATCTAGAGGCGATGAGAAGGACTTCTCCTGAATCTTTAATAAATCAACCCCCAGGCGGGTAAGCAGAACAGTGATCATACGTCCATACGGAAGGTTGCTAGTGTGACTGGGCAACATAGCAGTGATCATAGTACGTATAATGATGTACAGAAGGCAGATGGGCTGTCTAGTGCAAATGTTGTACAATAGATACTGGGTCAGCTGGGAAACCCTATCGTAATGGCTCCTCTGTGGGATCAGGTTATGCTGAATGATCTTGCAGTATACCCGTGGAGCTGGACGCATATAGCATGCCCTCATCTGCCAACGGTCAGGTCATAGAAGCTGATTATCAATCTCAGCCCTCATCGTGGTGGAGGAAAACTGGTGCTCTCCAGGAGCACAGTAAACCATGGGGCCATCATAGGAAATGCCTAGTAGGTCGGCCAGCTGTTGAAAATCAAATGAAATGTTCAACCCTTTGACATAGCTGGTGATGCACAGCTCATGACCCCTCTCGACATCATTGTAATCCCCCACCACCTGGATGTTACAATAGAACTGGCGTACCAAATCCGGACAGGTGCAAGCGTCGTAAGTGATGACAGGGAGCCATCCCATATCAACAATCGCCCTCTCTACATTGAACAGGGCTAACTCAGCCAAGTTCACCTTACGACCACCCTCTACTTTCTTGCGAGTGTAGTGGGCATACTGTGCCTCAACTTTGTTGGAACAGAAACGAAGAGGATCACGAACTTTGGGTACTTTGGTACAAGCCATTATATCTGCAAATAAGAAAGAAAAATAGATAGTACGTTAGTAGGGTAGAAAAGCCAAAATTTGGACATTATAACGACGTAAGTTGGCTAAAAGCCTCACTTGTCACCCATACACGTGGGCAGGAGGACTTACGTAGATTCTAACATATCCTACAACACTCACACAGTAGGAAATCCTGACTAATGGGATCCAATTTGAAGAAATTACGAGAAATAAAAAATTTCGACAAATTAGGGCAAAAAGAGCAAAAAATTCAAGTTTCTCGATAACCAACCGATGAAAGTCAAAAATTTTTGAGGGCTTTCGTTCCTCGAGACACCAATAACAAAAGCCCCCAATAAAGATCAAATTTTTACAGTTCAAAAAAGTTTAATTCAAAAAATACAAGTTAAATGGGCAAAAACCAAGAAATGGAAACCTAAAAAACAGGTAAAAATGAGAAAACATACCTGTAGGAGTGATGTGGATGTCGAAACACGGAACCAAAATGATCAATACAGAGGAGTGGTACTGTAGCAACTCAGAGGTGAGAGACGAGCCGAAATGGGGATGAAATGAGGGGAAACGAACCCAGAATCGGAACTTAAAAGTCTGATTTTTGGTCTGGGGGTCGGACAATTCGACCAGGATCATCGACCCCCATATCGACCTCCTGCTCTCGAGAATCTGACAGAAAACTAGGGGTCGGGCCAGGGGGTCGAACACCCATCGACCCCCGTATCGACCCCCAGCTCTCGGGAAGAACATGTTATTCCCAGGGTTGAATACTGAGGGTTGGACATATCATCGACCCCCACCATCGACCCTGTATAGAAAAGACAATATTTTTCATAGAATGAGCTGAAAATTTTGAAATTTTATATTGGTTAGCATGCCTATATGAAGTATAAATGATTGTCTCACGTATTTGATGATTTTCAGGCACCCCATTCTCAAGAGAAAATATGTCTCGGTGTAGAGTAACCAGGCAGAGCCGAAATGCAGTTCCACCACCACCTGTACATCCAACGCAGTAGCACCACCATAAGCCGGAGCGTTCATGTAATCATCCACAGTGTAACCTGCATCAACATCTAAAAACATGTATATATACAAAGGGTGAGCTCACAACTTAGCTCAGTAAGACAATCTGACAGATTCACAATATTATGCATGAGTAACAATCAATTTTATGTTGTGGTCTGATTTAAGTTTGCAATGTACTATAGAAAGGTTTGGTGGCCCACTCACCTCTATACACGAGTGTGTGGCACCTCATGGATCACACCCCCATTGGCCCACATGCACCCATCATGGAATAGAGATAGAGCTAAGATACCCCCGTACCTCCCCTGATGCTCTACCCATACCAGTGCCTAAGCCCCTACTGGACAGGGCTCGCAAACTGGGCTCGCAACTAACCAATCCTATATGTCATCAATGTATGCTCTATCCCAGCACAACCGTCTACGGCATAGATATAGAGCTAAGGCATTCCCACACCTCCCCTGATGCCCTATCCGCAACTAACCCACTAGGATAGAAAAAATACGCAGGTAGACCCTATCCCAACATAACTCCCTAAGGCAAAGAGATAGAGCTAAAGCATCGTGGACAAGCCATCGTCGACTCGGAGACCACCGTACCACGACCTTCCCCGGATGCCCCACCCGTACCAAGCATTTTAAGATAGAATACTACAAAAGGTGCTAGTGTGAGGAGCGATCCCAGGCCCATGCCCCACTTCCCACACTAACGAAAACAATCACATGCTTAACAATCATATCCTATCAATGCATGAATAGTAATAATAACTGAAATTAAAAGATGGCATGTGAATATTCACAAACATCACATCATATATAATCAGGTGATTAACATCGACTTACTGTCCATTAATTATTAGGTTTAGGTCAGATTCCCTTACCTGACGCTCATTTGTTAGCATCCTCCATGTCGCAAGATCCAAATGGGAAGTCACAATGTCCTACAATATTATTAGGGTTTCATTAGAATATTTTTCTTAGGGTCTCATGTTGGTCGAAAACCAACAAGGTTACAAAATACCCTCACAGAGCTGACCAGTGGCATGTACCGGTCGTAGCTCTGTGGGGAAGACTGGCGACCGGTATGGTCAGTCGGTCCCCATAGACCAGCCTCCCGAAAGATACCGGTGGCAACATACCGGCCGCACTGTGTGCAACCGGTATAGTC
Source organism: Protea cynaroides (assembly GCA_028583415.1). Taxonomy (NCBI): domain Eukaryota; kingdom Viridiplantae; phylum Streptophyta; class Magnoliopsida; order Proteales; family Proteaceae; genus Protea; species Protea cynaroides. The sequence continues at coordinate 60,848,696 of CM053275.1, read as the reverse complement.
GACCGGTATGTCTCTAGAAGACCATACATGGGTTTTTCGACTGCCGTCGATCATCCTCCATGGATTTCCAGGGTTTCACCTATCCATTCTAAGTATAATCTTGGAGTTAGAGTTATCCCCAACTCATTCATGTTTTGTTTCGATGAATATCGTCTTGGAACTTGAATCTAGGGTTTGACGGCACATTAGGGTTTATTGGCCAATTTAGGGTTTTAGATCAATACCTACTTGCATGGTATTGATCCACCCACACAACTAACCTAAAGAAATAGAGTAAGAAGAATGATTAAAACACTTACCGTTGACTGGCGTAACGTGAGCGTCATCGAACGGTAATGGCGGCACCTTCTTCTTCTTCCTAGCTCCTTCTCCTTTGCAACCTCCTTCTCTTCTCTAATAATTATGAGAGATAATGGAAAGGATTTGAGGAGGTTTATGGGTGTATTTATAGGCTAGAATTAGGGTTTAGTAACCCTCTTAAGATTTGGAAAGTCTTAGGATTCGAAATCAGGAAAGTGAGACCCTCAGAAGTCAATTTCCGGATCTCCGTACTGAGCTGCGCAGAGCTGACCGGTCGATCGGTACCAAGACCGGTACCATCGACGGGTCAACATAAAATCATGTTGATTTGATCATCTTTGGTCCGATTTTGTACCAGTTTGTCATCCGCTCATCCCATCTGGCCCGGTGATGATCGGAAGATCTGCTACGACACAAAACCAAGGTTTAGACCGGGTTTACGGAGTGCGGGTCTTACAACTCCCCCACCCTTAAAAGAAATTTCGTCTCGAAATTTGCATGTAGGTCTCATAACTCCCCCACCCTTAAAAGAAATTTCGGCCTCAAAATTTGAACGCACCTTGATCGTCGAAAAGATTAGGGTACTCCTTCCTCATTGTGCTCTCGTCTTCCCAAGTAATTTCTTCGACACTCTGGCTTCTCCAATGCACCTTCACATAATGAATATCCCTGGTTCAAAGTTTCTGTACCTTTCGGCTTGAGAGCATCACAGGCACCACTTCGAATGTTAAGTCTTCAGTCAAGTCTGGGGGATCAGCGGTCAAGATGTGCGATGGATCTCTGACATACTTCTTCAGTAATGATACATGGAACACGTTATGAATGCTTGACATAGATGGTGGTAGAGCCAATTCATATGCTACATTACCACGTCGGGTCAATATCTCATAAGGTCCCACATACTTGGGGCATAGCTTCCCCTTATTACCAAACCGTTTCAGACCTCGCACCGGTGATACCTTCAAAAATACTTTGTCACCTACTGCAAACTCCAGATCTCGACGTCGATTATCCGCATAGTGCTTCTGTCGAACCTAAACTGTCCTTACTCTCTCCTTGATCTGATCAATCACTCGGCAAGTTTCTTCAACGAACTCTGGACCTACAATTCTTCTTTCTCCCACCTCGTTCCATAACAGAGGTGTACGACACTTCTTCCCATAGAGTGCTTCATATGGGGCCATCTCAATTGTAGCCTGATAACTGTTGTTATAAGCAAACTCGATAAGTGATAGCTTCTCATCCCAAGCTCCCTTGAAGTCCAATGCACAAGCTCGGAGCATATCTTCTAAAATTTGAATAGTTCGTTCTGACTGCCCGTCCGTCTGAGGGTGAAAAGCTATACTAAACTTCAACTTTGTTTCCATAGCTTTCTGTAATCCTTCCCTGAACTTTGATGTAAAACAGGGATCTCTGTCAGATACTATACTCTCTGGGGCGCCATGAAGTCTGACTATATTATCAACATATAACTTGGCCAGTTTCTCCATGGTAAACTGAGGTCTGACCGTAATAAATCGAGCTGTCTTGGTGAGTCGGTCGACTATAACCCAAACTACATCCACTGACCTTGGTGTCAAAGGTAGGCCAGTGAGGAAATCCATGGTAATGCAATCCCACTTCCATGCAGGTTCCGATAATGGCTATAGTAAACCTGCGGGTCTCTGCCTTTCTGCTTTAACTTGTTGACAATTCAGACATTGGAACACGAAACGAGCTATATCTGCTTTCATACCCCTCCACCAATATAGTCTTCTTAAATCATGGTACATTTCGGTACTTCCTAGATGTACCGAATATGGAGTATAATGAGCTTCAGTCATAACTCGATCTCTGATATTGCAGTCTTCACTCTCAGGTATACATAACCGTCCATGATACCTGAGTACCTTGTCTGAATCCAAGGTAAAGTCAGGATTGCTCGTGCCCTTCTCTAAGTCTTCTTGCACTGTCTTGAGATGTGGATCCTGTAGGATTGCTACCTTGACTTCATCAACTAGATCCGGTGAGATCTTCAAAGCGGTGAACATCATGGTGAACTTATGAATTAAACTTTGCTCGACTGGATCTTCTGCAGTTTCTATAATATACTCTTCATCGCCTTCACTTGAACTTGAGGTTGCGGCACATAATGCAGCATTTGTACTTGGCCCGGCCTCCGGTTTCGATGCCCACTTTCTGCTTAAGGCGTCAGCCACAACATTTGCTTTGCCCGGATGGTACTGGATGTCACAATCATAATCTTTCAACAATTCCAGCCATCTCCTCTGTCTCATATTCAGATCCTTCTGAGTGAAAAGATAAGTTAAGCTTTTGTGATCTGACTTAATCTGAAACTTCTCACCGTACAAGTAGTGTCTCCAAGTCTTGATTGCATGTATAACCGCTGCTAGCTCCAAGTCGCGCGTAGGATAGTTCTTTTCATGTTCTTTTAACTGTCTTGATGCATAAGCAATCACCTGTTCTCCTTGCATCAATACACACCCGATACCCAACCCTGAAGCATCCGTATATAAGGTGAACGGTACGCTTGGTTTTGGGATGGTCAAGATAGGTGCAGAGACTAGTCTTGACTTCAAGGTCTGAAAGCACTTCTCGCACTCATCTGTCCATATGAATTTCTCCCCCTTCTTGGTCAATCTGGTGAGTGGAACAACGATCCTGGAGTAGACTTCCGAACCATCTATAATAACCAGCCAACCCAAGGAAACTATGAATCTCCGCAACAGATTTTGGTGCTTCCCATCCTACTATAGCAGCTATCTTACTTGGATCAACCTTGATACCGTCTTCAGATACTACATGGCCCAAGAAAGCCACTTCCTTCAGCCAAAACTCGCACTTCTTGAACTTAGCATAAAGTTTTTCTTGTCTTAGCCGTTGTAGGGCTGCCCTCAGATGTGTTGTATGAGTCTCCATGTCCTTTGAGTAGATCAATATGTCATCGATGAATACGATGACCGAAGTGTCCAACATATCATGAAACACTCGGTTCATCAGTTCCATGAACGACGCTGGAGCATTGGTCAACCCGAAAGACATAACTAGAAACTCATAATGCCCATACCTCGTCCTGAAAGCAGTCTTCGAAATATCTCCGGCCTTGATCTTCAATTGGTGATACCCCGATCGGGGATTGATCTTCGAGAAAACCTTTGCACCCTGTAACTGATCGAACAAATCATCGATCCTAGGCAAAGGATACCGGTTCTTGATAGTCAACTTGTTCAGTTTACGGTAGTCAATGCATAGCCTTACACTTCCGTCTTTCTTCTTGACAAATAATACAGGTGCTCCCCAAGGCGATATGCTAGGTCGTATGAAAACCCTTATCTAACAATTCTTGTAATTAGGTCTTCAACTCCTTTAACTCGGTAGGGGCCATTCTATATGGTGGTGCTTTAGAAACCGGCGCCGAACCTGGCATAAGGTCTATTACAAACTCTGTAGCCCTGTCCGACAGTAAACCTGGAAGCTCCTCTGGAAATACATCTGGGAACTCTCGAACCACATCAATATCTTCCATCTTTGGCACCTCCGCAGTGATGTCGACTACAGATACTAGATAACCCACTCCCCCCTTCTCTAAGCATCTCTTAGCTTTTAGGGCGGAGAGAATCAGCTTCCGCTTCCTAGATAGCCTGATCCCAGTGAAGCTATACTCCTTTCCCTTTTTGTCTGTAAACACAAGCTTCCTTTCACCACATAACAGGATAGCTGAATGATGGCCTAGACAATCCATTCCCAAGATGACATCAAAGTCTGCCATCTCAAGTAGTACCAGGCTTGATTCTAAGTCTCGGCCCTCAATACATACAGTACATGGTCCATAATGTTCGGTCAAAGCCACTTCGACTCCTAGTGGAGAGCGAACTATCAAGCTTAGGTTCAAGTGCTTGATTGGTAACTCCATTCGCTTCCCAAAAGAAATAGAAACAAAGTAGTGCGTGGCCCCAGAGTCAAATAGTACTCTGGCAAGTATACCAGCTACATTTACAATTCCTAGAATTTTTATCATCCCTTAGTTCTACATGCGCATACACACAATGAAAATTAGTAAGCCAAGTAGTAAGGGATAGAGTCGTACCATTGACCACATCAGGTGATGTGGCTGCCTCTTCAGTGGTGACCGCATATACTTTTCCTTGCTGGGGAGATTGCTTTCTGGGTAGAGTGCAGGTCCTTGCAATATGACCCACTTGCTGACAGTTGAAACACTTGATATTTGGGTTGAATCTGACGTTCTGGGGCACAGGTGGTACCGTAATGTTTCTAGCAGGTACTGTAGCGGTCTGAGCCCTGTATGGGCGGAAGGGTCTACTGTTACCGCCACTCGAACTCTCAATAGCGGGTCTCTTCACTCCCTTGTTCTGGGCGAAGAAGCTGTCCCTCTGACTGGACTCTATCACCCTTCCAACTTGCATAGCCTCATTATAGATTTTCTTGTCCAGACCCAAAATGTGCTCTCTAATGCTTCCACGTAGTCCCATGGTGAACCTATGTATCTTGGTCTGTTCCTCTTGCACATTTTCCGGTGCGAAGAAAAATAACTCTTCGTACCTCTGCTGGTAAGCATCCACAGTCGATTGAGACTGTTGCAAATTAAGGAACTCCTTCTCCATCTGATCTCTGAAGCTCTTTGGAAAATACTTATCGAAGAAGGCAACCATGAACACTTCCCAATCCACCCGCGTATGCTTTGTCTCCAGATATTCCCGTGTAGAATTCCACCAAGCATTTCCGTCTTCTTTCAGCATATGAGTGGCAAATAAGACCTTTTCCTCCTCTGTACAGGTCATCAGTCGGAAGTTTTTCTCCATTTCTGCAACCCACTGTGCTGGCCATAATGGTTTGCCTGTCTTACCGGTGAATGATGAAGGCTTCAACTTCAGGAAACTATCCACCGCTCTGCTCAGATCATGCTGTCCTTGAGTGTTCATTCCGTACCATGGTGGTGGATACGGATAGGCTCCCAGGTACGCAGAAGGCGACGAAAACTGATGCGGTGGTGGTACATTTTGTGCTTGGCCCATCGGCCTTGGGCTACCCTGCATCGGCTGTGAAGTATTTTTCTCTCCAGACTCAGGCATACCTTCAGTGGGGACAGAACTCGGTGGCCTGAGCATCTTCAGTATCTCACTCATGAACTCTTTCTGCTGAGCTTGCATCTGATAGACCAAGTTTGTAACAATGGTCTCCGAATTCCTGTGAGGTGGGCCAGGTAAATTTGTCGTTACCTCTGGAACCTGTTCTTCCTCAACTTCTGGGCTTGGCTCTCTAACATGGTCTTGTTCAACCTATTCTTCGTCCTCGAGGCGCATCCTAGCCTGGTGACGCTTCCGACCCCTACGACCGTTTCCGTCCACCATCTCAGACTATTCTGTTTGAATCTGAGAAGAAGACATAACACATGAGAATGAAACAATAGTGGTGTTAGTCTTGAACAATATAAGGCAAAACAGTCACAAAAGGAGTAATTAAATCTACAAAATTTTTAAAATTTTCTGGGATTTTTTTTCTGGCTCTTCAAGTGCTGACCGGTCAATACATACCGGTCGACACTCTGTAGACAGAGCTGTGACCGGTATAGTCGACCAGTCAGAATAGAATTTCTGATCGAGACATAGCGGTCGCAGCCCCTTTGGGGTACCGATCAACCGGTATGCCCAGAAAGGGCTTTAAAAATCACGAAAAGTGAGATTTTTCTCACTTTTCTTTTTCTTTTCTCTCCGGTGGCGATTCCTCTCTGGCATTCCGAGTTGCTACAGTCCGGCCGGTGACCTTAGAATCCGATTCCTTCCGCTTAAAGCTTATTACATCGTCTCCAGGTAGGTCTCTTCCTTCTTTTTCAAGTTTTTAGGTATTTTCCATATTGTCTATACCTAGAATTCTTGGTTTTTCATTGATTGAGATATTCTAACTGTAGGAACTCTTTTCTTTCGGCTTAGAAAGGGTTTAGGGACCCCCGAGAGCAAAAGCCCTCAACCTATTTGAGGTTCCACCGAATGGTTTTGATAAAAATCAAATTTTTTCCACTTTTGACCTAGGTTTTCAAAATTTTCAAAATTTATTGATTTTTCTTAATTTCTTGAAATTTCTTACTGTAATTGCCTGTGATTGGTTTGTTGAAGAGTGTGGGGGTTACGTAAGTCCTCCTCCCCACATTTTTGGGTGTGTTCGAGGCTTTTTCCCAATTTACTGTCGTCATGCTGTCGAAATTTCGATAATTTCTAACATTTTCATCTTGTTTTCTTTTGTTTTGCAGTTAAAATGGCTGCCCGACGTGCTCTTGGGAAACGTCCTCATGGCTCGAGTTCACGTGCTCCCCAACCACCAGTTCCCTAACTTGACGAACACTGGTTTCGTTCTATGGAAGCATAGGCTCGATTCCAATGGTTTGATAAGAAGAGCATAGAATCTGGGCGCCGGGTTAACCTGGATCAGTTGGAGAGATTCGACGTGTGAGCTGCCTTCAACGTGCTTGGGTGGGTACCGATAATATCCTATACTGATACCACCCGTCCCAATCTGGTTAAGCATTTCTATGCTAACCTGGAGCTGCATAGAGATGTTAACGATCCCAACCAGGGTAGGGATTTGCGCATCACTAGCTATGTCAGGGGTGTACCTATCTCATTCAACACCCACCAGTTGGCCGACCTTCTAGGGGTTCCTAATGATGGAGACTTAGTGTATTGCCCTCCCAAAGCGAAGGGCTATCTGACTGAGGATCTGCGCCGAGAGATAGAAGATCAGATACTAAACCCTGGAGCTCCTATGAAGGCGGCTAGCTTGAGACCAGCACCTCGGGCATATAGTCGCATCATTCAGCACAACATCGTGCCCCAGAGCATCCATTACGGTGAGTTATCCCAGCTCACTCACTACATCACTTATTGCATCTGCACTGGGGAGCGGGTCTCTCTCCCTTACCTCATCATCAGGACCATGCATCAGGCGACCCTGGCCGATCAGGCCAGTAACCTTCCCTACGGTCGTCTCATTACCTTCTTGCTACCTCGCCTGGGTGTGAGCATGAGAGGCGAGGTGATAGTTGAGGATACTATGACATCCGACATAGACTGGGACGCCATTCAGAGGATGCAGATGGTTGACCTGCCTATTAGCGATGACGAGTTGGAGGCTTGCCCTCGCCCACTTGGGAGGGTAGCAGCCGCGGCGGCAGCAGCAGCAGCAGCCAATGCGGCCTAGGTGGCAGAGGCTGGGGGTGATGATGACGATATGGATGGGGAAGCACCAGTACCTGTCCCACATCCTACACCTGCAGCACCACCGTCTAACTCTACCGCCGGACCGTCTCATCCTTCCCCAGACCCGGTGTTGAGTATGTTCACTGAGATCAGGGACACCCAGAGGGTCATCCTAGAGTCTCAGCGAGAGATGGGTCAGGAGTTGGGACGTCTGGCTCGTAGCCTACGGGTGACTCAGGACCAGGTGCATTGGCTTAGGGTTGCTTACGAGCGAGATTATGATATAGTAGACCCTATTCCTCCTAGGCCCCCCACCCCATGATTTACTTTTACTTTCTCTCTCTTAACGGTTTATATAATAGGGTAACTGTCCGGTTTGTGGACTGTACCCTGTAACACTATTTTTATCTGATACTCATTTTCTTATTTAATGAAAGTTTTTATGTTTCACCTAACTAGTGTATGTGGACATGTTGAGTTTCATATTTAGAATAGTACATTATTTTCTTTCTTAATCAGTCTCAGATATCAAACAATGCTTAGGGTGTGTTTGTATTAAGATTTTTAAAATTTTTCCTAACTCAGTTCATCGACTTAGTTAAGTGCAATATGGTTTGTTGGACAGAGCCTGAGAGCTCTGATACCAAGTTGTCACACCCCAATTCTGATCCAACCAGAATGGTGTGAGTGAACCGTCATTGAACCAACGGTTCACACCAGGATCTCGAATAGGCCATGTCCACTCATACAAACCATCACACATAACCACAATCAGAATATAATAGTACAGTGGAAGTCTTTAAAATAGAAAGAACTGAGAATCTATTGACTAACATAAATAAAATATCCAATTATTCAAATTCAAACATATAATATAATATCCTTACATCCATTTAGTCCAACTGAAAAATAACTGAAATAAATGAAATAAACCAATCAAAGGTACACGTAGAAAGGGCACTCGCATGAAGCGTCATGCTCGTCCTCTCCTCCCTGTACATCCAACGTAGCAGCACCACCATAAGCCGGAGCGTTCATGTAGTCATCCACAGTGTAACCTGCATCAACATCTAAAAACATGTATATATACAAAGGGTGAGCTCACAACTTAGCTCAGTAAGACAATTAGACATATTCACAATATTATGCATGAGTAATAATCAATTTTATGCTGTGGTCTGGTTTAAGTTTACAATGTGCTACAGAAAGGTTTGGTGGCCCCCGCACCTCTATACACGAGTGTGTGGCACCTCATGGATCACACCCCCATTGCCCCAAATGCACCCATCGTGGAATAGAGATAGAGCTAAGATACCCCCGTACCTCCCCTGATGCTCTACCCATACCAGTACCTAAGCCCTTACTGGCCAGGGCTCGCAAACTGGGCTCGCAACTAACCAATCCTATATGTCATCAATGTATGCTCTATCCCAGCACAATCGTCTACGGCATAGAGATAGAGCTAAGGCATTCCCACACCTCCCCTGATGCCCTATCCACAACTAACCCACTAGGATGGAAACAATACGAAGGTAGACCCTATCCCAACATAACTCCCTACGGCATAGAGATAGAGCTAAAGCATCGTGGACAAGCCAACGTCGACTCAGAGACCACACTGCCACATAACCATGGCCAGACCAACATCAATATCGGAGACCACCGTACCACGACCTTCCCCTGATGTCCGACCCGTACCAAGCATGTTAAGATAGAATACTACAAAAGGTGCTAGTGTGAGGAGCGATCCCAGGCCCATGCCCCACTTCCCACACTAACAAAAACAATCACATGCTTAACAATCATATCCTATCAATGCATGAACAGTAATAATAACTGAAATTAAAAGATGGCATGTGAATATGCACAAACATCACATCATATATAATCAGGTGATTAACATCGACTTACTGTCCATTAATTATTAGGTTTAGGTCAGATTCCCTTACCTGACGCTCGTTTGTTAGCTTGCTCCACGTCGCAAGATCCAAACGGGAAGTCACAAAGTCCTACAATATTATTAGGGTTTTATTAGAATATTTTTCTTAGGGTTTCATGTTGGTCGGAAACCAACAAGGTTACAAAATACCCTCACAGAGCTGACCGATGGCGTGTACCGATCGCAACTCTGTGGGGAAGACTGGCGACCGGTATGGTCAGCTGGTCCCCACAGACCAGCCTCCCGAAATATACCGGTGGCAACATACCGGCCGCACTGTGTGCAACCGGTATAGTCGACCGGTATGTCTCCGGAAGACCATACATGGGTTTTTCGACTGCCGTCGATCATCCTCCATGGATTTCCAGGGTTTCACCTATCCATTCTAAGTCTAAACTTGGAGTTAGAGTTATCCCCAACTCATTCAAGTTTCGTTTCGATGAATATCATCTCGGAACTCGAATCTAGGGTTTGACGGCAACTTAGGGTTTATTGGCCAATTTAGGGTTTCAGATCAATACCTACTTGCATGGTATTGATCCACCCACATAACTAACCTAAAGTCATAGAGTAAGAAGAATGATTAAAACACTTACCGTTGACTGGCGTAACGTGAGCGTCGTCGAACGGTAATGGCGGCACCTTCTTCTTCTTCCTAGCTCCTTCTCCTTTCCAACCTCCTTCTCTTCTCTAAGGATTATGAGAGATAATGGAAAGAATTTGAGGAGCTTTAAGGGTGTATTTATAGGCTAGAATTAGGGTTTAGTAACCCTCTTAAGATTCGGAAAGTTTTAGGATTCAAAATCAGGAAAGTGGGACCCTCAGAAGTCAATTTCTGGATATCCGCACTCAGCTTCGCAGAGCTGACCGGTCGACCGGTACCAAGACCGGTACCATCGATCGGTCAACATAAAATCATGTTGATTTGATCGTCTTTGGTACCATTTCGTACCTGTTTGTCATCCGCTCATCCCGTCTGGCCCGGTGATGATCGGAAGACCTGCTACGACACAAAACCAAGGTTTAGACCGGGTTTACGGAGTGCGGGTCATACATACATTGTATGAGCATGTAGACTAAGTTAAATAAATCACAAGTATTGTACCTATAAATGGCATACCCGCCAGAGTACTCTTTGATTCGGGAGCTACTCATTCCTTTATATCTGGGTCATTTGGAAAGAAGCTAAACTTACCCATCAAAACATTGGACTACAAACTACTTGTACGGTCACCGATGGGGTTAGAAGTGGAGTTAGAGAAAGGTTATGGGCCATGCCCAGTTCTCATTGGCGAGAAAACCTTAGATGCAACATTGATCCAACTTGGGATGACAGACTTTGACGTCATCTTAGGAATGGACTGGTTAGCTCGCCATTCTGCGAACCTACTATGCGCCGAAAATAAATTAACATTTAAAAACAACGAAGGAGTAGAATTCAGTTTTGCGGGAACCAAACTTCCCCATAAACGCAAGCTCATGCTCTCGGCACTAAAGGCTAAGAAGTGCCTTGAGAAGGGGGTAGTCGGGTATCTAGTATCAGTGGTCACTTAACCAAGGAAGCACCACGAATGGAAGATATTGATGTCATGCGGGACTATCCCGATGTATTTCCAGAGGAACTACTAGGATTACCACCCGAAAGAACAACAGAGTTTGTGATAGACCTTACACCTGGAGCCACACCAGTATCAAAAGAACCTTATAGAATTGCTCCTACTGAACTGAAGGAATTGAAAGTGCAACTACAAGAACTGCTGGACAAGGGTTATATTCGACCTAGTATATGACCATGGGGAGCGCCGGTGTTGTTCGTAAAGAAGGACGGTAGCGTTCGATTATATATCGACTATCGGGAGTTGAACAAGCTGAAAATCAAGAATCGATATCCACTACATAGGATCGATGACTGGTTCGATCAGTTGAAAGGGGCAAAAGTATTTTCTAAGATCGATCATCGGTCAGGCTACCATCAGTTGAAGATTAAAGAGGTGATATTCCTAAGACGGCTTTCAGGACCAGATATGGACATTATGAATTCTTGGTCATGTCTTTTGGATTAACAAACGCACCAGCAACTTTCATTGAACTTATGAACCGGTTTTTCCATGATATGTTGGATACGTCGATTATTGTATTTATTGATGATATATTGGTATATTCCAAGGACAAAGAAACCCATATTAAGAACCTAAATGCCGCCCTACAGCGTTTAAGGAAAGAGAAGCTATATGCCAAATTTACCAAGTGCGAGTTTTAGCTAAGTGAAGTCGCCTTCCTAGGCCATGTAGTATCCGCTGAATGAATCAAAGTGGACCCCAGCATGATCGAGGCTATTGTTAAGTGGGAAGCACCAAAGAGCGTTGCAAAAATTAAAAGTTTTCTAGGTCTCGCTGGTTATTATCGGAGATTTGTGGAAGACTATTCCCAGATTGCCGTACCTCTCACCAGTTTGACTAAGAAAGATGAAAAGTTTGTGTGGACGGATAAATGTGAGAAGTGCTTCCAGACATTAAAGACCAGGTTGATATCCGCTCTGATTTTGACTATTCCTGTCCGAGGACAGCCATTTACCCTATACACTGATGCGTCTGGGCTGGGATTAGGATGTGTGCTTATGCAAGGAGAACAAGTAATTGCTTATGTCTCAAGACAGTTGAAGACACATGAGAAAAGCTATCCCACTCATGATTTGGAGTTAGCAATAGTTGTACATGCTGTCAAGATATGTAGACATTACCTATACGGAGAGAAGTTTCAAATTAAGTTGGACCATAAAAGTTTTACTTACTTATTTAATTAGAAGGAGTTGAATATGAGACAAAGAAGATGGCTGGAACTACTGAAAGACTATGACTGTGATATCCAGTATCATCTGGGGAAAACTAATGTAGTAGCAGACGTGTTGAGCAGAAAGGCAATGATAAAATCTCAAGGAGAAGTTAGCACAACTGCAGCAATGTGTACTACCGGAATGGTATTCAATCAAGGCAACGAGCAATATATAATAGATACAGCAGATGGGTCAGCCAACCAAGGATTTATTCATTAGTTTTCAAATATGTTCGCTGCATTGAAGATTATATCGAAAATAATTGATGAAGTGAAGACAGCTATCAAATCAAACCTTTACCTGAGAACGGTGCAAGAAGACATCAAAAAAGGTAGAACTAACCCTGAGTTCACCTTGGACGAAGAGAAGGTATTGAAGTACAAAGGAAGGATATGTGTACCCGAAACAAAAAGTGTGGACATTAGACACCGACTGATGAAAGAAGCCCACACTACCATATATTCGATACATCCTGGAAGTATAAAAATGTATCATGATCTAAAGAAACTATATTAGTGGAGAGGGATGAAAGCAGATGTAGCTAAGTTCGTGTCTCAATGCCTATATTGTCAGAAAGTAAAGGCTGAACGACAAAGACCCACAGGACTGTTACAGCCGTTACCAGAGCCAGCATGGAAATGGGACTGCATCACTATGGACTTTGTCAAGGGATTACCACTGACTCTTCGAGTGGTTGATGTAGTTTGGGTGATTGTAGACCGTCTGACTAAGACAGCTCGCTTTATACCGATACGACCTCAGTATACACTGGAAAGGTTAGCAAAGCTGTATGTGGATAATATTGTTCGATTACACGGTGTACCAGAGAGCATTGTGTCCGATAGAGAGCCACGATTTATTTCCAAGTTTTGGGAAGGATTGCAAAAGGCTATGGGTAGAACATTGAAGTTTAGTACTGCATTCCATCCATAGACAGATGGACAGTCAGAGTGTACAATTTAGATTCTAGAAGATATGCTATGAGCAAGTGTAATTGATTTCAAAGGATCATGGGATGAAAAGTTACCACTGATCGAGTTCGCTTATAACAATAGCTACCAGGCTACTAAATAGATGCCACCCTACGAAGCACTGTATGGCAGAAAGTGTCGAACCCCTTTATTTTGGAATGAAGTTGGAGAACCAAGTATTGTTGGGCTTGAATTTGTCGAAGAAACTTTTCGCGTGGCCGACATTATCAAGGAACGGGTAAGAACAGCTCAGAACCTTCAGAAGCAATATGCAGATACTCGACGCAGAGATCTTGAGTTCACCGTAGGCGATAAAGTATTCTTGAAGGTATCGCCTATGCAAGGATTGAAACGGTTCAGACAGAAAGGGAAACTAAGTCCAAGATATGTCGGGCCATATGAGATTTTAGCTAAGCGTGGAAAAGTGGCTTACCCGTTAGCACTACCACTATCTATGTCAAGTGTGCACGACGTATTTCATATTTCCCTATTGAAGAAGTATGTCAAGGACCCAACGCACGTCCTGACAGTAGACCTATCGGAATTGACTGATGAATTGACATTTGAAGTAACACCAACTAAAATCACCAGCCGAAAGGTTCAACGACTACGCAACCGAGATATCTATTATGTTAAGGTCACTTGGAGAAGTAGAGACATGGAAGAAATTACATGGGAAGAAGAGAATGCTATGCGGAAGCAATACCCTCACTTATTTGATTCAGAAAGTACATACAATTTTGAGGATGAAATTTTTATAAGTAGGAGGGAGTTGTAAGACCCGTATCAAACTAACCCGGTCTTACCACCTTGAACCAGGTTTACCCATCATGGTTGAGCAAAATGGACCAAGGGCATGAAGGAGATCGTGATCCCAGGTATTAAATCGACCCAAAAACACTTAAATTAAGGGGAGGGCCGCATACCTATCAAGAGAGGGTCGGACCCCCCAAGACAGAAAGTCAGACCCCCTCTTTTACAGAGGGGGTCAGACACTTTAGGAGTTAGGGGTCGACGGGATCATCGACCCCCTCATCGACCCCCAGTTGCCGCCAAAAACAGAAATTAGGAATGTTTCCTAATTTCGATTGGTCTCTTTCCTAAACTCAATGGGACTTATTTTGGGAAGTTTTACTCTATAAATATGACATTCCTAAGCCCCTTTCACTCTTTTTACAACCCTAATTGTATTGAGAGAAAAAAAAAAGAAGGAAGAGAAGAAGAAGAGAAACAAGGAAGAGAAGAAAAGCAAAAAGGAGAAGAGTTGCAGAGAAGGAGTATTCTTCTCAGGTATGGATACTAATTCCATGAGTCTCTACAGACCTTAGGTTAGGTAATGAAGAGAGTATGATCTCGGAGAGTCCCAAACCATCAACCCATGGTTAGGTTTGCATGGAAAACCATGGGGGAATTCACAAAAGCTATATAGGTGAATGATTCATGGTTTTAGACCATAGAATGTGTGTAGAATGGACTTTAGGAATAAGTCATAGGACCCCAAACACGAAGAATGGACTGAAAGGAAGAAAATTGATCAAAACCCACAGGGGGTCACACAGGGGGTGGATTGCCTATCGACCATAACAGACCCTACCTCCGACCCCCAGTTAAAAACATGGTTTTTCAATTCAGAATTAATTCTAATTAAATTCTATCGACTTTGTTAGGTCTTCTAGCAATATTATAACATTATAAAGGTGATTCTAAAGCTTGGAAGAGGATCTATTAACAAGCTAAGGTGAGGGAACAAGACCTAAACTACCTGGTTAATAATAAACTATTTTATTTCTTGAGTCCAATGCCATATTGATTTTGTGTGTGTATGCTTTTATGTGCATTCAACATGTCATCCAATATTTCTATTAATTGTTCATGCATATTTACTTTATTGTTTATAACATGATGATAGTGATGATGATAGGAATAGGCATGTGAATGTTTGTGTTTGGCCAGATTATATGGTGTGGGTAGGGATGGTATCAACCGGTACAGCCATGACTGTTCTTCATGGGGTGTATATTGTGCCATGGTCTACTCAAGTCATGTCCACTGACGTCGTCGTATTGCCATTACCTTAGCAGAACTATTATGTCGTAGAGTATCAGGGGAGGTGGTCTCGGTCTTGTAGTCTCTGACTCTACTGGGGGGCCTTAGCTCTATCTCTATGGATATTCTGAGGGATGCTGGGGTGAGGCCTTGGATACACTGTTTGGCATTAGGATTGGTTAGTTGCGAGCCCAGTTTGTAACCCTAGCCAGCATGGGTTTATTTGTTGTTATGGTATCTGTCACACCCCAATTCCACTGCGTTCAGAATGGTGTGATGAACTGCTAACAAACCAACGGTTCAACCAGGATTTCGAGTAGGCTATATCCATTTTATCTAAATCCCATACATCCATATTCACAATCAGGGTAAATACTCAATAGCAGAAGTCTTATAAATAAATGAACTGAGAATCTACTGTGATATTAATATCTAAATAGCAAATTATTTTGTATCAACTGAGACATAAATAAATATCAAATACATGTCCTTAATAAATCCAAATAAAGAAAACTAGAAAAAAAATAACTAATCGAACACACATGAGTTGCACTCGCAAGAGGAGTCATGTATATCCACTTCTTCTTCCACTTTCATCACCGCCACGTTCCCTTACACTGGAGCACTTACATAATCTTCAACAGTCGTACCTGCATCATCAACTAAAAATATTCGACGTCGAAAGGGTGAGCACACATCACGGCTCAATGAGCAAACAAAACAATGCAACAATACATATGCATGCACTCAAATCAAATCTTTGGTCCGGTTTAAAGTTTGCACTGTGCTATAGAAAGGATAGGTGGTCGCCGCACCTCTATACACGAATGTGTGGAAACACCCAATGAAAATGGCACCGTCGCCCCACATGCACCCAGAATGACACAATATACACCCCATGAAAAACGGTCATGGCTGTACCGGTTGATACCATACCAACAAATAAACCCCTAGGGCTAGGGTTGCAAACTGGGCTCGCAACTAACCAATCCTAATGCCAAATAGTGCATCCAAGGCCTCACCTCAGCATCCCTCAGAACATCCATAAAGATAGAGATAAGGCCCCCCGATAGAGTCAGAGACTACAAGGACCGAGACCACCTCTCCTGATACTCTATGACATAATAGTTCTGCTAAGGTATTGGCGATAGGACGACGTCAATGTACATGACTTGAGTAGACCATGGCACAATATACACCCCATGAAGAACGATCATGGTTGTACCGGTTGATACCATCCCTACCCGCACCATATACACTGGCCAAACATAAACATTCACATGCCTATTCCTATCATCATCATCATCATCATGTTATAAACAATAAAGTAAATATGCATGAATAAATACTAGAAATATTGGATGACATGTTGAATGCACATACAAGCATACACGCATGGAATCAATATGGCATTGGACTCAAGAAATAAAACAGTTTATTATTAACCAGTTAGTTTAGGTCTTGTTCCCTTACCTTAGCTTGTTAATAGATCCTTTTGCAAGCTTTATAATCACCTTTATAATGTTATTATATTGCTAGAATACCTAACAAAGTCGATAGAATTTAATTAGAATTAATTCTGAATTTAAAAACCATGCTGTTAACTGGGGGTCGGAGATAGGGTCTGTTAGGGTCGATTGGCCAACGACCCCCTGTGCGACCCCCTGTGGGTTTTGGTCATCTTTCTTCCTTTCAGTCCATTCTTCGTGTTTGGGGTCTTATGGCTTGTTACTACAGTCCATATTACACATGTTTTATGGTCTAGAACCATGATTCATTCACCTATATGGCTTTCATGACTTCCCCATGGTTTTCCATGAAAACCTAACTACGGGTTGATGATTTGGGACTCTCCGAGATCATACTCTCTTCATTACCTAACCTAAGGTCTATAGAGACTCATGGAATTAGTATCCATACCTGAGAAGAATACTCCTTCTCTGCAACTCTTCTCCTTTTTGCTTTCTTCTCTTCCTTGTTTCTCATCTTCTTCTCTTCCTTCTCTTCTCTTTCTCTCAATCCAATTAGGATTATAAAAGGAGTGAAAAGGGCTTAGGGACGTCCTATTTATAGAGTAAAAACACCTAAAATAAGTCCCATTGAGTTTAGGAAAGAGTCCAACCAAAATTAGTAAACATTCTTAATTTTAGTTTCTGGCGGCAATTGGGGTTCGATGAGGCGGTCGATGATCCCATCGTCCCCTAACTCCTAAAGTGTCTGACCCCCTCTGTAAAACAGGGGGTCTGACTTTCTATCTTGGGGGGTCCGACCTTCTCTTGCTGGGTATGCGACCCTCCCCTTAATTTAAGTATTTTTGGGTCAATTTAATACCTGGAATCACGATCTCCTTCATGCCCTTGGTCCATTTTGCACAACCATGATGGGTAAACCTGGTTCAAGGTGGTAAGACCGGGTTAGTTTGATACGAGTCTTACAACTCCCCCCTACATTTAAAAATTTTTTCCTTGAAATTATACGTACCTTCTGAAATCAAATAAGTGAGGGTATTGCTTCCGCATAGCATTCTCTTCTTCCCATGTAATTTCTTCCATGTCTCTACTTCTCCAAGTTGTCACACCCCAATTCTGCACATTTCAGAATGGTGTGATGAACCGCTAAATAACCAACGGTTCAACCAGGAACTCAAATAGGCTATCCCCGCGTTACCTGAATCTTCATACACTCACCATGATAATCAGAGTAAATACACAATAGCGGAAGTCTTATAAATAAATGAACTGAGAACTAAAATGATATCCATAAATAATAGCAAATTATTCTGTGTTTAACTGAGACATAAATATTTAAGTACCAAATACATGTCTTATAAATCCAATAAAGAAACCTATAAAATATCTAGTCAAATACACACGAGTTGCACTCGCAAGAAGAGTCGTGTGTATCATCTTCAGCTCCAACTTCCATTGCTGCTACCGTCCCGTATGAAGAAGCATTCATATAGTCTTCAACTCTGTAACCTGCATCATCAACTAAAAACATTCGACGTCGAGGGGTGAGCACACAACACGGCTCAGTGAGTAGCCAAAATAATACAACACTACATATGCATGCACATTCATTTATCTCTTTGGTCTGGTTTATGATTTGCAATGCGCAATAGAAAGGTTGGGTGGTCAAAGGTTAACGTTTATTGACACCGCCTCTATACACAGGGTGTGGAAGTCCGCCCGAAGGTTAACGTTTATCGTCGTCCCCATCCACCCTACCATAACATTATACAACAAAGGTTAACGTTTATTGCTATATAATGCTATACCAACACGTAAGCCCCTGTTAGCGAGGGCTTGCAAACTGGGCTCGCTACTAACCAATCCTAATGCCAAACAGTGTATCCAAGGCCTCACCCCAGCATCCCTCAAAATGTCCATAGAGATAGAGCTAAGGCCCCCCGGTAGAGTCAGAGACTACAAGGACCGAGACCACCTCCCCTGATACCCTACGACACAATAGTTCTGCTAAGGTAATGGTGATACGACGATGTCAATTCACAAAACTTGAGTTAGAGATAGAGCAAAAGTGTTGAGACCTGCCAAAGGTTAACATTTATTGACGTTCTCATCACACCTCCCCTGATACTCGCTCGCATCAAGTACATCAACCACAAACATTCAAGCACATGCCTATTCCTATCATCATCATCATCATCATGTTATAAACAATAAAGTAAATATGCATGAACAAGTAATAGAAATATTGGATGGCATGCTGTATGCACATTACAAACATATTTGCATAGAATCAAACATGGCATAGGACTCAAGAATTAAAAAACAGTTTATTATTAATCGATTTAGTTTGGAGTTAAGGTTCCTCACCTTAGTTTGCTATAAAATACTATTCCAAGCTTTAAAATCACCTCTACAGTGTTATTATAATGCTAGAAATCCTAACAAAGTCGATAGAATTTAATTAGAATTAATTTCAAATTTAAAAACCATACTGTTAACTGAGGGTCGATCAGAGGGTCGATGCTCAGGATACATAGGGTCGATGGGTCTATCGACCCTACCCTCTGTCTGAACTTCCCGAATGCTGAGGGTCGATGGTTAGGGTGCCTAGGGTCGATGGGTCTATCGACCCTGTGTGCGACCCTCGGTGCACTCTGGTCCAATTTCCACTTTTTAATTCATTCTTCGTGTTTGGGGTCCTATGACTTGCTTCCACATTCCATTAAAAATTCATTCCATGGTCTGAAACCATGATTTATCCTCCTAGATGGATTTCATGTATTATCCTCGGGTTTTCCATGAAAACCTCACCATGAATGGATGGTTTGGGTTTCTCCGAAATCCTACACTCAACCATATCTAACCTAAGGTCTGTAAAAACTCATGGAATTAATATCCATACCTGAGAAGATTACTTTTCTCTGGAAATTCTTCCCCTTTTTGCTAAGTCTTCTTCCTTGCCTCTTTTCTTCCTCTTTTCCTTCTTTTTTCTTTCTCTCAATTCAATTAGGGTTGTGAAAGGAGTGAAAGTGGCTTAGGGACGTCCTTTAAATAGAGTAGGAAAGTCCTATAATAGTCCCATTGAGATTTGGAAAGAATCCCAATCGAAAATTAGGAAATTTCTTAATTTCAGTTTCGGCGGCAAGTGAGGGTCGATGAGAGGGTCGATGATCCCGTCGACCCTGTGGTCTGACACTATCTGACCCTCTCCCAAATTTTAAGGGTCTGAGTTTCTGATTTTGGAGGGTCGACTTAGCTGGGTATGCGACCTTTCCTCTATTTTAAGTGTTTTTGGGTCGATTTGATACCTGGGATCTCGCTCTCCTTCACGCCCTTGGTCCATTTGACTCGACCATGATGCGTAGACCTGGTTCAAGGTGGTAAGACCGGGTTATTTTGACACGGGTCTTACAACTCCCCCAACTTATAAAAATTTCGTCCTCGAAATTGGATGTACCTTATGAATCAAATAAGTGAGGGTATTGCTTTCGCATAGCATTTTCTTCTTCCCGTGTAACTTCTTCCATGTCTCTACTTTTCCATGTGACCTTAACATAGTAGATATTTCTATTGCGTAGACGTTGAATCTTTCGACTAGTGATTTCCGTTGGTGTTACTTCAAATATCAAATCATCAGTCAATTCTAGCGAATCCACTATCAAAACATGCGTTGTGTCTTTGACATACTTCTTCAATAAGGATATGTGAAATACGTCATGCACACTTGACATAGATGGTGGTAGTGCTAACTGATACGCTACTTTTCCACGCTTAGCCAGAATTTCATATGGCCCGACATATCTTGGACTTAGTTTCCCTTTTTGTCCGAATCTTTTCAATCCTCGCATAGGCGATACCTTCAAAAATACTTTATCACCTACGGCATACTCTAGATCTCTTCGTCGAGTATCCGCATATTGCTTCTGACGGTTCTGAGCTGTTCTTACTCTTTCCTTGATAATGTTGACCACTCGACAAGTCTCTTCAACAAATTTTGGTCCAACAATACTACATTTTCCAACTTCATTCCAAAACAAAGGAGTTCGACACTTTCTGCCATACAGTGCTTCATAAGGTGACATCTGTATAGTAGCCTGATAGCTATTGTTATAAGCGAACTCGATCAATGGTAACCTTTCATCCCATGATCCCTTGAAATCAATTACACATGCTCGTAGCATATCTTCTATAATCTGAATTGTGCGCTCTGACTGTCCATCTGTCTGTGGGTGGAATGCAGTACTAAACTTCAACGTTGTACCCATAGCCTTTTGCAATCCTTCCCAAAATTTAGAAGTAAATCGTGGATCTCTATCCGACACAATGCTTTCTGGTACACCGTGTAAGCGAACAATGATATCCACATACAGCTTTGCTAACCTTTCCAGTGTATACTGAGGTTGCATAGGTATGAAACGAGCTATCTTTGTCAGACGGTCTATAATCACCCAAACTGCATCAACTACTCGAGGAGTATATGGTAGTCCCGTGACGAAGTCCATAGTGATGCAGTCCCATTTCCATGATAGTTCCGGTAACGGCTGCAATAGTCCTGCGGGTCTTTGTCGTTCAGCCTTTACTTTCTGACAATTTAGGCATTGAGACACGAACTTAGCTACATCTGCTTTCATTCCCCTCCACTAGTATAATTTCTTTAGGTCATGATACATCTTTCTACTTCCAAGATGTACCGAGTAAATGGTGGTGAGGGCTTCTTTCATGAGTCGGTGTCTAATGTCTACACTTTCTATTTCGGGTACACATATTCTTCCTTTGTATTTCAGTACCTTCTCGTCATCCAAGGTGAACTCAGGGTTAGTCCTACCTTTCTCAATCTCTTCGTGTACTATTCTCAGATAAGGATCTGCTTTGATAGCTGTCTTCACTTCATCCATTATATCCGGTATAATATTTAATGCCGTGAACATATTTGAAAACCGATGAATAAACCCCTGGTTGGCTGATCCATCCATTGTGTCTATCACATACTGCTCGTTGCCTTGATTGAATACCATTCTAATAGTGCACATTGCCGCCATCGTGCTAACTTCTCCTTGAGATTTTATCATTGCTTTTCTATTCAATGCATCTGCTACTACGTTCACTTTTCCTGGATGATACTGGATATCACAATCATAGTCTTTCAATAGTTCCAGCCATCTTCTTTGTCTCATATTCAACTCCTTCTGATTAAATAAATAAGTAAGACTTTTATGGTCCGACTTAATATGGAATTTCTCTCCGTATAGGTAGTGTCTCCATATCTTGACAGCATGTACTACTGCCGCTAACTCCAAATCATGAGTGGGGTAATTTTTCTCATGTACCTTCAATTGTCTCGAGGCATAGGCAATCACTTGCTCTCCTTGCATAAGCACACATCCTAATCCCAATCCCGACGCATCGGTATATAAGGTAAACGTCTGTCCTGGGATAGGAATAGTCAAAATCGGAGCAGATATCAACCTGGTCTTCAGTGTTTGAAAACTATTTTCACACTTATCCGTCCATACAAATTTTTCACCTTTCTTGGTCAAACTGGTGAGAGGTACGGCAATCCGAGAATATTCTTCTACGAATCTCCGATAATAACCAGCTAGACCCAGAAAACTTCTAATTTCTGAAACGCTCTTTGGTGCTTCCCATTTTACGATAACCTCAATCTTGCTGGGGTCCACTTTGATTCCTTCAGCGGATACTACATGGCCTAGAAAGGCGACTTCACTTATCCAAAACTCACACTTTGAAAATTTGGCGTATAACTTCTCTTTCCTTAAACACTGTAGGGCTGCGTTTAGGTTCTTGACATGGGTTTCCTTGTCTTTGGAGTATACCAATATGTCATCAATAAATACTATCACCGACGTGTCCAACATATCATGGAAAACTTGGTTCATAAGTTCCATGAACGTTGCCATTGCATTAGTTAATCCGAATGACATCACTAAGAATTCATAATGTCCGTATCTTGTCCTGAAAGCTGTCTTCGGAATGTCACCTTCTTTAATCTTCAGCTGATGATAGCCTGATCAAAGATCGATCTTTGAAAATACTTTTGCTCCCTGTAACTGATCGAACAAGTCATCGATCCTAGGTAGTGGATATCGATTCTTGATTGTCAGCTTACTCAACTCTCGATAATCGATACATAATCGAACGCTACCATCCTTCTTCTTTACGAACAACACCGGTGCTCCCCATGGAGATATACTGGGTCTAATATAACCCTTATCCAGCAGTTCTTGTAATTGCACTTTTAATTCCTTCAGTTCAGTAGGAACCATTCTATAAGGTGCTTTTGATACTGGTGCGGCTCCGGGTAGAAGGTCTATTACAAACTCCGTGGCTCGGTTGGGTGGTAATCCGGGTAATTCCTCCGGAAATACATCTGGGTAATCCCGCACGACATCAATATCTTCCATTCGTGGCGTGTCCTTGGTTAGGTCGACCACTGATACTAGATATCCGACGGCTCCTTTTTCAAGGCACTTCTTAGCCTTTAATGCTAAGGTATGAGCTTGCGTCTCTTGGGAAGTTTGGTTCCTGAGAAACTGAATTCTGCTCCTTCTTTGCCTTTGAACGTTAGCTTCTTTTCAGCGCATAATAGGTTTGCTGAATGCCGAGCTCACCAGTCCATTCCCAAGATGACGTCAAAGTCTGCCATCTCAAGTTGTATTAAAGTTGCATCTAAGGTTTTCTCGCCAATGAGAACTGGACATGGCCCATAACCTTTCTCTAATTCCACTTCTAATCCCTTCGGTGACCGTACAAGTAATTTGTAGTCTAATGTTTTGATGGGTAAATTGGTCTTCTTTCCAAACGACAAAGATATAAATGAATGAGTAGCTCCTGAATCAAAGAGTACTCTGGCAGGTATGCCATTGATAGGTACGATACCTGTGATTCGTTTTTACTTAGTCTACATGCTCAATCAATGAAATTATAATCTTAAAAGTTTCGATCATACCTGTGACCACATCGGGCGATGCGGCAGCATCCTCCGATGTAGCAACATATACCCGTCCTTGATGTAACCGCTTCTTGGGTTTTGGGCATTCTCTTGCCATATGCCCCGGTTGGTTGCGCTTTATAGCACTTCGGGCTTCGAATTTTGGCTTTGGCTGTGGTTGAGCTGCGGAAGTAGACTTTGGTGCAATAGCAAAATTCGAGGACGAAAAGGTTTATACGTCCTATTATTGCCTCCGTTGTAGGAGTTTTCGGCTGGTCTCTTGATGCCTCCGTTCGGGAGAAATAACTCTCCTTCTGGCTCGATTCGATCACTCGAGCAATCTGGACAGCTTCGTTGTAGATTTTCTTCTCTAAGCCCAGAACATTTTCTCTTATGCTTCCTCTTAGTCCCACGACAAACCTATGGGTTTTGATATCTTCTTCCTTCATACTAGCCGGTGCGAAGAAAAACAGCTCTTCATAGCGCTATTGATACGAGTCTACGGACATCTGCCCCTGGTACAGACTCAAGAACTCTTTCTCCATTGAATCTCTGAAGCTTCTTGGGAAATACTTCTCGAAGAACGCTTCTTTATATATAGCCCATGTCAGTGGGGCGTGCTTGGTCAATAAGTACGTCTTTGTAGATTTCCACCAATGGTGTGCATCGCCTTTGAGCATGAAGGTGGCGCATAGTACTTTCTCTTCCTCGGTGATAGTCATCATAAGGAAGTTCCTTTCCATCTCGTCTATCCAGTATGCTGGCCACAGGACCTGCACTGGAATTGGTGCAGCCGGTTCTTGAGGTGTCTGAGGAGCTGGGTGGTTACCCACTGGTGCTGCACTGGCTTGCCCAGTGTGTATGGGTGCAGCCTGAGTGGCTTGATACATAATCCCCATGGCAACCTGCATTTGAGCTTGTGCGTGTTGCATCTGCCGTAGCCGCCGAGCTAGGTTCATAACCACAGTTGCTAGCTCCAGTGGTGGAGGTGGCAAATTTGTAGGGTTTGTCGGTTCTGGATTACCCTGTGCATGGTTATTCTCTTGACTAGTCTCCTCCACCGGTGGTGGTGGTGGGACTGTATTTCAGGTCTGTCGGGTAACTCTACGTCCAAACATATTTCTTTTCGATGATTGGTGGTGCCTGAAAATCATCAAAATAGGTGAGAAATCATGTATATGTCATGTAGGCACGTTAACCAATAATCAATTCCAACTTGAGCTCATTTTATATAAAAAATACTGTCTTTTCTATACAAGGTCGATGGTGAGGGTCGATGGTATGTCAGACACTTAATGTCCGACCCTGTGTTTTTCTGTCAGATTCCCGAGAGCTGAGGGTCGATTAGAGGGTCGATCTGATGGTCGATGGCTTTGGTCGAGTTGTCCGACCCTTTGACCAAAAATCAGATTTTTAAAGTCTGATTTTGGGTCATTTTCTATTATTTCCCTCCCGTTTCGACTCGCCTCTTCTCTCCGAGTTGCTACAGTGCTACTTCACTGTTGTGGATCGATTTTAGTCCGAGTTTCGACATCCACTACATCCCTACAGGTATGCTTTCCCATTTTTACCTGTTTTTAGGTTTCCATTCCTAGGTTTTTGCCCATTTAACTTGTATTTTCCAAATTAAACTTTTTCCAATCGTAAAAATTCGATTTTTATTGGGGGTTTTTTTTGTTGGTGTCTTGAGGAACGAAAGCCCTCAAAATTTTTTGAGTTTCATCGGTTGGTTATCGAGAAACTTAATTTTTTTCCTCTTTTGCCCTAATTTGTCAAAATTTTTTGATTTCTTGCAATTCCTTCAAATTGGACCTTGTCAGTTAAAATTTCCTTCTGTTTAACTGTTGTATGATGTGTTGGAACTTACGTAAGTCCTCCTTCCCACTTGTATGGGTGAAAAGTGAGGCTTTTGACCAACTTACGTCGTTATAATGCCCAATTTTTAAATTTTTATCCTATTAACTCCTTGTTTTCCTTTTTCTTTCTTATCTGCAGATACTATGGTTCGTACCAAAGTACCCGAGTTCGTGATCCGCTTAGCTCTGCTCCAATGAAGCCGAGGCACGATATGCCTACTATACGGGCAAGAAAGTGGAAGGGGGTCGTATGGTGAACCCGGGCTGAGCTAGCCTTGTTCAATGTAGAGAGAGCTTTTGGTGATATGGGGTGGCTCCCTGTCATCACATACGATGCATGCACACGTCCAGAGTTAGTGCGCCAGTTCTACTGTAACCTTCAGATTGTGGGAAACCACAACGATGTGAAGCTTGGTCTGGAGTTGTGCATCACTAGCTACGTCAAGGGGGTGCAGATTTGCTTTGATTATCGATAGCTGGTCGACCTGTTGGGCATTCCTTATGCTGGTCCTATGGTGTACTGTGCACCTGGTGAGCACGACTTTATTCAGATGTGGTTACGGGCTGAGATTGATAATCAGTTACTACAGCCCGATCGCTGGCAGATGAGGGCGTGCTACTTGCGTCCGGCTCCACGGGTGTTCTGTAGGATCATTCAGCACAACCTGATCCCGTAGAGTGGGCATTATGAGAGGGTGTCTCAGCTGACCCAGTTTTTGATCTACAGTATATGCACTCATCAGCCCGTTTGTCTTCCTTACATCATCATGCGGACGATGATCAGTGCTACATTGTCCGGTCATAGGGGTAATCTACCCTATGGACGTATGATCACCACACTGTTGATTCGTCTGGGGGTTGACCTGGTAGATGAGAAGATTCAGGAGAAGACCTTCTCGTCGCCTCTAGATTGGGAGGCTATATGCAAGATGGGACTTCGAGACGCGGAGGTTAGCGATGAGGAGAGGAACGCGATGGTGCGCCCTCACACTCGGGTTGAGGTGGCTGATGCTGAGGCTGCTGCTGCTGCTGCTAGAGCTCAGGTGGATCCCGTCAACGATGATGATCGTATGTACATGGACGTCGACGCGATACCCCCGCCTTCACCTACACATGTGGCTGGAGTTGGTACTTCGCATGCGGCGGATTCTGTACCTGAGACTGGTCCTTCTCATGAGGCTGGTCCTTCGCATCCGTCTTCTGATATGATGGAGATGTTGTGCGAGATCAGAGAGACTCAGTGCAGATCGGACCTGAGGATGGAGGAGTTGCTAGATGCTCAGCGCATGAGAGTGGATGAGTTGTTGGCTTCTCAGCACACATCTGACGTGCGGATAGGTGAGCTCATGGAGATCCAGCGTGCAACTGACAGGAGAGTAGCCGATCTCACAGCTAGTCTACAGACGACCCAGACTCAGATCGCCTGGTTGACTAGAGTCTATGCTGAGGACTACGACAGAGATCATGAGGCTCCACCTCCTCCTTCGCCTCTCGCTTCCTGATTGTACTTTTTATTTTTCCTGTACTTCAGAGTAACTTTCCGGGTTGTGGACTGTACTCTGCTTTAGATATATATTTACACTTTGTTTCGCTCTCATTGTATGTCAGCTTGTTTCTCCTTTTAATAGATGTATTATTCTCTTTTTTTAAATTTGGTCTCAACATCACTTGTTCTTATAATGTGTTAATATTACTATTTTTATTTTATCCAATCTCAGTTCACTATTGTTGTCAATGTATGATAGTTCAGCGGGCAAGGCCTGAGATGCTCTGATACCAAGTTGTCACACCCCAATTCCAAACATTTTAGAATGGTGTGATGAACCGCTAAATAACCAACGGTTCAACCAGGATCTCAAATAGGCTATCCCCGCATTACCTGAACCTTCATACACTCACCATCATAATCAGAGTAAATACACAATAGCGGAAGTCTTATAAATAAATGAACTGAGAACTAAAATGATATCCATAAATAATAGCAAATTATTCTGTGTTTAACTGAGACATAATTATTTAAGTACCAAATACATGTCTTATAAATCCAATAAAGAAACCTATAAAAATATCTAGTCAAATACACATGAGTTGCACTCGCAAGAGGAGTCGTGTGTATCATCTTCAGCTCCAGCTTCCATTGCTGCTACCGTCCCGTATGTAGAAGCATTCATATAGTCTTCAACTGTGTAACCTGCATCATCAACTAAAAATATTCGTCGTCGAGGGGTGAGCACACAACACGGCTCAGTGAGTAGCCAAAACAATACAACATTACATATGCATGCACATTCATTTATCTCTTTGGTCTGGTTTATAGTTTGCAATGCGCAATAGAAAGGTTGGGTGGTCAAAGGTTAACGTTTATTGACACCGCCTCTATACACATGGTGCGGAAGTCCGCCCGATGGTTAACGTTTATCGTCGTCCCCATCCACCCTACCATAACGTAATACAACAAAGGTTAACGTTTATTGCTATATAATGCTATACCAACACGTAAGCCCCTGTTAGCGAGGGCTTGCAAACTAGGCTCGCTACTAACCAATCCTAATGCCAAACAGTGTATCCAAGGCCTCACCCCAGCATCCCTCAGAATGTCCATAGAGATAGAGCTAAGGCCCCCCGGTAGAGTCAGAGACTACCAAGACCGAGACCACCTCCCTTGATACCCTACGACACAATAGTTCTACTAAGGTAATGGCGATACGACGATGTCAATGCACAAGACTTGAGTTAGAGATAGAGCTAAAGTGCTGAGACCCGCCAAAGGTTAATGTTTATTGACGTTCTCATCACCCCTCCCCTGATACTCGCTTGCATCAAGTACATCAACCACACACATACAAGCACATGCCTATTCCTATCATCATCATCATCCTCATGTTATAAACAATAAAGTAAATATGCATGAACAAGTAATAGAAATATTGGATGGCATGCTGTATGCACATTACAAACATATTTGCATAGAATCAAACATGGCATAGGACTCAAGAATTAGAAAACAGTTTATTATTAACTGATTTAGTTTGGGTTAAGGTTCATCACCTTAGTTTGCTATAAAATACTTTTCCAAGCTTTAAAATCACCTCTACAATGTTATTATAATGCTAGCAAACCTAACAAAGTCGATAGAATTTAATTACAATTAATTTTGAATTTAAAAACCATACTGTTAACTGAGGGTCGATCAGAGGGTCGATGCTCAGGATACATAGGGTCGATGGGTCTATCGACCCTACCCTCTGTCTGAACTTCCCGAATGCTGAGGGTCGATGGTCAGGGTGCCTAGGGTCGATGGGTCTATCGACCCTGTGTGCGACCCTCGGTGCACTCTGGTCCAATTTCCACTTTTTAATTCATTCTTCGTGTTTGGGGTCCTATGGCTTGCTTCCACATTCCATTAAACATTCATTCCATGGTCTGAAACCATGATTCATCCTCCTAGATGGCTTTCATGTATTATCCTCGGGTTTTCCATGAAAACCTCACCATGAATGGATGGTTTGGGTTTCTCTAAAATCCTACACTCAACCATATCTAACCTAAGGTCTGTTGAAACTCATGGAATTAATATCCATACCTGAGAAGGTTACTTTTCTCTGGAAATTCTTCTCCTTTTTGCTAAGTCTTCTTCCTTGCCTCTTTTCTTCCTCTTTTCCTTGTTCTTTCTTTCTCTCAATTCAATTAGGGTTGTGAAAGGAGTGAAAGTGGCTTAGGGACGTCCTTAAAATAGAGTAGGAATGTCCTATAATAGTCCCATTGAGATTTGGAAAGAATCCCAATCGAAAATTAGGAAATTTCCTAATTTCAGTTTCGACGGCAAGTGAGGGTCGATGAGAGGGTCGATGATCCCGTCGACCCTGTGGTCTGACACTGTCCGACCCTCTCCCAAATTTTAAGGGTCTGAGTTTCTGATTTGGGAGGGTCGACCCTGTTTAGCTGGGTATGCGACCTTTCCTCTATTTTAAGTGTTTTTGGGTCGATTTGATACCTGGGATCTCGCTCTCCTTCACGCCCTTGGTCCATTTGACTCGACCATGATGGGTAGACCAGGTTCAAGGTGGTAAGACCGGGTTAGTTTGACACGTGTCTTACACAAGTGACCTTAACATAATAGATATCTCGGTTGCGTAGTCGTTGAACCTTTCGACTGGTGATTTCAGTTGCTGTTACTTCAAATGTCAATTCAACAGTCAATTTCGGTAGATCTACTCTCAGGACGTGCGTTGGGTCTTTGACATACTTCTTCAATAGGGAAATATGAAATACGTCATGCACACTTGACATAGATGGTGGTAGTGCTAACTGGTAAGCCACTTTTCCATGCTTAGCTAAAATCTCATATGGCCCGACATACCTTGGACTTAGTTTCCCTTTCTGTCCGAACCGTTCCAATCCTCGCATAGGCGATACCTTCAAGAATACTTTATCACCTATGGTGAACTCAAGATCTCTGCGTCGAGTATCTGCATATTGCTTCTGATGGTTTTGAGTTATTCTTACCCGTTCCTTGATAATATCGACCACACGACAAGTCTCTTCGACAAATTCAGGCCCAACAATACTACGTTCTCCAACTTCATTCCAAAATAAAGGGGTTCGACACATTCTTCCATACAGTGCTTCGTAGGGTGACATCTATATAGTAACCTGGTAGCTATTGTTATAAGCAAACTCGATCAGTGGTAACTTTGGATCCCATGATCCTTCGAAATCAATTACACTTGCTCGTAGCATATCTTCTAGAATCTGAATTGTACGCTCTGACTGTCCATCTGTCTGTGGATGGAATGCAGTACTAAACTTCAATGTTGTACCCATAGCCTTTTGCAATCCCTCCCAAAATTTGGAAGTAAATCGTGGATCTTTATTGGACACAATGCTCTCTAGTACACCGTGTAATCGAACAATATTATCCACATATAGCTTTGCTAACCTTTCCAGTATATACTGAGGTCGTATCGGTATAGAGCGAGCTGTCTTAGTCAGACGGTCTACAATCACCCAATCTGCATCAACCACTCGAGGAGTTAGTGGTAATCCCGTGACAAAGTCCAAAGTGATGCAGTCCCATTTCCATGCTGGCTCTGGTAACGGCTGTAACAGTCCTGCGGGTCTTTGTCGTTCAGCCTTTACTTTCTGACAATTTATGCATTGAGACACGAACTTAGCTACATCTGCTTTCATCCCTCTCCACCAATATAGCTTCTTTAGATCATGATACATTTTTGTACTTCCAGGATGTATCGAATAGATGGTGGTATGGACTTCTTTCATCAGTCGGTGTCTAATGTCCACAGTTTCTGTTTCGGGTACACATATCCTTCCTTTGTACTTCAGTACATTCTCTTCGTCCAAGGTGAACTCAGGGTTAGTCCTACCTTTTTCGATGTCTTCGTGCACTGTTCTCAGGTAAGGGTCTGATTTGATAGCTATCTTCACTTCATCAATTATGTCCGATATAATCTTCAATGCAGTGAACATATTTGAAAACTCATGAATAAACCCTTGGTTGGCTGACCCATCCACTGTATCTATCTCATATTTCTCGTTGCCGTGATTGAATACCATTCCGGTAGTACACATTGCTGCAGTTGTGTAACCTCTCCTTGAGATTTTATCATTGCTTTTCTGCTCTACGCGTCTGCTACTACATTAGCTTTTTCTGGATGATACTGGATATCACAGTCATAGTCTTTCAGTAGTTCCAGCCATCTTCTTTAACTCATATTCAACTCCTTCTGATTAAATAAATAAGTAAGACTTTTATGGTCCGACTTAATCTGAAACTTTTCTCCGTATAGGTAATGTCTCCATATCTTGACAGCATGTACAACTGCTGCTAACTCCAAATCATGAGTGGGATAGCTTTTCTCATGTGTCTTCAACTGTCTTGAGGCATAAGCAAATACTTGTTCTCCTTGCATAAGCACACATCCTAATCCCAGTCCTGACGCATAAGTGTACAGGGTAAATGGCTGTCCTGGGACAGGAATAGTCAAAATCGGAGCGGATATCAATGTGGTCTTCAATGTCTGGAAGCTCTTCTCACATTTATCCATCCTCACAAACTTTTCACCTTTCTTAGTCAAACTGGTGAGAGGTATGGCAATCCAAGAATAGTCTTCCACAAATCTCCGATAATAACCAGCGAGACCTAGAAAACTTCTAATTTCTACAATGCTTTTTGGTGCTTTCCACTTGACAATAGCCTCGATCTTGCTGGGGTCCACCTTGATTCCTTCAGCGGACACTACATGGCCTAGGAAGGTGACTTCACTTAGCCAAAACTCATACTTGGTAAATTTGGCATATAGCTTATCTTTCCTTAAACGCTGTAGGGCGGCGTTTAGGTTCTTAATATGGGTTTCTTTGTCCTTGGAATATACCAATATATCATCAATAAATACAATAACCGATGTATCCAACATATCGTGGAAAACTCGGTTCATAAGTTCAATGAAAGTTGTTGGTGCGTTTGTTAATCCAAAAGACATGACCAGGAATTCATAATGTCCATATCTGGTCCTGAAAGTCGTCTTAGGAATATCACCCTCTTTAATCTTCAACTGATGGTAGCCTGACCGAAGATCGATCTTAGAAAATACTTTTGCCCCTTGAAACTGATCGAACAAGTCATCGATCCTGGGTAATGGATACCGATTCTTGATTGTCAGCTTCTTCAACTCCCGATAGTCGATACATAATCGAACGCTACCGTCCTTCTTCTTTACGAACAACACTGGCGCTCCCCATGGTGATATACTGGGTCAAATATAACCCTTGTCTAGCAGTTCCTGTAGTTTCACTTTCAATTCCTTCAATTCAGTAGGAGCCATTCCATAAAGTGCTTTTGATACTGGTGCGGCTCCAGGTGTAAGGTTTATCACAAACTCTGTTGCTCTGTCGGGTGGTAATCTTGGTAGTTCCTCAGGAAATACGTCGGGGTAGTCCCGCATGACATCAATATCTTCCATCCGTGGTGCTTCCTTGGTGAGGTCGACCACTGATACTAGATACCCGACTGCCCCCTTCTCAAGGCACTTATTAGCCTTTAGTGCTGAGAGTATGAGCTTGCGTTTACGGGGAAGTTTGGTTCCCGCAAAACTGAATTCAGCTCCTTCTTTGTCTTTAAATGTTAGCTTCTTTTCAGCGCATAATAGGTTCGCAGAATGCCGAGCTAACCAGTCCATTCCCAAGATGACATCAAAGTCTACCATCCCTAGTTGGATCGAGGTTGCATCTAAGGTTTTCTCGCCAATGAGAACTGGGCATGGCCCATACCCTTTCTCTAACTCCACTTCTAACCCCATCGGTGACCGTACAAGTAGTTTGTAGTCCAATGTTTTGATGGGTAAGTTCATCTTCTTTCCAAATGACACAGATATAAAGGAATGAGTAGCTCCCGAATCAAAGAGTACTCTGGCGGGTATGACAATTATAGGTACGATACCTGTGATTTATTTAACTTAGTCTACATGCTCATACAATGTAATACAACTTTAAAGGTTTCGGTCATACCTGTGACCACATCGGGTGATGCGGCAACATCCTCGGATGTAACAGCATATACTCATCCTTGATGTAAGTGCTTCTTGGGCTTAGGACACTCCCTTGCCATATGTCCCGTTTGGCTGCAGTTATAACATCTCGGACCTTCAGAATTTGGCTTTGGTTTCTGTTGAGTTACCGGGGTAGTCTTGGATGCAGCAGTAAAGCCTTGAGCATGGAAGGGTTTAAATGTCTTATTGTGCCCTCCGTTATAAGCATTTACGGCTGGCCTTTTTATGCCTCTGTTTTGTGTAAAGTAACTTTCCTTCTGGCTCAATTCTATAACTCGAGCAATTTGGACAGCTTCATTATATATCTTCTTTTCCAAACCCAGAACGTGCTCTCTGATGCTTCCTCTAAGCCCCGTGACAAACCTACGGGTCTTAGTGTCTTCTTCTTGCATACTAAGTGGTGCAAAGAAAAACAGCTCCTCATAACGCTGTTGATATGTATCCACGGACATCTGGCCCTGATATAAACTCAAGAACTCCTTCTCCATAGAATCTCTGAAGCTTCAGGGAAAATACTTCTCAAAGAAAGCTTCTTTATAAATTACCCAAGTCAATAGGGCGTGCTTGGTCAATAGATAGGCCCTAGTAGATTTCCACCAATGATGTGCATCGCCTTTTAGCATGAAGGTGGCACATAGTACCTTTTCATCTTCTGTAATAGTCAACATAAGAAAGTTTCTCTCCATTTCGTCGATCCAGTGTGCTGGCCATAACGGATCAGATGGTTTACCATTAAATTCCCTAGGCTTTATCTTTAAAAATCTCTCAACCAGTCAAGAGTGATCCATCTGATTTTGGGGGTATGCCCCAAACATAGTTTGTGGATACTGATAATGAACCTGAGTTACTTTCGGACCTGATACTGGAATCTGTGCAGCTGGTGGTTGAGGTGTTTGAGGTGCTGGGTAGTGGCCCACCGGTGCTGCACTGGCTTGTTTAGTCTACATGGGTGTAGCATGTGCAGCCTAGAACATAATTCCCATTGCAACTTGCATTTGAGCCTATTCGTGTTGCATTTGTTGTAGCTGTTGTGCTAAGTTCATCACCACGGTTGCTAACTCCAGTGGTGGGGGTGGCATGTTTGTAGGATTCGCCTGAACCAGATTTTCTGGTGGTGCACCCTGCGGGTTTTCCTGTACATATATATTTTCTTGACTAGTTTCCTCCACAGGTGGTGGTGGAACTACGTTTCGGCTCTGCCTGGTTACTCTACACCCAGACATATTTTCTCCTGATAATGGGGTGCCTGAAAATCATCAAATACGTGAGATAATCATTTATACTTCATATAGGCACGCTAACCGATATACAATTTCCAAATTTTCAGCTCATTCTATGAAAAATACTGTCTTTTCTATATAGTGTCGATGGTGGGGGTCGATGATATGTCCGACTCAGTATTCGTCCCTGGGAATAACCTGTTCTTCCCGAGAGTTGGGGGTCGATATGAGGGTCGATGGATGTCCGACCCCCTGGTCCGACCCTCAGTTTTCTGTCAGATTCCCAAGAGCTTGGGTCGATATGGGGGTCGATATGGGGGTCGATGATCCTGGTCGAATTGTCCGACCCCCAGACCAAAAATCAGACTTTTAAGATCCAATTCTAGGTTCATTTCCCCTCATTTCTTCCCCGTTTAGACTCGTCACTCACCTCTGAGTTGCTACAGTGCCACTCCGCTGTATTGATCATTTTGGTTCCTTGTTTCGACGTCGACATCACTCCTACAGGTATGTTTTCTCATTTTTACCTGTTTTTAGGTTTCCATTTCTAGGTTTTTGCCCATTTAACTTGTATTTTTCGAATTAAACTTTTTTCAACCGTAAAAATTTGATTTTTATTGGGGGATTTTGTTATTGGTGTCTCGAGTAATGAAAGCCCTCAAAATTTTTTGAGTTTCATCGGTTGGTTATCGAGAAACTTGAATTTTTGCTCTTTTTGCCCTAATTTGTTGAAATTTTTGATTTCTCACAATTTCTTCAAATTGGATCCCATTAGTTAGGATTTCCTACTGTGTGAGTGTTGTAGGATATGATAGAACCTACGTAAGTCCTCCTGCCCACGTGTATGGGTGACAAGTGAGGCTTTTGGCCAACTTACGTCGTTATAATGTCCAAATTTTGGCTTTTCTACCCTACTAACGTCTATCTGTTTTTCTTTCTTATTTGCAGATATCATGGCTCGTACGAAAGTGCCCAGAGTCCGTGATCCTCTTCGTTTCCTTTTCAACGAAGCTGAGGCATAGTATGCCCACTACGCTCGCAAGAAAGTAGAGGGTGGTCGTAAGGTGAACTTGGCTGAGTTAGCCCTGTTCAATGTAGAAAGGGCGTTTGGTGATATGGGATGGCTCCCTATCATCACTAACGACCCTTGCACCTATCCGGATATGGTACGCTAGTTTTATTGTCACCTCCAAGTGGTGGGGGATTACAATGATGTCGAGAGGGGTCATGAGCTGCGCATCACCAGCTATGTCAAAGGGGTAAACATTTCATTCGATTTTCGACAGCTGGACGATCTACTGGGCATTTCCTATGATGGCCCCATTGTTTACTGTGCTCCTGGCAAGCACCTGTTCTCCTCTACCACGATGAGGGTTGAGATTGATAGTCAGCTTCTACGACCTGACCGTTGGCAGATGAGGGCATGCTATAAGCGTCCAGCTCCACAGGTATACTGCAAGATCATTCAGCATAACCTGATCCCACAGAGTGGCCATTACGAGAGGGTTTCCCAGCTGACCCAGTATCTGTTGTACTGCATTTGCACTAGACAGCCTGTCTGCCTTCTGTACATCATTATACGTACTATGATCACTGCTACGTTGCCCAGTCACACTAGCAACCTTCCGTATGAACGTATGATCACTGTTCTACTTACCCGCCTGGGGGTTGATTTATTAGATGAGAAGATTCAGGAGAAGTCCTTCTCATTACCTCTAGATTGGGAGGCTATTTGCAAGATGGGCATGCAGGATGCTCAGGTCAGTAATGAGGAGAGGAACGCGATGGTGCGGCCTCGCACTCGCGTAAAGATAGCTGACGCTGAGGCGGCTACCGCCGCTGCTGGAGTTCATGCGGAGTCTGCTGATGATGATGACCGTATGTACATGGATGTAGACTTGATACCACCGCCTTCACCTACGCATACGGCTGGAGCTAGTACTTCATATGTGGCTGGTCCGTCTCATGAGGCTAGTCCTTCTCATGCGGCTGGTCCTTCACACCCCCTTCTGATATGATGGAGATGTTGCATGAGATCAGAGAGGCTCAACGCAGATCTGATCTGAGGATGGAGGAGTTACTAGACGCTCAGTGTGTGAGAGTGGATGAGCACATAGACGCCCAGCGTACATCAGACATGAGGATGGGAGAGTTACTAGACGCTCAGCGGGTGAGAGTGGATGAGCTACTAGACTCCCAGCGGACATCAGCCATGAGGATGGGAGAGCTCATGGAGGCTCAGGACCGGACTGATCAGCGGGTAGCTGATCTTACAGCTATTCTGCTGATGACCCACACTCAGATACCCTGGTTGACTCGAGTCTACGCTGAGGACTATGACAGAGATCGTGAAGCACCGCCTCCTCCTTCGCCTCCAGCTTCATGATTGTATCTTTTCTCTTCCTTTGTACTGTAGAGTAACTGTCCGTGTTGTGGACTGTACTCTATTTTTACTATGTATGTACGTTTGTTTCTTTCACATTGTATTTAAATTTGTTCTTCCTTTAATAGATGCGTTTTTTGCTTTTTAAATTTGGTCTCAAACATCACGTGTGCCTTATAATGTGTTAGTATTATTGTTTTTTACTTTTATCCTATCTCAGTTCACAATTTGTCATGAATGTGTGCTACTTCAGCGGACAAGGCCTGAGAGGCTCTGATACCAAGTTGTCACACCCCAATTCCACTGCGTTCAGAATGGTGTGATGAACCGCTAACAAACCAACGGTTCAACCAGGATCTCGAGTAGGCTATATCCGTTTTATCTAAACCCCATACATCCATATTCACAATCAGAGTAAAAAAACAATAGCGCAAGTCTTATAAATAAATGAACTAAGAATCTACTGTGATATTAATATCTAAATAGAAAATTATTCTGTATCAACTGAGACATAAATAAATATCAAATACATGTCCTTAATAAATCCAAATAAAGAAAACTAGAAAAAAAAAAACTAACCAAACACACATTAGTTGCACTCGCAAGAGGAGTCATGTGTATCCACTTCCTCTTCCACATCCATGACGGCCATGTTCCCATACACTGGAGCACTTACATATTATTCAACAGTCATACCTGCTCCATTAACTAAAAATATTCGACGTCGAAAGGGTGAGCACACATCACGGCTCAGTGAGCAAACAAAATAATGCAACAATACATATGCCTGCAGTCAAATCATATCTTTGGTCGGTTTAAAGTTTGCACTGTGCTATAGAAAGGATAGGTGGCCGCCGCACCTCTATACACGAGTGTGTGGAAACGCCCAATGAGAACCGCACCGTCGCCCCACATGCACCCAGAATGACACAATATACACCCTATGAAAAACGGTCATGTCTGTACCGGTTGATACCATACCAACAAATAAACCCCTGCTGGCTAGGGTTACAAACTGGGCTCGTAACTAATCAATCCTAATGCCAAACAGTGTATCCAAGGCCTCATCCTAGCATCCCTCAGAACATCCATAGAGATAGAGCTAAGGCCCCCCGGTAGAGAGAGACTACAAGGACCGAGACCACCTCCCCTGATACTCTACGACATAATAGTTCTACTAAGATAATGGCGATACGACAACGTCAATGGACATGACTTGAGTAGACCATGGCACAATATACACCCCATGAAAAACGATCATGGATGTACCGGTTGATACCATCCCTACCCGCACCATATACACTGGCCAAACACAAACATTCACATGCCTATTCCTATCATCATCATCATCATCATGTTATAAACAATAAAGTAAATATGCATGAACAAATACTAGAAATATTGGATGACATGTTGAATGCACATACAAGCATACACGCATGGAATCAATATGGCATTGGACTCAAGAAATAAAATAGTTTATTATTAACCAGTTAGTTTAGGTCTTGTTCCCTCACCTTAACTTGTTAATAGATCATCTTCCAAGCTTTGGAATCACCTTTATAATGTTATTATATTGCTAGAAGACCTAACAATGTCGATAGAATTTAATTAGAATTAATTCTGAATTTAAAAACCATGCTGTTAACTGGGGGTCGGAGATAGGGTTTGTTAGGGTCGATTGGCCATCGACCCCTTGTGCGACCCCCTGTGGGTTTTGGTCAAATTTCTTCCTTTCAGCCCATTCTTCGTGTTTGGGGTCCTATGGCTTGTTACTACAGTCCATATTACACATGTTTTACGGTCTAGAACCATGATTCATTCACCTATATGGCTTTCATGACTTCCCCATGGTTTTCCATGAAAATCTAACTATGGGTTGATGGTTTGGGACTCTCCGAGATCATACTCTTTTCATTACCTAACCTAAGGTCTGTAGAGACTCATGGAATTAGTATCCATACCTGAGAAGAATACTCCTTCTCTGCAACTCTTCTCCTTTTTGCTTTCTTCTCTTCCTTATTTCTCTTCTTCTTCTCTTCCTTCTCTTCTCTTTCTTTCAATCCAATTAGGGTTGTAAAAGGAGTGAAAAGGGCTTAGGGACGTCATATTTATAGAGTAAAAACTCATAAAATAAGTCCCATTGAGTTTAGGAAAGGCTCCAACCGAAATTAGGAAACATTCCTAATTTCAGTTTCTGGCAGCAACTGGGGGTCGATGATCCCGTCGACCCCTAACTCCAAAGTGTCCGACCCCCTCTGTAAAACAGGGGGTCTGACTTTCTGTCTTGGGGGGTCCGACCCTCTCTTGCTAGGTATGCGACCCTTCCCTTAATTTAAGTGTTTTTGGGTCGATTTAATACCTGGAATCACGATCTCCTTTACGTCCTTGGTCCATTTTGCTCAACCATGATGGGTAAACCTGGTTCAAGGTGGTAAGACCAGGTTAGTTTGATACGGGTCTTACAGTATCAACCGGTACAGCCATGACCGTTCTTCATGGGGTGTATATTGTGCCATTCTGCGTCCTTGTGGGGCGACGGTGCCGTTTTCATTGGGCGTTTCCACACATTTGTGCATAGAGGTGCGGCGGCCACCTATCCTTTCTATAGCACAGTGTAAACTTTAAACCGGACCAAAGATATGATTTGACTGCATGCATATGTATTGTTGCATTGTTTTGTTTGCTCACTGAGCCGTGATGTGTGCTCACCCTTTCGACGTCGAATATTTTTAGTTGATGATGCAGGTACGACTATTGAAGATTATGTAAGTGCTCCAGTGTACGGGAACGTGGCGGCGATGGAAGTGGAAGAGGAAGTGGATATACATGACTCCCCTTGCGAGTGCAACTCATGTGTATTCAATTAGTTATTTTTCTAGTTTTTTTTATTTGGATTTATTAAGGACATGTATTTGATAATTATTTATGTCTCAGTTGATACAGAATAATTTGCTATTTAGATATTAATATCACAGTAGATTCTCAGTTCATTTTATTATAAGACTTCGGCTATTGTGTATTTACTCTGATTGGAATATGGATGTATGGGGATTAGATAAAATGGATATAGCCTACTCGAGATCCTGGTTGAACCGTTGGTTTGTTTGTGATTCATCACACCATTCTGAATAGTACAGAATTGGGGTGTGACATAAAGTGCTTAGGACCACACCGCATCACACTTTCCCTGATGCTCTACCCATACCAACACGTAAGCCCATGTTGGCAAGGGCTTGCAAACTGGGCTCGCAACTAACGAATCATAATGTCAAACAGTGTATCCAAGGCCTCACCCCAGCATCCCTCATACGTCCATAGAGATAGAGCTAAGGCCCCCTAACAGAGTCCGAGACCACACGGTCCGAGACCACCTGTTCTGATGCCCTACAACGTAATAGTTCTGCTAAGGTAATGGCGATACGACGATGTCAGTGGACAAAACTTGAGTAGATATAGGGCTAAAGTGCTCAGGACCGCACCGGATCACACTTTCCCTGATGCCCCGCTAGCATCAAGTACACTATCCACACACAAACATTCAAAAGCCTATTCCTAGCATCATCATCATCATCACGTTGTAAATAACTGAATTAAATATGCATGAACTGTCACACCCCAATTCCATACAATTTAGAATGGTGTGATGAACCGCTAACAAACCAACGGTTCAACCAGGATCTGGAGTAGGCTATCCCCGTTTTATCTAAACCTCATACATTCACATTCATAATCAGAGTAAAATACACAATAGTGGAAGTCTTATAGTAAAACGAACTGAGAATCTAAATGTGGTAATCATATTAAGGTATCAAATTATTTTGTTTCAACCGAGACATAAGTAAGTAAAATATCAATTACATCTCCTTAATAAATCCAAAAAAATAAAACAAACTCTAATCGAATACGCGTGAGTTGCACTCGCAAGAGGAGTCATGCGTATCCACTAGGTCTTCAGCTTCCATCGCCGCCACATGTCCGTACATAGGAGCATCAATATAATCTGCAACAGTGGTACCTACATCATCAACTAAAAATATTCGACGACGAGAGGGTGAGCACACATCCTGCCTCAGTAAGCAAACAAAACAATGCAACAATACATATGCATGCGATTCAATTCATCTCTTTGGTCTGGATTTACGTATGCACTCTGCTATAGAAAGAATAGGAGGCCGCCGCACCTCTATGCACGAGAGTGTGGATATGCCCGATGAACCTCTCACCGTCACCCACAGCACCCACAATGAATATTGTACAACGAAGGTCACGTTTTTCGATGCATAACTTCAAACCAATAAATAAACCCCTGATGGCTAGGGCCACAAACAGGGCACGCTACTAACCAATCCTAATGTCAAACAGTGTATCCAAGGCCTCACCCCAGCATCCCTCAGAGCACCCGTAGAGATAGAGCTAAGGCCCCCCGGTAGAGTATAGGACTCAAAGATCGAGACCCTCCTTGATGCCCTACGTCGCAATAGTTCTGCTAAGGTAATGGCGATACGATGATGCTAATGCTCAAGACTTGAATTAGAGATAGAGCTAAAGTGCCCGGATCAAACACCGCCTAACACTTCCCCTGATGCCCTACTCGCATCAAGCACACTAACCACACACAAACATTCACATGCCTATTCCTAGCATCAATCATCATCATCATGTTATAAGTAAATAAAATTAAATATGCATTAACAATAATAGGAGGAATATTTGATGACATGTTGAATGCACATTACAAGCATATTTGCATAGAATCAAGCATGGCACCAGACTAAAAAAAATAAAAATAATTTATTATTAACCAGTTAATGTAGGTCTTGCTTCCTCACCTTAGCTTGCTAGTAGATTCTCTTTCAAGTTTTAAGAATCACATTTATATTGATATTATATTGCTAGAATACCTAACAAAGTTGATAGAATTTAATTAGATTTAATTCCAATTTTTTAACTTGCTGTTATCTATAGGGTCGCAGGATGGGTCGCAGGTAGGGTAGCAGTACACTGCAACCCCCTGTAACAGGTCGATATCAGGGTCGATGGGTCTATCGACCCTATGTGTAACCACTCTGGTTTTGGTCGATATTCACATATTTTGATCCATTCTACCTTGTTTAACTCCTATGGCTTCTTCCAATCCATTCAACATACTTTCTATGGATTAGAACTTCTCTTCACCCAATATATAGTCTAATTGATATCCTCCATGGTTTCCATTGAAACCTAACCAGGGATGGATGGATTGGGTTTCTCCTACATATTCCTTTAACTATTCTAAGTCTCACAAAATTTATAGGATTAGTATTCTTACCTGAGAAGAACACTCCTTCTCTGCAACTCTTCTCCTTTTTCTTCTTCTCTCCTTTCCTTCTCTTCTTCCTCTCTTCCTTCTCATCTCGTTCTCTCAATTCAATTAGGGTTCTAAAAGGAGTCAAAGAGGCCTAGGGACGTCCTTAAAATAGAGTAGAAACATCCTAAAATAAGTCCCTTTGAGACTAGGAAAGAGCCCCAACCAAAATTATGGAAATTTCCTAATTCTGTTTTCGGCGACAACTGAGGGTCGATGAGGGGGTCAATGATCCCATCAACCCCTATATCCTAAAGTGTCCGACCCCCTCTGTAAAAATAGGGGGTCTGACTTTCTGTCTTGGGGGGTCCGACCCTCCCTTGCTGGGTATGCGACTCTCCCCTTAATTTAAGTGTTTTTGGGTAGATTTGATACCTGTGATCACGATTTCCTTCACGCCCTTGGTCCGTTTGGCTCGACCATGATGGGTAAACCTGATTCAAAGTGGTAAGACCGGGTTAGTTTGATACGGGTCCTACAACTCCCCCCTACTTATAAAAATTTCATCCTCGAAATTGTACGTACTTTTTGAATCAAATAAGTGAGGGTATTGCTTTGGCATAGCATTCTCTTCTTCCCATGTAATTTCTTCCATGTTTCTACTTCTCCAAGTGACCTTAACATAATAAATATCTCAGTTGCATAGTCATTGAACCTTTCGACTAGTGATTTCAGTTGGTGTTACTTAAAATGTCAAATCATCAGTCAAATCCGGTAGATCTACTATCAGAACGTGCGTTGGATCCTTGACATACTTTTTTAATAGGGAAATATGAAATACGTCATGCACACTAGTAGCCACTTTTCCATGCTTAGCTAGAATCTCATATTGCCCGGCATATCTTGGACTTATTTTCCCTTTCTGTCCGAACCATTTCAGACCTCGCATAGGTGATACCTTCAAGAATACTTTTTCACCCACAACGGACTCAAGATCTCTACGTCGAGTATCTACATATTGCTTCTGACGATTGTGGACTGTTCTCACTCTTTCTTTGATAATGTCAACCACGAGGCAAGTCTCTTCAACAAATTCTGGCCCAACAATACAACGTTCTCCAACTTCATTCCAAAATAAAGGAGTTTGACACTTTCTGCCATACAGTGCTTTATAGGGTGACATCTGTATAGTATCCTGATAGCTATTATTATAAGCGAACTCGATCAGTGGTAATTTTTCATCCCATGATCCTTTGAAATCAATTACACATGCTCGTAGCATATTTTCTAGAATCTAGATTGTACGTTCTGACTGTCCATCTGTCTGTGGATGGAATGCAGTACTAAACTTCAATGTTGTACCCATAGCCTTTTGCAATCCTTCCTAAAACTTGGAAGTGAATCGTGGATCTCTATCGGACACAATGCTCTCTGATACACCGTGTAGTCGAACAATATTATCCACGAACAGTTTTGCTAACCTCTCCAGTGTATACTGAGGTCGTATCGGTATAAAGCGAGCTGTTTTGGTCAGACGGTCTATAATCACCCAAACTGCATCAACCACTCGAGGAGTCAGTGGTAATCCTACGATGAAGCCCATAGTGATGCAGTCCCATTTCTGTCACACCCCAATTCTGCACTATTCAGAATGATGTGATGAACCGCTAATAAACCAACGGTTCAATCAGGATCTCAAATAGGCTATCCCCGCATTAGCTAAACTTACACACATCCGTAATCATAATCAGAGTAATAACATGAACTGAGAAACTAAGATGATATCATTTAATTTAATAGCAAATTATTCTGTTTTCATCTGAGACATAAATATTTAAATACCAAATACATGTCTTAATAAATCCAAATAAGAAATCTATAAAATATCTAATCAAATACACACGAGTTACACTCGCAAGAGGAGTCGTGTGTATCCACTGCAGCTTCAGCTTCCATCGCTGCCACGTTCCCGTACACAGACGCATTCATATAGTCTTCAATGGTATAACCTGCATCATCAACTAAAAATATTCAACGTCGAGGGGTGAGCACACATCACGGCTCAGTGAGTAGCCAAAACAATGCAACAATACATATGCATGCAAAAAATCAATTTATATCTTTGGTTTGGTATATAAGTTTACAGTATGCAATAGAAAGGTTTAGGTAGCCAAAGGTCGCGTTTATTGACCCCGCTTCTATACACGAGTGTGTGACGTTACCTGAAGATCACGTTTATCGTCAACTCACATGCACCCAATCATGAACATTATATAACAAAGGTTACGTTTATTGCTTATAGTGCCATACCAACACGTAAGCCCCTGTTAGAGAGGGCTGCAAATTGGGCTCGCAACTAACAAATCCAAATGCCAAAAAGTGTATCCAAGGCCTTACCCCAGCATCCCTCAGAATGTCCATAGAGATAGAGCTAAGGCCCCCCGGTAGAGTCAGAGACTACAAGGACCGAGACCACCTCCCCTGATACTCTACGACATAATA
Source organism: Protea cynaroides (assembly GCA_028583415.1). Lineage (NCBI taxonomy): Eukaryota > Viridiplantae > Streptophyta > Magnoliopsida > Proteales > Proteaceae > Protea > Protea cynaroides. Next base: position 60,804,165 of record CM053275.1, on the reverse strand, counting down.
GTTCTGTTAAAGTAATGGCGATACGACGATGCTAATGCACAAGACTTGAGTTAGAGATAGAGCTAAAGTGCTGAGACCCGCCAAAGGTTAATGTTTATTGACGTTCTCATCACACCTCCCCTGATACTCGCTCGCATCAAGTACATCAACCACACACATACAAGCACATGCCTATTCCTATCATCATCATCATCATCATGTTATAAACAATAAAGTAAATATGCATGAACAAGTAATACAAATATTGGATGGCATGCTGTATGCACATTACAAACATATTCGCATAGAATCAAGCATGGCATAGGACTCAAGAAAAAAGAAAACAGTTTGTTATTAACCAATTTAGTTTGGGGTTCTGGTTCCTCACCTTAGCTTGCTAATAGATACTTTTCCAAGCTTTAGAATCACCTTTACAGTGTTATTGTATTGCTAGAAGACCTAATAAAGTCAATAGAATTTAATTAGAATTAATTCTAGATTTAAAAACTATGTTGTTAACTGAGGGTCAGAGGTAGGGTCGGATGGTCATCGACCCTCGGTGCGACCCTCGGTGCACTTTGGTCCAATTCCCTCTTTTAATCCATTCTTCGTGTTTAGAATCCAATGGCTTGCTCCTACATTCCATTATACATTCATCCCATGGTCTAAAACCATGTATAACCCACCTAAATAGCTTTCATGCATTCTTCTATGGTTTTCCATGGAAACCTAACCATAGCTTGATGGTTTGGGTTTCTTCGAAATCACACTCTCAACATTAACTAACCTAAAGTCTGTAGAAACTCATGGAATTAGTATCCATACCTGAGAAGAATAATCTTTCTCTACAACTCTTCTCTTTTGGCTTAATTTCTCTTCCTTCCCTTTCTTCTTCCTCTTTCCTTCTCCTCTCTTTCTCTTAATTCGATTAGGGTTGTGAAAGGAGTGAAAGTGGCTTCGGGACGTCCTTTAAATAGATTAGGAACATCCTAAATAAGTCCCTCTGAGATTAGAAAAGAATCCCAATCGAAAAATATAGAAATTTCCTAATTTCCATATTCGTCGGAATGGGAGGGTCGATGATCCTGTCGACCCTAGGGTTTTAAGCTGTCCTACCCTCCCTTCAAAACTGAGGGTCTGACTTTCTGTTTTGGGAGGTCCGATCTTGCTTAGTTGAGTATGCGACCCTTCCCCTATTTTAAGTGTTTTTGGGTCGATTTGATACCTGGGATCTCGATCTCCTTCACGCCCTTGGTCTATTTGACTCGACCATAATGGGTAAACCTGGTTCAAGGTGGTAAGACCGGGTTAGATTGGCACGGGTCTTACAACTCCCCCCAACTTATAAAAAATTTTGTCCTCGAAATTCTACGTACCTTCTGAATCAAATAAGTGAGGGTATTGCTTTCGCATAGCATTTTCTTCTTCCCATGTAACCTCATCCATGTCTCTATTTTTCCCATGTGACCTTAACATAGTAGATATCTCTGTTGCGTAGACGTTGAACCTTTCGACTAGTGATTTTTGTTGGTGTTACTTCAAATGTCAAATCATCAGTCAATTCTGACAAATCCACTGTCAAAACATGCGTTGGGTCTTTGACATACTTCTTCAATATGGAAATGTGAAATACGTCATGCACACTTGCCATAGATGGTTGTAGTGCTAACTGATAAGCCACTCTTCCACGCTTAGCTAGAATTTCATACGGCCCGACATATCTTGGACTTAGTTTCCCTTTCTGTCCAAACCTCTTCAATCCTCGCATAGGCGATACCTTCAAAAATACTTTATCACCTACAATGAACTCTAGATCTCTTCGTCGAGTATCGGCATATTGCTTCTGACGATTCTGAGCTGTTCTCACTCTTTCCTTGATGATGTCGACCACTCGGCAAGTCTCTTCCACAAATTCCGGTCCAACCATACTACGTTCTCCAACTTCATTCCAAAACAAGGTAGTTCGACACTTCCTGCCATACAGTGCTTTATAAGGTGACATCTGTATAGTAGCCTGATAGCTATTGTTATAAGCGAACTCTATCAGTGGTAATCTTTCATCCCATGATCCCTTGAAATCAATTACACATGCTCGTAGCATATCTTCTAGAATCTGAATTGTACGCTCTGACTGTCCATCTGTCTGTGGGTGGAATGCAGTACTAAACTTTAGCATTGTTCCCATAGCCTTTTGCAATCCTTCCCAAAATTTAGAAGTAAATCGTGGATCTCTATCCGACACAATGCTTTCTGGAACACCATGTAATCGAACAATATTATCCACATACAGCTTCGCTAACCTTTCTAGTGTATACTGAGGTCGTATAGGTATGAAGCGAGCTATTTTAGTCAGACGGTCCACAATCACCCAAACTGCGTCAACTACTCTAGGAGTCAATGGTAGTCCCGTGACGAAGTCCATAGTAATACCGTCCCATTTCCATGCTGGTTCCGGTAATGACTGTAACAGTCCTGCGGGTCTTTGTCGTTCGGCCTTTACTTTCTGACAATTTAGGCATTGAGACACGAACTTGGCTACATCTGCTTTCATTCCCCTCCACCAATATAGTTTCTTCAGATCATGATACATTTTTGTACTTCCAGGATGTATCGAATAGATGGTGGTATGGGTTTCTTTCATCAGTCGGTATCTAATGTCCATACATTCTATTTCAGGTACACATAATCTTCCTTTGTATTTCAGTACTTTCTCGTCATCCAAGGTGAACTCAGGGTTAGTCCTACCTTTCTCAATATCTTATTGTACTGTTCTCAGATAAGGATCTGCTTTGATAGCTGTCTTCACTTCATCCACTATACCCGGTATAATCTTCAATGCCGCGAACATATTCTAAAACCGATGAATAAACCCTTGGTTAGCTGATTCATCCATTGTATCTATCACATACTGCTCGTTGCCGCGATTGAATACTATTCCGGTGGTGCACATTACTGCGGTCGTGCTAACTTCTCCTTGAGATTTTATCATTGCTTTTCTACTTAATGCGTCCGCTACTACGTTCGCTTTTCCTGGATGATACTGGATATCACAATCATAGTCTTTCAATAGTTCCAGCCATCTTCGTTGTCTCATATTCAACTCCTTCTGATTAAATAAATAAGTAAGACTTTTATGGTCCGCCTTAATCTGAAATTTCTCTCCGTATAGGTAATGTCTCCATATCTTGACCGCATGTACTACTGTCGCTAGCTCCAGATCATGAGTTGGATAATTTTTCTCATGTACCTTTAACTGTCTTAAAGCATAAGCAATTACTTTCTCTCCTTGCATAAGCACAAATCCTAATCCCAGTCCTGACGCATCAGTGTATAAGGTAAACGTCTGTCCTGGAATAGGAATAGTCAAAATTGGGGCAGATATCAATCTGGTCTTCAGTGTTTGGAAACTCTTCTCACATTTATCGGTCCATACAAACTTTTCACCTTTCTTAGTCAAACTGGTGAGAGGTACGGCAATCCGAGAATAGTCTTCTACGAATCTCCGATAATAACCAGCTAGACCCAGAAAACTTATGGTTTCCGAAATGCTCTTTGGTGCTTCCCACTTTACAATAGCCTCGATCTTGCTGGGATCCACTTTGATTCCTTCAGCGGATACTACATGGCCTAGAAAGACGACTTCACTTAGCCAAAACTCCCACTTTGAAAATTTGGCGTATAGCTTCTCTTTCCTTAAATGCTGTAGGGCTGCGTTTAGGTTCTTGATATGAGTTTCCTTCTCCTTGGAATATACCAATATGTCATCAATAAATACTATAACCGACGTATCCAACATATCGTGGAAAACTCGGTTCATAAGTTCCATGAACGTTGCCGGTGCATTAGTTAATCCGAAAGGCAACCAAAAATTCATAATGTCCGTATCTAGTCCTGAAAGCTGTCTTCGGAATATCAACTTCTTTAATCTTCAACTGATGATAGCCCGATCGAAGATCGATCTTAGAAAATACTTTCGCTCCTTGTAACTGATCGAACAAGTCATCGATCCGAGGTAGTGGATATCGATTCTCGATTGTTAGTTTATTCAACTCCCGATAGTCGATGCATAATCGAACGCTACCATCTTTCTTCTTTACGAACAACACCAGTAAACCCCATGGAGATATACTGGGTCGAATATAACCCTTGTCCAGTAGTTCTTGTAGTTGCACCTTCAGTTCCTTCAGTTCCGTAGGAGCCATTCTATAGGGTGCTTTTGATACGGGTGCTGCTCCAGGTATAAGGTCTATCACAAACTCCGTGGCTCGGTCGGGTGGTAATCCGGGTAGTTCCTTCGAAAATACGTCAGGATAGTCCCGCACGACATCAATATCTTCCATTCATGGCGCGTCCTTGGTTAGGTCGACCACGGATACTAGATACCCGATTTCCCCCTTCTCAAGGCACTTCTTAGCCTTTAGTGCTGAAAGTATGAGCTTGCGCCTCCGGGGAAGTTTGGTTCCCGAGAAACATAATTCTGCTCCTTCCTTGTCTTTGAACGTTACCTTATTTTCGGCGCATAATAGATTTACAGAATGCCGAGCTAACCAGTCCATTCCCAAGATGACATCAAAGTCTGCCATCTCAAGTTGTATCAAGGTTGCATCTAAGGTTTTCTCGCCAATGAGAACTGGACATGGTCCATAGCCTTTCTCTAATTCCACTTCTAACCCCATCGGTGATCGTACAAGTAATTTGTAGTCTAATGTTTGATGGGTAATTTCGTATTCTTTCCAAATGACGCAGATATAAACGAATGAGTAGCTCCGGAATCGAAGAGTACTCTGGCGGGTACGCCATTTCTAGGTACAATACCTGTGATTTATCTTTACTTAGTCTACATGCTCATTCAATGTAATTATAACATTAAAAGTTTCAGTCATACCTATGACCACATCGGGTGATGCGGCCGCATCCTCGGACGTAACAGCATATACACGTCCATGATGGAATTGCTTCTTGGGCTTAGGGCACTCCCTTGCCATATGTCCCGGCTGGTTGCAGTTAAAACATTTCAGGACTTCAGAATTTGGCTTTGGCTGAGCTTGAGCTGCTGGAGTAGTCTTGTTTGCAGCAGTAAAATTCTGAGGACGGAAAGGCTTATACGTCCTGTTATTGCCTCCGTTGTAGAAATTTTCGACTGGCTTTTTGATGCCTCTGTTCTGAGTAAAGTAACTCTCCTTCTGCCTCGATTCAATCACTCGAGCAATCTAGACAGCTTCATTATAGATTTTCTTCTCTAAGCCCAGAACATGTTCCCTGATGCTTCCTCTCAGTCCCATGATGAACCTACGGGTTTTGGTATCTTCTTCTTGCATGCTAGCCGGTGCATAGAAAAACAGCTCTTCGTAGCACTGTTGATATGAGTCCACAGTCATCTGTCCCTGATATAAGCTTAGGAACTCCTTCTCCATCGAATCTCTGAAGCTTCGTGGAAAATATTTCTCAAAGAAGGCTTCTTTATATATAGCCCAGGTCAGTAGGGCGTGCTTGGTCAGTAAATATGCCTTCGTGGATTTCCACCAATGATGTACGTCGCCCTTGAGCATGAAGGTGGCGCATAGTACTTTCTCTTCCTCTGTAATAGTCATCATGAGGAAATTTCTCTCCATCTCGTCTATCCAGTGGGCTGGCCACAACGGATCAGATGGTTTGCCATTGAATTCATTGGGTTTCATCTTCAAAAATCTGCCCACTAGTCGGGAGTGGTCCAGCTAGTTTTGGGGGTTTGCCCCAAAAATATGGTGTGGATACTGGTAATCACCCTGAGCTGCTTCTGGAACCTGCACTGGAATCTGTGCAGCAGGTTGTGGAGGTGTCTGATGAGCTGGGTGGTTACCCACCGGTGCTGCCCTGGCTTGTCCTGTGTGCATGGGTGCAGCCTGAGTGGCTTGAAACATAATTCCCATGGCAACCTGCATCTGAGCCTGCGTGTGTTGCATTTGCTGCAGCTGCTGTGCCAAGTTCATCACCACGGTTGTTAGCTCTGGTGGTGGAGGTGGCAAATTAATAGGGTTTGCCGGTTCTGGATTACCCGGTGCATAGTTATTTTCTTGACTAGTCTCCTCCACGGGTGGTGGTGGTGGGACTGCATTTCGGGTCTGTCGGGTTACTCTACGTCCAGACATGATTCCTTTCGGTGATTGGTGGTGCCTGAAAATTATCAAAATAGCTGAGAAGTCATTCATATTTCATGTAGGCACGCTTACCGATAATCAATTCCAATTCTAGCTCAATTTATAAAAAAAATACTGTCTTTTCTATGCAGGGTTGATGGTGAGGGTCGATGGTATGTCCGACCCTTGGAATCCGACCCTGGGAATAACCTGTTCTTCCCGAGAGCTGAGGGTCGATTCGAGGGTCGATTATGCTAGTCGAATTGTCCGACCCTCGGACCAAAAATCAGATTTTTAAGGTCCGATTTTGGGTCATTTCTCACTATTCCTCCTCCGTTTCGACTCGTCTCTCCTCTCTGAGTTGCTACAGTGCTACTATACCATTTTTGATCGGTTTGACTCCGGGTTTCAATGTCCACTTCATCCCTATAGGTATGTATTCCCATTTTTACCTGTTTTTAGGTTTCCATTTCTAGGTTTTCGCACGTTTAACTTGTATTTTCCAAATTAAACTTTTTCCAACCGTAAAAATTTGATTTTTATTGGGGGATTTTGTTATTTGTGTCTCGAGGAACGAAAGCCCTCAAAAATTTTTGAGTTTCATCGGTTGGTTATCGAGAAACTTGAAATTTTCTCTTTTTGCCTTAATTTGTCGACATTTTCGATTTTTCTTGAATTTTTTCAAATTGGACATCGTCAGTTAAAATTTCCTACTGCATGTGGGTTGTAGGATATGTTTAAACCTACGTAAGTCCTTATGCCCACTTGTATGGTGAGAAATGAAGCTTTATGGTCAACTTACGTCGTTATTAAATCAAGTTTTGGATTTTTATCCTATTAACTCCTTGTTTTCCTTTTCTTTCTTATTTTGCAGATACCATGGCTCGTACCAAGGTACCCAGAGTTCGTGATCCCCTTCGCATCCATTCCAATGAAGCCGAGGCACGGTATGCTGACTATGCCCGTAAGAAGGTTAAGGGTGGTCGTATGGTGAACTTGGCTGAGTTAGCCGTGTTCAACGTAGAGGGAGCCTTTGGTGACATGGGGTGGCTTCCTGTCATTACATACGACGCGTGCACATGCCCGGATTTGGTGCGTCAGTTCTATTGTAATCTCCAGGTGGTGGGGAATTACAATGACATTGAGCTTGGTCAGGAGTTGCTCATCACCAGCTACATTAAGGGGGTAGATATCTCCTTCGACTATCGGCAGCTGGCCGACTTGTTGGGCATTCCTTATGATGGCCCCATGGTGTACTGTACGCCTGGAGAGCCACAGTTTGTTGAGATGGAGATGAGGGCCGAGATCGATAATCAGTTGCTTCGTCCTGATCGTTGGCAGATGAGAGCTTGTTATCTGGGTCCAGCTCCATGGGTCTTCTGTAAGATTATCCAGCATAATCTGATTCCGCATAGTGGGCACTATGAGAGGGTTTCTCAGCTGACCCAGTTTTTGATCTATAGCATCTGCACCAAACAGCCGGTATGCCTTCCCTACATCATCATGCAGACCATGATTAGTGCTACATTGTTCGGTCATAGGGGTAATCTACCCTATGTACGCATGATTATAGTTCTTCTGACCCGTCTGGGGGTTGACCTGGTAGATGAGAAGATCCAGGAGAAGACCTTCTCGTCGCCTCTAGATTGGGAGGCAATCTACAAGATGGGTATGCGGGATGCCCAGGTTAGTGATGAGGAGAGGAACGCGATGGTGCGCCCTCACACTCGTATCGAGATGACTGATGCCGAGGCTGCTGTTGCCGCTGCTAGAGCTCGCATGGATCCTGTCGACGATGATGACCGTATGTATATGGATGTCGACTCGATACCACCGCCTTCACCTACACATGCTGCTGGTGTTGGCACTTCTTCTGCGGCAGACCCTGTACCTGAGGCTGGTCCTTCGCATGCGGCTAGTCCTTCACTTCCACCTTCTGACATGATGGAGATGCTGCAAGAGATCAGGGAGGCTCAGCGCAGATCTGATCTGAGGATGGAGGAGTTGCTAGACGCCCAGCGTATGAGGGTGGATGAGCTGTTATCAGTCCAGCGGGTGACTGATAGGAGGGTATCCCATCTTGCAGCTAGTCTCTAGACGACCCAGACCCAGGTGGCTTGGTTGACTAGGGTCTATGCTGAGGACTATGACCGAGATCGTGAGGCCCCTCCTCCTCCTTCACCTCCAGCTTCATGATTGTATTTATTTTCTTGTACTACAGAGTAACAGTCCGGGTTGTGGACTGTACTCTGCTTCAGTTATGTATATATGTTTTATTTCTCTTTCTCATTGTCTGTAACTTGTTTTCCCTTTAATTGATGCATTATTCTCTTTTTAAATTTGGTTTCAATCATCACTTGTGCTTACAATGTGTTTGTATTAAATCTTTTAGTTTATCCTATCTCAGTTCACTATTGTCTTGAATGTATGCTAGTTCAGCGGACAAGGCCTGAGATGCTCTGATACCAAGTTGTCACACGCCAATTATACACTATTCAGAATGATGTGATGAACCGCTAATAAACCAACGGTTCAACCAGGATCTCAAATAGGCTATCCCCACGTTATCTAAACTTACACACATCCGTAATCATAATCAGAGTAAATACACAATAGCGGAAGTCTTATAATAACATGAACTGAGAAACTAAGATGATATCATTTAATTTAATAGCAAATTATTCTGTTTTCAACTGAGACATAAATATTTAAATACCAAATACATATCTTAATAAATCCAAATAAGAAACCTATAAAAATATCAAATCAAATACACACGAGTGGCACTTGCAAGAGGAGTCATGTGTATCCACTTCAGCTTCAGCTTCCATCGCTGCCACGTTCCCGTATGCAGACGCATTCACATAGTCTTCAATGGTATAACCTGCATCATCAACTAAAAATATTCGACGTCGAGCGGTGAGCACACATCACGGCTCAGTGAGTAGCCAAAACAATGCAACAATACATATGCATGCAAAAAATCAATTTATATCTTTGGTCTGGTATATAGGTTTGCAGTATGCAATAAAAAGGTTTAGGTAGCCAAAGGTCGCGTTTATTGACCCCGCCTCTATACACGAGTGTGTGACATTACCCGAAGATCACGTTTATCGTCAACTCACATGCACCCAATCATGAACATTATATAACAAAGGTTACGTTTATTGCTATACAGTGCCATACCAACACGTAAGCCCCTGTTAGCGAGGGCTGCAAACTGGGCTTGCAACTAACCAATCCTAATGCAAAAAAGTGTATCCAAGGCCTCACCCCAGCATCCCTCAGAATGTCCATAGAGATAGAGCTAAGGCCTCCCGGTAGAGTCAGAGACTACAAGGACCGAGACCACCTCCCCCGATACTCTACGACATAATAGTTCGACTAAAGTAATGGCGATACGACGATGCTAATGCACAAGACTTGAGTTAGAGATAGAGCTAAAGTGCTGAGACCCGCCAAAGGTTAACATTTATTGACGTTCTTATCACACCTCCCCTGATACTCGCTCGCATCAAGTACATCAACCACACACATACAAGCACATGCCTATTCCTATCATCATCATCATCATCATGTTATAAACAATAAAGTAAATATGCATGAACAAGTAATAGAAATAATGGATGGCATACTGTATGTACATTACAAACATATTCGCATAGAATCAAGCATGACATAGGACTCAAGAAAATAGAAAATAGTTTGTGATTAACCAATTTAGTTTGGGGTTCTGGTTCCTCACCTTAGCTTGCTAATAGATACTTTTCGAAGCTTTAGAATCACCTTTACAGTGTTATTGTATTGCTAGAAGACCTAACAAAGTCGATAGAATTTAATTAGAATTAATTCCAGATTTAAAAACTATGCTGTTAACTGAGGGTCGGAGGTAGGGTCAGAGTCAGGTTCGACCTTGGGTGCGACCCTCCCTTAACTCTGAACTTCCCAAACACTGAGGGTTGATGGTCAGGAACACCTAGGGTCGGATGGTCATCGACCCTCGGTGCGACCCTCGGTGCTCTTTGGTCCAATTCCTTCTTTTAATCCATTCTTCGTGTCTAGAATCCTATGGCTTGCTCCTACATTCCATTATACATTCATCCCATGGTCTGAAACCATGTATAACCCACCTAAATAGCTTTCATGCATTCTTCTATGGTTTTCCATGGAAACCTAACCATAGATGGTTTGGGTTTCTCCGAAATCACACTCTCAACATTAACTAACCTAAAGTCTGTAGAAACTCATGGAATTAGTATCCATACTTGAGAAAAATAATCTTTCTCTGCAACTCTTTTCTTTTGGCTTAATTTCTCTTCCTTCACTTTCTTCTTCCTCTTTCCTTCTCCTCTCTTTCTCTCAATTCGATTAGGGTTGTGAAAGGAGTGAAAGTGGCTTAGGGACGTCCTTCAAATAGATTAGGAACATCCTAAATAAGTCCCTCTGAGATTAGGAAAGAATCCCAATCAAAAAATATAGAAATTTCCTAATTTCCATATTTGTCAGAATCCAAGGGTCGATGGGAGGGTCGATGATCCCGTCGACCCTAGGGTATTAAGCTGTCCGACCCTCCCTTCAAAACTGAGGGTCTAACTTTCTGTTTTGGGAGGTCCGACCCTGCTTAGCTGAGTATGCAACCCTTCCCCTATTTTAAGTATTTTTGGGTCGATTTGATACCTGGGATTTCGATCTCCTTCACGCCCTTGGTCCATTTGACTCGACCATAATGGGTAAACCTGGTTCAAGGTGGTAAGACCGGGTTAGATTGGCACGGGTCTTACAATTTCCATGCTGGTTCCGATAACGACTATAACAGTCCTGCGGGTCTTTGTCGTTCAGCCTTTACTTTTTGACAATTTAGGCATTGAGACACGAACTTAGCTACATCTGCTTTCATCCATCTCCACCAATATAGTTTCTTTACATCATGATACATTTTTGTACTTACAGGATGTATCGAATAGATGGTGGTATGGGCTTCTTTCATCAGTCGGTGTCTAATGTCCACACTTTCTATTTCGGGTACACATATCCTCCTTTGTACTTCAGTACCTTCTCTTCGTCCAAGGTGAACTCAGGGTTAGTTCTATCTTTTTTGATGTCTTCTTGCACCGTTCTCTGGTAAGGGTCTGCTTTGATAGCTGTCTTCACTTCATCAATTATATCCGGTATAATCTTCAATGCAGTGAACATATTTGAAAACCGATGAATAAACCCATGGTTGGCTAATCTATCCGCTGTATCTATCACATACTACTCGTTGCCGTGATTGAATACCACTCTGGTAGTACACATGGCCGCAATTGTGCTAACCTCTCCTTTAGATTTTATCATTGCCTTCCTGCTCAACGCAACCACTACTACATTAGCTTTCCACGGATGGTACTGGATATCACAATCATAGTCTTTCAATAGTTCCAGCCATCTTGTTTGTCTCATATTCTACTCCTTTTGATAAAATAAATAAGTAAGACTTTTGTGATACCAAGTAGTCACACCCCAATTCCACACTACTCAGAATGGTTTGATGAACCGCTAACAAACCAACGGTTCAACCAGGATCTCGAGTAATCTATCCTCGTTTTATCTAAACCTCATACATTCACATTCATAATCAGAGTACAATACACAATAGCAGAACTCTTCTAGTAAAATGAACTAAGAATCTAAATGTAGTAATCATATTAAGGTATCAAATTATTTTATTTTAATCAAGACATAAGTAAGTAAAATATCAATTACATCTCCTTAATAAATCCAAAAAAATAAAACAAACTCTAATTGAATACGCATGAGTTGCACTCGCAAGAGGAGTCATGCGTATCCACTACGTCTTCAACTTCCATCGCCGCCACATGTCCATACATAGAAGCATCAATATAATCTGCAATAGTGGTACCTGCATCATCAACTAAAAATATTCGACGTTGAGAGGGTGAGCACACATCATGGCTCAGTGAGAAAACAAAACAATGCAACAATACATATGCATGCGATTCAATTCATATCTTTGGTCTGGTTTTACGTTTGCACTGTGCTATAGAAAGGATAAGAGGCTGCCGCACCTCTATGCACTAGAGTGTGGATACGCCCAATGAACCTCTCACCGTCGCCCACAGCACCCACAATGAACATTGTACAACGAAGGTTACGTTTATCGATGCATAACTCCATACCAACAAATAAACCCCTGATGGCTAAGGCTACAAATGGGGTTCGCTACTAACCATTCCTAATGTCAAACAGTGTATCCAAGGCCTCACCCCAGCATCCTTCAGAGCACCTGTAGAGATAGAGCTAAGGCACCCCGGTAGAGTATAGGACTCAAAGACCGAGACCTTCCTTGATGCCCTACGTCGCAATAGTTCTGCTAAGATAATGGCGATACGATAATGCTAATGCACAAGACTTGAGTTAGAGATAGAGCTAAAGTGCCCGGATCAAACACCGCCTAACACTTCCCTTGATGCCCTACTTGCATCATGCACACTAACCACACACAAACATTTACATGCCTATTCCTAGCATCAATCATCATCATCATGTTATAAGTAAACAAAATTAAATATGCATGAACAATAATAGCAGAAATATTGGATGACATGTTGAATGCACATTACAAGCATATTCGCCTAGAATCAAGCATGGCACCGGACTCAAAAAAATTATTAATAACCAGTTAATGTAGGTCTTGTTTCCTCACCTTAGCTTGCTAGTAGATCCTCTTTCATGCTTTAAGAATCAACTTTATATTGATATTATATTGCTAGAAGACCTAACAAAGTCGATAGAATATAATTAGATTTAATTCTAATTTTCTAACTTGCTGTTATCTATAGGGTCGTAGGATGGGTCGCAGGTAGGGTAGTAGTATACTGCGACCCCCTGTAACAGGGTCAATATTAGGGTCGATGGGTCTATCGACCCAATGTGCGACCACCTTTGGTTTTGGTCGATATTCTCATGTTTTGATCCATTCTTCCTTGTTTAACTCATATGGCTTCTTCCATAGTCCATTCCACATACTTTCTATGGATTAGAACTTCTCTTCACCTAATATATAGTCTAATTGATATCCTCCATGGTTTCCATTGAAACCTAACCATGGATGAATGGATTGGGTTTCTCCTACATCTTCCTTCAACTATTCTAAGTCTCACAAAATTCATAGGATTAGTATTCTGACCTGAGAATAAGACTCCTTCTCTGCAACTCTTATCCTTTTTCTTCTTCTCTCCTTTCCTTCTCTTCTTCCTCTCTTCCTTCTCTTCTTCCTCTCTTCCTTCTCTTCTCTTTCTCTTAATTCAATTAGGGTTCTAAAAGGAGTGAAAGAGGCCTAGGGACATCCTTAAAATTGAGTAAAAACATCCTAAAATAAGTTCCTTTGAGATTAGGAAAGATCCCCAACCGAAATTAGGGAAATTTCCTAATTCTATTTTTGGCGGCAACTGAGGGTCGATGAGGGGGTCGATGATCCCGTCGACCCTTAAATCCTAAAGTGTCCAACCCCCTCTACAAAACTGGGGGTCTGACTTTCGGTCTTGGGGGGTCTGACCCTCCCTTGCTGGGTATGCAACCCTCCCCTTAATTTAAGTGTTTTTGGGTCGATTTCATACCTGGGATCATGATCTCCTTCATGCCCTTGGTCCATTTGGCTCGACCATGATGGGTAAACCTGATTCAAGGTGGTAAGACCAGGTTAGTTTGATACGGGTCTTACATGAACAGTAATAACAAGAATAGTAGATGACTTGTGATATGTACATTACAATCATACAATCATAGAATCATACATGGTATTGGACTCAATAAACGAAACAGTTTATTATTAGCCAATTAGTTTAGGTCTTGTTCCCTCACCTTTGGTTGAGTGTAGATCCTTGTTCAAGCTTTATGATTCACCTTTAAATCACTAGGAAGGCCTAACAAGTCGATAGATTTTAATTAGAATTAATTCCAACAAATTTTGAGTAGTTGAAATCATAGGGTCGCAGGTAGGGCAGCACCTAGGGTCGGTTACTAATCAACCCTAGGGGTAGGGTCGGACATGGGGTCGGTTACCAATCGACCCTACATGTGACCACACCCTCCCTGGGACTTCCCGGGGGCATGTGATCATTCTTGTGGTCTTGTAGGTCCATTCTATGATTGTTCTATGACTCATAACAATGAGTTTTACACACTTTTCATTGCCTACGATGATTACTTCCATGGATTCCTTTGGAACTCATCCATGGATGGATGATTTGGGTTTCCCTTAATCCTAATTTTCTCATAGTCTATTCTAGGCTCTTACTTTATGAAGGGAATTAGGTTCATACCTGAGGTTGGCTGAGATTCAGAGGTTTCTCTGAACTTCCTCCTCTTCCTTAGCCTTTTCTTCAATTTTCCTTCTCTTCTTCTTTTCCTTCTCTTTCTCTTTTCTCATATTCAATTAGGGTTCTAAAAGGAGTGAAAGAGGCTAAGGGACATCCTATTTATAGAGAAAAACCCTCTAAAACAAGTCCCATTGAGTTTAGGAAAGAACCCCGTAGAATTAGGAAAGTTTTCTAATTTACGGTTTCTGTCTGAAATCGTAGGGTAGGACGTAGGGTCGCAGGATCCGTTGACCCTACGTTTTTCTAGTCCTACGACTCTACGACTAGAAAATCATAGGTTGGACTTCTGTTGAGGTGGGGTCAACCCTACTTGTTAAGGCATGCGACCCTACCCTCACATTTACTGTTTTTGGGTCAGACTCATACTTGGTCTTGTGATTTTCTTCACGCACTAGATCCACTTGGCTCGACCACGATATGTAGACCTGGTTCAAGGTGGTAAAACCGGTTAGTTTGATACGAGTCTTACAAATCCACCCTTCTTATTAAAAATTTCTTCCTCGAAATTTGTACATACCTTTCGAGTCGAAAAGGTGAGGATGTTGCTTCCGCATAGAATTCTCTTCTTCACATGTGATCTCTTCTATATCTCGACTCCTCCAGGTGACTTTAACATAGTATATGTCACAGCTACATAAGTGTTGAACCTTTTGACAAGTGATTTCAGTTGGTGCTACTTCGAATGTCAAATCATCAGTTAGATTTGGTGGATCTGCTATCAAAACATGCGTTGGATCTCTAACGTACTTCTTTAATAAGGAGATATAAAATACATCATGCACACTTGACATAGATGGTGGTAGTGCTAACTGATAAGTCACTTTTCCTCGTTTGGCTAGAATCTCATATGGCCCGACATATCTCAGACTTAGCTTCCCTTTTTGTCTGAATCGTTTTAAACCCTGCATAGGTGATACTTTCAAGAATACCTTATCACCTACGACAAATTCAAGGTCTCTGCGTCGAGTATCTGCATACTATTTTTGACGATTCTGAGCCGTTCTAACTCTTTCCTTGATAATGTCAACTACTCAACAAGTCTCTTCAATAAATTCTGGCCCAACGATGCTACGTTCACCAACTTCATTCCAGACCAAAGGAGTTAGACACTTCCTCCCATACAGTGCTTTATAAGGTGGCATCTGTATAGTAGCCTGATAGCTGTTGTTATAGGCGAACTCGATCAATGGTAGTTTCTCATCCCATGATCCTTTAAAATCAATTACACAGGCTCGAAGCATGTCTTCTAAAATCTGAATGGTATGCTCTGACTGTCCATCTGTTTGAGGATGAAATGCAGTACTGAACTTCAACGTTGTACCCATAGCCTTTTGCAATCCTTCCTAAAACTTTGAAGTAAAGAGTGGGTCTCTGTCGGACACAATGCTTTCAGGTACACCATGTAATCTGACAATGTTATCCACATATAGCTTAGCTAACCTCTCTAGGGTATACTGTGGTCGTATTGCTATAAAGCGAGCTGTCTTAGTCAGACGATCTACAATCACCCAGACCGCATCAACTACTCGAGGAGTCAATGGTAACCCGGTGGCAAAGTCCATAGTGTTGCGGTCCCATTTCCATGCTGGTTCTAGTAGCGGTTGCAACAGTCCTGTAGGTCTTTGTCGTTTAGCCTTCACCCTCTGACAATTTAGGCATTAAGACACAAATTTAGCTACATCTGCTTTCATTCCTCTCCACCAATATAATTTCTTCAAATCATGATACATCTTTGTACTTCTAGGATGTACCGAATAGGTGGTGGTATGAGCTTCCTTTATTAGTCGGTGTCTAATGTTCAAATTTTCTATTTCAGGAACACATATTCTTCCTTTGTACTTCAGTACCTTCATATCATCTATGGTGAACTCAGAAATAGTCCTACCTTTTTCGATGTCTTCTTGTACCGTTCTTAAATAAGGATCTGATCTAATAGCTGCTTTCACTTCATCAATTATATCAAGTACAATCTTCAATGTTGCGAACATATTTGAAAACCGATGAATAAACCCTTGGTTGGTTGATTCACCCGGTGCATCTATTACGAACTGCTCATTACCGTAATTGAACACTTTTCCTGTAGTACACATTGCTGCAGTTGTGTTAACCTCTCCTTGAGATTTTATCATTGCTTTTCTACTTAGCGCATCAGCAACTACATTAGCCTTTCTTGGATGATACTGGATATCACAATCATAATCCTTCAATACTTCCAGCCATCTTCTTTGTCTCATGTTTAACTCCTTCTGATTAAAAAGATAAGTGAGACTCTTATGATCTGATTTAATCTAAAATTTCTCTCCGTACAAGTAATGTCTCCATATCTTGACAGCATGTACTACTGTCGCTAATTCCAAGTCATGAGTGGGCTAGTTCTTCTCATGTGCCTTTAGTTGTCTTGAGGCATACGCAATTACTTGTTCTCCTTGCATAAGTACTGTAAGACCCATATCGAACTAACCGGTCTTACCACCTTGTACCAGGTCTACCTATCATGGTCGAGCCAAATGGACCAAGTACGTAAAGGAAATAGCGAGACTAGGTATTAAACTGACCCAAAAATAGTAAAATAGGGGGCAGGGTCGGATCCCCTCATTAGGGAGTCAGACCCCTGAATTTTAGACCGAGGGTCGGACAATTTAGACTCGAGGGTCGATGGGATCTCCGACCCCCTCATCGACCCCCTCATTACCGATAGAAACCGTAAATAGGAAACTTTCCAAATTTTAAGGGGATTCTTTCCTAATCTCAATGGAACTTATTTTGGGAGGTTTTCCTCTATAAATAGGACGTTCCTTAGCCTCTTTTACTCCTTTTGAAACCATAATTGAAAGAGAAGAGAAGGAGAAGAGAAGGAAAGTGGGAGAAGAAGACTAAAGAGAAGAATTCAGAGAAACCTCTGAATCTCAGCAAACCTAAGGTATGGGTATGCTTCCATTAATGATTTAAGACCATATAATAGTTCATGAAGAGGGTATGATCTAGGAGAAACCCAAATCATCCATCCATGGGAAGATTTCAATGAAATCCATAGAGGGAATCATGGTAGGCAAAGTAAGGAAGTAACCTAGAGCTTTAAGCCATAGAACAAGCATAGAATGGAATGTGGAAGTAAGCCATAGGACACAAACTTGAAAGATTAGACTATAGAATAAAAAGGTCAACTCAAACCACGTGGGGTCGCACGTGGGGTCGAATGGGAATCGAACCTACCAGACCACAGGATCGACCCCCAGCTTTCGAGAAGTCCAGGGAAGTTGTGGTCGCACCTAGGGTCGATGGAACATCCGACCTTAGCATCGACCCTACACCCTGGACTCACAGAAAACTGCTACCCTACCTGCGACCCGTCCTGTGACCCTCGCTTAACAGCAAGCCTGAAATTATCGGAATGAATTCTAATTAAAATCTATCCACTTGTTATGTTTTCTTATTCATATAAAAGTGATTCTTAAAGCTTGAAAGAGGATCTACAATGAAGCAAAGGTGAGGGAACAAGACCTAAACTAATTGGCTAATAATAAACTATTTTATTTCTTGAGTCCAATGCCATGATTGATTCTATGCATGTATGCTTGTAATGTGCATTCAACATGTCATCCAATATTTATATTATTACTTTTCATGCATATTTAATTTCATTGTTTATAACATGATGACGATGATGATGATGATAGGAATAGGCATGTGAATGTTTGTGATTGTTGGTGTACTTGATGTGGATAGGGGATGGTATCAACCGGTACTTCAATGCTGTTTTCATTGGGTATATTGTGCCATAGCTCTATACAAGTCTTGTCCACTAACATCGTCGTATCGCCATTACCATAGTAGAACTATTACGTTGTAGGGTATCAGGGGAGATGGCCTCGGGCCGTGTAGTCTTTGACTCTGCCGGGGGGCCTTAGCTCTATCTCTATGGACGTATTGAGGGATGCTGGGGTGAGGCCTTGGATATACTATTTGACATTAGGATTGGTTAGTTATGAGCCCAGTTTGCAAGCCCTCGCCAGCAGAGACTTACGTGTTGGTATGGTATCAATCGGTACTTCAATGCCATTTTCATTGGGGTATATTGTGCCATAGTGGGTGCATGTGGGACGACAATAAACGTTAACCTTTGGGCGACTTCACACACTCGTGTTTAGAGGTGAGGCGGCCACCGAACCTTTCTATAGCACATTGCAAACTTATATACCAGACCACCGATATGAATTGAATGCATGCATATGTTTGTTGCATTGTTTTGTTTACTCACTGAGCCGTGATGTGTGCTCTTCCTTTCGACATCAAATATTTTTAGTTGATGATGCAGGTACCACTGTGGAGGATTATATGAACGCTTCTTTGTACGGGCACGTGGCTGCAATGGAGGCTAAAGATATAAAGGAGACGCATGACTCCTCATGCGAGTGCAACTCATGCGTTTTCGATTAGATTTTTATTTGAACTATTAAGGAAATGTAATTTGATATTTTATTTACTTATGTCTTGGTTGATACAACATAATTTGATATTTTATTTATGATTATCACAGTTAGATTCCTCAGTTCATTTAATATTAAGACTTCCACTATTGTGTATTTATTCTGATTATGGTTGTAGATGTGTATGGTTCAGCTTAAAAGGACACAGCCTATTAGAGATCCTGGTTGAACCATTGGTTTATTGACTGTTCATCATACCGTTCTGAATAGTACGGAATTGGGGTGTGACAAGTACACATCCTAAACCCAATCTCGACGCATCAGTGTACAAGATAAATGGCTGTCGTGGAATAGGAATAGTCAAGATCGGAGCAGATATCAATCTAGCCTTCAATGTTTGAAAACGTTTCTCACATTTATCAGTCCAACCAACTTTTCTCCTTTCTTAGTCTAACTGGTGAGAAGTACGGTAATTTTCGAATAATCTTCCACGAATCATCGATAATACCCAGCTAGACCTAGGAAACTTTTAATTTCTGCAACGCTCTTCGGTGCTTCCCACTTTACAATGGCTTCAATCTTGCTAGGATCCACTTTAATTCCTTCAGCGAATACAACATGGCCTAAGAAAGTGACCTCTTTTAACCAAAACTCACACTTTGTAAATTTGGCATAAAGCTTCTCTTTCCTTAATCGCTGTAGAGTGGCTCTTAGATTCATGACATGAGTTTCCTTGTCCTTGGAGTAGACCAATATATCATCAATAAACACAATGACTGACGTATCCAACATATCATGGAATACCCAATTCATGGGTTCCATAAAGGTTGGGGTGCGTTAGTCAATCCAAAAGACATGACTAAAAATTCATAATGTCCATATCTAGTTCTGAATGTTGCCTTTAGAATATCACCATCCTTAATCTTCAACTGATGGTATCCTGACCGAAGATTATTCTTGGAGAACACCTTGGCACCTTGCAACTGATCAAACAAGTCATCGATCCGAGGCAATGGGTACCGATTCTTGATTGTCAGCTTATTTAGTTCCCGATAGTCTATACACAGTCGAACACTACCGTCCTTCTTCTTTACAAATAATACTGGCGCTCCCCATGGTGATATGCTAGGTCTGAAGTAACCCTTGTCCAATAATTCTTGTAATTGTACCTTCAATTCCTTCAGTTCAGTAGGAGCCATTCGATAGGGTGCTTTAGATACTGGTGCGGCTCTGGGTATTTGGTCTATAACGAACTCTGTCACTCGGTCGGGTGGTAGTCCTAGTAGTTCTTCAAGAAATACATCTGAAAAGTCATGCACAACATCAATATCCTCCATTCATAGTGCTTCCTTGGTGAGGTCGACCACTGATACTAAATACCTCCTTTCTCGACGCATTTCCTAGCCTTTAATGCAGAGAGGATGAGTTTTCGTTTACGGGGAAGTTTGGTTCCTCCAAAACTAAACTCCGCTCCTTCCTTGTCTTTAAATGTCAGCTTCTTTTCTGCACATAATAGGTTTACAAAGTGCCGAGCTAACCAGTCCATTCCCAAGATGACATCAAAGTCTGCCATCTCAAGTTGAATCAAGGTTGCATCCAAAGTCTTCTCGTCGATAAGAACTTGACATGGTCCATAACCCTTTTCTAATTCCACTTCTAATCCCATAGACGATCGTACAAGCAGTTTGTAGTCTAAAAATTTGAGGGGTAGATTCAGCTTCTTTCTAAATGACATAGATATAAAAGAATGAGTAGCTCCATAATCAAAGAGTACTCTAGTGGGTATGCCATTAATAGGTACGATACATGTGACTTATTTTAATTTAGTCTACATGCTCACACAATGTAACACAAAATGAAAGTTTCAGGTCATACCTGTGACCACATCAGGCGATGTGGTAGCATCCTCAAATGTAATAGCATAAACTCTTCCTTGCTATAGTTGCTTCCTGGGCTTAGGACATTCTCTAGAATAATGTCCCACTTGGTTGCAGATATAGCATTTTACTCCTTCATTATTTTTCTTTTGTTGCGGTTGAGCTACTGGAGTAGTCTTGGCTACAGCATTAAATCCTTGAGTACAAAAGGGTTTGAATGTCCTTGTATTCCCTCCGTTGTATGAATTTTCGTTTGGCATTTTAATACCCCTATTTTGAACAAAGTAGCTCTCCTTCTGGCTCGACTATATTACTCGAGCAATCTGTACTGCTTCATTGTAAACTTTTTTTTCAAGCCTATAACATGCTCACAGATGCTTCCCCTGAGTCTCATGACGAACCTTCGGGTCTTAGTATTTTCCTCTTGCATGCTTGCGGGTGCAAAGAAAAATAGCTCCTCATAACACTGTTGGTATTCATCCACGGTCATTTACCCCTGATATAAACTCAGAACTCTCTCTCCATAGAATCTCTGAAACTTCCTGGAAAATACTTTTCAAATAATGCCTCTTTATATATAGCCTAGGTAAATTGGGCGTGCTTAGTTAACAGATAAGTCTGAGTGGACTTCCACCAGTGGTGTGCATCGTCTTTCAGCATAAAGGTTGCACACAGTACTTTTTCCTCCTCATTTAATGTCATCATCATAAAATTCCTTTCCATTTCATCAATCCAGTATGCTGGCCACAAAGGATCTGCTGGCTTACCATTATATTCTTTGGGCTTCATCTTAAGAAAACGCTCGATCAATCGGGAGTGGTCTAGTTGATACGAAGCATAGGCCCCATACATAGGTGGTTCATATTGGTAACTGCCTTGAGCTACCTCGGGATTCTGTACTTGGGCCTGCATGACAGGTGTTTGAGACGCGTGGGGTACCGTGTTACTTCCCGCTGGTATTGTGCTGGCCTGCCCTACTGGCATAAGAGTTGTATGGATAGCTGGAAAAGCCATCCCTATAGCAGCTTGCATATTGACTTGAACCTGCTGCATTTGCTGTAGTTGTTGTGCTAAGTTCAATACGGCTGTGGCCAAATCCGTAGGTGGGGCTGGCAAGCTTGTAGGATTTGCCTGGCCACTAGCTACTGGCGGTGCCGTATTTAGATTCTCCTATGCTTCAGGATGTATATGGCTGTCTTCCTCCACAGGTGGTGGTGGAATTGGGTTACTGCTTTGTCTGGTCACTCTTCGCCCAGCCATTTCCTGTTGTGGGGGTAGTAGTGTCTGTAAATAATCATAGCACATGTGAGGCAATCAATATAAGTTGTTTACAAGTCAAAAATCTACCTAATCAATATAAATTTCAAAATTTTCAGATCATTCTGACAAAATACTGTATTTTCCATCGTAGGGTCGATGGTAGGGTCAGTCTATATGCGACCCTATGGTATGCGACCCTGAATAACACTGTCAGCTTACCGAGAGCCTAGGGTTGATGGTAGGGTCGGTAGATGTCTGACCCTAGGTCCGACCCCTGGTTCTCTGTCAGGTCACCGAGAGGCTAGGGTCGGTGGTAGGGTCAGTAATTGTCTGACCCTAGGTCTGACCCCTATTTCTCTGTTAGATCACAGAGAGGCTAGGGTCGATGGTAGGGTCTGACGTAGGGTAGCACATTTTGGTCGAATTCTACGAACCTACGATCCAGAATCAGGTTTTTAAACCTGATTTTGGATTCATTTCCCATTCTTTCTCCTTTCTTCCAACTCAATCCATTTCTCTGAGTTGCTACAGTATCGACCCCTACCTGTTTAGTGATCATATCTTCCTTTCGTGACTCCCGCTCCTTTTGTTCAGGTCGGCTCTATACTATTTCACATTTTTAAAGCTTTCTAACTAGTTTTATTTTGTCAATTTACATCGTTTTCTTTAAATTAAACTTTTTCTAATCGTAAAAATTTAATTTTTATTGGGGGCTTTTGCTATTGGTCACCCAATGGACGAAAGCCCTAAAAAATATTCGAGTTTCATCGGTTGGTTATCGAGAAACTTGAAATTTTCCACTTTTGACATAATTTTCAAGATTTTTCACATTTATTGGAATTTCTTCAAATTTGATCTTTCAAAATTAAATTTCCAAGTGTATGAGCCTTGCAGGATGGTTTGGAACCTATGTAAGTCCTCCTGCCCAAGTGTATGGGTAAAAATGAGGCTTTTGACCAATTCATGCCGTTATAATGCCAAAAATGTTTTGGGTTTTTCATCATTACTGATTTATTATTTGTTTTTCTTTGTTTTGGCAAATAACATGGCTCGTACCAAGGTGCCTAGGGCTCATGACCCAGTTCGTTTCTGCTCCAATGAGGCCAAAGCTCAATATGCTCGCTATGAGCATAAGAAAGTAAAGGGGGGTCACTCTGTGGACTTGGCTAGTCTAGCCTTGTTCAACGTGGAGGGGGCATTTGGTGACATGGGCTGGCTCCCTGTGATCACCTATGACGCGTGTACCCATCTGGATTTGGTGAAACAGTTCTATTGCAATCCCCAGGTAGTGGGGGATCGCAATGACACAGAGAGGGGTAGGGAGCTCAGGATTACGAGCTACGTCAAAGGGGTAGAGGTTTCCTTTGACTGCCAGTAGTTAGCTGATCTTTTGGGCATATCAAATGACGGCCCTTTGGTCTACTGTGCTCCCAGGGAGCCCCAGTTCCTTTCCTTGGAGATGCGTGCTGAGATTGACAGTCAGCTTATCAGAGATGATCCCTGGGAGATGAAAGCGATCAACCTACGTCTAGAGCCTCGAATGTACTGCAAGATCATCCAGCACAACCTGATACCCAGAGTGGACACTATGAGAGGATCACCCAGTTGACCCAGTATGTCCTCTACTGCATTTGCACTAGGCAGCCTGTCTACCTACCTTACATTATTCTGAGGACGATGATCCATGCTACGCTGCCTGGTTAGATAGGCAACCTGCCCTACGGATGTCTGATCACTACTCTGCTCACCTGCCTAGGAGTTGATTTAGTAGATGAGAGGATTCAAGAGAAGACCTTCTCATCAGTTCTGGACTAGAAGGCCATCTGTAGGATGGGTATGCGGTATGCTCAGGTCAGTGATGATGAGAGGAACGCTCTGGTGCGTCTTCATACTCGGGTAGAGGTAGCAGATGCATAGGCGGCAGCAACAGCAGTAGCCGGAGCAGGGGTTCATGGGGGTGATGCTGAGGATGAGGATCGCATATATATGGATGTAGACGCTATACCTCCTCCATCACCTCCACATTCTACTGAAGCTGGTC
Source organism: Protea cynaroides (assembly GCA_028583415.1). NCBI lineage: Eukaryota > Viridiplantae > Streptophyta > Magnoliopsida > Proteales > Proteaceae > Protea > Protea cynaroides. Next base: position 60,780,087 of record CM053275.1, on the reverse strand, counting down.
CATCTTGGGCTCCTTTACACATGGCTGGTCCTTCACACCCACCACTGATGATATGATGGGATTAATGCGTGAGATCAGGGAGGCTCAGCGCATGACGGACCTGGGAGTGGGAGAGCTTCTAGATGCTCAGCGTACGTCTGATCAGCGGATGGTCGAGTTGACAACTATTCTCCAGATGACCCAGATTTAGGTAGCCTGGTTGACTAGAGTATATGCTGAGGACTACGACAGAGATTGCGAGGCACCTCCTCCTCTATCATCTCCAGCTCCATGATGTATATTTTCTTTTTATCTTTTTCTTTTGTACTACAGAGTAACTGTCTGGGTTGTGGACTGTACTCTACCTTGGATATGTATAAACGTGCTTTTTATTTGATGTATATAAAACTTATTTCTCCTTTTTATATATGCATTGTTCCCTTTCTTAATTTTTGTCTCAAACAACACAGGTGCTTACAGTATGCTCTTATTAAAGCTTTTAAATTTTATCCTAACTCAGTTCACGAACCTTTGTGGAAATATACTGGTTTAATAGACAGGGCCTGATAGCTCTGATACCAAGTTGTCACACCCCAATTCTGTACTATTCAGAATGGTGTGATGAACCGCTAATAAACCAACGGTTCAACCAGGAACTCGAATAAGCTGTGTCCGTTTGCTTAAACCATACACATCCACGACAATAATCAAAGTATATACACAATAGCAGAAATCTTTATACTAATGAACTGACAATCTAACAATTACAAAATAATAAATTATCCAATTATTCTCCATTGACTAAGACATAAAATAAAATATTTAATCAATTACATCGTTTGAATAAATTGAATAAAATTCTAATAAAAAATACAAGAGTTGCACTCGCATGACGAATCATGCGACTCTACCACAACTTCAGCGTCCATCGCCGCCGCATGTCCATACATAGGAGCATTCATATAGTCTTCAACCGTGGTACCTGCATCATCAACTAAAAGCATTCTACCTCGAAAGGTTGAGCACACATCATGGCTCAGTGAGCAAACAAAACAATGCAACAAACATATGCATGCATTCAATTCACATCTTTCGTCTGGTTCATAAGTTTGCAATATGCTATAGAAAGGTTCGGTGGCCGTCTCGCCTCTATACATAGGGTGTGTAAGCCCACCCAACGGTTCAAACACCATTGTCGTCCACATCCACCCCACTATAGAATAGAGATAGAGCTAAAGTGCTTAGGACCGCACCGCATTTCACGTTCCCTGATGCTCTACCCATACCAATACGTAAGCCCCTGTTGGCGAGGGTTTGCAAACTAGGCTTGCAACTAACCAATCCTAATGTCAAATAGTGTATCCAAGGCCTCACCCCAGCATCCCTCAATACGTCCATAGAGATAGAGCTAAGGCCTCCCGACAGAGTCAGAGACTACAAAGTCCGAGACCACCTCCCCTGATGCCCTATGACGTAATAGTTCTGCAAAGGTAATGGCAATACGACGATGTCAGTGGACAAGACTTGAGTAGAGATAGGGCTAAAGTGCTTAGGAGCGCACCGCATCACACGTCCCCTGATGCCCCACTCTCATCAAGTACACTAACCACACACAAACATTCACATGCCTATTCCTAGCATCATCATCATCATCACGTTGTAAATAACTGAATTAAATATGCATGAACAGTAATAACATGAATAGTAGATGACTTGTGATATGTACATTACAATCATACAATCATAGAATCATACATGGTATTGGACTCAATAAACAAAAACAGTTTATTATTAGTCAATTAGTTTAGGTCTTGTTCCCTCACCTTTGATTGTGTGTAGATCCTCATTCAAGCTTTATGAATCACCTTTAAATCATTAGGAAGGACTAACAAGTCGATAGATTTTAATTAGAATTAATTCCAACAAATTTAGACTAGCTGAAATCATTGGGTCGCAGGTAGGACAGCACCTAGGGTCGGTTACCAATCGACCCTAGGGGTAGGGTCGGACGTGGGGTCGGTTACCAATCAAACCTACGCGACCACACCCTCCCTGGGAGTTCCCAAGGGCATGTGATCGATCCTGTAATCTTGTAGGTCCATTCTGAGATTGTTCTATGGCTCATAACTATGATTTTTACACACTTTCCATTGCCTACGATGATTACTTCATGGATTCCTTTGGAACTCATCCATGGATGGATGATTTCCATGGATGGATGATTTGGGTTTCCCTTAATCCTTACTTCCTTATAATCTATTCTAGGCTCTTACTTTCTGAAGGAAATTAGGTTCATACCTGAGGTTGGCTGAGATTCAGAGGTTTCTCTGAACTTCCTCCTCTTCCTTAGCCTTTTCTTTAAATTTCCTTCTCTTCTTCTTTTCCTTCTCTTTCTCTTTTCTCACTTTCAATTAGGGTTCTAAAATGAGTGAAAGAGTCTAAGGGACGTCCTATTTATAGAGAAAAACCCTCCAAAACAAGTCCCATTGAGTTTAGGAAAGAATCCCTTGGAATTAAGAAAAGTTTCCTAATTTACGATTTCTGTCTGAAATCGTAGGGTCGGACGTAGGGTCGCAGGATCCGTCGACCCTACGTTTTTCTAGTCTTGCAACCCTACAACTAGAAAATCATAGGTTGGACTTCTGTTGAGGTGGGGTCGACCCAACCTGTTTAGGCATGCGACCCTACCCTCACAGTTACTGTTTTTGGGTCGGACTCATACCTGGTCTTATGATTTTCTTCACGAACGTGGTCCACTTGGCTCAACCATGATAGGTAGACCTGGTACAAGGTGGTAAGACCGGTTAGTTTGATATAGGTCTTACATAGAGTGTTGGACATATTTGAAATGATGGTGAATTCCTTGGCAGTTTTCCATGGTTTTTGCCCCTGCTTTATTGGTGAAGGCATAAAATATGGAATCAATGGAAATGGTGTCATGGACTTTGCTAGCATGATTCCTAGATTTGAAATTTCCCATTTATGACCTGGTACTGCAAGTTTGACTCAATTTTAGCACGATAGTGATGACTTGGTTGCTCCCTTAGAAGGGTTCTATGTAATTTGAAAGTGATGATTTTCTTCAGCCAACATTGGTGTTGTTCGATTTTGGACAAGAATGAGGGGAGCCTGGCAGTCTCTAAACAAAGTGATTTTATTGATTGACATTGGTGTTAAATTATCGAGGGGCATCTGGTCAACTAAGTTCTTTGACTGTGCACTATGGTAGACCAAATTGGTAGAACAGTGAAGCGGCGATGAAATGTGACATGGGTTTGACCCTTGATCTAGGCTCATGAAAAGCTCAGGGCTTTGCAATATTGTTGTGCCAATTTTGAAAGATGAATAAATCATGGCCCCAAAGTAGGCACGACGAGCAATGGATTCGAAGTGTTCCTTCAGAGAATTTGGTGACCAAATCCTAAGAGGTGAGCGACCACATTGGATTTTCTTCATCAACAAGATTGGGAGAACTAAGAAATTGGCAAAAAAAACAACTTAAAAGGACATACTTCTATTGACTAGGAAAGTTAATGACTTCAGACTAGACAATGGATCCTAGATGTAATGCTCATGATCAAGTTCGATTCCTCTACATAGGGTATATCTATGCCCCAGTGTCTGCATGTTATGGCAGACCACTACTATAGTGTGCTATGGGCAAGATAGAAGGAGACGGGCAATCCAACAGAGTTGGAACTAGGTTGAATTTGGATTGCATCAAGAATTTGACCATGTTTCCAAGGTCAAAGGAAAAATGTCAGATTGATTGAAAAAAGTGACTTCTTAGATAAACCCTTCTTGAATCTTGAAAAATGAGGAAACCGATGATTTGATAAATTTAGCTACATCCGTAACCAGGCCGTGACAAAAGGATTTGAAGATAGAATTCTGTTGAAAGAAAATGCTATGGAGCCCAAAAGGTAAACAGACGATGCTTTGTTCAACTCCTCTGAGTATGATTCACTAGAGAGCAAGAGCATTCATTTTCTTATGGATGGTAGATTGGGTATGACACTTGTCCACATAAACCATTAAATTTTTCTATGTAGGGCCAATGAGGGCAATGCTTTTGGGTTGCATCAGGTCACCTATCCCCACTGAAGTATTATGGGTTACCTATTGAAGTTTCTTGGGTTGCTTTTCCTTATTGAGGTTTCTTTTATTCCTTTTTTTTTTTTGGCAAACCCCATCTTGGGTTGAATAAAGAGTCCTAATATGGTGAGAATATTGCCAAAATTATGGTCCTATCCAATGGTCTGAAACCCTTAGGGGAAGTTCGAACGGCATGACTTTCATGACAAATGGGTAGCCTTGTCCCACTATTTAAGTTGACATCTACACGCATTGATAGGCAGGCAACTATTTGAATCATCACTAAAGGCGACCTTAGGGAAATGCAGTCACACACCAAAATTAAAAATGGTGCCGAATTATGTTTTCCTTTCTTGGAGATGTTCAGATGGAACACGTGTCTCAACAAGCTACATCGAGATGCCGAATCAGTCATGACTATATCTGGGCCTGAAACCTTTAAGTTTGTTGACATGTATTGATGTTGAAGGTCCGGGAGGACTGATGTGAAACTGTCCACATGGGTCTACCATTGGGAGAGTGTTTGGTTGTTTATGTAGAATGGGTTTATCTTACCGAGAAGATCCCATTGTATTAGCTTGAGAAATAAAGGGCTTATAGGAACCTTAGGAAGCCATCGGATGTAATGAATGATAGATGAGAGTTCCAACCAAATTCATGAATTTGTACATAAAATGATGACATGATCACGAGATACAATGCCATAAAAATTGATAATTAAAAGAAGGCCTTGTGATAGAGACTCCTTGGAAGGCCATCAGATTGATAGACGGGAGAGAGAGTCTAATGCCAATCAGAAATCATCCTCTGATGATGAAGAAGTGATGAGATCGTCTCCTGTAAAGGTGGGATGTAATTGGCCAAAATCAAAAGTCCGGTCAAACATGCTGTGAATCTTGATGAATGATCGAACTTACTATTAGGATTTGATTGGAACTACCATCCTCTAGAAGTGAGAGGGACAATTGGCTTACTGTCGAGCTCCAATGCCATTCAATATCTTACTATTTTCTATTCTTTCTTTTTTTTTTCTTTTTTTCTTTTGGGATGCGGAGGCCACATACTGCAGTGCTTTGCTTGATCGCAAAGTTGAATGACATTCAATATTGGATTGAAATCTTCTTCTTCCAACCATTTCCAATCAGATAGAACATCTTTGCCCCAGTTAGTACTCTGATCTTCTGTAAACTTTATGAACATTTCTGACTGCTCATCTAGTATCTAATTTTATCTGAATGGTGAATCCGTATGCTGTCCTATGGAAGTTAATCATCACTTTTTGTCTGATGTGACTACCTCCCATTGATGTAGATAAAACATAGGCTTGAATTTTTTATTTATTTTTTGTTTTTTGGTATTCCTATCACCTCATTCTTTGATTTTGAGATTGATCATTCATCATGTATCTCTTGCTTGCAGATGATGTACTTTGTAAGAACTTTGAAATTTCTATCCTTTTGGTGGCACATTTGTCCTCCACTCATTTGTACTGATTGGCTGACCTGTTGATATGATCTGTTACTATCTAATGCGTTCCTTGGAATCTTTTCATAGGTAGAACAAATGACAACTTCTCCAATACATGTTTCTTGAGAGTACTCTTATGTCAATCGATTGATCATTTAAAGCTTTCATAGACGGGTTGAACCTTTCTTTCTTAAGAGGCCAGGTGGCGTAGAAGTTCAAGAGATGGCTCATCGTTTCAATCATCTTCAGAGTCAGAATTGACTGCGCATGTAGAATAGGAGGATGTGTGAAACTGAGAGGAAATGTATGGAAGAGACAAAGCACAGAGTTTGAAATCCCAAACAGGGTGATTTTCTTTTACTTACAGGGCAGATTGGACTGGACTTGTTAACAAGCATATCAATCTTGGACCTAGACATGGATGACCTATCAAATATCGATAATAGAAAGTTGAAACAACTAGTTCGTCCATGCAGCTCCAGTTGGACATAACGCCTTCGACTACCACCTTCAGTCGTTGTGGGAGTAAATCTTCCTTCAGACCTCTAACAACAGGACTCATCATGCCCCTCTATCAATAGGTGCAGGATGCCTACCTTTCAGGGTTCCATATAATTCTTACCCTTTTTCCTTTTTCTTTTTTTTTTCAGTTTGGGATCCATTGATAACCGGACTATTGCATTTTAAGCTCAAGGTTACTCTGGTTCATGCCACAGTTTGGGGTTCAATGGATTCATCAATGGACTACTTCTAGTTGAGTTCAAAATCATTCTAGCTTATGCCCCAACTTGGGGAGCATGGGGTATCGCCATTGCACTACACCATTTTGAGTCCAAGATTAGACTAGATTCTGCCTCGCCTTGGGGGGTTCAATGGTTTTCTTCATTAAACCACTCTCAATTTGGGTCTAAGGTCAATTTGGTTCATGCCCCAGTTTAGGGCATAATGGCTTTCCTCATTGGACCGCACTCAATTTGGGTCCAAGTTCAATCTGGTTCATGCCCAACTTAGGGCTCAAGGGCTTTCCTCATTGAACCATACCCAATTCAGGCCCAAGGTCAATCCGGTTCATGCCCAACTTAGGGCTCAAGGGCTTTCCTCATTGGACTGTACTCAATTTGGGTCGAAGGTCAATTTGGTTCATGCCCAACTTAAGGCTCAAGGGCTTTCCTCATTGGACCACACTCAATTTGGGTCCAAGGTCTATTTGGTTAATGCCCAACTTAGGGCTCAAGGGCTTTCCTCATTGAACCATACCCAATTCAGGCCCAAGGTCAATTTGGTTAATACCCTAGTTTATGGGTTAAGGGTTTCATCATTGGACCATTCCCTAGCCATGATTCTGGTTTCTATCCTAGCCTAGGGTACATTGGATCTCTTCTTGGTTTAACCTATTGCTCGGAAAAATTTCATTCCTCCTCTTTAAATAATGAGAAATATGAGGGCAACTCTTTGGATTCTAGCATTTCCTTGGCCAATGGGGCAGAAATGCCCGTGATGGGATAGCACTATCATAGCTGAAGTTTTATGTTTTCCTAATGACTCCAGAATCTAGAATTGATCTTTACTGACAGGCAATGAGGAATGCTTCTCATTCGCCATTCCTGATGAGCGATCCTAACTTGTAGCACTGGGCTATGATGGACATGGATCGGGCTCTAATTGATAGAGCCAGAGGTGGATTTTGATTTGATCTTCGATTAATAGAGACAAAGTTGACTTTAAACTGGTCTTTAATTGATAGAGATCAAGATTGACTTTGAATTGGTCTCTGATTGATAGAGATCAAGATTGACAGTCATAGACTGGGCTCTAATTGCTAGAGGCAAAGATTGCTTGAGTTGGGCTTCGATTGATGGAGGTCAAGGATGACGATCATGGATAGGACTCTAATGGCTAGAGATGATGGATTGATTGAGTTGAAATAACTAAAATTCTCTTCGATTCCTTCCTGACAGGGAACATGGACCAGAGGTAATGGTTGAACAGGCCTAGAGGCTAACTCATGCTCACATTGAGTTCATATGAATGGAACCTTTTTTAGTTCCAACATGAATCGAAACCTGAACAGGAGTGGACGATTGGACAAGCCTAGGGGCTAGTTAAATTCAAATGAATGGAACTCTTCTTAGTTTCAACATGAATCAGAACCTGAACCAATGTTGATGGTTGGATAGGCCTAGTAGCTAATTGAATTCAGATGAATGGAACTTTTCTTAGTTCTAACATGAATCTGAACCTGAACCAAAGTTGATGGTTGGATAAGCCTAGTGGCTAATTAAATTCAAATAAATGGAACTCTTCTTAGTTCCAACATGAATCAAAACTTGAACCACAGTTCATTGTTGGATAAGCCTAGTGGCTAAATGAATTCAAATGAATGGGACTCTTCTTAATTCCAACATGAATCAGAACCTAGACCAAAGTTGATGGTTGGACAGGCCTAGTGGCTAATTGAATTCAAATGAATGGAACTCTTCTTAGTTCCAACTTGAATCAGAACCCTAACCAAAGTTGATGGTTGGCCAATGGAACTCTTCTTAGTTCCGAGATAAATCAGAACCCTAACCAAAGTTGATGGTTGGATAAGCCTAGTGGGTAATTGAATTCAGATGAATGGAACTTTTCCTAATTTCGACATGAATCAGAACCATAACCAAAGTTGATGGTTGGATAAGTCTAGTGGCTAATTGAATTCAAATGAATGAAACTTTTCCTAGTTCCGGCATGAATCAGAACCCTAACCAAAGTTGATGGTTGGATAGGCCTAGGGCTGACAAAATTCAGATGAATGAAACAATTCCTAGTTCTGACATGAATCAGAACCTTAACCAAAGTTGATGGTTGGATAGGCCTAGGGGCTGAATCTTTCCTTAATTCAAAGGTGAATCAGGAAGGGTGATTGGACTTACCTAGGGTCTAAATCTCTCCTGAAGTCAGAGGTGAATCAAGAACGGTGATTGGATTTTCCTAGGGGCTGAATCTCTCCTTAATTATGAGATAAATTGAGAACAGTGATTGGATTTTCCCTAGGGGCTGAATCTTTCCTTAATTCAGAGATGAATTGAGAACTATGATTGGATTTGCCTAGGGGCTGAATCTTTCCTTTAATTCTGTGGCATTGAGAACAGTGATTGGATTTGCCTTGGGGCTAAAACTCTCCTTGATTATGAGATGAATTGAATATGATATTTGAGTAAGCCCAAGGACTAACTGTATGGGAATATTGTAAACTTTGACCAGATTGGCTGAGTTACTGATTGTGTTCCCAAATCTGGTTGCCTTCTTTCTTACACAATTTGATGTTCAATAAAGATCTAGATTCATGACTTCCATTGATTCGTTTAGAAAGATAACATGGATGGGTCTCAAGGTGGGAGATCAAGAAAATTCCCCAGTTGTAAGGCCTCTCACCATAAAAGTGTGGATATGGTTGCAGATTGATTCTCTTTTCCAAAGGCATTGAAACTCAATGGAAAAATATCAAGATTCTAGACATCTAGAGGAATGGAAGAAGTCACATGCACAATCAAAGATGACTTAACCAAACAAAGTTAGCTCCCTCATAAGGGCGATTGGGTAAACATTATCCGAGTCAATTTAGTTGAATTTGGTTTAGCCATGTGTTCGGTCTTAGGACCTCGTGGTTCTAAAAAATAGATAATCAGTGGTACCAAGGTCTGGCCACTTGGGTTATCGAATTCCATGAAATTGAAATGGATATATTAATCCATTGTCCTTATTAGGGATGGTTAGCAAAAGTGGTTCATGGAGGAACAAACTAGTAAATTTCTTCTTGACCATGGTATCTATGTCTTGACAGGGATTTTTTGCTCCTTTTTTTGAAATCGACGTGTTAACAACGAGAGGTTCGATACATCAAGCTTTCTTAAGGGACGGTATATAGTGACCGTCCACTATGACGTGGAACAGGTTTGTACATACCTTGTACTCCCAATGGGTGAGAGTTTAAGATGCTCATCGTGTAGATTCTAACATGTTGACTAATCGAGGATAAAAACCGGGTAGAATTTTGACGTCTCGAACATGGATGTCGTGGTTAAGTAGATTTTACTAGGTCGGTTCAGGGATGAACCAAAAATAACAATCATTGGGCCACAATCTGGGTTAGGATAGAAAAGGCCACCTTGACAAGGACGGGGTAACCTATCACCGAATGCATGATGAATAACGGGGCCCCAATCCCTTTATATACTTTGTTGCAAGAATCAAGCGATGTAAAGTAGCATAAAGCATTCCCAGGCGGAACCAAGAAGCGCTTGTTAGAGGTAGCTTGCCGGTCTTGATCTCACAAAGTACTGGCCAAGTGTTTCGCCTAACGGGCTGCCCCAAATGCATGGGACCCGGTTCGGCTACTTGCATGAATGTGTGACTGAACCCATTCTTCCCAAAACAATATTATACAAGCATAAATATATTATCCTAAGAGCTAGCATCGAATTCACACAAGGAAAGTTTTCATTTAGGAGTCTGACGTTTATATCCCCAGTGAAGTTGCCACTGTGAGGACAAAGATCGTAATTTTGTTTGGAAGTCGCCACCTAGATTAAGGTCTAGGACCATAGAAATGTGAAATCTCACCCTAAGGTAAAACTTTGATTGACTCATGACCCTTAGATTGGATTTCTGGTCATCAGAGATTGGGTAAGCGTTATGTTACGGTTATGGGAAGGGGTTAGGCACCCAAACCATCCGATCGAAATCAGTCTCCTATACCTTTCCTATGCTAGACTCTATCTATTAAACTGAACCAAACCAAGTGGTTTGATATCATTGAACCAAATTTGTATCTAGCAGATTGCCTACGTATCATGGAATTATTTTAAAAATCAGGTTCACCATAGTAGTTCAGGTGTGATTAAAGTTTATGGCTGTGATTTATGCTTGTGCTTGATTAAGTTCATTGTTCAAGTTGAAGTTTATGCTTGAAATGCTGAAAAATCCTACGGGTTACGATCTGGATACTCCATGTGAACTGATAGATAGTCCTAGTGGATTTAAGATTGGATAACCCTTTCTGGGTTTGAATATGGATAACCCTTTCTGGGTTGGAATGTGGATAACCCTATTTGAATCAAAATGTGGATAACCCCGTTTGGGTCAAAATTTGGATAGATATCTTAGTGGATCTATGGATAGTCCAAGTGGACTAAGGTGTTGATCCAAATTTGGGATTCTCCCAAATAGCATATGTATCCTAAGGTTTGCCCTAGGAATCAGAATCTGCGTAGTTTGAAATGATGGGTGGATATCCAAGTGGATCTATGGATAGTCCGAGTGGACTAAGGTGTGCATCCAAATTTGGGTTTCTCCCAAATGGCCTACATATCCTAGAGTTTAACCTAGGAATCAGAATCCGTATAGTTCAGAATGATGGATGGATATCCAAGTGGATCTATGGATAGTCCGAGTGGACTAAGGTGTGGATCCGAATTTGGATTTCTCCCAAATGGCCTATGTATCCTAGGGTTTAACCTAGGAATCAGAATCCACGTAGTTCGAAATGATGGGTGGATATCCAAGTGGATCTATGGATAGTCCGAGTGGACTAAGGTGTGGATCCGAATTTGGGATTCTCCCAAAGAGCCTACAAATCCTAGGATTTGTCCTAATAATCAGAATCCACGTAGTTCGAAAAATGGCTGAAATAAACTTGTTCTAGGTTAAGGATTGAAAGCCTATTCTAGGTTTAGGATTTAGAACATATTCTAGGTTTAGGGTTTAGAACCTATTCTAGGTTTAGGATTTACAGAGGGGCAGAAATCATTCTTAAGCTACCCTTTTCATCCTAAGCTTTAATTTTGGAAGGCTTGGCAAAGTATTATCTTTCTTTATTAAGATTTTTATTATTTCCCATTATACCCTTCCCAAGAATGTGGGTGCCTAAATGCACATCCCCACGCCTAGATTGTCTACTAGAAGTGTGCATATATGGCTGTTCAACTAGGGTGTTGCACATATTAAATTATTGTTAAAATTATATTATTCATCTAAATATGGCACATAACACATTTATGGCATGAAATACACATATAGCAAGATTTTTAAAAAATATCTCAAATATGGCATGTATTGCAAACAAGGCAAGAACCTATACGGCAAGAAATAGTATACTAATCTAAGCATGGTAAGACCTAATTTGGCAAGAAATCAATATATGCATCTATATGTCAATATGGCAAGCACCAAACATAGAATACAAATATGGCATGAATTATCCAAATAGGTAAGATCTTATATGCTATTTTCTAAGCATGGTAAGACCAAACATGGTAAGAAATTAATGTATGCATCTATATGTTAGTATGGTAAGTACCAAACATAAAATGCAAATATGGAAAAATTATCCAAATAAAGGTAACATCTTATATGCTATTTTCTAAGCATGGTAAGACCTAACATGGTAAGAAATTAATGTATGCATCTATATATCAATATGGTAAGTACCAATCATAGAATGCAAATATTAAAAAATTATCCAAATAAAGGTAAGATCTTATATGCTATTTTATAAGCATGGTAAGACCTAGCATGGTAGGAAATTAATGTATGCATCTATATATCAATATGGTAAGTACCAATCATAGAATGCAAATATGGTATGGATCATCCAAAAAAAGTAAGATCTTATATGCTATTTTCTAAGCATGATAAGACATAACATGGTAAGAAATTAATGTATGGAAAGGCTAAAAATTAACATGATATCACAATAGACATGTGACAAGCATCAATTATAGCATGTATATAAATTGTAAGAAACACCCATCATACCATGTATAGAAATAAAATATAAAAAAAGAATAATGGCAAGTAATCTAGAGATTATTATGCCAAATATTGCAAAATATAGTCCGAGCATGGCATGCATGACACATTAAATGGAAACAAATAGCAAAACACTTTCATAGCTATTAACATCAATTCAATATTAAATTCATTTTAATGTTATCATAAGGCCATTAAAATCTATGTTAAATTCAATGTTCATTAAAATTTAAACCTCAACAATCTACATGATTTTTCATGGTCTTCCTAAATTTAAATAAATCCAAACCTTTCAAGAGGTTCTTTCTGATTCATAGATGAATCTAGGGTAGGATTTGGAGAGTCATTGGATTAATTTTTCACATATTGACTGAAACCCTAATTCAAGTTCCAAATCTGGTGTTTCAAATCTAGTGTTCCACTCATGGATTTGTTTGGCTAAGCAAACCTCCATTGATGGAGCTTAGTTTTGAACCAGAGGAATTTTGTATCATGAGAATGAGAGAAATAAATCATAGACAAAGCAAAAATCATGACAAAATTGATCAAACATGCATCATCAAAGTAAATCATACACATAGCCTATTTAATCATTCATATTATCAAGAGATAATTTTTTAGACATGAGTTTAGGCTTCTTACCTTGTTCCAACAATGGATGAATCCTCGATTGCAAACTGCTTAGAGAAGATGACAATGTGAGTGCTTCTTCCTTCTCTTTTCTTCTTTCTCCTCTTCTTTTCTCCTTTCTCTTCTTCTTCTCCTCTTCTCCTTGGTTTCTTCTCTTTCTTCTCTCTCTCTCCTACGGTTTTTTTCTCTTTCTCTCTTCTTCTCTCTTCTATCTCTCTCAACCTCTCTCTTTTCACGTTTTTCTCTTCTCTTGTCTCCCTCTTTCTCACGGCCTCTCCTTTTCTCTTCTAGAAAAAACCTCTCTTCTCTCTCTCACGGCCTCTCTTCTAGCAAACCTTCCTCCTTCTCACGTCTCCCTTTCTCCCTTTTCTCTCTTTCCTTCTTCTCTCTTCCTTCCTTTTCTTCTTCTTTCCTTCTTCTCTTCTTTCCTTTTTTCCTTCTCCCTCTCTCCTTCTCACGACCTGTCCTTTTTGCTTCTAGAAAAACCCCCTCTTCTCTCTCTCACGGCCTTTCTTCTTTTCTCTTTTTCCTTTTTCTCTCTATCTTCCTTTTCTTCTTCTTTCCTTCTTTTCTTCTTTCCTTTTCTCTTCTAGAAAATCTCTTCTCTCTCTCAAGGCCTCTCTTCTTTTCTCTCTTTCCTTCTTTTCTCTTCCTTCCTTTTCTTCTTCCTTCCTCTTCTTTGTCTCGGCTTTTGCTTTCATCTTTTTTTTGGCTTCTTCTCTTCTCTCTCTTCCTCGGCTTTTCCTTCCTTTCTATATATATATATATATATATATATATATATATATGCATATGGGCCGACGTGACTTGGTTCGGAATGGTCTAAGCTAGGTCGGGCTGAGTTGGACTAAGTTGGGTTAAGCTAGTTTAGACTGAGTTAACTTCCTCTATCATTTCATAGTCCCTTTCCGCTGCCATTCCACATGAAATTTTTTGATAGCGTCTACTCAAAATTTTCTACGTTCACTTTGTAGAACACTAAAAATGATAAATATTAGAATTTGAATCACCTCATTTAGAAATAAAACGGCCAACTTATGAATTTCTGAAGTTTCACCAGGCCAATTATCGATAATTTGGCTAACCATTCTGCATGGGATCCTTCGGATACTTCTGCCTGATATCCTTTACATCCACTTTGTAGTGTACTAAAAATGGAACATATTGAAACTAAAATCACCTGATTTGGATGTGAGGTGACCAAAATATGAATTTTCAAAGATTAAACGACCATTTCGACATGTAATTTTGCATGGGACCCTCCAGAGATTTCTGTACCGAATTTTTCACATTCACTTTGTAGAACACCACAAATGAAGAATAATGGTCTTTGAATCATCTAAATTTGATGTAGAATGGCAAAGATATGAAGCATTGAAGTTCTATCGATGATTTTGCATGAAAGCTTGCATGGGGCCCACTGATGACCTTTGCATGGGATTTTTCACGTCTACTATGAAGATGATTGAAAATAATGAATATTGGCCTTTAAATCATTTGATTCCGATATCAGATGACCAACATATGATGATTTGAAGTTTAAATGATAATGCACGTAATGCCCTTGCACTTTCAAACTGTGATACCTTCCTTGTTTGATGTTAGAATTTGATGATTCTGGTCTCATTTTGAAGATAATTTCACGACCTATACATCCAAGTAGGTAATATCCTATGACCCTGCTGTGGGGTTCATTAAAAAATCACAAATCTTTGGATTAAAAGATGAAAACTTCTCATGTGGATTTACTTATGCTGAGGGTAGCAAAAATGGGGTGCTTACACCTACATTCTGTTCTTCCATGTATGTATCCTACTCTTTCTCATTTTTAAGCTTTCATACCTAGGTTTTTCTCCATTTATAGGGTTTTCTTCAAATTACTATTTTTCTAACAGTAAAAATTTGATTTTTTTGGGGGCTTTTGCTATTGGCCACCCAATGGATCAAAGCCCTCAAAAAAATTTGAGTTTCATCGGTTAGTTTATTAGAAACTTGAAAATTCCCACTTTTGACCTAAATTTTGGGATTTTTCCTAATTGTCAAAATTTCTTCCAATTCGACCTAGCTAGTTTAAATTTCTGATTGTATGAGCCTTGCAGGATGGTTTGGGACCTATGTAAGCCTCCTGCCCAACTATTTGGGTGAAAAGTGAGGCTTTTGGCCAAATCACGCCGTCGTAATTTCAAAATTTTAAATTTCCACTATTTCTGATGTATTGCTTGTTGGTCTATGTCTTCGCAAATAACATGGCTCATCCTCAAGTCCCTAGAGTACATGATCACCATCACTTCTAGTCTATTGAAACAGAACCACAGTATGCTCGGTACGAGCATAAGAAGGTGGAGGGGGGTCGTTGTGTCAACATGGCCATCCTAGCCCTATTTGATGTGGAGGGGCTTTCGATGATATGGGCTGGCTCCCTGTGATTCTATAAAAGGGTTGCACTTGTCCTGAGTTGGTCAAACAGTTTTACTGTAACTTACAGGTGGAGGATGACCCAGAGGACATAGATAGGGGTAAAGAGCTCAGGATCACCAGTTTAGTTAAAAGGGTGGAGATCTCTTTTAACTATTAGGAGTTGGCCGATCTCCTGGGTATCTCAAACGGTGGTCCCTTGGTATACTGTGCACCCAAGGAACCCTAGTTCCCAGTGAGAATGCGCACAGAGATTGACAGCCAGATTCTTAGGGATGATTGCTGGTAGTTGAAGGCAATCAACCTATGGCCGGAACCCCGAATGTATTGCAAGATCATTCAGCACAACCTGATTCCCAAGAGTAGACACTATGAGAAGGTTTCACAGTTGACCAGTACCTTCTGTACTACATCTGTACTAGGCAACCTGTGTGCCTTCCTTATATCATAATCAGGACCATGCACCGTGCCACGATGCCTGGTCTGGTGGGTAACCTACCCTATGGACATTTGATCACCACTCTGCTCACTCGCCTGCAGGTCGACTTGGTTGATGAGAGGATTTATGAGGACACTTTTTTGACTGACATTGACTGGGAGGCCATCTGCAAGATGGGGATGCGAGATGCTCAGGTCAGTGACGAGGAGAGAAACGCTATGGTGCGTCCCTGTACTCGAGTAGAGATAGCAGACGCGGAGGTGGCAACAGCAGCAGCAGAGGTCCACAAGGGCGATGATGAAGAGGATGATGATAGGTTGTTCATGGACGTGGACACCATAACTCCTCCATCACCACAGCATTCTACTGGAGCTGGCCCTTCTCGGGTTTCTTCCCACACAGCTGGTCATTTGCACCCACCACCAGTTGATGTGATGGGGTTGCTGCGTGAGATTTGGGAGGCCCAACATGCTACTGATCAGCAGGTGGTGGATCTAGCAGCTAGTCTCCAGGGGACCTAGACTCAGGTAGCCTGGCTTATGAGGGTATATGCTGAGGATTATGATCGAGATCGTGAGGCACCTCCTCCTCCAGCACCCCGAGCTCCATGATGCCATTATTTCTTTTTACTATATACTACATAATACCTATCCGAATTATGGACCGTACTTTGAGTCGGATATATGTTAGTTTTATTCTCATTTGATATATACATAGAACTTGTTTCTCCTTTTCATATGTGCATTATTCTCTGTCTTAGTTACTGTCTCATACAACATAGGTGCTTATGGTGTGTTCTTATTAAAGCTTTTAAATTTTATCCTAACTCAGTTCATGAACTCTTGTGGAAGTATACAGGTTTAATAGACAGAGCCTGAGAGCTCTGATACCAAGTTGTCACACCGCAATTCTGAACCAACCAGAATGGTGTGATGAACCATCTATGAACCAACGGTTTAACCAGGATTTCGTATAGGCCGTGTCTATTTGATTAAACCAGATACAACCACAACCATAGTCAAAGTAAATAAACAATAGCAGAAGTCTTTAATATTAAATGAACTGAGTATCTAACAGTGATAACATAATTAATTATCCAATTATCTCCAAATGACTAAAGACATAAAATAAAATAAAGTAATCTATTACATGTTCTGATAATCCAACAACTAAATCTAATAGAAAACACATGAGTTGCACTCCACCATAGCTTCCACATCCATCGCAGCAACATGTCCGTACATTGGTGCATTCATATAATCTTCCACGATAGGACCTGCATCATCAACAAAAATATTCGACGTCGAAAGGGTGAGTAAACATCATGGCTCAGTGTGCAAACAAAACAATGCAACAAACATATGCATACATTCAATTCATATCTTTGGTCTGGTTTATAGGTTGCAATGTGCAATAGAAAGGATTGGTAGCCGCCGCACCTCTACACATGAGTGTGTGAAGCCGTCCAATGGATCAAACACCATTGCCATCCCACATGCACCCATCATGGAATAGAGATAGAGATAAAGTGCCCGGATCAAACACCGCATAACACGTCCCCTGATGCCCTACCCATACCAACACGTAAGCCCCTATTGGCGACGGCTTGCAAACTGGGCTCGCAACTAACCAATCCTAATGTGAAATAGCGTATCCAAGGCCTCACCCCAGCATCCCTCAATACGTCCATAGAGATAAAGCTAAGGCCCCCCGATAGAGTCAGAGACTACATGGTCTGAGACCACCTCCCCTGATGCCCTACGACATAATAATTCTGCTAAGGTAATGGCGATATGACGATGTCAGTGGACAAGACTTGAGTAGAGATAGAGCTAGATTCTGGTGACTAGGATGAACCACAGTGTCACGTCCTCCCCCTGATGCTACACTCGCATCAAGCACACTAACAACACACATACATTCACATGCCTATTCCTAACATCATCATCATCATCATGTTATAAATAAACAAAATTAAATATGCATGAGTAGTAATAGCAGGAATATTGGATGATATGTGAAATGCACATTACAAGCATACAAGCATAAAATCATACATGGCATTGGACTCAATAAGCAAAATAGTTTATTATTAGCCAATTAATTTAGGTCTTCTTCCCTCACCTTTGGTCGATGGTTGTTCCTCGTCCAAGCTTTGTAAATCACTTTTATACCACTTGGAATCCTAACAAATTTATGGATTTTAAATTAGAATTTATTTCCATTAATTCAGATTTCCAGAAGCTGAGTGGTCGAAAGTGTGGCTACACCTGTGGTCTCAGTTTCTGCGACCATAGGGTGTGTGGTCGCATATCATGCGACTACACATGCGACCACACCCTCCCTGGAACATCCCGAGGGTGTGTGGTCGGTTATGTGTGTCTCATGCTGCCACACATGTGATGGTCACCTTTTCCACTCTCAACTCAATTCCTTCATTCCTTCATGTTTTGATTCCGTGGCTCATCATCATGGTCCTTCCTACGATTATTCTATGGCTTAAAATTCATATTTTACACAATCCATCATCCTAATAGATTCCCTCCACGGATCTCTTAGAATTTGTCCATGGTTTGATGATTGGGGTCTCACTTTGAATCACTATCTCCTCCATGATCTATTCTAGGTATCCAACTGATGTGGGGGATGGTTTTATACCTTGTACCTATTGAAGAATTAGAGTTTTCTCTGAATTTCCTTCTCTTAGTCTTCCTCTTCAATTCTCCTTCTCTTCCTCTTCTTCTCTTTCTCTCTCTTTCAGTTTGAGTTCTAAAAGGATGAAAGAGGCTAAGGGATGTCCTATATATAGAGGAAAACCCTCCATATAGAGTCCTACTTAGATTAGGAAAGAACCCCCTTCGGATTAAGAAGGTTTCCTAATCACGGAGTCTATCTGACTTCGTGTGGTCGCAGGTGTGGTCGCAGAACCCATCGACCACACAACCAAAAACTGTGACCACACATCCCAGACTTCTGTGGTCACTTTATTCTAAGGTGTGGTCCACCACAACTATTTAGGTATGCGACCGCACACTCCATAATAGGTGATTTTGGGTTCAATTTCATACCTGGCCTTGTGGTTTCTTCACGCACTTGGTCCGCTTGGCCCGACCATGATAGGGAGACCTGATACAAGGTGGTAAAACTGGTTAGTACCATATGGGTCTTACAGCTTGTCCCAACCAATGTCTGTATGGACACTAGCCTCCTCATTAAGCTCTAAAGTAAGGATGAACCACAAGTTGGATAACAACTGGGTGAGCAACCGACCATATGGGAGACTACCAGTCCACGTATACGAAGCAGTATGGATCATAGTTCTCATGGTTAGTTAAGGAAGACATATTTGATGGCGAATGGTGATGCAATATGCCACAAACCCATATAAGTGTACTATCGCATCCCTGTGTTAGACCCTGGGCACTAAGTTATGCTGTGTGATGCGACTGTATATCCTACGTACAAGACGAGAGTTTCTCTCGCATAAATCTGGACCCAACATAATCTACTCATGAATCTCTATAAGCTCCTACTCACCAACTTTGGGAAATTTTGGCTCCATATATACCATCTCTCCTACAGCCGATATAACTAGACTCTAGGCCAAACTAGCAATGGTAATGAGCACTGCTCTACCTCTAACCCAACTGAAGATCTGTCAAGTAGAGCTGTAAGACCCACACTCCACTAACATGGTCTAACCGTGTCGTGCTAGGTATTCCCATCATTCCTGGACCAAGTGAACCGAGCGTGTGAAGATAAATCACCACAAATCAGGTATAAGAATCAAGTTAAAAACACTGAAAACCTACCTAAGGTCGCATACCTGGGTAGGTATGGTTGACCATAACGAAGGGAACAAAAATGTCAAATCAAGAACCCCACAGTCAATGATTTTGACCCTAGGGTCGAGTGTTTATGCGACCATATGATCGACCGTGAGACCCCAGATCTGACTCTGAGTTTTGGAAACTTTCCTAAACTAAGGGGTTGCTTTCCTAATTGAAAGAGGACTCTATATGGAGAGTTTTCTTCTATATAAAGGATGTCCCTCAGTCCTTTTTTACTCTTTTAAAACATTAGTAAACCCTAGGGAAAGAGAAGGAAGAGAACGATAAGAAGAAAAAGCTAAAGCTAAGGAGAGGAATTTATTGAGAAGAGATTGGCTCTCTATCACAGGCAAAGGTATAAAATGAATCTCTGAAAATGTAAACTCTAAGGAATAAGACTCCTATGGAAGATAGGCAATATCAACCTATTATGATCTATGCGATTTTCCTGAGAAAATCCCAAAGAGAACCATGAGGAGTGAATTTATTGAATAGGGTTGATAAGAAACTACTAATGATGGCCATAGGATAACTTTAGAATAAACCCCATTGAAGATCAGAGGAATTGACACAGGAAGAACTCGAATTGCAAATAGTCTATGACCAGAAATCTCAAGGTCATAGCTACGATCGACCATAGCATGACCAATATGACCAGAGGATCGACCATAGGCATTCAGGAAGATTTCAGAAACCATATGCTCGCAGCTATGGTCGCACCATATGCAACCGTAGGGTATCGACCGTAGGTAATAAGGTTGATACGGTATGAGACCATAGGACCAGTCAGACATCTATCAGTGTTTTGTTTATTTTTAACTACTGTAACATGTTACATATGAACCCTAACCTAAATTCATATAAATTTTAGATTGTTAAATCAATTCAAAGAGAATTTCAAGGCTTGGAAGGAGATCGAGTATTGCTAACAGGTGAGGAAACAAGACCTAAACTAATTGGTTAATGACAAACTATTTATTTTTATTGAGTACAATGCCATGATTGATTCTATGCTTGTATACTTGTAATGTGCATCTCACATGTCATCCAATACTCCTACTATTACTGTTCATGCATATTTAATTCTGTTTATTTATAACTAGATGATGATGACGATGCTAGGAATCAGCATGTGAATGTATGTGTGTACTTAGTGTATTGGATGCGAGTGGAGCATCAGGGGGACGACGTGGCATGGTGGTCTTTGACCTCGTCACCAGACTCTAGCTCTATCTCTACTCAAGTTGTATCCACTAACATCATATTATCGCCATTACCTTAGCAGAACTATTATGTCATATGACATCAGGGGAGGTGGTCTCGGACCGTGGGGTCTCTGACTCTGCTAAGGGGCCCTAGCTTTATCTCTATGGACGTATTGGGGATGCTGGGATAAGGCCTTGGATACACTATTTGGCATTAGGATTGGTTAGTTGTGAGCCCAGTTTGCAAGCCCTTGCTAATAAGGGCTTAAGTATTGGAATGGGTAGGGCATCAGCGTAAGTGTTGGCAGTGTTTGATCCATACACTTTAGCTCTATCTCTATTTTATGGTGGGTGCATGTGGGATGACAATGGTATTTGATTCATTGGGCGGATTCACACTGATAAGTGTATAATTTTATATTTTTTATTCCTTTTGCATTATGATTTTTAGGGTGTTTTATACCTTATTGAGCTTAATAGAATTTATTTTATGAGTTTGGTATATTTTAGAAATCTTATTAATTAATTAATAAAAGATAAAAAAATTCTAGCACTCTTAATAATAATGTTTTGAATTTCATGTAGGATTTTGACATAGAAAGAGTTCGCTTGGAGTTCCAAATGTGGTTTTAAAATCTGATCTGGAAAATTAATCCAAACATAAATCAGAGAAGAAGGTTGCTACACACAGAAGGTTCACTATTGGAAGACCTTGATTGATTATTGGAAATCTTGAGGAGAATATACACAACTATGGAATCTTACAAAATTTGGTAGATTTAGGGGTGATAATTGTTTAATAATGGAATGATTTTCATTTAATATAGGAATGAAGATTTTGTTTAATTTTTATTTCCATGTAATAAGGTTGTCAAATCTAGGCATACCAATTTTAGTCTTGTATTTTTGATATTTAAACACTGTAAAGCCTATGTAAAGAGCATCCAAGAGTGATTGAGAAAGAAGATAGTGGCTGAAGAACAACTCTCTTTCTTTTGTGTTCTTGAAGAAGTCATGTGTGGCTAACTTTCTTATCTTTGGTTAGACGGAGCTGAAGCCATCATTGTAAACTTGTGAGACTTGTTTTTATTTATTAATTTTTAATTGAATATTTGTTTTTATTCCAATTTATGTGTATAATGATTGATGAATGGGTTGATTAGGAGTACTACTAATTGATTTATTTATCTAATTGATTGTTATATTAAAATTGAATTGCTATCAATTGATTATTCTATGTCAGTGGCAATGGGGATTGATGTTAATGGAAAAGTTAATGTTATATTCCTAGGAGAAATTAGATTAAAATAATTAAACCACGCTGGTGTGTGCTTAACGTTTAATTTCAATCGTCTTTCTAATTGTTATTGCTATTCCTGAATCAAATCGAGAGCCTAGTCTTGAGATTGATTTAATAGTAAGGGTACTATTAATAAGCTATCTTTTAATAGACCAATCTTAAGGAAAGACTAAGGATTTTTGGCCTAGTCCTAATTTTCTTGATTGATTATTCAATTGGAATTAATTATCCTTTATGTCTATGAACAAGTTTACGAAGATGGTGTATGTATCCTTTTGACTGAAGCTTTCTCTTATTGGTTTAATCTTGGATATTTGTATTACTTTTCTCTTTATTTTTGCATTTTAAATAATTAATTACTGTTATTTTCTATTGCAAATATACCCCCCTCTATACATAGGATAGCCAATGAAGTTGTACTAATAAGATTAATCAGAATCTGCTTTAGTACAATAATTGGTTATTTTCTGAGTCTTATTTTATTTTCATTTGTTTTTCTCTCTTTAGGTTAATTAAACATTTTAATCTTGATCATACAATCCTTGTGGGTTCGACCCTTACTTGCTACTATCTACGTTTCAAAGTAAGTTAATTTAATTTGAGCGTTCGACACGCATCAAATTTTGGCACCGTTACTAGGGATCGTTTTGATTAAATTGATTTGTTTGGTTATTTAGTTGATTTTTTTTATTTTTTATTATTTGTCTATCTACTTGTTATCTTAAGTGAATGACCCGATCTTCTCATTCGGGAGAATTGCAATTTGATCCAGAAATAGAAAGAACTTTGCACAAGCTAAGGAGAGAAAGTAGAAAGACAGCCAAAAATTCTTCACCAGGAAACAACGTAGCCATTGATTTAGCTTCTGGCAGCACTAGTAATTCAAACTTTGAAGAAATGGCAGACAACAACAACCGCACTCTTAAGGAGTTAGCGGCTCCTAATCTGAACCAACAACCACTCTGTATCGAGTATCCTAATCTCGATGTTGCCTTTGAACTTAAATCTGGTCTAATCCATCTCCTTCCTACTTTTCGTGGTCTTGTAGGTGATGACCCACACAAGCATCTAAAAGAATTCTATGTGGTATGTTCGAGCATGAAACCCACTGGAATTTTTGAGGAGCAAATCAAGTTGAGGGCGTTTCCAATCTCATTAGCGGACAATGCAAAAGATTGGCTTTATTACTTGCCATCAGGATCCATTACCACATGGAATGAGATGAGGTGGCTTTTCTTGGAGAAGTATTTTCCAGCTTCAGGGCAGCCAATACTCGAAAGGAAATTTGTGGTATTAGGCAATATAATGGAGAAACACTTTATGAATACTGGGAGCGATTCAAGAAGCTCTGTGCCAGCTGCCCTCATGACCAAATTTACGAGCAATTACTCATTCAATACATCTACGAAGGGCTTTCTCATACTGATAGGGGTGATTGACGTAGCGAGTGGAGGAGCATTAGTGGATAAAACTCCAAGGGCAGCCCGTAATTTGATTGCAAATATGGCTGCTAACTCTGAGCAATTTTGTGTAAGAAATGACCCTCCATCGAACAAGGTTAATGAGGTAAGCACTTCTTCTCTTGAATTTAAAATTATAGAATTGTCTTCACTTGTTCGTCAATTGGCTGTGGATAAGGTACAACAGGTTCAAACTTGTGAAATTTACTACATCACAGGACACCCAACTGATATGTGTCCCAGGCTTCAAGAGGAATCTATAGAGCAAGCAAATGTTGTAGGTGGATTTCCATGACAACCTGAATGTAAGTATGATCCATGCTCAAATACTTACAATCCGGGATGGAGGAATCACCCAAATCTCAGCTATGGTAATCAAGATGGCCCCAATCTTCAGTATGGGTATCAACAAGGCCAACAACCTTTTTAATCCAGACAACAAGCACCTTCAAGTTCAGGTATGACCTTGGAAGATATTTTTAAAACACTTGCCAATGATACATTACAATTTAAACAGGAAACAAGGGCAGGTATAAAGAGTTTGGAGACTCAAATAAGCCAACTGGCCACTTCAATGAGTAGACTAGAGGCTCGAGGCTCGGGAAATCTACCTTCGCAACTGATGATAAATCCGAAGGAAAATGCAAATGCCATAGTCTTGAGAAGTGGAAAAGAAGTAGAGAATATCGAAAAATAAAAAGAGAAAGAGACCTCAAAATCTGCTCCGATATCTATTTTCTCATCTGGGGTAAACTCTAAACCTTCTATTTCCTCTATTCATATTCAACCTCCTTTTCCTAGCAGGTTTGCTCAATCTAGAAAGGAAGAAAAAGAAAAGGAGATGTTGGAGATTTTTCGAAAGGTAGAGATAAATGTATCTCTTATTGAAGCAATTAAACAAGTGCCACGATATGCTAAATTTCTTAAGGAATTGTGCACATCCAAGAGAAAATTGAAAGGAGATGAAAAGGTAAGTATGGGTGAAAATGTCTCAGCCGTTATTCAACGGAAGCTTCCCCCTAAGTGTAAAGACCCAGGTACATTCATTATCCCATGCAAAATAGGTAACACCAATTTCAATAGAGCTATGTTAGATTTAGGAGCATCAATTAATGTCATGCCTTATTCAATATATGCTTTATTAAATCTAGAACCTTTAAAAGAAACTGGTGTAACTATTCAATTACCTGATAGATCAAATGTATATCCTGAAGGTGTGATTGAGGATGTGTTAGTTCAAGTTAATGAATTGATATTTCCTGCTGATTTTTATGTATTAAAAACGGAGGATGACTCATCTCATAATTCTACACCTCTTTTGTTGGGTAGACCATTTTTAAAGACTGTTAAAACAAAAATAGATGTTCATGATGGTACCTTATCTATGAAATTTGATGGCGAGATAGTTTGCTTTAATATTTTTGAGGCTATGAGGTATCCTAGTGATATAAATTCTATTTTTGCTATTGATATAATTGATTCTATAGTACAACAAGTTTTTGAATTAAATGGTGAAGATGAGTTGATGATGGTCATTAGCAAACATTTGAATAGCATGGATTTCAATTCAGAATTTGTGTTAAATGCTGAATTAGAGAATATGTTGATGGCATTGCAGGCCTTACCCCCAATTCCAAAAAGATATGATGTTGCTCACATTGAGTTGCCTATATCTCATACAAGGTTGTTACCTTCCATTGTGCAGGCACCTATTGTTGAGCTGAAACCACTTCCAGACCATCTCAAATATGTCTACTTAGGAGACAATGAGACGTTACCTGTGATAATAGCAAGGGACTTGACCAAGCTACAAGAAGATAAACTCCTTCGAATTTTGAGAGACCATAGGACAGCCATTGGGTGGACAATAGCCAACATTAAGGGAATCAGCCCGGCCATGTGCATGCATCGCATACTTCTTGAGGAGGGAGCCATACTGATTAGAGAAGCACAGCGTAGACTCAACCCTCCTATGATGGAAGTTGTGAAGAAGGAGATGTTAAAGCTCC
Organism: Protea cynaroides; assembly: GCA_028583415.1. Lineage (NCBI taxonomy): Eukaryota > Viridiplantae > Streptophyta > Magnoliopsida > Proteales > Proteaceae > Protea > Protea cynaroides. Next base: position 60,754,469 of record CM053275.1, on the reverse strand, counting down.
TTGATGTTGGAATTATCTATCCTATCTCTGATAGTAAGTGGGTAAGTACGATTCAGGTGGTACCTAAAAAGACGGGCATAACTGTTGTTAAGAATCAAAATAATGAGTTAATCCCTACTAGGATACAAAATGGGTGGCGTGTTTGTATTGATTACAGGAAATTGAATGTTTCAACTCCTAAAGACCACTTTCCTCTTCCATTTATCGATCAAATATTGGAGAGGTTAGCAGGTCGTTCGCACTATTGTTTTCTTAATGGTTATTCAGGTTACTATCAAATTGTGATTGCACCTGAAGATCAGGAGAAAACAACATTCACCTGCCCATTTGGTACCTTTGCTTACCGACGAATGCCGTTTGGTCTTTGCACCGCCCCAGCCACATTCCAGAGGTGTATGGTTAGCATTTTTTCTGATTATGTAGAGAACATTATAGAATTTTTCATGGATGACTTTACTATTTATGGAGACTCTTTTGATACATGCTTGGAAAACCTTACACTTGTTCTTAAGAGGTGTATAGAAACTAACATTGTTTTGAATTCTGAGAAGTGTCATTTTATGGTAACACAAGGAGCAGTTTTAGGTCATGTGATATCTTCTAGAGGTATAGAACTTGACAAAGCGAAGATAGATCCTGTTCAATCTTTACCTTACCCCACAACAGTGTGGGAAGTGCATTCCATTCTTGGACATGCAGGCTTTTATCGGCGCTTCATCAAGGATTTATCAAAAATTTCATTGCCCTTATGCAAGCTCTTACAAAAGGAAGTGATGTTTGACTTTAATGATGAGTGTAAAAGAGCTTTTGACAAGCTCAAAGAACTGCTAACAACAGCCCCAGTGATTCAATCACCGAACTGGAAACTCCCATTTGAGATCATGTGTGATGCTAGCAATTATGCTATTGGGGCTGTTTTGGGCCAACGTGTGGGGAAAGTTGCTCATGCTATCTATTATGCCTCTCGGACACTAACTGAAGCAAAGTGTAACTACTCCACAACGGAGAAAGAGCTATTGGTTATAGTTTTTGCTTTGAAAAAATTTAGATCTTATTTATTGGGAACTAAAGTTATTGTCTATTCTGATCATGCAGCTCTTAGGCATTTACTGGCGAAAAAGGAATCTAAGCCAAGATTGATCAGATGGATCCTTCTTCTCCAAGAATTTAATTTGGAGATTAAGGACAAGAAGGGAGCTGAGAATTTAGTTGCAGACCATCTTAGTCAGGTGGTTAATGAGGGTGATGAGATAACATTACAAGATTTCTTCCCAGATGAACAACTACTTATGGTGACAAATGTAGTGCCCTAGTATGCAGATTTAGTCAATTATTTGGCTACAAAAACCATACCACCAGAACTACCTAGAGTACGAAGAGAGAAAATCAAGAGTGATGCTCGGTACTACATTTGGGATGACCCTTATCTTTGGAAACAATGTTCAGACCAAATGGTAAAAAGGTGTGTACCCGAAACTGAATTTGAATCCATTCTTACCTTTTGTCATTCATATGCATATGGTGGACATTTCGGTCCTAAAAGAACAACAAGAAAAGTGCTTGAATGTGGCTTCTTTTGGCCATCTTCATTTCATGATGCATATATATTTTGTAAGTCATGCACTCGTTGCCAATACTTAGGTAATGTGGCCCGTAGGGATCAAATGCCACAAACACCCATACTTATTTGTGAAATTTTTGATGTTTGGGGCATTGACTTTATGGGTCATTTTCCTAATTCTTTTGGAAATGTTTATATTTTACTTGATGTTGATTATGTGTCAAAGTGGGTGGAAGCAAAAGCCACCCAAACTGATGATTCTAAAGTGGTTGCAGATTTTGTCAAGTTTCACATTTTTGTTAGGTTTGGGATCCCACAGGCAATGATCAGTAATAGAGGGACTCACTTTTATAACTGCACTATAGCAGCACTGCTTAAGAGGTATGCTGTGACCCATAAGATTTCAACTGCCTACCATCCACAAACTAATGGGCAAGCCGAGGTATCTAATAGAGAGGTGAAGTCAATTTTAGAAAAAACAGTTAATCCGAATAGGAAAGACTGGAGTACAAGACTTGACGATGCACTATGGGCTTATAGGACTGCTTATAAGACACCTATAGAGATGTCTCCATATTGGTTGGTTTATGGAAAATCATGTCATCTACCAGTAGAATTGGAGCACAAAGCATTCTGGGCAATTAAGCAATGTAACATGGAGACGGATAAGGCGGGGAGCAACGAAAGTTGCAATTGCAGGAGTTAGAGGAGATTCACAATGGAGCTTATGAGAACTCTCAAATTTATAAGGAAAAGACGAAGGCCTTTTATGATAAAATGATTTCTAAGAAGCAATTTGTTGTCGGACAAAAAGTGTTCCTTTATAATTCAAGGCTTCGGTTATTTCCTGGTAAGTTGCAATCTCGCTGGATTGGTCCTTTTATTGTTATTAATGTCTTTCCACATGTTGCAGTTGAGATTCAAAGTTTGGACACTCAAAAGATTTTCAAAGTCAATGGATATAGACTTAAACCTTACCATGAAAGTTTTCAAGTTAACTCGTTGGTTGAGAAAGCTATGGACTTAGAAGATCCACTTTATTCAGATTGAGGAAAGCTGCAAAGTCAAGCAAACGACGTTAAACAAAAGCGCTGCTTGAGAGGCAACCCAAGAAATCAGATTTACTTTCTTAACCCTTTCTCTTTTTATTTATTTATTTATTTATTTTTTCATAGATATTATGTTTGTATTTGTCTTTTTCTTTGCATTTAGCCTTACATTGGGGACAATGTAAGTTTTAAATGTGGGGGAATTCTATGATGTGTTTTGTTTTTATTTTTACATGTTGTTAGTATATATTGGTTGTATATAGTAACTGAAAAAAAATATATTGATTGTATATACTAACTGAAAAAAAATTAACTTCAAATTTTCTTTAAAAAAAAAAATTTTTTTTTGACCAGTTACAAGTTCGCATTAATTCTCTAAAGTGACCATGTTGAACTTTATAAATATGATTAAATTATTGGGATTCTTGAACCTTAGATTAGATATGCAACTAAAATTGAATCACCATCTGAGATAAAGTTTTATTGTTATGTGTCTTTGTATTTCACGTTTGCACCAACTCTTAGTTGTGGGGAATAAACGGTAAATTTGATAAATGACAATTCCAAAAAAAAAAAACTTGAAAAAGAATAAATAACTGCTTCAGTGTCCAAAATGCCTCAAAAACAAAAGAAAAATTGAGATGATGGTTATAAGCAGTTTAATTGACTAAGTCTGATTTTGTGGCCTTTGTTACTTGAGTTATTAAGTCCTAGGGGTGTCTCTACACCTAGTGCCCTAAAGCCAAGTGGTTTGGGAGTCACTGACCCAACACTTGCTACATGGGTAACTTAGAAAGCCTAAGAAAATGGACATTGCACAAGTCGATGAAAAAAAATTGGCTTCCAAATTTTCTGATTTTGTGGCCTTTGTTACTTGAGTTATTAATTCCTAGGGGTGTCTCTACACCTAGTGCCCTAAAGCCAACTGGTTTGGGAGTCACTAACCCAACACTTGCTACATGGGTAACTTAGAAAGCCTAAGAAAACGGACATTGCACAAGTCGATGAAAAAAAAATGGTGTTATTTTTCTTGAAGTATATTGTAAAGCCCCTTACTAATTGAGTTACATCACTTCACACTTCACACTATAGATGCATATTAATATGAATTTTTTGAAGATGGTGACTAAAATAAAGTTATTGTATCTTTGATAAGATTTAAGTTTTCTATTGAGTTTAATTCTGTTTGTGAGTTATAATTGTGGAGTACTTAAGATTTTATTTAATTCATATAATTTGTCAAATCTAAAAATATTTTTCTTTGAAATTTGTGGGTAGATTCACCGCGAACCCTCACGAGACACAACTCGTCCACTAGGGGTAACCTAGGGGTTCAATGGCTTGTTGTACATGCTAAGTGCAATCGTGGTTCCTACGAAAGTGGAATAGTTTATGATTTTTTTTATTTTATTTTGCCCGAGGATGTGCAAAGGCTAAGTGTGGGGGAATTTGATAAGTGTATAATTTTATATATTTTTATTCCTTTTGCATTATGATTTTTAGGGTACTTTATACCTTATTGAGCTTAATAGAATTTATTTTATGAGTTTGTTATATTTTAGAAATCTTGTTAATTAATTAATAAAAGATGAAAAAATTCTAGCACTCTTAATAATAACGTTTTGAATTTCATGTAATATTCGGACATGGAAAGAGTTCGTTTGGGCTTCCAAATGTGGTTTTAAAATCTGATCTGGAAAATTGAACGAAATCTAAACTAGAGAAGGAAGGTTGCTACACACAGAAGGTTCATATTGGAAGACCTTGATTGATTATTGGAAATCTTGAGGAGAATATACACAACTATAGAATCTTACAAAACTTGGTAGATTTGGGCGTGACAATTGTTTAATAATGGAATGATTTTCATTTAATCTAAGAATGAAGATTTTCTTTAATTTTTATTTCCATGTAATAAGGTTGTCAAATCTAGGCATACCAATTTTAGTCTTGTATTTTGGCTATTTAAACACTGTAAAGCCTATATAAAGAGCATCCAAGAGTGATTGAGAAAGAAGACAGTGGCTGAAGAACAACTCCCTTTCTTTTGTGTTCTTGAAGAAGTTATGTGTGGCTAACTTTCTTATCTTTGGTTAGACGGAGCTGAAGCCATCATTGTAAACTTGTACGACTTGTTTTTATTTATTGATTTTTAAATGAATATTTGTTTTTCTTCCAATTTATGTGTATAATGATTGATGAATGGGTTGATTAGGAGTACTACTAATTGATTTATTTATCTAATCGATTGTTATATTAGAATTAAATTGCTATCAATTGATTATTCTATGTCAGTGGCAATGGGGATTGATGTTAATGGACAAGTTAATGTTATATTCCTAGGAGAAATCAGATTTAAAATAACTAAACCACGTTGGTGTGTGCTTAACGTTTAATTTCAATCGTCTTTCTAATTGTTATTGCTATTCCTGAATCAAATCGAGAGCCTAGTCTTGAGATTGATTTAATAGTAAGGGTACTATTAATAAGCTATCTTTTAATAGACCAATCTTAAGGAAAGACTAAGGATTTTAGGCCTAGTCCTAATTTCCTTGATTGATTATTCAATTGAAATTGATTATCTCTTATGTCGATGAACAAGTTTACGAAGATGGTGTAAGTATCCTTTTGACCGAAGCTTTCTCTTATTGGTTTAATCTTTGATATTTGTATTACCTTACTCTTTATTCTTGTATTTTAGATAATTAATTACTATTCTTTTCTATTGCAAACATACCCCCCTCCATACATAGGATAGCCAATGAAGTTGTGCTAATAAGATTAATCAGAATCTGCTTTAGTACAACAATTGGTTATTTTCTGAGTCTTATTTTATTTTCATTTGTTTTTTCTCTCATTAGGTTAATTAAACATTTCAATCTAGATCATACAATCCTTGTGGGTTCGACCCTTACTTGCTACTATCTACGTTTCAAAGTAAGGTAATTTAATTTGAGCGCTCGACACGCATCACACACACTCGTGTATAGATGTGCGGCAGCTACCAAACCTTTCTATGCATATTGTAAACTTATAAACCAGACCAAAGATATGAATTGAATGCATGCATATGTTTGTTGCATTCTTTTGTTTACTCACTGAGCCATGATGTGTGCTCACCCTTTCGACGTCGAATATTTTTAGTTGATGATGCAGGTCCTACTGTTGAAGAATATATGAATGCGCCTATGTATGGACACGTTGCTACGATGGACATAGAATCTGAAGAAGATGCACATGATTCATCATGCAAGTGCAACCAATGTGTTTTTGCTTAAGTTTAGTTATAATTTGGACATCAGATATGTAATTGATTATTTATATTTATGTCTTGTGATTTGGAGATAATTGGATTACGTACTTATTTATCACTGTTAGACTCTCAGTTCATTATCTGTAAGACTTTCGCTTATTTGTTTATTAACCTGGATTATTAATGTGGAATGTATGTGTGGTTTGATATGGTGGGTACGACCTATATGAGATCCTAGGTGAACCATTGGTTTATTAGCGGTTCATGACACCATTCTGGTTAGACCAAAATTGGGGTGTGACAACTTGGTATCAGTGTATCTCAGGTTCTACCTATTGACCCAACTACTTCCACGTGAGTCATGAACTGAGTTAGGATAAAATTAAAAGCTGTAATAAGAACACACCATAAGCACTAGTATTTTATGAGACATAAACTAAGAAAAAGAATAATGCACATATGTATAGGGGAAATCAATTTTATATATATATATCCAAATAGGAATAAGACAAATGTACATCCAAATCAGAGTACAGTCCACAATCTGGACAGTTACTCTGCAGTATAAAAGGGAAAAAGAAATAAAAGATATCATGAAGCTGGAGGTGTTGGAAGAGGAGGTGTCTCACGGTCTTTATCATAGTCCTCAGCATACACTCTCGAGAGCCAGGCCACTTGAGTCTGAGTAGCTAGGAGACTAGCTGTCAGATCCGCTACCCACTGATCTATAGAGCACTGGGCATCTTGAAGCTCTCCTACTCTTCGATGAGTCACCCGCTGAGCCTCCCAAATCTCATGTAGTAGCCCATCATGTCATCTAGTGGTGGGCGTCAAGGGCCAACTGAATGAGAAGCCCAAGAAGGGCCAGCTTCAGTAGAATACTGTGGTGATGGAGGATGGATGGCATTCACATCCATGAACATACAATCATCGTCCTGCTCATCATCACTCTCGTCTGCCTCTGCTGCTGCCATTGCTGCTACCCCTGCTGCTGCTGCTGCTACCGCCTCTACATCTGCTGCTGCTCCCGAGTGAGAGGACGTCTCATAGCATTTCTCTCATCATCACTGACCTGTATCTCTCTCATGCACATCCTGATGATGGCCTCCCAATCAAGGTCAGCTGAGAAGGTCTCCTCAAGGATCCTCTCATCCATTAGATCCACCTGTAAACGAGCGAGCAAGGTAGAGATCAACCGCCCATAGGGCAAGTTACCTCTCGAGTCAGGCAACATAGCTCTGTGCATAGTCTGAAGAATAATATATGGGAGGTAGACAGGCTGCATAGTATAGACACAGTATAGTAGGTACTGAGTAGCTGTGAGACCATCTCGTAATGTCCACCCTAGGGAATAAGATTAAGCTGGATAATCTTACAGTACAACTGTGGCTCTGGACCCAAGTTAGCTGCTTTTATCTCCCAGTGATCATCGCAAAGAATCTGATTATCAATTCTTGCACGCACCTGTGTAGATAGAAATTGTGGCTCCCTGGGTGCACAGTAAACCAACTGATCATCGTTGGAAATGCCAAGGAGATTAGCCAACTCCTGACAGTTGAAAGAGATTTGAACCCCTTTTACCCAACTGATGATACAAAGCTTTATTCCCCTGTCAACATCTTCTAAGTGACCCTCTACCTGTAGGTGATAGTAGAACTGCTTGACCAAGTCCAGGCGAGTGCAAGCCTAGTACAAGATCACAGGAAGCCAGCCGATATCACCAAATTCCCTTTCCACATTAAACAGGCCTAAATGGGCTAAGTTCACATACCGACCCCCTTCCACTTTCTTCTGGTCAAACCAAGGATATCGCACCTCTACTTCAACAGACCTGAAGCATCATGGGTCATGAACTCGAGGAACCTTAGTGCAAACCATGATAACTGCAAGAGAAGAAAATAAGAAAACAAGTTAGATAAATTTGAAAAATTTGACAGCATAACGACATAAAATGGAAAAGCCTCACTTTTCACCTAAACATTTGGGCAGGAGGACTTACATAGGTCCCAAACCATCTTGCAAGGCTCAAACAATTGGAAATTTAAACTGGGTAGGTCGAATTTGATGAAATTTTGACAATTGGAAAAAACCCCAAAATTTAATTCAAAAAATAAAATTTTCAAGTTTCTACTGAACTAAAACTCAAATTTTCTTGGGGGCTTTCAACCATTGGATGCCTAATAGCAAAATCCCCCCATAAAAACTAAATTTTTATGGTCAGAAAAATATTAATTAGAAGAAAGTCCTATAAAAAGCAAAAACCCTAGGTATGAAAGCTTAAAAATGGAAAAAAAAAAATAGAGAACATACCTCAAGGAATGGAGTGACGGATGTTGATCGATGGAAAAATCACCAAGTTCGTATGCTCGACACTGTAGCAACTCACTGGTGGCGAGTTGAGTAGACCGTAGGAGGAAGAAGGGGAATGAGAGGGAAAAATCTCGAAAAATAGGTTGAAAAACCTGATCTTGAATCATATGATCGCACAATTCGGCCAAAATCATCGAACATATGATCGACACAAGGTCACAATATGTTCTCAAGATTTTGAAGGTCGCACCTATGGTTGCACAACATGCGACTGTAGGCCATCAACCGTATGACTGACTGTTGTCTGTATTTTGATTCTGTTTGGACTTTTGCCTATTAATCTTGTTTCTTTTCTCGCCTTCCATTGTGAGACTAACCCAATACTACCATCGTATCTTGTCTCACATTTATAGACATTCTAAGTACCTTTCAACCAAGTGTTTAAATGGTTGGAGGCAGAGTATGTAAAAGGAGATAGAATGCAAACCCATCTGCACCACCTATGGAGACTAATGACAATGAGGGTTAGCAAGGATAGGAAGGAAATATTAGAGCTCAAAATGTTGCACCTCAGAATGTGTACACCCAAGCCAACCCAACTAACTTACCTGCACCACCTATAGATTTGGCTACTGCGGTGATAAATTTGACACAATATCATATATTGCAAATGCAAGCCAACATGCAAGCTACTATGGGAATTGCTTCCTTAGCTGTAAACACAATACCTCTACCTGCAGGACAAGCTAGTACTGTACTTCGTGGTAGCAACACTGTACCCCAAGCACGCAAACACCAACAGTACAAGGCCAAGTGCCAAACCCTGAAGCATCGCAAGGCGGGTTTAACAAAGGAAATTATCAGTACCAGCCACCTATGTATGGAGCATATGCACAGTATGAGCATGATTACTCCAGACAGATCGAGCATTTCCTATAGTTAAAGCCAAAAGAATTTACAGGCAAGCCATTAGATCCATTATGGCCAGCTCACTGGATCGATGAGATGGAAAGAAACTTTATGATGATGACTATAAATGAAGAAGAAAAGGTATTCTGTGCCACTTTTATGCTAAAAGGTGATACACACCATTGGTGGAAATCTACTCGGAGTTATCTGTTGACAAAGCATGCCCAACTGACCTGGGCTATCTATAAAGAAGCTTTCTTTGAGAAGTATTTTCCCAAGAGTTTTAGAAATCAAATGGAAAAGGAGTTTATGACTCTGTATCAGGGACAGATGACTGTAGACGCATATCAACAGCGTTATGATGAACTATTTTTCTTTGCTCCCTCTAGCATGCAGGAGGAAAATACCAAAACCTGAAGCTTCGTCATGGGACATAGGGAAGCATCCGTGAGCATGTATTGGGACTGGAAAAGAAGATTTATAATCAAGCTGTACAGATTGCTTGAGTACTAGAATCAAGCCAGAGGAAAAATTATTTTGCTCAAAACAGAGGTATAAAGAAGCCCAATGGAAACTCATACAACGGAGGGAACTCAAAGACATTTAAACCCTTCCGTACTCAAGGCTTCAATGCTGCAGCCAAGACTACTCTGATAGCCCATCCTCAACAGATGCAAAGTAATGCTGGAGTCAAATGTTTTATTTGCGATCAAGTAGGACATTATTCAAGAAAGTGTCCAAAGCCAAGGAAGCAGCTATAGTAAGGAAAGGTTTTTGTAGTTACATCTGAGGATGCTGCCGCATCGCCTGATATGGTTACAGGTATGACCTAAACTGTTCATTTTGTACTACCTTGTGTAAGCATGTAGACTAAGTTAAATCAAATCATAGGTATCGTACCTATTAATGGCTTAACCGCCAGGGTACTCTTTGTGAAAGACCCGTATCCAACTAACCGGTCTTACCACTTTGTACCAGGTCTACCTATCATGGTCGAGCCAAGTGGACCAAGTGCGTGAAGAAACTACAAGACCAGGTATCAAATTTAACTAAAAAATTATCAAATATGAGTGTGTGGTCGCATGCCTAAACAGGTATGACCGACCCCACCTCAAAAGAGTCCAACCCATGACTTTTCATCGTAGTATCGGATGTTTTAAAAAGGTAGGGTCGACGGATTCTGCCACCCCACATGCGATCCCACGAAAATAGTCAGAAACCAAATTTAAGAAACCTTCCTAATTCGAAGGGGGGTTTTTCCTAAACTCATTGGGGCATATTAAGGAGGATTTTCTTCTATAAATAGGACATCCCTTAGCCTCTTTCACTCCTTTAGAACCCTAATTGAAAGTGAGAGAAAGAGAAGAGAAGGAAGGCAAGGAAAATGAAGAAGAAGACTAAGGAAGAGGAAAGTTCAGAGAAAACTCTGAATCTCAGCAAACCTAAGGTATGAACCTAATTCCCTACATGAATTAAGAGCCTAGAATAGTTCATAAAGAAGATAGGATTAAGAGAAACCCAAACCATCCATTCATGGATAAATTCGAAGAGAATACATGGAGAAAATCATTGTGGACAATGGATAGTGTATAAAAATTATAGTTTTGAGTCATAGAGAATTCATAGGAAGGACCATGATGGTAAGCCAAAGGATTCAAACATGAAGGAATGGACTTAAGAGTGAAAGGTCGACCATGACACGTGTGGTCGCACGTAGGGTCACATGATATTCGACCCCACGAGATCCACATGTTCGACCACATGCCCTCAGGAAGTTCCAGGGAAGGTGTGGTCGCACGTAGCGTTGGAGTATGACCCTACCTATGACCCACCCTATGGTCGCAGAAACTGAGACCCCAGGTGCTACCCCACTTGCGACCCCTCAGCTTCTGTTAGTCTAAACTTATGGGAATTAATTCTAATTAAAATCTATCAACTTGATTAGGTTTTTTAGTGATTTAAAAGTGATTCATAAAGCTTGGACGAGTATCTACGATCAACCAAAGGTGAGGGAACAAGACCTAAACTAATTGGCTAATAATAAACTATTTTTATTTATTGAGTCCAATACAATGAATGATTATAGGCTTGTATGCGTGTATTGTGCATTTCACATGTCATCCAATATTCCTGCTATTAAGGTTCATGCATATTTAATTCTGTTTATTTACAACATGATGATGATGATGACGCTAGGAATAGGCATTTGAATGTATGTGTGTGGTTAGAGTATTTGATGCGAGTAGAGCATCAGGGGGAGGACGTAACACTGTGGTTCATCCTGGTCACCAGACTCTAGCTCTATCTCTACTGAAGTCTTGTCCACTGACATCATCATATCGCCATTACCATAGCAGAACTAATATATCGTAGGGCATCAGGGGAGGTGGTTTCAGACGTTGTAGTCTCTGACTCTGCCAAGGGGCCTTAGCTCTATCTTTGTGGACGTATTGAGGGATGCTGGGGTGAGGCCTTGGATACACTGTTTGACAATAGGATTGGTTAGTTGTGAGCCCAGTTTACAAGCCCTCGCCAATAGGGGCTTACGTGTTGGTATGGGCAGGGCATCAGGGGAAGTGTGATGCGGTCCGATCCTAAGCACTTTAGCTCAATCCCTATTCTATGGTGGGTGCATGTGGGATGGCAATGGTGTTTGATCCATTGGGAGGCTTTACACACTCATGTATAGAGGTGAGGCGACCACCTATCCATTCTATTGCACATTGTAAACTTATGAACCAGACCAAAGATACTAATTGAATGCATGCATATGTTTGTTGAATTGTTTTGTTTGCTCACTGAGCCGTGATGTGTGCTCACCTTTTCGACATCAAATATTTTTAGTTGATGATGCAGGTACTACTGTAGAAGACTACATGAATTCTTCGATGTACGAATATGCTACGGTGATGGATGCAGAAGTTATGATGGAGTCTCATGATTCGTCGTGCGAGAGTAACTCATGCGTCTTTGATTAGATTTATTAATTGGATTATTAAGGATATGTAATTGATTAATTTATTTTATTTTTATGTCTTAGTCATTTGAAGATAATTGAATAATTTATTTATGCTATCACTGTTGGACTTTCAGTTCATTAAGTATTAAAAACTTCCGCTATTGTTTATTTACTCTGATTATGGTTGTAGATGTGTATGGTTTAAGCAAATGGACACAACCTATTCGAGATCCTGGTTGAACCGTTGGTTTATTGATGGTTCATCACACCATTCTGGTTGGTGTAGAATTTGGGTGTGACAACTTGGATCAGAGCTCTCAGGCCCTGTCTATTAAACCAGTATACTTCCACAAAAGTTCATGAACTGAATTAGGATAAAATTTAAAAGTTATAATAATAACACACTATAAGCACATCTGTTGTATGAGACAAAATTAAGAAAGAGAATAATGCACAATTAAGATGAGAAACAAGTTTCATATACACATCGAATAAAATGCAACGTATATACATATCCAAATCAGAGTACGGTCCATAATCCGGACAGTTACTCTATAGTACAAGGAAAAACAAAAAAAAAATACAAAAAGAAAATATACATCATGGAGCTAGAGGTGCTGGAGGAGGAGGTGTCTCACAATCTCAGAAATAGTCCTTACCATACACTCTAGTCAGCCAGGCTACCTGAGTCGGGGTCACCTGCAGACTACTTGTCAGATCGGCCAACCACTGATCAGACGCACACTGTGTCACACCCCAATTCTGCACACTTTAGAATGGTGTGATGAACCGCTAGCAAACAAACGGTTCAACCAGGATCTCGTACAGATGGTATCCGGCTGATCTAAACCTCATACATCCACATTCATAATCAGAGTAAATACACAATAACGAAAGTCTTATAGTAAAATGAACTGAGAATCTACTATGATATTAATATTTAAATAGAAAATTATTCTGTATCAACTGAGACATAAATAAATATCGAATACATGTCCTTAATAAATTCAAATAAATAAATCTAGAATAAAAAAAAATATCTAATCGAGTACACATGAGTTGCACTCGCAAGAGGAGTCATGTGTATCCAATGCATCTTCCACTTCTATCGCCGCCACGTACCCATACATTGGAGCATTTATATATCTTTGACGGTAATACCTGCGTCATCAACTAAAAATATTCGACGTCGACGGGTGAGCACACATTATGGCTCAGTGAGCAAACAAAACAATGCAACAATACATATGCATGCAGTCAAATCATATCTTTTGTCCGGTTTAAAGTTTGCAATGTGCTATAAAAAGGATAAGTGGCCGTCGCACCTCTATACACGAGTGTGTGGAAATGCCCAATGAAAACGGCACCATCGCCCCACATGCACCCAGAATGGCACAATATACACCCCATGAAAAATGGTCATGGCTGTACCGGTTGATACCATACCAACAAATAAACCCCTGCTGGCAAGGGTTGCAAACTGGGCTCACAACTAACCAATCCTAATGCCAAACAGTGTATCCAAGGCCTCACCCCAGCATCCCTCAGAACATCCATAGAGATAGAACTAAGGCCCCCGGTAGAGTCAGAGATTACAAGGACCGAGACCACCTCCCTTGATACTCTATGACATAATAGTTCTGCTAAGGTAATGGTGATACGACGACGTCAGTGGACATGACTTGAATAGGCTATGGCACAATTGACCTCGATGAAAATGGCATCGAAGTACCGGTTGATACCATCCCTACCCGCACCATATACACTGGCCAAACACAAACATTCACAAGCTTATTCCTATCATTATCATCGTCATCATGTAATAAACAATATGCATGAACAAATAATAGAAATATTGGATGACATGTTGAATGCACATACAAACATACACGTATAGAATCAATATGGCATTGGACTCAAGAAATAAAACAGTTTATTATTAACCAATTAGTTTAGGTCTTGTTTCCTCACCCTAGCTTGTTAATAGATCCTCTTCTAAGCTTTAGAATCACCTTTATATTGTTATTATATTGCTAGAAGACCTAACAAAGTCGATAAAACTTAATTAGAATTTATTCTGAATTTAAAAACCATGATGTTAACTGGGGGTCGGAGATAGGGTCGGAGTAATGACCGACCCCTGGTGCAACCACCCCTATTCTGGACTTCCCAAACACTGGGGGTCAATGCTCAGGGTCTGGTAGGGTCAATTGGCCATCGGCCCCCCATGCGACCCCCTGTGGGTTTTGTTGATTTTTCTGCTTTCAGTCCATTCTTCGTTTTTGGGGGTCCTACGGCTTGCTACTACAGTCCATATTACACATGTTCTATGGCCTAAAACCATGATTCATTCACCTAAATGGCTTTCACGACTTCCCCATGGTTTTCCATGAAAACCTAACCATGGGTTGATGGTTTGGGATTCTCCGAGATCATACTCTCTTCATTATCTAACCTAAGTTCTGTAGAAACTCATGGAATTAGTATCCATACCTGAGAAGAATACTCCTTCTCTATAACTCTTCTCCTTTTTGCTTTCTTCTTTTCCTTGCTTCTCTTCTTCTTCTCTTCCTTCGCTTCTCTTTCTCTCAATTCAATTAGGGTTGTAAAAGGAGTGAAAGAGGCTTAGGGACGTCCAATTTATAGAGTAGAAACTCCTAAATAAGTCCCATTGAGATTTGTAAAGAGTCCAACCGAAATTAGGAAAGTTTCCTAATTTTTGTTTCTGGCGGCAACTGGGGGTCGATGAGGGGGTCGATGATCCCGTCGACCCCTGGTTCCTATAGTGTCCGACCCCCTCTATAAAACTGGGGGTCTGACCTTCTGTCTTGGGGGGTCCGACCTTCCATTGCTGGGTATGCGACCCTCCCCTTAATTTAAGTATTTTTGGGTCGATTTAATACCTGGGATCACGATCTCCTTCACGCCCTTGGTCCATTTTGCTCAACCATGATGGGTAAAGCTGGTTCAAGGTGGTAAAACCGGGTTAGTTTGATACGGGTCTTACAACTCCCCCTACTTATAAAAAATTCATCCTCGAAATTGTACTTACCTTCTGAATCAAATAAGTGAGGGTATTGCTTTCGCATAGCATTCTCTTCTTCCCATGTAATTTCATCCATGTTTCTACTTCTCCAAGTGACCTCAACATAATAAATATCTCAGTTGCGTAGTCGTTGAACCTTTCAACTGGTGATTTCAGTTGGTGTTACATTAAATGTCAAATCATCAGTCAAATCCGGTAGATCTACTATCAGAACTTGCGTTGGATCCTTGACATACTTCTTCAATAGGGAAATATGAAATACATCATGCACACTAGACATAGATGATGGTAATGCTAACTAGTAAGCCACTTTTCCACGCTTAGCTAGAATCTCAAATGGCCTGGCATATCTTGGACATAGTTTCCCTTTCTGTCCAAACCATTTCAGACCTCGCATAGGTGATACCTTCAAGAATACTTTTTCACCCACAACGAACTCAATATTTCTGCGTCGAGTATCTGCATATTGCTTCTGACGATTCTGGACTATTCTCACTCTTTCTTTGATAATGTCGACCACGAGGCAAGTCTCTTCAACAAATTCTGGCCCAACAATATTACGTTCTCCAACTTCGTTCCAAAATAAAGGAGTTCGACACTTTCTGCCATACAGTGCTTCATAGGGTGACATCTGTATAGTAGCCTGATAGCTATTGTTATAAGCGAACTCCGACTGTCCATCTGTCTGTGGATGGAATGCAGTACTAAATTTCAATGTTGTACCCATAGCCTTTTGCAATCCTTCCCAAAACATGAAAGTAAATCATGGATCTTTATTGGACACAATGCTCTCTGGTACACCATGTAATCAAACAATATTATCCACATACAGCTTTGCTAACCTTTCCAGTGTATACTGAGGTCGTATCGGTATAAAGTGAGTTGTCTTAGTCAGACGGTATACAATCACCCAAACTGCGTCAACCACTCGAGGAGTCAGTGGTAATCCCGTGACGAAGTCCATAGTGATGCAGTCCAATTTCCATGCTTGTTCCGGTAACAGCTGTAACAGTCCTGTGGGTCTTTGTCGTTCAGCCTTTACTTTCTGACAATTTAGGCATTGAGACACAAACTTGGCTACATCTGCTTTCATTTCTCTCCACCAATATAGTTTCTTTAGGTCATGATTCATTTTTGTACTTCCAGGATGTATCGAATAAATGGTGGTATGGGCTTCTTTCATCAATCGGTGTCTAATGTCCACACTTTCTGTTTTGGGTAGACATATCCTTCCTTTGTACTTCAGTACCTTCTCTTCATCCAAGGTGAACTCAGGGTTAGTCCTACTTTTTTCGATGTCTTCTTGCACCGTTCTCAGGTAAGGGTCTAATTTGATAGCTGTCTTCACTTCATTAATTATATCCGGCATAATCTTAAATGCAGCGAACATGTTTGAAAACCGATGAATAAATCCTTGGTTGGCAGATCCATCCGTTGTATCTATCACATATTGTTCATTGCCGTGATTGAATACCATTCTGGTAGTACACATTACTGCAGTTGTGCTAACATCCCCCTGGGATTTTATCACTGCCTTTCTGCTTAACGCATCCGCTTCTACATTAGCTTTCCCCAGATGATACTAGATATCACAATCATAGTCTTTCAGTAGTTCTAGCCATCTTCTTTCTCATATTCAACTCCTTTTGATTAAATAAATAAGTAAGACTCTTATGGTCCGATTTAATTTGGAACTTCTCTGTCACACCCCAATTTTGGACTAACCAGAATGGTGTGATGAACCGCTAATAAACCAATGGTACAACCAGGATCTCAAATAGGCTATCCCCACGTTATCTAAACTTACACACATCCGTAATCATAATCAGAGTAAATACACAATAGCGGAAGTCTTATAATAAGAAGAACTGAGAATATATGTGATATTAAAATTTAAATAACAATTTATTCGGTTTCAACTGAGACATAAATATTTAAATACCATATACATGTCTTAATAAATCAAATAAAGAAACCTATAAAATATCTAATCAAATACACACGAGTTGCACTCGCAAGAGGAGTCGTGTGTATCCACTTCAGCTCCAGCTTCCATTGCTGCCACGTTCCCATACGCAGACGCATTTATATAATCTTCAACGGTATAACCTGCATCATCAACTAAAAATATTCGACGTCGAGGGGTGAGCACACATCACGGCTCAGTGAGTAGCCAAAACAATGCAACAATACATATGCATGCAATCAATTTATATCTTTGGTCCGGTTTAAAGTTTGTAGTATGCAATAGAAAGGTTTAGGTAACCAAAGTTCACGTTTATTGACCCCGCCTCTATACACAAGTGTGTGACGTCACCCGAAGATCACGTTTATCGTCGACTCACATGCACCCAACCATGAACAGTATATAACAAAGGTTAACGTTTATTGTTATATATTGTCATACCAACACGTAAGCCCCTGTTAGCGAGGGCTGCAAACTAGGCTCGCAACTAACCAATCCTAATGCCAAAAGTGTATCCAAGGCCTCCCTAGCATCCCTCAGAATGTCCATAGAGATAGAGCTAAGGTCCCCCGGTAGAGTCAGAGACTACAAGGACCGAGACCACCTCCCCTGATACTCTACAACATAATAGTTCTGCTAAAGTAATGGCGATACCACGATACCAATGCACAAGACTTGAGTTAGAGATAGAGCTAAAGTGCTGAGACCCGCCAAAGGTTAACGTTTATTGACGTTCTCATCACACCTCCCCTGATACTCCCTTGCATCAAGTACACCAACCACACACATACAATCACATGCCTATTCCTATCATCATCATCATCATCATGTTATAAACAATAAAGTAAATATGCATAAACAAATAATAGAAATTTTGGATGACATGTTGTATGCACATTACAAATATATTCGCATAGAATCAAGAATGGCATAGGACTCAAGAAAATAGAAAACAGTTTTGTTATTAACCAATTAATTTGGAGTTCTGGTTCCTCACCTTAGCTTGTTAATAGATACTTTTCCAAGCTTTAGAATCACCTTTATATTGTTATTATATTGCTAGAAGACCTAACAAAGTCGATAGAATTTAATTAGAATTAATTATGAATTTAAAAACATTGCTGTTAACTGATGGTCGGAGGTAGGGCGGAGTCAAGATCGACCCTCGGTGCGACCCTCCCTTAACTCTGAACTTCCCGAACACTGAGGGTCGATGGTCAGAATCACGTAGGGTCGGATGGTCATCGACCCTCGGTGCACTTTGGTCCAATTCCCTCTTTTTGTCCATTCTTCGTGCTTGGGATCCTATGGTTTGCTCCCACATTCCATTCTACATTCCTTCCATGGTCTGAAACTATGTATAACTCACCTAGATAGCTTTCATGCACTCTCCTATGATTTTCTATGAAAACCTAACCATAGATTGATGGTTTGGGTTTCTCTGAGATCACACTCTCACCAATAACTAACCTAAAGTCTGTAGAAACTCATGGAATTAGTATCCATACCTGAGAAGAATAATCCTTCTCTGCAACTCTTCTCTTTTGGCTTAATTCTCTTCCTTGTTCCTCTTCTTCTTCTTTTCCTTCTCTTCTCTTTCTATCAATTCAATTAGGGTTGTGAAAGGAGTGAAAGTGGCTTAGGGATGCCATTTAAATAGAGTAGGAACATCCTAAAATAAGTCCCTTTGAGATTAGGAAAGAATCCCAATCGAAAATTAGGAAATTTCCTAATTCTATTTTCTACGGTAACCGAGGGTCGATGGGAGGGTCGATGATCCCGTCGACCCTAGGGTTCTAAGCTGTCCGACCCTCCCTTCAAAACTGAGTGTCTGAATTTCTTCTTTGGGAGGTCCGACCTGCTTAGCTGGGTATGCGACCCTCCCTTCAAATTAAGTGTTTTTGGGTCGATTTGATACCTG
Organism: Protea cynaroides; assembly: GCA_028583415.1. Lineage (NCBI taxonomy): Eukaryota > Viridiplantae > Streptophyta > Magnoliopsida > Proteales > Proteaceae > Protea > Protea cynaroides. The sequence continues at coordinate 60,735,495 of CM053275.1, read as the reverse complement.
GGATCTCGATCTCCTTTACGCCCTTGGTACATTTGACTCGACCATGACGGGTAAACCTGGTTCAAGGTGGTAAGACCGGGTTAGATTGACATGGGTCTTACAACTCCCCCCAACTTATAAAAATTTCATCCTCGAAATTGTACGTACCTTCTGAATCAAATAAGTAAGGGTATTGCTTTCGCATAGCATTCTCTTCTTCCCAAGTAACTTCTTCCGTGTCTCTATTTTTTCATGTGACCTTAACATAGTAGATATCTCTGTTGCGTAGACGTTGAACCTTTCGACTAGTGATTTCTGTTGGTGTTACTTCAAATGTCAAATCATCAGTCAATTCTGACAAATCCACTGTCAAAACATGCGTTGGGTCTTTGACATACTTCTTCAATAGGGAAATGTGAAATACGTCATGCACACTTGACATAGATGGTGGTAGTGCTAACTGATAAGCCAATTTTCCACGCTTAGCTAGAATTTCATATGGCCCGACATATCTTAGACTTAGTTTCCCTTTCTGTCCAAACCTTTTCAATCCTCGCATAGGCGATACTTTCAAAAATACTTTATCACCTACAGCGAACTCCAGATCTCTGCGTCGAGTATTTGCATATTGCTTCGGACGGTTCTGAGCCTTTCTCACTCTTTCCTTGATAATGTCGACCACTCGACAAGTCTCTTCAATAATTTCCGGTCCAACAATACTACGTTCGACACTTCCTGCCAAACAGTGCTTCATAAGGTGACATCTGTATAGTAGCCTGATAGCTATTGTTATAAGCGAACTCAATCAATGGTTACTTTTCATCCCATGATCCTTTGAAATAAATTACACATGCTCGTAGCATATCTTCTAGAATTTGAATTGTACGCTCTGACTGTCTGTCTGTCTGTGGGTGGAATGCGGTACTGAACTTCAGTGTTGTACCCATAGCCTTTTGTAATCCGTCCCAAAACTTGGAAGTAAATCGTGGATCTCTATCAGACACAATGCTTTCTGGTACACCGTGTAACTGAACAATATTATCCACATACAGCTTCGCTAACCTTTCCAGTGTATATTGAGGTCATATAGGTATGAAACGAGCTGTTTTAGTCAGACGGTCCACAATCACCCAAACTACGTCAACTACTAGAGGAGTCAATGGTAGCCCTGTGACGAAGTCCATAGTGATGCAGTCCCATTTCCATGCTGGTTCCGGTAATGGCTGTAACAGTCCTGCGGGTCTTTTTCGTTCAGCCTTTACTTTCTCACAATTTAGGCATTGAGACACGAACTTGGCTACATCTGCTTTCATTCCCCTCCACTAGTATAGTTTCTTTAGATCATGATACGTTTTTGTACTTCCAGGATGTATCGAATAGATGGTGGTATGGGCTTCCTTCATCAGTCGGTGTCTAATGTCTACACTTTCTGTTTCAGGTACACATATTCTTCTTTTGTATTTCAGTACTTTCTCGTCATCCAAGGTGAACTCAGGGTTAGTCCTACCTTTCTAGATATTTTCTTGTACTGTTTTTAAATAAGGATCTGCTTTGATAGCTGTCTTCACTTAACCCATTATGTCCGGTATAATCTTCAATGCCGCGTACATATTCAAAAACCGATGAATAAACCCTTGGTTGGCTGATCCATCCATTGTATCTATTACATACTGCTCGTTGCCATGATTGAATACCCTTCCGGTAGTACACATCGCTACAGTCGTGCTAACTTCTCCTTGTGATTTTATCATTGCCTTTCTGCTTAATGCATCTGCTACTACGTTCGCTTTTCCCGGATGATACTGGATATCACAATCATAGTCTTTCAATAGTTCCAGCCATCTTCTTTGTCTCATATTCAACTCCTTCTGATTAAATAGATAAGTAAGACTTTTATGGTCCGACTTAATCTGGAATTTCTCTCTGTATAGGTAATGTCTCCATATCTTGACCGCATGTACTACTGCCGCTAACTCCAAATCATGAGTGGGGTAATTTTTCTCATGTACCTTCAACTGTCTCGAGGCATACGCAGTTACTTGCTCTCCTTGCATAAACACACATCCTAATCCCAATCCCGACGCATCAGTGTATAAGGTAAATGTCTATCCTGGAATAGGAATAGTCAAAATCGGGTCAGATATCAATCTGGCTTTCAATGTCTGGAAGCTCTTCTCACATTTATCCGTCCACACAAACTTTTCACCTTTCTTAGTCAAACTGGTGAGAGGTACGACAATTCGAGAATAGTCTTCTACGAATCTCCGATAATAACCAGCTAGACCCAGAAAATTTCTGATTTCTGTAACGCTCTTTTGTGCTTCCCACTTCATAATAGCTTCGATCTTGCTGGGGTCCACTTTGATTCCTTTAGCGGATACTACATGGCCTAGGAAGTCGACTTCACTTAGCCAAAACTCGCACTTTGAAAATTTGGCATATAACTTCTCTTTCCTTAAACGTTGTAGGGCTGCATTTAGGTTCTTGATATGAGTTTCCTCGTCCTTCGAGTATACCAATATATCATCAATAAATACTATAACCGACGTATCCAACATATCGTGCAAAACTCGGTTCATAAGTTCCATGAACATTGCCGGTGCATTAGTTAATCCGAAAGACAACCAAAAATTCATAATGTCCATATCTGGTCCTGAATGCTATTTTCAGAATATCACCTTCTTTAATCTTCAGCTGATGATAGCCTGATCAGAGGTCGATCTTAGAAAATACTTTTGCTCCTTGTAACCGATCGAACAAGTCATCAATCTGAGGTAGTGGATAACGATTCTTGATTGTCAGCTTATTCAACTCTCGATACTCGATGAATAATCGAACGCTACCATCCTTCTTCTTTACGAACAACACCGGTGCCCCCCATGGAGATATACTGGGTCGAATATAACCCTTGTCCAGCAGTTCTTATAGTTGCACTTTTAATTCCTTCAGTTCAGTAGGAGCCATTCTATAAGGTGCTTTTGACACTGGTGCGGCTCCAGGTATAAGGTCTATCACAAACTCTGTGACTCGGTCGGGTGGTAATCCGGGTAGTTCCTCTAGAAATACGTCAGGGTAGTCTCGCACGACGTCAATGTCTTCCATTCATGGTGCTTCCTTGGTTAGGTTGACCACTGATACTAGATACCCGACTGCCCCCTTCTCAAGGCACTTCTTAGCCTTTAGTGCTGAAAGTATGAGCTTGCGTCTCCGGGGAAGTTTGGTTCCCGAGAAACTGAATTCTGCTCTTTCTTTGTCTTTGAACGTTAGCTTCTTTTCGATGCATAACAGATTTGCAGAATGCCGAGCTAACCAGTCCATTCCCAAAATGACATCAAAGTCTACCATCTCAAGTTGTATCAAGGTTGCATCTAAGGTCTTCTCTCCAATGATAACTGGACATGGTCCATAACCTTTCTCTAATTCCACTTCTAACCCCATCAGTGATCGTACAAGTAATTTGTAGTCTAATGTTTTGATGGGTAAGTTTATATTCTTTCCGAATGACACAGATATAAATGAATGAGTAGCTCCTGAATCAAAGAGTACTCTGGCGGGTGCGCCATTTATAGGTACGATACCTGTGATTTATTTTAACATAGTCTACATGCTCACACAGTGTAATTACAACTTCAAAAGTTTCGGTCATACCTGTGACCACATCGGGTGATGCGGCTGCATCCTCGGACGTAACAGCATATACCCGTCCCTGTTGGAATTGCTTCTTGGGCTTAGGGAACTCCCTTGCCATATGTCCCGGTTGGTTGCAGTTAAAACACTTCGGGCTTTTAGAATTTGGCTTGTTGAGGTTGAGCTGGTGAAGTAGTCTTGGTTGCAGCAGTAAAATTCTGAGGACGGAAAGACTTATATGTCATGTTATTGCCTCCGTTGTAAGAATTTTCGGCTGGCCTTTTGATGCCTCTGTTCTGAGTAAAATAACTCTCCTTTTGGCTCGATTCAATAACTCGGCTGGACAGCTTCATTATAAATTTTCTTTCTAAGCCCGACTGTTCTGATGTTTCCTCTCAGTCCCCTGACGAACCTACGGGTTTTGGTGTCTTCTTCTTGCATGCTAATTGTTGCGAAGAAAAACAGCTCTTCGTAGCGCTGTTGATAACCATCCACTGACATCTGCCCTTGATATAGACTCAGGAACTCCTTCTCCATCGAATCTCTGAAGCTCCATGGAAAATATTTCTCAAAAAAGGCTTCTTTATATATAGCCCAAGTTAGTAGGGTGTGCTTGGTCAGTAGATATGCCTTCGTGGATTTCCACCAATGATGTGCGTCGCCCTTGAGTATGAAAGTGGCACATAATACTTTCTCTTCCTCTGTTATACATCGAGTTTTCACATCTTGTGAGTACCAACTCGGTATTCCAACTTTTCTGTTTTACAGATGCTTCCTTCTTGCTACTGTACTATATCCTTGTATATTTGGATAACTACCCAACTTATAGATAATACCCTATATTATTTCATTATTAAAATAATTTTTTTTTGGTCTTCTCTTTCTGTTTGAGTATATATATATGGTTCCACCTTTTATATGTATATTATTGTCTTGTTTAAGTTCTGTCTCAACCAACACAAGTGCTTATGGTGTGTTTGTATTAAAGCTTTTAATTTATCCTAACTCAGTTCATGGACTCCAGTGGTAGTGTTCAGGTTTAATGGGTAAGGCCTAGGAGAATGGGGTGATGAACCGCTAATAAACCAACGGTTCAACCAGGATCCCCCCGTTATCTAAACTTACACACATCCGTAATCATAATCAGAGTAAATACACAATAGCGGAAGTCTTATAATAAGAAGAACTGAGAATCTATGTGATATTAAAATTTAAATAATAATTTATTCGGTTTCAACTGAGACATAAATATTTAAATACCAAATACATGTCTTAATAAATCTAAATAAAGAAACCTATAAAATATCTAATCAAATAAACACGAGTTGCACTCGCAAGAGGAGTCGTGTGTATCCACTTCAGCTCCAGCTTCCATTGCTGCCACGTTCCCGTACGTAGACGCATTCATATAATCTTCAACGGTATAACCTGCATCATCAACTAAAAATATTTGACGTCGAGGGGTAAGCACACATCACGGCTCAGTGAGTAGCCAAAACAATGCAACAATACATATGCATGCAATCAATTTATATCTTTGGTCCGGTTTAAAGTTTACAGTATGCAATATAAAGGTTTAGGTAGCCAATGGTCGCGTTTATTGACCCCGTCTCTATCAACAACTGTGTGACATCACCCGAAGATCACGTTTATCATCGACTCACATGCACCCAACCATGAACAGTATATAACAAAGGTTAACGTTTATTGCTATACATTGCCATACCAACACGTAAGCCCCTGTTAGCGAGGGCTGCAAACTGGGCTCGCAACTAACCAATCCTAATGCCAAAAGTGAATCCAAGGCCTCACCCCAGCATCCCTCAGAATGTCCATAGAAATAGAGCTAAGGCCCCCCGGTAGAGTCAGAGACTACAAGGACCGAGACCACCTCCCCTGATACTCTACAACATAATAGTTCTGCTAAAGTAATGGCGATACGATGATGCCAATGCACAAGACTTGAGTTCGAGATAAAGCTAAAGTGCTGAGACCCGCCAAAGGTTAACGTTTATTGACGTTCTCATCACACCTCCCCTGATACTCGCTCGCATCAAGTACACCAACCACACACATACAATCACATGCCTATTCCTATCATCATCATCATCATCATGTTTTAAACAATAAAGTAAATATGCATGAACAAGTAATAGAAATATTGGATGACATGTTTTATGCACATTACAAACATATTCGCATAGAATCAAGCATGGAATATGTTTGTAATGTGCATACAACATGTCATCCAATATTTCTTCTTCTTCTTCTTCTTTTTTTTTCTTCTCTTCTCTTTCTGTCAATTCAATTAGAGTTGTGAAAGGAGTGAAAGTGGCTTAGGGACGTCTTTTAAATAGAGTAGGAACATCCTAAAATAAGTGCCTTTGAGATTAAGAAAGAATCCCAATAGAAAATTAGGAAATTTCCTAATTCTATTTCTTACGGTAACCGAGGGTCGATGGGAGGGTCGATGATCCCGTCGACCCTAGGGTTCTAAGCTGCCCTCCCTACAAAAATGAGGGTCTGACTTTCTGCTTTGGGAGGTCCGACCCTACTTAGCGGGGTATGCGACCCTCCCTTCAAATTAAGTATTTTTGCATCGATTTGATACCTGTGATCTCGATCTCCTTCACGCCCTTGGTCCATTTGACTCGACCATGACGGGTAAACCTGGTTCAAGGTGGTAAGACTGGGTTAGATTGACACGGGTCTTACATTCTCTCCGTATAGGTACTGTCTCCATATCTTGACAGCATGTACTACTGCTGCTAACTCCTAATCATGAGTGGGATAATTTTTCTCATGTGTCTTCAACTGCCTCGAGGCATAAGCAATTACTTGTTCTCCTTGCATAAGCACACATCCTAATCCCAATCCTGACGCATCCGTGTACAAGGTAAATGGCTGTCCGGGAACGAGAATAGTCAAAATCGGAGCGGATATCAATCTGGTCTTCAATGTCTGGAAGCTCTTCTCACATTTATCCATCCACACAAACTTTTCACCTTTCTTATACAGACAGGTGAGAGGTTCGGCAATCTGGGAATAGTCTTCCACAAATCTTCGATAATAACCAGCGAGACGCAGAAAACTTCTGATTTCTGCAATGCTCTTTGGTGCTTCCCTCTTTACAATAGCTTTGATTTTGCTGGGATCCACTTTGATTCCTTCAGCGGACATTACATGGCCTAGGAAGGCGACTTCACTTAGCCAAAACTCACATTTGGTAAATTTGGCATATAGCTTATCTTTCCTTAAACGTTGTAGGGTGGTGTTTAGGTTCTTAATATGGATTTCTTTGTCCGTGGAATATACCAATATATCATCAATAAATACAATAACCGATGCATCCAACATATCGTGGAAAACCCGGTTCCTAAGTTCCATGAAAGTTACTGGTGTGTTTGTTAATCCAAAAGACATGACCAAGAATTCATAATGTCCATACCTGGTCCTCAAAGTTGTCTTAGGAATATCACCAGCTTTAATCTTCAACTGATGGTAGCCTGACCGAAGATCGATCTTAGAAAATACTTTTGCTCCTTGCAACTGATCGAACAAGTCATCGATCCGAGGTAATGGATATCGATTCTTGATTGTCAGTTTATTCAGCTCCCGATAGTCGATACATAATCGAACGCTACCGTCCTTCTTCTTTACGAACAATACTGGTGCTCCCCATGGTGATATACTGGGTCGAATATAACCCTTGTCCAGCAGTTCCTATAGTGCACTTTCAATTCATTCAGTTCAGTAGGAGCCATTCTATAAGGTGCTTTTGATACTGGTGCAGCTCCAGGTATAAGATCTATCACAAACTCTGTGGCTCGGTCGGGTGGTAATCCTAGTAGTTCCTTAGGAAACACGTCGGGGTAGTCCCACACGACATCAATATCTTCCATCTATGCAGCTTCCTTGGTGAGGTCGACCATTGATACTAGATACCCGACTGCCCCCTTCTCAAGGCACTTCTTAGCCTTTAGTGCTGAGAGTATGAGCTTGCGTTTACGAGGAAGTTTGGTTCCCGCAAAACTGAATTCTGCACCTTCTTTGTCTTTAGATGTTAGTTTCTTTTCGACGTATAGTAGGTTCGCAAAATGCCGAGCTAACCAGTCCATTCCCAAGATGACGTCAAAGTCTGCCATCCCAAGTTGGATCAAGGTTGCATCTAAGGTTTTCTCGCCAATGAGAACTGGACATGTCCCATAACCTTTCTCTAACTCCACTTCTAACCCCATCGGTGACCGTACAAGTAGTTTTAGTCCAATGTTTTGATGGGTAGGTTCAGCTTCTTTCCAAATGACACAGATATAAAGGAATGAGTAGCTCCTGAATCAAAGAGTACTCTGGCGGGTATGCCATTTATAGATATGATACCTGTGATTTATTTTACTTAGTCTACATGCTCATACAATGTAATACAACTTTAAAGGTTTCGGTCATACTTGTGACCCCATCGGGTGATGCGACAGCAACCTCGGATGTAACAGCATATACTCGTCCTTGATGTAAGTGCTTCTTGGGCTTAGGACACTCCCTTGCCATATGTCCCGTTTGGCTGCAGTTATAACATCTCAGACCTTCAGAATTTGGCTTTGGCTGTTGTTGAGTTACTGGGGTAGTCTTGGATGCAGCAGTAAAGCCTCGAGCACGGAAGGGTTTAAATGCCTTGTTGTTACCTCCGTTATAAGCATTTTTGGCTGGCCTTTTTATGCCTTTATTCTATGTAAAATAACTTTCCTTCTGGCACGATTCTATAACTCAAGCAATTTGGACAGCTTCATTGTATATCTTCTTTTCCAAACCCAGAACGTGCTCTCTGATGCTTCCTCTAAGTCCCGTGACAAACCTATGGGTCTTATTGTCTTCTTCTTGCATACTAAGTGGTGCAAAGAAAAACAGCTCCTCATAACGCTGTTGATATAAACTCAGGAACTCCTTCTCTACAGAATATCTGAAGCTTCGGGGAAAATACTTCTCAAAGAAAGCTTCTTTATAAATAGCCCAAGTCAATAGGGCGTGCTTGGTCAATAGATAGGCCTTGGTAGATTTCCACCAATGATGTGCATCTCCTTTTAGCATGAAGGTGGCACATACTACCTTTTCTTCTTCTGTAATAGTCATCATAAGAAAATTTCTCTCCATCTCGTCTATCTAATGTACTGGCCGTAAAGGATTAGACGGTTTACCGTTAAACTCCTTGGGCTTCATCTTCAAGAATCTCTCAACTAGTCGAGAGTGATCCATCTAATTTTAGGGGTATGCCCCAAACATAGGTTGTGGATACTGATAATTAACCTGAGTTGCTTCCGGACCTGGTACTGGAATCTGTGCAGCTGGTGGTTGAGGTGTTTGAGGTGCTGGGTGGTTACCTACCGGTGCTGAACTGGCTTGTCCAGTCGTCATTGGTGTAGCATGTGCGGCCTGGAACATAATCCCCATTGCCACTTGCATTTGAGCCTGTACATGTTGCATTTGTTGCAGCTGCTGTGCTAGGTTCATAACTACGGTTGCTAGCTCCGGTGGTGGAGGTGGCAAGTTTATAGGATTTGCCTGACTTGGATTTACTAGTGGTGCAACCTGCGGATCACCCTGCGCCTATATATTTTCTTGACTAGTTTCATCAACAGGTGGTGGTGGTGGAGCTGTATTTCGGCTCTTCCTGGTTACTCTACGCCCAGACATATTTCTCCTGAAAATGGGGGTGCCTGAAAATCATCAAAATACGTGAGACAATCATTTATACTTCATGTAGGCACACTAAGAGATATAAAATTTCAAAAATTTCAGCTCATTCTACGAAAAACACTATTTTTCTATCTAGAGTCGATGGTGGGGGTCGATGGTATGTCCGACCCTCAGTATCCGACCGTAGGAATAACCTGTTCTTCCCGAGAGCCAAGGGTCGATGGGTGTCCGACCCCCAAGTGCGATCCCTGGTTTACTGTCAAGTTCCTGAAAGCTGGGGGTCGATATGGTGGTCGATGGATATCCGACCCCCAGGTGCGACCCCTGATTTTCTGTCAGATCCCCGAGAGCTGGGGGTCGATATGGGGGTCGGTATGGGGGTCGATGATCCTAGTCGAATTGTCTGACCCCCAGACCAAAAATCAAATTTTTAAGGCCCGATTCTGGGTTCATTTCCCATTATTTCTTCCCCGTTTTGACTCGTCTCCCACCTCTGAGTTGCTATAGTGCCACTCCGCTATATTGGTCAATTTGGGTCCGTGTTTCGACATCCACATCATTCCTACCGGTATGTTTTCTCATTTTTTACCTGTTTTTAGGTTTCCATTTCTAGGTTTTCACCCGTTTAACTTGTATTTTTCAAATTAAACTTTTTCCAACCGTAAAAATTCGATTTTTATTGCGGGCTTTTGTTATTGGTGTCTCGAGGAATGAAAGCCCTCAAAAATTTTTGAGTTTCATTGGTTGGTTATCGAGAAACTTGGATTTTTGCTCTTTTTGGCCAAATTTGTTGAAATTTTTTATTTCTCGCAATTTCCTCAAATTGGATCCCATTAGTTGGAATTTCCTACTGGGTGAGTGTTGTAGGATATGTTAGAACCTACGTAAGTCATCTTGCCCACGTGTATGGGTGACAAGTGAGGCTTTTGGCCCACTTACGTCGTTATAATGTCGAAATTTTGGCTTTTTCTACCCTACTAACATGCTTAGCTGTTCTCTTTCTTATTTGCAGATATCATGGCCCGTACCAAAGTACCTAGAGTTCTTGATCCCCTTCGTTTCCGCTCTAATGAAGCCAAGGCATAGTATGCCCACTACGCGCGTAAGAAAGTGGAGGGTGGTGTATGGTGAACTTGGTTAAGTTGGCCCTGTTCAATGTAGAGAGGACGTTTGGTGATATGGGCTAGCTCCCAGTCATCACTTACGACGCATGCACCCATCCGGATTTAGTACGCCAATTTTATTGTAACCTCCCGGAGGTGGGGGATTATAATGATGTCGAGAGGGGTCATGAGCTGCGCATCACAAGCTATGTCAAAGGGGTGAACATTTCATTCGATTATCGGCAGCTGGCCGACCTACTGGGCATTTCCTGTGATGGCCCCATGGTTTTCTGTGCTCTGGGAGAGCCCCAGTTCTTCTCTTTACAGATGAGGACCGAAATTGATAATCAGCTCCTACGACCTGATTGTTGGCAGACGAGGGCATGCTATATGCGTCCAGCTCCACGGGTATACTGCAAGATTATTCAGCATAACCTGATCCCACAGAGTGGCCATTATGAGAGGGTTTCCCAGTTGACCCAGTATCTTTTGTACAACATTTGCACTAGATAGCCCGTCTGCCTTCCTTACATCATTACACGCACTATGATCACTGCTACGTTACCCAGTCACACTAGCAACCTTCCGTACAGACGTATGATCACTATGCTGCTTACCCGCCTGGGGGTTGATTTAGTGGATGAGATGATTCAGGAGAAAACCTTTTCGTCACATCTAGATTGGGAGGCTATTTGCAAGATGGGCATGCGGGATGCCCAGGTCAGTGATGAGGAGAGGAACGTGATGGTGCACTCTCACACTCGCGTAGAGATAGCTGACGCTGAGGCAGCTGCCGCCGCTACTGGAGTTCATGCGGAGCTTGCTGATGATGATGACCGCATGTACATGGATGTAAACTCGATACTACCACCTTCACCTACGCATGCGGTTGGAGCTGGTACTTCATATGCGGCGGGTCCTTCTCATGAGGCTGGTCCTTCTCATGCGGCTGGTCCTTCACACCCACCTTCTGATATAATGGAGACGTTGCCTGAAATCAGAGAGGCTAGCGAGATCGATCCGGGATGGAGGGTTACTGCGCCGCATGTGAGATAGATGAGCTCATAGCGCCCAGCGTACATCGGACATGAGGATGGGAGGTTACTAGACGCCCGGGAGAGTGGATGAGCTACTAGGCGCCCAACGTACATCGCATGGGTGGGAGAGTTACTAGATGCTCAACGCCGGACTGATCGTGGTAGCCGATCTTACAGTGTCCGATGACCCGACCGGATAGCCGTTGCTGGTCTCGTTGTGTTATGACGAGTCGTGGGCACCGCCTCCTCCTTCCCTCCAGCTTCATGTTGTTCTTTTCTTCTGTACTACGTAACTGTACTCGGTTGTGGACTATACTCTGCTTTAGCTATGTATGTATGTTTGTTTCCCTCTCATTGTATGTAAAATTGTTTCTTCCTTTAATAGATGCATTATTGTCTTTTCAAATTTGGTCACAAACATCACTTGTGCTTATAGTGTGTTAATATTACAGTTTTTACTTTTATCCTATCTCAGTTCACAATTCATCGTAAGGGTATGCTAGTTTAGCGGACACGGTCTGAGACGCTCTGATACCAAGTTGTCACACCCCAATTCCGCACACATTAAAATGGTGTAATGAACCGCTAGCAAACCAACGGTTCAACCAGGAACTCGTACAGATGGTATCCGACTGATCTAAACCTCATACATCCACATTCATAATCAGAGTAAATACACAATAGCGGAAGTCTTATAGTAAAATGAACTAAGAATCTACTGTGATATTAATATTTAAATAGGAAATTATTCTGTATCAACTAATACATAAATAAATATCAAATACATGTCCTTAATAAATTTAAATAAATAAATCTAGAATAAAAAACATCTAATCGAATACACATGAGTCGCACTCGCAAGAGGAGTCATGTGTATCCAATGCATCTTCCACTTTCATCACCGCCACGTTCCCGTAAACTGGAGCATTTATATAATCTTCGACGGTAATACCTGCATCATCAACTAAAAATATTCGACATCGAGGGGTGAGCACACAGCATGGCTAAGTGAGCAAACAAAACAATGCAACAATACATATGCATGCAGTCAAATCATATCTTTGGTCCGGTTTAATGTTTGCAATGTGCTATAGAAAGGATAGGTGGCCGCCGCACCTCTATACACGACTGTGTGGAAACGCCCAATGAAAACGGCACCATCGCCCCACATGCACCCAGAAATGGCACAATATACACCCCATGAAAAACGGTCATGGCTGTACCAGTTGATACCATACCAATAAATAAACCCCTACTGGCTAGGGTTGCAAACTAGGCTCGCAACTAACCAAACCTAATGCCAAATAGTGTATCCAAGGCCTCACCCCAGCATCCCTCAGAACATCCATAGAGATAGAACTAAGGCCCCCCGGTAGAGTCAGAGACTACATGGACCATGACCACCTCCCCTGATACTCTACGACATAATAGTTCTGCTAAGGTAGTGGCGATACGACGACGTCAATGGACATGACCTGAATAGGCTATGGCACAATATACCCCGATGAAAACGGCATCGAAGTACCGGTTGATACCATCCCTACCCGCACCATATACACTGTCCAAACACAAACATTCACATGCTTATTCCTGTCATCATCATCATCATCATGTAATAAATAATATGCATGAACAAATAATAGAAATATTGGATGACATGATGAATGCACATACAAACATACACGCATAGAATCAATATGTCATTGGACTCAAGAAATAAAATAGTTTATTATTAACCAATTAGTTTAGGCCTTGTTCCCTCGCCTTAGCTTGTTAATAGATCCTATTCCAAGCTTTAGAATCACCTTTATATTGTTATTATATTGCTAGAATACCTAACAAAGTCGATAGAACTTAATTAGAATTTATTCTGAATTTAAAAACCATGCTGTTAACTGGGGGTTGGAGGTAGGGCCAGAGTAATGATCGACCCCTGATGCGACCACCCCTATTCTGGACTTCCCGAACACTGGGGGTCGATGCTCAGGGTCTGGTAGGGTCAATTGGCCATCGACCCCCCATGCGACCCCTGTAGGTTTTGTTGATTTTTCTGCTTTCAGTCCATTCTTCGTGTTTGGGGGTCCTATGGCTTGCTACTACAGTCCATATTACACATGTTCTATGGCCTAGAACCATGATTCATTCACCTAAATGGCTTTCATGACTTCCCCATTGTTTTCCATGAAAACCTAACCATGGGTTGATGGTTTGGGATTCTCCGAGATCATACTCTCTTCATTATCTAACCTAAGGTCTGTAGAAACTCATGGAATTAGTATCCATACCTGAGAAGAATACTCCTTCTCTGCAACTCTTCTCCTTTTTGTTTTCTTCTTTTCCTTGCTTTTCTTTTCTTCTCTTCCTTCTCTTCTCCTTCTCTCAATTCAATTAGGGTTGTAAAAGGAGTGAAAGAGGCTTAGGGACGTCCTATTTATAGAGTACAAACTCCTAAAATAAGTCCCATTGAGATTTCGAATGTGTCCAACCAAAATTAAGAAACATTCCTAATTTCTGTTTCTGGCGGCAACTGGGGGTCGATGAGGGGGTCAATGATCCCGTCGACCCCTGGTTCCTATAGTGTCCAACCCCCTCTGTAAAACTGGAGGTCTGACCTTCTGTCTTGGGGGGTCCGACCCTCCCTTGCTGGGTATGTGACCCTCCCCTTAATTTAAGTGTTTTTGGGTCGATTTAATACCTGGGATCATGTTCTCCTTCACGCCCTTGGTCCATTTTGCTCAACCATGATGGGTAAACCTGGTTCAAGGTGGTATGACCGGATTAGTTTGATACAGGTCTTCCACACTGGGCCTCTCTAATCTCATGCAGCAACCCCATCACGTCATTAGATGGTGAGTACGAAGGACCAGCTGTGTGTGAAGGAAACCGAGATGGGCCAGCTCTAGTGGAATGCAGTGGCGTTGGAGGAGGTATGGTGTCTACATCCATTAACTTATGATCATCATCCTCAGCATCACCCCCATGGACCCCTGCTGCTGTTGCTGCCTCAGCATCTGCTATCTCTACCCAGGTACAGGGACGCACCAAAGCGTTCCTCTCATCGTCACTAACCTGTGCATCTCGCAATCCCATCCTGCAGATGGCCTCCCAGTCCATGTCAGAAGAGAAAATATCCTCATGAATCCTCTCATCCAATGAGTTGACCTGTAGGCATGTGAGAAGAGTAGTGATTAGACATCCGTAGGGTGGGTTGCCTATCTGACCAGGCGTCGTAACATGGATCATCGCCCGGATAATAATGTATGGAAGGCAGACCGGCCGCCTAGTGCAAATGCAGTACAAGAGATACTGGGCCAACTGAGAAATCCTACCATAATGCCCACTCTGGGAAATCAGGTTGTGTTGAATGATCTTGTAGTACATCCGAGGCTCTGGCCATAGGTTGATTGCATTCATCTCCCAGCAATCACCTCTAAGAAGCTGGCTATCAATCTCAGCACGCATCATCAAGGATAGGAACTGGGGTTCCTTAGCAGCACAGTACACCAAGGGACCATCATTTGATATACCCAGGAGATCAGCCAATTCCTAGCAGTTAAAAGAAACTTCCACCACTTTCAAATAGCTGGTGATCCTAATCTCCCTACCCCTGTCTGTATCATTGCGATCACCCATTAACCTGGAGGTTGCAATAGAAATGCTTCACCAAAGCAGGACAGCTACAAGCCTCATATGTGATTATAGGAAGCCAACCCATGTCACCGAAGGCACCCTCTACGTTAAACAAGGCTAGACTAGTAAAGTTTACACAGCGACCCCCTTCCACCTTCTTACGCTCATAATGAGCATACTTAGCCTCTACCTCGTTAGAGCAGAAACGAATGGGATCACGAGCTCAGGGAACCTTACGAGCCATGCTATCTGCAAAGACAGAGAAAAATAAACAAGATATTAGATATGGTGAAAAACTCAAAATTTTGACATTATAACGGTATGATTTGGCCAAAAGCCTCACTTTTCACCCAAATAGCTGGGTAGGAGGACTTACATATGTTCCAAACCTTCTTGCAAAGCTCATACAGTTGGAAATTTAAACTAAGAAGATCGAATTTGAAGAAATTTCAACAAATTGGAAAAATCCCAAAAATTAGGTCAAAAGAGGAAAATTTCAAGTTTCTCAAAAACCAACCGATGAAACTCAAATTTTCTTGAGGGCTTTCATCCATTGGGTGGCCAATAGCAAAAGCCCCCAATAAAAATCAATTTTTTACGATTAAAAATAGTTTAATTTGAAGAAAACGATGTAAATGAAGAAAAACCTAGTTTTAAAAGCCTAAGAATGAGAAATAGTAGAGAGCATACATGAAGGAAAGGAACGGAAGTCATAAATGGAAGAAATAATCACCAAACACTAGGGGTCGATACTGTAGCAACTCAGGGGAAGAGAGTTGAGTTGGAGGAAAGAAGAAAGAGTAAGAAATGACTCCAAAATCGGGTTTAAAAACCTAATTTTGGGTCGTGCGGTCGCAAAATTCAACAAAATATGCGACCCTACGACCGACCCTACCATCGACCCTAGGCTCTCGGTGATCTGACAGACATCGTGTGGTCGGACCTAGGGTAGGATATTTAGGACATATACCGACCCTATGATCGACCCTAGGCTCTCGGTGAGCTGACAGGGTTTTGTGAGGTCGTATACCCTGGGGTCGAACATAGAGCAACCCTACCATCGACCCTATGATGGAAAATACAGTATTTTGTCTGAATGACTTGGAAATTGGAATTTTTATCATGATGACAGTTAATGAGGAAGAAAAAGTACTGTGCACCACATTTATGCTTAAGGGCGATGCACACCACTGGTGGAAGCCTACCCGGACATATCTATTAACAAAGCAAACCCAATTGACCTAGGCTATCCATAAAGAGGCATTCTTTGAGAAATACTTTCCCAGAAGTTTCAGAGATGCTATGGAGACTGAGTTCCTCAGTTTATATCAGGGACAGATGACTGTGGATGCATACCAACAGCGTTATGAAAAGTTGTTTTTCTTTGCACCCTCTAGCATGTAAGAGGAAAATACTAAGACCCAAAGGTTCATCATGGGACTTAGGGGAATCATTCGTGAGCATGTTCTGGGACTAGAAAAGAAATTTTACAATGAAGCAATACAAATTGCTCGAGTGTTAGAGTCGAGCCAGAGGGAGAGCTACTTTGCTCAGAATAGAGGTATCAAAAGGCCTAACGGAAATTCATACAACGGAGGGAACACAAAGATATTTAAACCCTTCCATACTCAAGGCTTTAATGATGCAGCCAAGACTACTCCAACAGCCCAGCAGCAACAAAAGAAATATAATGAAGGAGTAAAATGCTTTAACTGTAATCAAATAGGACATTATTCAAGGGAGCGTCCTAAGCCCAGGAAGCAGCTACATCAAGGAAAGGATTATGCAGTTACATCTGAGGATACTGCCGCATCGCCTGATGTGGTCACAGGTATGACTTGAACCTTTTATTTTGTATTACCTTGTGTGAGCATGTAGACTAAATTAAAATAAATCACAAGTATCGTACTTATTAATGGCATACCTACTAGAGTACTCTTTGATATTGGACCTACTCATTCTTTTATATCTATGTCACTTAGAAAGAAGTTAAATCTACCCCTCAGATCTTTAGACTATAAATTGCTTGTACGATCGTCTATGGGATTATAAGTGAAATTAGAAAAAGATTATGGACCATGTCCAGTTCTTATCGGTGAGAAGATTTTGGATGCAACCCTGATTCAACTCGAAATGCCGGACTTTGACGTTATCTTAGGAATGGATTGGTTAGCTCAGCATTCTGCAAACCTGTTATGTGCAAAAAAGAAGCTGACATTTAATGACAAGAAAGGAGCAGAGTTTAGTTTTGTGGGAACCAAACTTCCTCGTAAACGAAAATTCATCCTCTCTGCATTAAAGGCTAGAAAATGCCTCGAGGAAGGAGGAGTTGGATATCTAGTATCCGTGGTTGATCTCACCAAGGAAGTACCACGAATGGAGGATATTGATGTTGTGCGTGACTTTCCAGATGTATTTCCTGAGGAACTACCAGGACTACCACCCGATCGAGCGACAGAGTTCGTTATAGACCTTATATCCAGAGCCGCGCCAGTATCTAAAGCACCCTATCGAATGGCTCCTACTGAACTGAAGGAATTAAAGGTACAGTTACAGGAATTACTGGACAAGGTTTATATCAGACCTATCATATCACCATGGGGAGCACCCGTATTGTTTGTGAAGAAGAAGGACAGTAGCGTTTGACTGTGTATAGACTATCAGGAATTGAATAAGCTTACAATCAAGAATCAGTACCCGTTGCCTCGGATTGATGACTTGTTCGATCAGTTGCAAGGTGCCAAGGTGTTCTCCAAGATTGATCTTTGGTCAGGATATCACCAGTTGAAGATTAAAAAGGTGATATTTCAAAGACAGCATTCAGAACAAGATATGGACATTATTAATCTTTAGTCATGTCTTTTAGATTAACTAACGCACCCACAACTTTTATACAACTCATGAATCGGGTATTCCATGATATGTTGGATACGTCAGTCATTATGTTTATTGATGATATATTGGTCTACTCCAAGGACAAGGAAACTCATCTCATGAATCTAAGAGCCACTTTGCTGTGACTGAGAACAGAGAAGCTTTACGCCAAATTTACAAAGTGTGAGTTTTGGCTAAATGAGGTCACTTTCTTAGGCCATGTTGCATCCGCTGAAGGAATTAAAGTGGATCCTAGCAAGATTGAAGCCATTGTGGGAAGCACCTAAGAGTGTTGCAGAAATTAGAAGTTTCCTAGGTCTAGCTGGGTATTATCGACGATTCGTAGAAGACTATTCTACAATTGTTGCACCTCTCACCAGTTTGACTAAGAAAGGAGAAAAAATTGTTTGGACCAACAAATGTGAGAAAAGTTTCTAAACATTGATGGCTAGATTGATATCTGCTCCCATCTTGACTATTCCTATTCCAGGATAACCATATAGCTTGTACACTGATACATCTGGATTGGGTTTAGGATGTGTACTTATGCAATGAGAACAAGTAGTTACGTATGCCTCAAGACAACTGAAGACACATGAAAAGAACTATCCCACTCATGACTTGGAATTAGCAGCAGTAGTACATGCTGTCAAGATATGGAGGCATTATTTGTACAGAGAGAAATTTCAGATTAAATCAGATCATAAGAGTCTCACTTATCTTTTTAATCAGAAGTAGTTGAACATGAGACAATGAAGATGGCTGGAATTATTGAAGGATTATGATTGTGATATCCAGTATCCTCTAGAAAAGGCTAATATAGTGCTGATGCACTAAGCAGAAAAGAAATGATAAAATCGCAAGGAGAGGTTAGCACGACTGCAGCAATGTGTGTTACAGGAAAAGTATTCAATCATGGTAATGAGAAGTTCATGATAGATGCACCGGGTGGATCAACCAAACAAGGGTTTATTCATCAGTTTTCAAATATGTTCACAACATTAAAGATTGTACCTGATATAATTGATGAAGTGAAAGCCGCTCTTAAGTCAGATCCTTATCTGAGAACGGTACAAGAAGACATCAAAAAAGGTAGGACTATTCCTGAGTTTACCTTGGACGATGAAAAGGTATTGAAGTACAAATGAAGAGTATGTGTTATTGAAATTGAAAACTTGGACATTAGACAGAGACTAATGAAGGAAGCTCACACCACTGCTTATTTGGTACATCCTGGAAGTACAAAGATGTATCATGATTTGAAGAAATATGTTGGTGGAGGGGAATGAAAGCAGATGTAGCTAAATTCGTGTCTCAATGCCTAAATTGTCAGAGGGTAAAGGTTGAACTGCAAAGACCTGCAGGATTGTTGCAGCCACTACCAAAACCAGCATGGAAATGGGACTGCATCACTATGGACTTCGTCACCGGGTTACCACTGACTCCCTGAGTAGTTGACGTGGTCTGGGTAATTGTAGATCGTCTGACTAAGACAGCTCGCTTTATAGATATACAACCACAGTATACCCTAGAGAGGTTAGCCAAGCTATATGTGGATAATATTGTCATATTACATGGAGTACCTGAAAGTATTGTGTCCAATAGAGACCCACGCTTTACCTCAAAGTTTTGGGAAGAATTACAGAAGGCTATGGGTACAACGTTGAAATTCAGTACTGCATTCCATCCTCAGACAGATGGACAGTCAGAGCGTACCATTCAGATTTTAGTAGACATGCATCGAGCCTGTGTTATTGATTTCAAAGGATCATGAGATGAGAAACTACTATTGATCAAGTTCGCCTATAACAACAGCTATCAGGCTACTATACAAATGTCACCCTATGAAGCACTGTATGGTAGGAAGTGTCAAACTCCTTTGTTTTTTAATGAAGTTGGTGAACAGAGTATTTTTGGACCAGAATTTGTTGAAGAGACTTGTCGTGTAGTCGACATTATTAAGGAAAGAGTTAGAACGGCTCAGAATCGTCAGAAACAGTATGCAGATACTCGACGTCGAGACCTTGAATTTGTCGTAGGTGATTAGGTATTCTTGAAAGTATCACCTATGCGAGGTTTAAAATGATTCAGACAGAAAGGGTTGCTAAGTCTGAGTTATGTCGGGCCATATGAGATTCAAGCTAAACGTGGAAAAGTGGCTTATCAGTTAGCACTACCACTATCTATGACAAGTGTGCATGTTGTATTTCAAATCTTATTATTGAGGAAGTACGTCAGAGATCCAACACACGTTTTGACAGCTGATCCACCAGATCTAACTAATGATTTGACATTCAAAGTAGCACCAATTGAAATCACCAGCTGAAAGGTTCAACGTCTACGCAACCGTGGCATTTATTATGTTAACGTCACCTGGAGGAGCCGAGATATAGAAGAGATCACATGGGAAGAAGAAAATGCTATGCGAAAGCAATATCCTCACCTTTTCGACTCGAAAGGTATGTGTAAATTTCAAGGATGAAATTTCTAATAAGAGGGGGGAGTTGTAAGACCCGTATCGAACTAACCGGTCTTTCCACCTTGTACCAGGTCTACCTATCATGGTCGAGCCAAGTGAACCAAGTGCGTGAAGAAACCACAAGACCAGGTATGAAATTTAACTCAAAAATAGTCAAATATGAGTGTGTGGTCGCATGCCTAAATAGGTATGACTGACCCCACCTCAAAAGAGTCCAACCCATGACTTTTGGTCTTGTGGTCGGATGTTTTAAAAAAGTAGGGTCGATGGATTCTGCGACCCCACGGAAACAGTCAGAAACCAAATTTAGGAAACCTTCCAATTTGAAGGGGGGTCTTTCCTAAACTCAATAGGGCATATTATGAAGGGTTTTCCTCTACAAATAGGATGTCCCTTAGCCTCTTTCACTACTTTAAAACCCTAATTGAGAGTGAGAGAAAGAGTAGAGAAGGAAGGGAAGGAAAATTGAAGAAGAAGACCAAGGAAGAGGAAAGTTTAGAGAAAAATCTGAATCTCAGCCAACCTAAGGTAAAAACCTAACCCCCTACAAGAATTAAGAGCCTAGAATAGTTCATGAAGAAGATAGGATTAAGAGAAACCCAAATCATCCATCAATGGATAAATTCTAAGAGAATTCATGGAGAAAATCATTGTGGACAGTGGGTAGTGTATAAAAATTATAGTTTTGAGCCATAGAGCAATCATAGGAAGCACCATGATGGTAAGCCAAAGGATTCAAACACGAAGGAATGACTTAAGAGTGAAAGGTTAACCATGACACGTATGGTCGCACGTAAGGTTGCATCATATCCGACCCCACGAGACCCACATGTTCGACCACATGCCCTCGGGAAGTTCCAGGGAAGGTGTGGTCGCACGTAGGATTGAAGTATGTCTGACCCCACCTGCGACCCTACACCCTGTAGTCGTCGAAACTGAGACCCCAGGTGCTACCCCACCTACGACCCCTCAGCTTCTATTAGTCTAAACTTTAGGAAATTAATTCTAATTAAAATCTATCCAACTTGATTAGTTTTTTCAGTGATTTAAAAGTGATTCATAAATCTTGGACGAGGATCTACGATCAACCAAAGGTGAGGGAACAAGACCTAAACTAATTGGCTAATAATAAACTGTTTTTGATTAATGAGTCTAATGCCAAGAATAATTCTATGCTTGTATGCATGTATTGTGCATTTCTCATGTCATCCAATATTCCTGCTACTAATGTTTATGCATATTTAATTCTGTTTATTTATAACATGATGATGATGATGATGCTAGGAATAGGCAGGTGAATGTATGTGTGTTCTTGGTGTGTTGGATGAGAATGGAGCATCAGGGGGAGGACATGGCATGGTGGTCTTCGACCTCGTCACCAGACTCTAGCTCTATTTCTACTCAAGTCTTGCCTACTCACATCATCGTATCGTTATTACCTTAGCAGAACTATTATGTCGTAGGGCATCAGGAGAGGTGGTCTCAGACCGTGTAGTCTCTGACTCTGTCGGGGGGCCTTTACTCTATCTCTATGGATGTGTTGAGGGATGCTGGGGTGAGTCCTTGGATACACTATTTGGCATTAGGATTGGTTAGTTGCGAGCCCAGTTTGCAAGCCCTCGCCAATAGGGGCTTACGTGTTGGTATGGGTAGGGCATCAGGGGAAGTGTGATGCGGTGCAGTCCTAAGCACTTTAGCTCTATCCCTATTCCATGGTGGGTGCATATGGGATGGTAATTGTGTTTGATCCATTGGGCAGCTTCACACACTCGTGTATAGAGGTGCGGCGGCCACCTATCCTTTCTATTGCACATTGCAAACTTATGAACCAGACCAACGATATGAATTGAACGCATGCATATGTTTGTTGCATTGTTTTGTTTGCTCATTTAGTCGTGATTTATGCTCACCCTTTGGACGTCGAATATTTTTAGTTGATGATGCAGGTACTACTGTAGAAGACTATATGAATGCTCCGATGTACGGACATGCTGCGACGATGGATGCAGAAGTTATGGAGTCGCATGATTCATCGTGCGAGTGTAACTCATGTGTCTTTGATTAGATTTATTTATTGGATTATTAAGGATATTTAATTGATTAATTTATTTTATTTTTATGACTTAGTCATTTGAAGATAATTGAATAATTTATTTATGTTATCACTGTTAGACTCTCAGTTCATTAAGTATTAAAGACTTCCGCTATTGTTTATTTACTCTGATTATGGTTGTGGATGTGTATGGTTTAAGCAAACGGACACAGCCTATTAGATATCATGGTTGAATCATTGGTTTATTGACGATTCATTACACCATTCTGGTTGGTGCAGAATTGGGGTGTGACACTTTAACTTTGGAGCTACTCATTCTTTTATATCTGTATCATTTGGAAAGAAGTTAAATCTACCCCTTAGAGCTTTAGATTGCAAACTACTTGTACGATCACCTATGGGATTATAAGTGAAACTAGACAAAGGTTATGGACCATGTCCAGTTCCTATCGACGAGAAGATTTTGGATGCAATCTTATTTCAACTCGAGATGGTAAATTTGACGTTATCTTGGGAATGGATTGGTTACCTTGGCACTCTCCAAACCTATTATGCACGGAAAACAAACTAACATTTATGGATAAGGAAGGAGCAGAGTTTAGTTTTGCAGAAACCAAACTTCCTCGTAAATGAAAACTCATTCTCTCTGCATTGAAGGCTAGAAAATGCCTCGAGAAAAGAGGATTTGGGTATCTAGTATCCGTGGTTGAACTCACTAAGGAAGCACCACGAATGGAGGATATTGAAGTTGTGTGTGTATTTTTGGATGTATTTCCTGAGGAACTACCAGGACTACCACCCGACTGAGCGATCGAGTTCATTATAGATCTTATGCCTGGAGCTACACCAGTATCGAAAGCACCTTATCGAATGGCTCCTACTGAACTGAAGGTACAATTACAGGAATTACAAGACAAAGGTTATATTAGACCCAACATCTCACCATGGGAAGCGCTAGTATTATTTGTAAAAAAGAAGGACGGTAGCGTTCAATTGTGTATAGATTATCGAGAATTGAATAAGCTTATAATCAAGAATCATTAACTGTTGCCTTGGATCAATGACTTGTTTGATCAGTTGCAACGTGCCAAAGTGTTTTCCAAAATTGATCTTCGATCAGGATACCATCAGTTGAAGATTATGGAAGGTGATATTCTGAAAACAACATTCAGGACCAGATATGGACATTATGAATTTTTTGTTATGTCTTTTGGATTGACTAATGCACCCGCAACTTTTATGGAACTCATGAATCGGGTATTCTATGATATGTTGGATACATCAATCATTGTATATATTGATGAAATACTAGTTTACTCCAAGGACAAAGAAACTCATATCACAAATCTAAGAGCCGCTTTACAGCGACTAAGAAAAGAGAAACATTACGCTAAATTTACTAAGTGTTAGTTCTGGCTGAATGAAGTCGCTTTCTTAGGCCATGTTTTATCCGCTGAAGGAATTAAAGTGGATCCTAGCAAGATTGAAACCATTGTGAAATGGAAAGCACCTAAGAATGTTGCTAAAATCAGAAGTTTCTAAGGTTTTGATAGTTATTATTGATGATTCATGGAAGATTACTCTAGAATCGCCGTACCTCTCACCAGTCTAACAAAAAAAGGAGAAAAGTTTGTTTGGACCGATAATTGTGAAGAGTGTTTCCAAACATTGAAGGCTAGATTGATATCAGCTGCCATCTTGACTATTCCGATCCCAGGACAACCATTTACCTTGTACACTGATGTGTCTGGGTTACGTTTAAGATGTGTGCTTATGCAAGGAGAACAAGTAATTACGTATGCCTCAAGACAACTGAAGACACATGAGAAGAACTATCCCACTCATGACATGGAATTAGCAACAGTAGTACATGATGTTTAGATATGGAGACATTATTTGTATGGAGAGAAATTTTAAATTAAATCAGATCATAAGAGTCTAGTTGAACATAAGACAAAGGTGATGGCTGGAATTATTAATGGATTATGATTGCGATATCCAGTATAATCCAAGAAAAGCTAATCTAGTTGCTGATGCACTAAGCAGGAAAGCAATGACAGAATCCCAAGAAGAAGTTAGTGCAAATGCTGTGGCATGTGTCACAGGGAGAGTATTTAATTACGGTGATATTCTAGATGAATCAACTGACCAAGGATTTATTTATCTATTTTCAAACATGTTTGCTACATTGAAGATTGTACCTGATCTATTAGACAAAGTGGAAGCAGCCATTAAATCAGACCCTTATTTGAGAACGATGCAAGAAGACCTCAAAAAAGATAGGACTACTCCTGATTTCACTTTGGACATCGAAAAGATACTAAGATACAAAGGAAGAGTGTATATTCCTTAAAGTGAACACTTAGATATTAAACATAGACTAATGAAGGAAGCTCACACCACCGCTTATTCGGTACATCTTGGAAGTACAAAGATGTATCATGATCTGAAGAAACTATATTGGTGGAGAGGAATGAAAGCATATTTAGCTAAATTTATGTCTTAATGCTTGAATTGTCAGCAGTTAAAGGCTGAAAGACAAATACCTGCAGTATTGTTGCAGCCACTGCCAGAACCAGCATGGAAATGGGACTGCATCACTATGGACTCCGTCATCGTGTTACCATTGACTCCCCGAGTAGTTGACGAGGTCTGGGTGATTGTGGATTCTTTGACCAAGACAACTCGTTTCATAGCTATATGACCTTAGTATACCCAAGAGAGGTTAGCTAAGCTTTATGTAGATAATATTGTCTGATTACATTGTGTACCTAAAAGCATTGTGTCCGAAAGAGACCCACGCATTACCTCAAAGTTTTGGGAAGGATTACAGAAGGCTATGGGTACAACATTAAAGTTTAGTACTGCATTCTATCCTCAGACAGATGGACAGTTGGAGAGTACTATTCAGATTTTAGAAGACTTGCTTCGAGCTTGTTTTATTGATTTCAAAGGATCATGGGATGAGAAATTACCATTGATTGAGTTCGCTTATAACAACAGCTATTAAGCGACTATATATAGTAGGAAATGTCGAACTCCTTTTTTTTGGAATGAAGTTGGGGAATAGAGTATTGGTGGACTAGAGTTTGTTGAAGAGACTTGTCGAGTAGTCGACATTATTATGGGAAGAGTCCGAATAGCTCAAAACTGTCAGAAGTAATATGTAGATAATCGACGTAGAGATCTCAAATTCACCAGAGGTGATATGGTATTTCTAAAAATATCTCCTATTCGTGGTTTGAAAAGGTTTGGACAGAAGGAAAGCTATGTCCCCGATATATTAGACCTTATGAATTTCTAGATAGACATGAAAAAGTAGCATATCAATTAGCACTACCACCATCAATGTCTAGTGTACATGATGTATTCCATGTCTCACAATTGTAGAAGTACGTGAGAGATCCAACACACGTGTTAACAATGGATCCACCGGATTTGATTGAAGATTTGACGTTCGAAGTATTACCTTTAGAGATCACTAGCTAGAAGGTGCAACGTCTTCGCAACCGCGACATTTACTACGTTAAGGTTACTTGGAGAAGCCAAAATGTGGAAGAAAATACATGGGAGGAACAGAACGCTATGCAGAAGCAATATCCTCACCTATTCGACTAGGATGGTATTTACAAATTTTGAGGACAAAATTTATATAAGAGGGGGGAGTTGTAAGACCCACACTCCACTAACTTGGACTAACCGTGTCATGCCAGGTTTTCCCATCATTCTTGGACCAAGTTGATTGAGCGTGTGAAGATAGATCACAAACTAGGGATAATAATCGAGTTAAAAACATCGAAAACCTACCTAAGGTCGCATACCTGGGTAGGTATGCTCGACCATAAGGAAGCGAATAAAAACCTCAAATCCGGAACCCCATGGTCGATGATTTTGACCCTATGGTCGATGGTTTATACCACAGTCCGATTGACCGTGAGACCCCAGATCAGACTCAAAGTTCTGAAAACTTTCCAAAACTAAGGGATTGCTTTCCTAATTAAAAGAGGACTCTATATGGAGAGTTTCCCTCTATATAAAGGATGTCCCTCAGCCCATTTTCACTCTTTTAGAACATTAGTAAAGTTTAGAGAAAGAGAAGGAAGAGAAGGAGAATAAAAAAAGTTAAGGGGAGGAATTTGCTGAGAACAGATTGGCTCTCTATCACAGGCAAAGGTATGAAATGAATCTGTGGAGATGTAAACTCTAAGAAATAAGACTCCTATGGAAGATAGGCAATATCAACCTATTATAATCTATGTGATTTCCTTGAGAAAAACCCAAGGAGAACCATGAGGAGTGAATTTGATGATTAGGGTTGATAAGAAAATACTAATGATGGCCATAGAATAACTTTAGAATAAACTCCATTGAAGATCAGAAGAATTGACCTAGGAAGAACTCCAATTGCAAGTAGTTTGTGACCAAAAATCTCAAGGTCGCAGCTACGGTCGACCATTGCATGACCAGCATTACCAGAGGATCGACCATAGGCATTCGGGAAGATTTCAGAAATCATATGGTCACAGTTACGGTCGCACCATATTCGATCATAGGGTATCGACCGTAGGCAGTAAGGTCGATACAATATGAGCCATAGGCCCAATCAGACACATATCAGTATTCTGTTTTGATTTTCAACTACTGTAACATGTTACATATGAACCATGACTTAATTCATATAACTTTTAGTTGTTAAATCAATTCAAAGAGAATTTCAAGGCTTAAAAGGAGATCGAGTATTGCTAACAGGTGAGGGAACAAGACCTAAACTAATTGATTAATAAACAAACTATTTAATTTTATTGAGTCCAATGCCATGATTGATTCTATGCTTGTATGCTTGTAATGTGCATCTTACATGTCATCCAATATTCTAACTATTAATATTCATGCATATTTAATTTTGTTTATTTATAACATGACGATGATGATGATACTAGGAATAGGCATGTAAATGTATGTGTGTTCTTGGTGTATTGGATGCGAATGGAGCATCAGGGGGAGGACGTGGCATGGTGGTCTTCGACCTCGTCACCAGACTCTAGCTCTTTTTTTACTCAAGTCTTGTCCACTAACATCGTCGTATCGTCATTACCTTAGCAGAACTATTATGTCGTAGGGCATCAGGAGAGGTGGTCTCAGACCGTGTAGTCTTTGACTCTGTCGGGGGGCCTTTGCTCTATCTCTATCGATGTATTGAGGGATGTTGGGGTGAGGCCTTGGATACAGTATTTGGCATTAGGATTGGTTAGTTGCGAGCCCAGTTTGCAAGCCCTCGCCAATAGGGGCTTACGTGTTGGTATGGGTAGGGCATCGGGGGAAGTGTTGGCGGTGTTTGATCTGGACAGTTTAGCTATATCTCTATTCCATGGTGGGTGCATGTGGGACGGCAATGGCGTTTGATCCATTGGGTGGATTCACACACTCATGTATATAGGTGTGGCTGCCACTGAAACTTTCTATAGCATATTGTAAACTTATAAACTAGACCAAAGATATGAATTGAAAGCATGCATATGTTTATTGCATTGTTTTTATTGCTCACTGAGCCGTGATGTGTGCTCACCCTTTCAACGTCGAATATTTTTAGTTGATGATGCAGGTCCTACTATTGAAGAATATATGAATGCGTCTTTGTTTGGACATGTTGCTGCAATGGACATAGAAGCTGAAGAAGATGCGCATGATTCATCATGATAATGCAACCAATGTATTTTTGCATAGGTTTAGTTTTAATTTGAACATCAGATATGTAATTGATTATTTGTTTTCTTGTCTTATGGTTTGGAGATAATTTGATTAAGTACTTATTTATCACTGTGAGACTCTCAGTTCATTATCTGTAAGACTTCTGTTTATTTGTTTATTTCCTTTGATTATTAATGTGGAATGTATGTGTGGTTTGATATGGTGGGTACGACTTATACGAGATCTTGGGTGAACCATTGGTTTATTGGGGGTTCATCACACCATTCTGGTTAGACTAGAATTGCGGTGTGACAAGGGCCATCTACATTTTCCTCCATACCCATATCAACTTATAAATTGTAGTAGAAGTGTCGACCATGTCTACTCGTGTGGGCAAATGAAAATTGATTGCAGGCAACCAACCATCTCACTAAAAGCCTGTCAAATGTTTAACCTGTCCAACTCATCCACAAGGACAAACCAATCTGGCTCTACTGATAGGCCCTCAAAGGTAGGCCAAGCCGCTATAGCCTCAGCTGATCTAAAATAGAATGGATCATAGGTTGGGGGTACTGGTCCCTATAGTCTCCCTGTCCCTGTAGTAGAAGACTCAGCACCTGGAGACCCAGGAATGTCCCGAGCAGCTATAGAGAATGGAGAGTATGCTCGGAGAATGGGAACCTGCATAGGAAGAGTAAAAAGAAGTATCAGTGAATGGATAAATGACAATAATAAACCTAATAACAAGCCAAAGTAATCAAAACACTGATATAGGATGTTGGAACACATCTCAAATGCAAAGCTCAGTTTTGGGAAAATAACCGACATGAAAAAAAACACATGAATATGATAAAGTGAAATTCAAAAGGGGTTGTAACACATTCTAACCATCATTATTGATTCTAAAAAGAGTTTTA
Source organism: Protea cynaroides (assembly GCA_028583415.1). NCBI lineage: Eukaryota > Viridiplantae > Streptophyta > Magnoliopsida > Proteales > Proteaceae > Protea > Protea cynaroides. The sequence continues at coordinate 60,706,420 of CM053275.1, read as the reverse complement.
AAGCTTACTTGGTGTGAGGACAAAGGGTTCTCGATCGATGGCTTTTGCCTTCGATCTTGTTAAACCAATGCTGATGGACGAAAATGATTTAGAGTCGCCACCTAGATTAAGGTCTAGGACATAAACATGTAGTCTCATCATAGGATAAGACTTTTATTCACTCATTGACCCAATATATATCAGCTTTGGCCTATCAGATAATGGGTAAGTGTTCAAGGTACAGTTTGGGAAGGTGTTAGGCACCCAAAGCTGTCCGATCCAAAAATCGGCATCCTATGTGATTCTACTTTCCTTAGACTCTATGGTTATTACTGTTCATAATCAATGGATGATAACTAGGGCTCATGGGGGATACTATGTCAAATTGCTAAGTTCTTCTAGACTAGGTTCAGCCAAACATGTTCTCAAATTAAATAAACAAGCAATATAATATACAGTGAACTGAACCATAAATGGTTTGATGATGGACTGAATCTGAGATGCCAAAAACATCTTAAATTGCCTACGTATTTCAATCCTGAAATTCAAGTCAATAACATAGTTTGAAGGGATTGTGATTACAGTTTATGGATGTGATTTATGTTTAAGCTTCATTAGATTCAATTGTTCAAGTTGAAGTTTATGCTTGATGAAGGATTGAGATTGAATCTAGATAGCCTATATGGATTGAAGTGAATGTGGATATGGATATGGATATGGATATGTATATGGAAGACCTAAGAAGACTAATATGTACCATGCTTATAGAGGTCCTCTAAGTTGCCTACATATTTCAGAGGTCCTAAAAATTAGGTACAACGTAGTTCATTGTTTTTGGGTTGATACTCTCAAGAAGCAGGGATGTGTTTACTCTCAGGGGGTAAGGTATGTATCTACTCTCAGGGGGTAAGGTATGTATCTACTCTCGGGGAGTGAGGCTATGTTTACTCTCGAGGAGCAAGGCTTTGTCTACTCTCGGGGAGAAAGGGTATGTCTCTACTCTTGGAGAGCAAGGCTATGTCTCTACTCTTGAGGAGCAAGGCTATGTTTCTACTCTCAGGGAGAAAGGCTATGTCTCTACTCTCAGGGAGCAAGGGTTTGTCTCTACTCTCGGGGAGCAAGGCTTTGTCTACTCTTACGGAGCAAGGCTATGTCTACTCTCTTGGAGCAAGGATATGTGAGTCCATGTTTGGGAATCTCTCCAAACAAACTACATATCTTAGGATGCTGCCCTAAGAATCAGGATCTACATAGTACGTAATGCGGATTCATTTATTCACGTGTATATTCTTTCAAGATCAGGGTGTGGAACCTAGATGCTCTATCACTGAATTCACATTACTCCTAACTAGTTCTCTGCATCCTATGGGAAATGAGCTGAGGGGTAGGGATCGTCCTAAAGCTACCCTTAACCTAAAAATGCGGGTGCCTACATGCATGTCCCCACACCTAATATGTCTGCTAGGTATACAAATATGGGATTTTGACTAGGGTGTTGTAGAAAGGAAGTTGTTGCTAAAATATTTCAATTAAATATGGCAGTTAATACAAAATAGCCAAATAATAGGAACATCAAAGCATGGTTATGTATCATGAGTAGCAAACAATATCTGACTTCCAAAACATGTTCAAATATGGAAATAATCTCAAAATAACATACCATCTCATTATTCTATGCCAAATATAATAAAATGATAGTAAAAGTATCAAATCACTCAATGAATAGGAGTTCAACAGACATCCATCCAGTGTACTGTCGTGCACAGATTCGAAACCCTATCTATGTAAATTCACTGCAACTATCATTTTGAAGATATTTTTGAGACCTATGACTTCTTTAAGAAGTCGTGCTCAAATTAGGTCTCTTAGGGGGTAAAATCAGCCCACAAGGTCAGAATATGAAAATTGTCCAGACTAATTTCTAGATTCAAACCAGCCATGGTAAAATAATCATAAAATATTCTTCAATCATGAAAAAAATTATCTGTTGACATGGTTGTCTTCTAGACTCATGTGGCTAACTTTTCTTTTAAAGAAGTGATATTAGGCAAGGTCTTTACAGGTAACTTATGCATGGGTTTTCATGAAATTCACGGCAAACAATAGATTTTGTTTATCTTCGCCAAAACATGGATATGGAGCTTTATACTTATTTAAATCGAGCTCAAAATACATATTTTGAAAGAAGACTCAAAGACATAAATTTTATCTCAAAAAAGGAAATCCTAATAGTGAACCAAAATAGATCAAATATGCTCCACAAGTGCAGGCATGGTCAAGTCTGTTCTAGATTGTAACCAACTGCACCATAAATTTCATATAAAATTGACCACATGTTGAAAATGAAATCCAGACATATGGTTGTGTAGCTAACTAATAGATCTAACACTTCATTAAAAATATTGTGTAAACAGAGAAATCTTCATGGGAAAAAATATCAGTTCTCGATCAAGCAAAATAGTGTGATCTAATTGACTCTAAAATAGACCAGGGTGCACTTCAAAAATCATATCAATCCATAAAAAATCATAAAAATATGAGATTAGTGCCATATTTTTTCTGACATCTATAAAAATAACTTTTGTAGATTAGTGCCATATTTTTTTTGACATCTATAAAAATAACTTTTGTGAAGGAAGTATTGTCACACCCCAATTCTGGACTAACCAGAATAGTATGATGAACCATCAATAAATCAACGGTTCAAACCAGGATCTCGTATAGGCTTGCCAACCATGTTAAACCAAAATACATTCCACAATAATAATCAGAGTAAATAAATAAATAACGAAAGTCTTATTAATAATGAATTGAGAGTCTACAGGGATAATTAAATAGTTAACAAGTTATCTTCAAGTAACCAAAACATAATTAATACTGATTACAGGTATCACAATACGAAAGATAACCACTAAGCATAAACGTAGTTGAAACACTAGCTTAACGAGCCATATTCATCCTCCACAGCTTGTACATCCATAGCTGCTACATGTCCATACGTTGGCATATTCATATAATCTTCAACCGTAACACCTGCAACATCAGAAACTAAAAAGAATTACGCACGCGAGGGTCAGCTCTCCAACTTGAGCTCAATGAGTAAACAAAACAATGCAACAAACATATGCAAGCATTCAATTCATATCTTTGGTCTGGTTTATAAGTTTACAATATGCTATAGAAAGGTTTGGTGGCCACCGCACCTCTATACACGAGTGTGTGAATCCGCCCAATGGATCAAACCCCATTGCCGTCCCACATGCACCCACCATGGAATAGAGATAGAGCTAAAGTGTCTGGATTAAACACCGCCAACACTTCCCCTGATGCCCTACCCATACCAGCACGTAAGTCCTTATTGGCTAGGGCTTACAAAATTGGCTCACAACTAACCAATCCTAATGCCAAACAGTGTATCCAAGGCCTCACCCCAGCATCCCTCAATACCTCCATAGAGATAGAGCTAAGGCCCCCCAACACAGTTAAAAGCCACATGGTCTGAGACCACCTCCCCTGATGCCCTAGGACGTAATATTCTACCAAGGTAATGGTGATACGATGATCTTAGTGGGCAAGACTTGAGTAAAGATAGAGCTAGAGTCTGATGATGAGGTCAAAGACCATGCCATGTCTAACACCTGAATTCTGCACCAACCAGAATGGTGTGAGGAACCGTCAATAAACCAACGGTTCAACCAAGAACTCGAATAGGCTTTGTCTGTTTACTTAAACCATACACATCCACAACCATAATTAGAGCAAATAAACAATAGCAAAAGTCTTTATACTAATGAACTGAGAGTCTAACAGTGGTAACATAAATAAATTATCCAATTATCTTCAAAATACTAAGACATAAAATAAAATAATTTAATCAATTATATCGTCTGAATAATTCAAATAAAATCTAATCGAAGACGCATGAGTTGCACCCGCACGACGAATCATGCGACTCCATCATAACTTCTGCATCTATCACCGCAGTATGTCCGTACATTGGAGCAATCATATAGTCTTCCACAGTAGTACTTGCATCATCTATAAAAAATATTTGATGTCAAAAGGGTGAGCACAGATCATGGCTCAGTGAGCAAATAAAACAATGCAACAAACATATGCATGCATTCAATTCATATCTTTGGTCCGGTTCATAAGTTTGTAATGTGCAATAGAAAGGATAGCTGGCCGCCGCACCTCTATACATGAGTGTGTGAAGCCGCCCAATGGATCAAACACCATTGCCATTCCACATGCACCCACCATGGAATAGGGATAGAGCTAAAGTGCTTAGGATCGGACCGCATCACACTTCCCCTGATGCCCTACCCATACCAACACGTAAGCCCCTATTGGCGAGGGCTTGTAAACTGGGCTCCCAACTAACCAACCCTAATGTCAAACAGTGTATCCAAGGCCTCACCCCAGCATCCCTCAATACGTCCATAGAGATAAAGCTAAGGCCCCTCGGCAGAGTCAGAGACTACACGGTCCGAGACCACCTCCTTTGATGCCCTATGATATAATATTTCTGCTAAGGTAATGGCGATATGACGATGTCAGTGGACAAGAGTTGAGTAGAGATAGAGCTAGAGTCTGGTGATCAGGATGAACCACAGTGTCACGTCCTCCCCTGATGCTCCACTCGCATCAAGTATATTAACCACACATATACATTCACATGCCCTATTCCTAGCATCATCATCATCATCATGTTATAAATAAACAAAATTAAATATGGATGAACATTAATAGCAGAAATATTGGATGACATGTAAAATGCACTATACAGTCATACAAGCAAAGAATCATTCATGGTATTGGACTCAATGAAGAAATAGAGTTTATTATTAGTTAATTAATTTTGGTCTTGTTCCCTCACCTTTGATTGCTAGTAGATCCTCGTTCAGGCTTTATAATTCAGTTTTAAGTTACTGGAAAACCTAACAAGTCGATAGATTTTAATTAGAAATAAATTCCAATATGTTTAGACTAACAAAAGCTGACGGGTCATAGGTGGGGTAGGACCTGGGTCTCAGTTTCTACGACCACAGGGGTAGGGTCGTAAGGTAGGGTAGCACCTGGGGTCTTAGTTTTGGCAACCCCAGGGTATAAGGTCGTAGGTGGGGTCAGATATTATTCGACCCTACGTGCGACCACATCCTCCCTGGAACTTCCCGAGGGCATGTGGTCGATCATGTGGTCTCGTGGGATCGGATATCATTCGACCCTACGTGCGACCACACGTGTTTTTGTTCGACCTTTCACTCTTAAGTCCATTCCTTCATGTTTGAATCCTTTGGCTTACGATCACGATCCTTTCTATGATCATTCTATGGCTCAAACTACAATTTTTAAACACTATCCATTGTCCACAGTGATTTCCTCCATGGATCCTTTTGAAATTTATCCATGGATGGATGGTTTGGGTTTCTCCTAATCCTATGTTCTTCATAAACTATTATAGGCTCTCAATTCAGGTAGGGATTTAGGTTCATACCTTGGGTTTACTGAGATTCAGAGGTTTCTTTGAACTTCCTCTTCATTCTTAGTCTTCTTCTTCAATTCTCCTTCTCTTCCTTCTCTTCTCTCCCTCTCACCTTCAATTAAGCTTCTAAAGGAGTGGAATAGGCAAAGGGACGTCCTGTTTATAGAGGAGAACCCTCCAAATATGCCCTAATGAGTTTAGGAAAGAACCCCCTTCGGATTAGGAGGGTTTCCTAAATTCAGTTTCTGACTGGGTTGCATAGGGTCGAATGTAGGGTCGCAAAATCCATCGACCTTATATTTTTTAAGACATGCGACCCCATGACCAAAAAGTCATGGGTTGGACTCTTTTGTTGTCGGGTCGAACATACCTGTTTAGGCATGCGACCACACACTCATTTTTTTTACTATTTTTGAGTTAAATTTCATACATGGTCTTGTGGTTTCTTCACACACTTGGTTCACTTCTCTCGACCATGATAGGTAGACCTGGTACAAGATGGTAAGACAGGTTAGTTCGATACGGGTCTTGCACCATGTGCTTCCCTTAATGCTCCACTTGCATCCAACACACCAATCATACACATACATTCACATGCCTATTCCTACCATCAGCATCATCATCATGTTATAAATAAACAGAATTAAATATGCATGAACAGTAATAGCAGGAATATTGGATGACATGTGAGGTGCACATTACAAGAATACAAGCATAGAATCAATCATGGCATTGGACTCAATAAAGTAAATAGTTTATTATTATCTCATTAGTTTAGGTCTTGTTCCCTCTCCTTCGATCGATGTTTCTTCCTCTCCCAAGCTTTTGAAGTCACTTTGAATCAATTAAGAATCTAAAGAATTAATGTATTTAAGTTAGGGTTCAACTTTACCAAGTTATAGTAGTCAAAAATCTTGTTTGTTCTCAAAATATGCTTGTTGTTATCATGTGGTTGGATGTATTGTTGAACCTATGGTCGCAATATATGCGACCACACAGTATGTGGTCCAACCCTGTGGTCGCATAAAATGCAACCACACCATGAGACCACACCTTTCCTGGGAACTTCCCGAATAGCTGTGGTTGACCCTCTGGTCACCCTGTGGTCGACCATAGGCTGCAACCACATGATATTAGGTCAATTTTTTATCTCAATCAGAATTCTTCTTGAGTCGATTCCTCGGCTGATCACTTGGGTTCATCCTATGGTTATTCTATGGCCGTTATCTACAGTTTCTCATTATCAATATATTCCTAACCTATTTTCTCATGGTTTTTCTTAGAAATTTCGTAACCGAAATCATTACATTAGATTTAACTCATCAACTTGAAAATAACCTATTATATCTTATCTACCCCATAGAGTCAAGTCCATACATTAAGCTTGCTGTAGAAAGATAGAAGTTTTCTCTACAAAATCTTATCCTCCAAACTTCTTCTCCAAATCTCTTTCTTCCCCTTCTTTTCCTTTCCCTTTCTCTTTTAGTTTTAGGGTTTCAATTTGAGTTCTAAAAGAGTAAGAGAGGCTAAGGAAAGTCCCTTATATAGAGGAAAACCTCTATATAAAGTCCCACTTTAATTAGGAAAGAACCCTCTTCAGATTAGGAAGGTTTCATAATTTTGGAGTCAATTATACCATCGTGTGGTCGCACTTGGGGTCGCAGGATTTGTCGACCACACGTCCAAAATACGCAGCCACATGTCCCAGAATCTAGTGGTCTCATTATTTTGAGGTATGGTCGACCACACCTGTTTAGGTATGCGACCACACGTCTCAATTAGATGATTTATGTTTCGAATTACATATCCAGTGTAAGACCCACACGCCATGAACCCAGTCTAACCTCATGTTCTCATGTCGCGATCATTCATTCTATCATAATCGACTCAAGTGAACCATTTGTATGAAGAACCACAAGATAAGGTAAGAAACAAGTCAAATTTAGTTGGCGTGGTTGACTAGTTAAGTTTGTGAGGAAGAAACCAGTCAAAAACTAAAAACCAATAAATTTTGAACGTGTGGTGGTAGTTTTGAGGGGTGTGGTTGATACATGTGGTCGATACGTATAGTCGCACATGAGACCACATACATGAGACCATACATATGAAACCACACAACGTATGGTCGCATATTTTAGACGTGTAGTCGACGGATTCTGTGACCCCACGTGCAACCACATGATACTGAACAGACTCCGTATTTAGAAAACTTTCCTAATTTGACGGGGGACTCTTTCCAAATTAAAGTGGGACTCAATATGGAGGTTTTCCTCTATATAAGGGACGTTCCTTAGCCTTTCTCACTCTTTTAGAACTCAAATTGAAACCTAATCCTAAGAGAGAAAGAGAAAGGAAGAGAAGGGGCAAAAGGAGATTTGGAGAAGAAGCTTGGAGAAGAAGGTTTTGTAGAGAAAAGTTCTATCTCTCTATAGCAAGCTTAAGGTATGGACTTGACTCTATGGGGTAGATCAGATAGAATAGGTACTTTTTAAGTTGATGTGTTAAATCTATTGTAATGATTTCGGTTATGGAATTTCTAAGAAAAACCATGAGAAATTAGGTTATGAGATAATGAGAAATTGTAGATAATGGCCATAGGATAACCATAGGATGAATCCAAGTTAAGAGCTGAGGAATCGACTCAGGAAGAATTCTAATTGAGATGAAAAATTGACCAAACATCATGTGGTCACAGCCTATGGTCGACCACAAGTTGACCAGAGGGTCGACCACATATGTTCGAGAAGTTCCTAGGAAAGGTGTGGTCGCATGGTGTGGTCGCATTTTATGCGACCACAGAGTTCGACAACATAGTTTGTGGTCGTATATATTGCGACCACAAGTTTGACCACACATCCGACCACACGATAACAAAAAGCATATTTTGAGACCAAACAAGTTTTTTGACTACTGTAACTTGATAAAATTGAACCCTAACTTACATACATTAATTGTTTAGGTTCCTAATAGATTCAAAGTGACTTCCAAAGCTTGGGAGAGGAACACGGAGAGGAACAAATATCGATCAAAGGTGCGAGAACAAGACCTAAACTAATTGGATAATCACAAACTGTTTTACTTATTGACTCTAATGCCATGATTGATTCTATGCTTATATACTTGTAATGTGCATCTCACATGTCATCCAATTTTCTTGCTATTACTGTTCATGTATATTTAATTCTGTTTATTTATAACTTGATGATGATGATGATGCTAGGAATAGGTATGTAAATGTATGTTTGCAGTTGGTATGTTGGATGCAAGTAGAGCATCAGGGGGATGACGTGACATGGTGGTCTTTGACCTCGTCACCAGACTCTAGCTCTATCTCTACTCAAGTCTTACCAACTGACATCAACGTAGAACTATTACGCCATAGGGCATCAGGGGAGGTGGTCTCGGATCGTGTGGTCTTTGACTCTATTGGGGGGCCTTAGCTCTATCTTTATGGATGTATTGAGGGATGCTGGGTTGAGACGTTGGATACGTGTATGGCATTAGGATTGGTTAGTTGCGAGCCTAGTTTGCAAGCCCTCGCCAGCAGGGGCTTACGTGTTAGTATGCGTAGGGAATCAAGGGAAGTGTTGGTGGTGTTTAATCCAGAAACTTTAGCTCTATCTCTATTCCTTAGTGTGTGCATGTGGAATGGATGATGTTTGATCCATTGGATGGATTCACACACTCGTGTATAGAGGTGCGGCAGCCACCAGACCTTTCTATAGCACATTGCAAACTTATGAACCAGACCAAAGATATGAATTGAATGCATGCATGTGTTTGTTGACTTGTTTTGTTTACTCATTGAACTCAAGTTGGAGAGCTGACCCTCACGCGTGTATTCTTTTTAGTTTCTAATATTATAGGTGTTACGGTTGAAGATTATATGAATACACCAACATGTGGACATGCTGCGGGTATTGATGTGGAAGCTGTGGAGGACTAATATGGCTCGTCAAGCTAGTGTTTCAACTATGTTTACGTTTAGTAGTTAACTTTCGTATTGTGATACTTGTAATCAGTATTAATTATGTTTTGGTTACTTGAACATAGCTTGTTAAATATTTAATTATCACTGTAGACTCTCAGTTCATTATTAATAAGACTTTCGCTATTTATTTATTTACTCTGATTATTATTGTGGAGTATGTTTTGGTTTAACATGATTGGCATAGCCTATACGAGATCTTGGTTTTAACCGTTGGTTTTCATGATTGTTCATCACACCATTGGTTAGTCCAGAATTGGGTTGTGACAACTTGGTAGCAGAGCTCTCAGGCCTTGCCCATCAAACTTGAATACTTCCATTAGAGTCCATAAACTGAGTTAGGATAAATTAAAAGCTTTAATACAAACACTCCATAAGCACTTGTGTTGGTTAAGACAGAACTTAAACAAGATAATAATGTACATATAAAAGGTGGAACCATATGTATTCATAGACAGAAATAGAAAATTTAAATGTATCCTGATAAACAAATAATATGGGGTACGATCTATAAGTCGGGCAGTTATCTAAGTATACAGAGGATAAGTACAGTAGCAAGAAGGGAGTATCTATAAAGCAGAAAATTAGAATACCGAGTTGGTACTCACAAGATGTGAAAATCGATGTATGACAGAGGAAGAAGAAAAATGGCTAGTAATGCCTAAATCCCTGTAGGAGTAAAGGGAATGTTCTTGGACCAAATCCAATAGAGATAGGGGAACCATGGCCATATACCAAATAAGAGTAACTATAAAAGGAGATAAGGCTATACTCCTGGGTGACGTGGAGACTCAGAGTGAGATCCGCCATATGCTGATCCATCATCCGCTTAGCATTAAAAAAAAGTATCAACCTGACCCCACCACTATCAGGGTAGAGAATGGGTAATGAGAACCCATATGAGCAAATGCCAAATGATGATTATCAGACTAGAGCAAGTCAAAGGGGTGAACAATCAGGCCACTCCAACCAATCTACCTAGGCTACCAAGTGCCTTGGCCACGGTTGTAGTGAACTTGGTCCGACAAAATGCAAAAGCAACAATAAATGATACTGACTATGAAAGTCACCATTGGAAACGTTACCCAAGTTGTCAATGCTACACCAACATCTCCGGGTCAGACCATGTACAATACCAATTGGTAGCAATACTGTACCACCAGCACCTATTAGCTATAACACAGTGCCTACCATACAACATGTCCTAGTAATGCACACCCCAGTATAGAAGCTTGGTGCACAACAAGCAGTGTATCAAGGTGGTTACCCGTATCAGCCACCGATGTATTGGATAGCTGCATCATGGCTAAGGGTTGAGGAATATTTTCTGAAGATGAAGCCTCAAACATTTTCAATAAAGGATCAAATATATTGAGGCCATATATCTAGACCGGTTTATATAGGATGCGGTGCATCATTGACTTATCTTTATGATTATGGAGGATGCACATACCTGATTTTAAATTATCGTGGCTTGACAGGATACCTTATCGATTCAACCTGTCAATTTGAGTTATAGATATTGTTTCTTTAGTAATAGTCTGGATTATACCAATCTAAGCTACTTTCATGATCGACAACAAGAATGCAGATGTGAACTAAATGAACAGTTAAAGGTTTAATTATGTTGAGCGTACATTTTTCTTATTTATACCTGATTTATTGATGTACCAAAACATCTCCAGATTTATTCATGTAGTGCCTTGATCAATGGCACTATATACTCGATAGAACTTATAACCATAAGGCTAAGAGCTGCAAAACATCTATTTCCATGTATTTGAACCACCTTTCAACCTACAACCAAGGGTCCAATTCATTTTGTATTTGGTTCGATTACCATAGATTTACTCTTGATCTTTTAAACCGAAGTTCACTAGATAGAATAAGTATTCATCATCATACTAAATTCAAAAGAAGGAAGTGAATCGCTTTTGGATAAACATTCTGATTCTTATATTCCTTGACATTCATTGATAAAATGTTTAGTTAATAAGGGAATTATTAGAGGGAAGACTATTGAATTCAGATTAGATTCTATAACCAAGAAAACCTCAAATGATGTAAGGAGAATATATTTTGAGATTGTTGAATGAATGCATTTGAGTCATGGTCTGTAAAAGAGTGCATGAGAAAGAAGTATGAATTACCAAAAGTAGACAGTAAAGAAATAGATATCACTCAAGTAGAGTTCAAGATGGCTATATCGGTATGAATTTTGACAAGGCAGAAGATTTCTAAAGGCAGATCTAAAGTAGATACAAGGATGAAGTAAAAAAATTATGGCATTGATAGTATTCGGATTAGTACAAGTAGAGTTATGCCCAACGTTGAGTGAGATGATTAAGTAAAGGCCAAAAGAGTTTGACTGGATTAATGAATTTATAAGCATATACCCTAATGCTTATAGGTAGACTTGGGATTTGAAGTAACAATCAAAAGATATTTTTTGAGGTATATGAAAGAGAGATTAGGGTAGAATGGCAGTGATAAAAGAGATATAAGCTAATGAGTTTTTCAAGATATGAGATTATTAACGATAGTTTTTGAAAAACTAAGAAATAAAAGAGGATTAAATGTGTTCATTAAGACCTTTAAATCAAATTTTGATAGTTCAAGTCCTTTTAGACTAGATGTTGTAGTGGGTAAGTGTTATAAACAATGTTCGAATCATATGGATGGATGAAATTTGGATGCAACCCAGTTCAACTTGAGTTGGCAGACTTTGACGTCATTTTGAGGATGGATTGGTTGTCTCATGACTCTACAAAGCTATGATGTGCATAGAAGAGGTTGTCATTCAAGAGCAAAGATGACACATAATTTAGTTTTATTGGATGTACTACCTAAGAAGTTAAAGCTGATCCTCTCTATGCTAAAGGCGAAGAGATGCTTTGAAGAGAAAGGAGTTGGATATATGGTATCTATGGTATACATTACCAAAGAAGCACCACAGATGGAAGATATCGATGTGATGTGTAAATTTCCTAACGTGTTTCCAGGAGACTTAACTGGGTTACCATCTGATCGTGCGACTGAATTCGTCATCGACTTGTTACCAAGGACAATACCTATGTCAAAGGCATCTATAAAATAGCTTCTACGGAGTTGAAGGAATGGAAGACTCAACTATGGGAGTTTTTAGACAACGGTCCTAATCAGCTGCGTATTTCACCATGGGGAGCACTAGTGCTATTCGTAAAGAAGAAGGATGGTAGTGTCCGGCTATGTATAGACTACTAGAAATTGAACAAGCTCACCATAAAGAATTGATGTCCATTGTTACAAATCGATGACTTGTTTAAATAGTTGAAAGGAGCAAAGGTCTTTTCTAAGATTGATCTTCGGTCAAGATATCATCAGCTGAAGAATTTGACAACGATATTTTGAAGATAGTTTTTAAAACCAGGAATGACCATTATGAGTCCCGATTATGTCGTTTGGATTAACCAATACCCTTACATCTTTTATGGAGCTGATAAACTGGGTGTTTCATGACATGTTGGACATGTTGGTCATAGTTTTCATTGATGATATTTTGGTTTATTCCAAGAATGAAGCAACTCATACAACGGATCTTAGAGCAACCTTACAACGGTTGAAAATGAAGAAGCTTTATTCAAGAAGTGTGAGTTTTGGTTGAACGAGGTGATTTTCTTGGGTCACATAGTATCGTCAGAAGGGATTAAAGTAGACCCCAGCAAGATAGAAGTAATTGTATGGTGAGAAATACCTAAAGAACATTGCAGTGATCAGAAGTTTCTTTGGTCTAGCTGGTTATTATAGACGATTCATAGAGGACTATTGTAGGATCGCAATACATCTTACTAAGCTAACCAGGAAGGGAGAGAAGTTTATTGGGATTGACAAGTATGAAGAATGTTTTCAGACTCTAAAAATAAGGTTGATATCAACTCCCATCTTGATCGTTCCTGCACCAGGGAAACTTTTTACCCTATACACCAATGTTTCCAGATTAGGTCTAGGATGGATGTTGATACAAGGAGAACAATGATTATCTATGCTTTAAGACAATTGAAGGAGCATGAAAAGAACTACCCGACTCATGACTTAGAGTTAGCGGCAGTGATTCATGTAATCAACACTTGGAGACATTATCTATGTGGAGAAGAATTTCAGATTAAATAGGATTGTAAGAGTTTTATTTATCTCTTCACCCAAAAGGAGTTGAACATGAGGATAAGAAGATGGCTGGAATTGCTCAGGAATTAAGACTGTGATATTCAATGTCACTCGTGCAAGGCTAATGGTAGCTTAGGTTTTGAGCAACAAGGAATAATGAAGCCAAAAGGAGGACCTAGTACAATAGCTGCCCTCTGTTCTACAGCAACAGATTCAGATTTAGAGGAAGAACCACATATAATAGAAACTCATGATGATCCAGTTGAGTGAGAACTTATAGATGAACTTATGGAGCAATAGATCCTTGCTTGCGTTCACAACGTTAAAGATCATCTCTGATTTAATGGACGAAGTAAAAGTAGCATTTCTGTTAGATTCGTTCCAAAAAGATTTAGAGAAAGAAAAACCTAACCCTGGCTTACTTTGGATGCGGAGATGGTACTCAGATATAGAGGTAGATTTTGCATACCTGAAAGTGAAAAACTCAGATCTTAGATACAAAATAATGCTAGAAGCTCATTCCATACCATATTTGATACATCCCGATGGTACAAAAATATACCAATATATATCATGACCTGAAGAGATTGTACTGATAAAGAGGAATGATAATAGATATGGCTTAGTGTATTTTTCAGTGTCTGGATTGTCAGCAAGTAAAGGTTGAAAGACAAAGACCAACAAGCTTACTACGACCACTATCGGAGCTAGCTTGGAAGTGGAATTGCATTACAATGAACTATGTCACCATTATACCACTGGCTCCCAGATTGGTTAACGTAGTATGGATGATTATTGATTGCCTTATGAAGATGGCTCCTTCTATTGCTATACGACCTCGGTGTGCTTTAGAGCAATTAATTAAGCTATATGTGGATAATATGCCAGATTAAATGATATGCCTAAAAGCATAGTGTCAGTCAGAGGCTCATGTTTTATCTCAAAGTTTTGGGAGGATCTATAGAAAACAATGGAAACGAAGTTAAAGTTTAGTACCACATTTTACCTTAAACCGATGGATAGTCGGAGCGGACTATACAGATCCAAAGAGATATGTCCCACGCTTGTGAAATTGATTTCAAGGAGCTTGAGTTGAAAAGTTACCACTGATTGATTTTGCTACTAAGCTATCATATATATGTCATGTCACACCCCAATTCTGCACATTTCAGAATGGTGTGATGAACCGCTAAATAACCAACGGTTCAACCAAGATCTCAAATAGTCTATCCCCGCATTATCTGAACCTCCACACATTCAATATCATAATCAGAGTAAATACACAATAGCGGAAGTCTTATAAATAAATGAACTGAGAACTAAAATGATATCCATAAATAATAGCAAATTATTTTGTGTTTAACTGAGACATAAATATTTAAATACCAAATACATGTCTTATAAATCCAATAAAGAAACCTATAAAAATATCTAGTTAAATACACACTAGTTCCACTCGCAAGAGGAGTCGTGTGTATCATCTTCAGCTCTAAATTCCATTGCTGCTACCGTCCCGTACGTAGAAGCATTCATATAGTCTTCAACTGTGTAACCTGCATCATCAACTAAAAATATTCGACGTCGAGGGGTGAGCACACAACACGGCTCAGTGAGTAGCCAAAACAATGCAACATTACATATGCATGCATATTCATTTATCTCTTTGGTCTGGTTTATAGTTTGCAATGCGCAATAGAAAGGTTGGGTGGTCAAAGGTTAACATTTATTGACACCGCCTCTATACACAGGGTGTGGAAGCCCGCCCGAAGGTTAACGTTTATCGTCGTCCCCATCCACCCTATCATAACATTATACAACAAAGGTTAACGTTTATTGTTATATAATGCTATACCAACACGTAAGCCCCTGTTAGCGAGGGCTTGCAAACTGGGCTCACTACTAACCAATCCTAATGCCAAACAGTGTATCCAAGGCCTCACCCTAGCATCCCTCAGGATGTCCATAGAGATAGAGCTAAGGCCCCCCGGTAGAGTCAGAGACTACAAGGACCAAGAACACCTCCCCTGATACTCTACAACATAATAGTTCCGCTAAGGTAATGGCGATACGACGATGTCAATGCACAAGACTTGAGTTAGAGATAGAGCTAAAGTGCTGAGACCCGCCAAAGGTTAACGTTTATTGACGTTCTCATCACACCTCCCCTGATACTCGCTCGCATCAAGTACATCAATCACACACATACAAGCACATGCCTATTCCTATCATCATCATCATCATCATGTTATAAACAATAAAGTAAATATGCATGAACAATTAATAGAAATATTGGATGGCATGGTGTATGCACATTACAAACATATTCTCATAGAATCAAACATGGCATAGGACACAAGAAATAGAAAACAGTTTATTATTAACCGATTTAGTTTGGAGTTAAGGTTCCTCACCTTAGTTTGCTATAAGATACTTTACCAAGCTTTAAAATCACCTCTACAGTGTTATTATAATGCTAGGAAACCTAACAAAGTTGATAGAATTTAATTAGAATTAATTCTGAATTTAAAAACCATGCTGTTAACTGAGGGTCGATGCTTAGAATGCATAGGGTCGATGGGTCTATCGACCCTACCCTCTGTCTGAACTTCCCGAATTCTGAGGGTCGATGGTCAGAATGGATAGGGTCGATGGGTCTATCGACCCTATGTGCGACCCTCGGTGCACACTGGTCCAATTTTTAATTTTTAATTCATTCTTCATGTTTGGGGTCCTATGGCTTGCTTCCACATTCCATTAAACATTCATTCCATGGTCTGAAACCATGATTCATCCTCTTAGATAGCTTTCGTGCATCCTCCTAGGGTTTTCCATGAAAATCTAACCATGAATGGATGGTTTGGGTTTCTCCGAAATCCTACACTTAACCATAACTAACCTAAAGTCTGTAGAAACTCATGGAATTAGTATCCATACCTGAGAAGATTACTTTTCTCTGGAAATTCTTCTCCTTTTTGCTAAGTCTTCTTCCTTGCCTCTTTTCTTCCTCTTTTCCTTCTTCTCTCTTTCTCTCAATTCAATTAGGGTTGTGAAAGGAGTGAAAGTGGCTTAGGGACGTCCTTTAAATAGAGTAGGAATGTCCTATAATAGTCCCATTGAGATTTGGAAAGAATCCCAATCAAAAATTAGGAAGTTTTTAATTTCTGGCGGCAAGTGAGGGTCGATGAGAGGGTCGATGATCCCGTCGACCCTATGGTCTGACACTGTCCGACCCTCTCCCAATTTTTAAGGGTCTGAGTTTCTGATTTGGGAGGGTCGACCTTGTTTAGCTGGGTATGCGACCCTTCATCTATTTTAAGTGTTTTTGGGTCGATTTGATACCTGGGATCTCGCTCTCCTTCACATCCTTGGTCCATTTTCCTCGACCATGATGGGTGAACCTGGTTCAAGGTGGTAAGACCGGGTTAGTTTGACACGGGTCTTACAACTCCCCCCAACTTATAAAAATATCGTCCTCGAAATTGGACTTGCCTTCTGAATCAAATAAGTGAGGGTATTGCTTTCGCATAGCATTTTCTTCTTCCCATGTAACTTCTTCCATGTCTCTTCTTTTCCATGTGACCTTAACATAGTAGATATCTCTGTTGCGTAGACGTTGAACCTTTCGACTAGTGATTTCTGTTGGTGTTACATCAAATGTCAAATCATCAGTCAATTCTGAAAAATCCACTGTCAAAACATGTGTTGGGTCTTTGACATACTTCTTCAATAAGGACATGTGAAATACGTCATGCACACTTGACATAGGTGGTGGTAGTGCTAACTGATAAGCTACTTTTCCACGCTTAGCTAGAATTTCATATGGTCCAACATCTTGGACTTAGCTTCCCTTTCTGTCCAAACCTCTTCAATCCTCGCATAGGCGATACTTTCAAAAATACTTTATCACATACCGCGAACTCTAGATCACTTCGTCGAGTGTCTGCATATTGCTTCTGACTGTTCTGAGCTGTTCTTACTCTTTCCTTGATAATGTCGACCACTTGACAAGGCTCTTCAACAAATTCTGGTCCAACAATACTACCTTCTCCAACTTCATTCCAAAACAAAGGAGTTCGACACTTTCTGCCATACAGTGCTTCATAAGGTGACATCTGTATAGTTGCCTGATAGCTATTTTTATAAGCAAACTTGATCAATGGTAACCTTTCATCCCATGATCCCTTGAAATCAATTACACATGCTCATAGCATATCTTCTAGAATCTAAATTGTGCGCTCTGACTGTCCATCTATCTGTGGGTGGAATGCAGTACTGAACTTCAACGTTGTACCCATAGCCTTTTGCAATCCTTTCCAAAATTTAGAAGTAAATCGTGGATCTCTATCCGACACAATGCTTTTTGGTACACCGTGTAAGCGAACAATGTTATCCACATATAGCTTTGGTAACCTTTCCAGTGTATAATGAGGTCATATAGGTATGAAACGAGCTGTCTTTGTCAGACGGTCTACAATCACCCAAACTGCGTCTACTACTCGAGGAGTCAATGGTAGTCCCGTGACGAAGTTCATAGTGATGCAGTCCCATTTCCATGATGGTTTCGATAACGGCTGCAATAGTCCTACGGGTCTTTGTCGTTCAGCCTTTACTTTCTGACAATTTAGGCATTGAGACACGAACTTAGCTACATCTGCTTTTATTCCCCTCCACCAATATAGTTTCTTTAGATAATGATATATTTTTGTACTTCCAGGATGTACCGAGTAGATGGTGGTGTGGGCTTCTTTCATGAGTCGGTGTCTAATGTCTACACTTTCTGTTTCGGGTTCACATATTCTTCCTTTGTATTTCAGTACTTTTTCTTCATCCAAGGTGAACTCAGGGTTAGTCCTACCTTTCTCAATATCTTCTTGTACTGTTCTCAGATAAGGATCTGCTTTGATAGCTGTCTTCACTTCATCCACTATATCCGGTATAATCTTCAATGCAGCGAACATATTCAAAAACCGATGAATAAACCCTTGGTTGGCTGATCCATCCGTTGTGTCTATCACATACTGCTCGATGTCGTGATTGAATACCATTCCGGTAGTGCACATTGCCGCAGTCGTGCTAACTTCTCCTTGAGATTTTATCGTTGTTTTTCTGCTCAATGCATCTGCTACTACATTTGCTTTTCCCGGATGATACTGGATATCACAATCATAGTCTTTCAATAGTTCTAGCCATCTTCTTTGTCTCATATTCAACTCCTTCTGATTGAATAAATAAGTAAGACTTTTATGGTCCGACTTAATCTGGAATTTCTCTCCGTATAGGTAGTGTCTCCATACCTTGACAGCATGTACTACTGCCGCTAACTCCAAATCATGAGTGGGGTAATTTTTCTCAAGTACCTTCAATTGTGTCGAGGCATAAGCAATCACTTGCTCTCCTTGCATAAGCACACATCCTAATCCCAATCCCGACGCATGAGTATATAAGGTAAACGTCTGTCCTGGAATAGGAATACTCAAAATCGAAGCGGATATCAATCTGGTCTTCAGTGTTTGGAAACTTTTTTCACACTTATCCGTCCATACAAAATTTTCACCTTTCTTGGTCAAACTGGTGAGAGGTACGGCAATCCGAGAATAGTCTTCTACGAATCTCCGATAATAACCAGCTAGACCCAGAAAACTTCTAATTTCTGAAACGCTCTTTGGTGCTTCCCATTTTACGATAGCCTCGATCTTACTGGGGTTCACTTTGATTCCTTCAGCGGATACTACATGGCCTAGAAAGGCGACTTCACTTAGCCAAAACTCACACTTTGAAAATTTGGCGTATAACTTCTCTTTCCTTAAACACTGTAGGGCTGCGTTTAGGTTCTTGACAAGGGTTTCCTTGTCTTTGGAGTATACCAATATGTCATCAATAAATACTATCACCGACATGTCCAACATATCATGGAAAACTTGGTTCATAAGTTCCATGAACGTTGCCGGTGCATTAGTTAATCCGAATGACATCACTAAGAATTCATAATGTCCGTATCTTGTCCTGAAAGCTGTCTTCGGAATGTCACCTTCTTTAATCTTCAGTTGATGATAGCCTGATCGAAGATCGATCTTTGAAAATACTTTTGCTCCCTGTAACTGATCGAACAAGTCATCGATCCGAGGTAGCGGATATCGATTCTTGATTGTCAGCTTATTCAACTCTCGATAGTCGATACATAATCGAACGCTACCATCCTTCTTCTTTACGAACAATACCGGTGCTCCCCATGGAGATATACTTGGTCTAATATAATCCTTATCCAGCAGTTCTTGTAATTGCACTTTTAATTCCTTCAGTTCAGTAGGAGTCATTCTATAAGGTGCTTTTGATACTGGTGCGGCTCCGGGTAAAAGGTCTATTACAAACTCCGTGGCTCGGTCGGGTGGTAATCCGGGTAGTTCCTCCGAAAATACATTTGGGTAATCCCGCACGACATCAATATCTTCCATTTGTGGCACGTCCTTGGTTAGGTCGACCACTGATACTAGATATCTGATCGCCCCTTTCTCAAGGCACTTCTTAGCCTTTAATGCTGAGAGTATGAGCTTGCGTCTCCTGGGAAGTTTGGTTCCCGAGAAACTGAATTCTGCTCCTTCTTTGTCTTTGAACGTTAGCTTCTTTTCGGTGCATAATAGGTTTGCTGAATGCCGAGCTAACTAGTCCATTCACAAGATGACGTCAAAGTCCATCATCTCAAGTCTAATTAGGTTGTGTCCAAATTTCATCCATCCATACGATTTGGATTTCGTGCATAACACGCATCCATCTAATCCAAAAGGGCTTGAACTAGTATAATCTGGTGTAACGGTCTTAGCAGCTCGTCTAGTTTCTTCATCTCTTATGAACTTTCAAAGACTATCGTCAAAATCTCATATTGCCCTCATTAGCTTATATTTCTTTTATCCTTGTTGTTCTACCCTGATCTCTCTTTTATATACCTCGAAAAGTATTTTGTGATTGTTACTTCATATCCCAAGTCTATCTATAAACATTAGGGTATATGTTTATAAATTCATTAATTCATCCAAACTCTTTTGGTCTTTTCTTAATCATATCACTCAACATTGGGCATAACTCAATTATCATTGTATTAAATCGAGTACTACTTATGCCATGACTTATCCTTGTATCCACTCTTAAATTTGCCTTTAGGAATCTTCTATCTTTCAAAATTCATACCGATATAACCATAACTCTACTTGAGTGCTATCTATTTCTTTACTGGCTACTCTTGATAGTTCTCACTTTTGCTCATGCCCTCTTTTATAGACATGACTCATATCCATCCACTTAGAAATCTCAAAATAGATTCTCCATTCCTTCATCAGAAGTCTCTTGGCTATAGCATTTAATCTGAATCCAATTTCCTTCCAATAATCACATTATCACTAAACATTTTTATCATCAAAGGTCAGGGAGTGTATGAATCAAAATGTTCATCCAAAAGTGATTCACTTCCTTTCGTCGATTTAGCATAATGACAAACACTTGCTTTATCTAGTGAACCTAGGTTTAAAGAATCAGGAGTAAATCTGTAGTAATCCAACCGGCATCAAAAGATCATTAAGTTGCACGGTGGTCCAAATACATGAAATAGAGGTTTTAAAATTCTTAACCTCATGGTTACAGGTTCTATTGAGTATATATAATGCCATTGGTCAAGGCACTATAGGAATAAATCTGGAGAAGATTTTTGTACATCAATAAATCAGGTATAAATCAGTAGATGTATGCTCAACATGATTAAACATTTAACCATTCATGTTGTTGATCATGACAGTGGTTTAGATTGGTATAATCAGGACTAAGACTAAAGAAACAATATCTATGAATTTAATTGATAGGTAAAATCAAGAAGGTATCCTATCAAGGTACGAGAATTAAAATCAAGTATGTGCATCCTCTATAATCAAAGAGTAAGTCAATAATGCACCGCATCCTATATAAACATATCTACTTACATGGCCATTATCCTCTTATCTCTGTTTGGATTTAGCCCGAGATCTTTTCCTTTATCTCTATAGGGGTTTTGACATTACTAGCCATTTTCCTTCTTCCTCTGTCTTACATCAAGTTTTACATCTTGTGACTACCAACTCGGTATTCTAATTTTCTGCTGTACAGATGCTTCCTTCTTGCCACTATACTATATCCTTGTATACTTGGATAACTACCCCACTTATAGATAATACCCTATATTATTTGTTTATCCGGATAAATTTTGGTCTTCCCTTTCTGTTTGAGTGTATATATATGGTTCCACCTTTTATATGTATATTATCGTCTTGTTTAATTTCTGTCTCAACCAACACTTGTGCTTATAATGTGTTAATATTACTGTTTTTATTTTATCCTATCTCAGTTCACTATTGCTGTGAATGTATGATAGTTCAGTGGGCAAGGCCTGAGATGCTCTGATACCAAGTTGTCACACCCCAATTCCGCACATTTCAGAATGGTGTGATGAACCGTTAAATAACCAACAGTTCAATCAGGAACTCAAATAGGCTATCCCCGCGTTATCTGAATCTCCACACATTCAATATCATAATCAGAGTAAATACACAATAGCGGAAGTCTTATAAATAAATGAACTGAGAACTAAAATGATATCTATAAATAATAGCAAATTATTCTGTGTTTAACTGAGACATAAATATTTAAGTACCAAATACATGTCTTATAAATCCAATAAAGAAACCTATAAAAATATCTAGTCAAATACACACGAGTTGCACTTGCAAGAGGAGTCGTGTGTATCATCTTCAGCTCCAGATTCCATTGCTGCTACCGTCCCGTACGTAGAAGCATTTATATAGTCTTCAACTGTGTAACCTGCATCATCAACTAAAAATATTCGACGTCGAGGGGTGAGCATACAACACGGCTCAGTGAGTAGCCAAAACAATGCAACATTACATACGCATGCACATTCATTTATCTTATCAATAGAAAGGTTGGGTGGTCAAAGGTTAACGTTTATTGACACCGCCTCTATACACAGGGTGTGGAAGCCCGCCCAAAGGTTAACATTTATCGTCGTCCCCATCCACCCTACCATAACATTATACAACAAAGGTTAACGTTTATTGCTATATAGCCCCTGTTAGCGAGGGCTTGCAAACTGGGCTCGCTACTAACCAATCCTAATACCAAACAGTGTATCCAAGGCCTCACCCCAGCATCCCTCAGAATGTCCATAGAGATAGAGCTAAGGCCCCCCGGTAGAGTCAGAGACTACAAGGACCGAGACCACCTCCCCTGATACTCTACAACATAATAGTTTCGCTAAGGTAATGGCGATACGACGATGTCAATGCACAAGACTTGAGTTAGAGATAGAGCTAAAGTGCTGAGACCTGCCAAAGGTTAACGTTTATTGACGTTCTCATCACACCTCCCCTGATACTCGCTCGCATCAAGTACATCAACCACACACATACAAGCACATGCCTATTCCTATCATCATCATCATCATCATGTTATAAATAATAAAGTAAATATGCATGAACAAGTAATAGAAATATTGGATGGCATGCTGTATGCACATTACAAATATATTCGCATAGAATCAAACATGGCATAGGACTCAAGAAATAGAAAACAGTTTATTATTAACCGATTTAGTTTGGAGTTAAGGTTCCTCACCTTAGTTTGCTATAAGGTACTTTTCCAAGCTTTAAAATCATCTCTACAGTGTTATTATAATGCTACCAAACCTAACAAAGTCAATAAAATTTAATTAGAATTAATTCTAAATTTAAAAACCATGCTGTTAATTGAGGGTCGATCAGAGGGTCGATGCTCAGAATGCATAGGGTCGATGGGTCTATCGACCCTACCCTCTGTCCGAACTTCCTGAATGCTAAGGGTCGATGGTCAGAATGCATAGGGTCGATGGGTCTATCGACCCTGTGTGCGACCCTCGGTGCACTCTGGTCTAATTTCCAATTTTTAATTCATTCTTCATGTTTGGGGTCCTATGGCTTGCTTCCACATTCCATTAAACATTCATTCCATGGTCTGAAACCATGATTCATCCTCTTAGATAGATTTCGTGCATTCTCCTAGGGTTTTCCATGAAAATCTAACCATGAATGGATGGTTTGGGTTTCTCCGAAATCCTAACTCAACCATAACTAACCTAAAGTCTGTAGAAACTCATGGAATTAGTATCCATACCTGAGAAGATTACTTTTCTCTAGAAATTCTTCTCCTTTTTGCTATGTCTTCTTCCTTGCCTCTTTTCTTCCTCTTTTCC
Source organism: Protea cynaroides (assembly GCA_028583415.1). Lineage (NCBI taxonomy): Eukaryota > Viridiplantae > Streptophyta > Magnoliopsida > Proteales > Proteaceae > Protea > Protea cynaroides. The sequence goes on along the minus strand of CM053275.1, from coordinate 60,682,561 downwards.
TTCTTCTCTCTTCCTCTCAATTCAATTAGGGTTGTGAATGGAGTGAAAGTGGCTTAGGGACGTCCTTTAAATAGAGTAGGAATGTCCTATAATAGTCCCATTGAGATTTGGAAAGAATCCCAATAGAAAATTTGGAAGTTTCCTAATTTTAATTTCTGGCGGCAAGTGAGGGTCGATGTTCCCGTCGACCCTATGGTCTGACACTGTCCGACCCTCTCCCAATTTTAAGGGTCTGAGTTTCTGATTTGGGAGGGTCGACCCTGTTTAGCTGGGTATGCGACCCTTCCTCTATTTTAAGTGTTTTTGGGTCGATTTGATACCTGGGATCTTGCTCTCCTTCACGCCCTTGGTCCATTTGCCTCGACCATGATGGGTGAACCTGGTTCAAGGTGGTAAGACCGGGTTAGTTTGACACGGGTCTTACATGTCACCTATGAAGCATGGTACGGTAAAAATGTCAAATTCCTTTGTGTTGGAACGAAGTCGGAGTATAAGGAATTGTAAGACCTGAGTCTATTGAAGAAACCTATTGTGCGGTCGAAAAGATCAAAGAAAAGGGCCAAGATAGCTCAAGTTTGTCAAAAGAGTCACCAAGACCTCGAGTTCGCCATAAGTGACAAAGTGTTCTTGATGATATCACTTATGTATGGTTTGAAACGATTCGCCAAGAAGGGAAAGTTGTATCCTATATATGTTTTGGACCTCATAAAAATTTTGGAAAGACGTAGAAAAGTTGCATATCAACTACCGTTACTGTTGTCCATGTCTAGTGTGCATGACGTATTTTGCATGTCTCTATTGAAGAAGTATGTCAATAAACCAATGGTTCAAACCAAGATCTCGTATAGGCTATGTCAACCATGTTAAACCAAAACACATTCCACAATAATAATCAGAGTAAATAAATAAATAGCAAAAATCTTATTAATAATGAACTGAGAGTATATAGTGATAATTAAATATTTAACAAGTCATCTTTAAGTAACCAAAACATAATTAATACTGATTACAACTATCACAATATGAAAGTTAACCACTAAGCGTAAACATAGTTGAAACACTAGCTTGACGAGCCATATTCGTCCTTCACAGCATACACATCCATAGACGCTGCATGTCCATATGTTGGCATATTCATATAGTCTTTAACAGCAACACCTGCAACATAGAAACTAAAAAGAATTGCACAAGCGAGGGTCAGCTCTCCAACTTGAGCTTAGTGAGTAAACAAAACAATGCAACAAACATATGCAGGCATTTAATTCAAATCTTTGGTCTCTCTTATAAGTTTACAATGTGCTATAGAAAAGTTTCGTGGCCACTGCACCTCTATAAACGAGTGTGTAAATCCACCCAAGGGATCAAACAGCATTGTTGTCCCACATGCACCCACCATGGAATAGAGATAGAGCTAAAATGTCTGGATCAAACACCGTTAATACTTACCCTGATGTCCTACCCATACAAACACGTAAATCCCTATTCATGAGGGCTTACAAATTGGGATCGAAACTAACCAATCCTAATGCCAAACTGTAAGACCCGTTTCAATCTAACCCGATCTTACCACCTTTAACCAAGTTTACTCGTCATGGTCGAGTCAAATGGACCAAGGGCGTGAAGGAGATCGAGATCCCAGGTATCAAATCGACCCAAAAACACTTAAAATAGGGTAAGGGTCGCATACCCAGCTAAGCAGGGTCGGACCTCCCAAAACAGAAAGTCAGACCCTCAGTTTTGAAGGGAGGGTCGGACAGCTTAGGACCCTAGGGTCGACGGGATCATCGACCCTCCCATCGACCCTCGGTTGTCGTAAGAAAATAAAATTAGGAAATTTCCTAATTTTCGATTGGAATTCTTTCCTATCTCAAAGGGACTTATTTTAGGATATTCCTTGTCTATTTAAAGGACGTCCCTAAGCCACTTTCACTCCTTTTACAACCCTAATTGAATTGAGAGAAAGAGAGGAGAAGGAAAAGAGAAGAAGAAAGGAAAGGAAGAGAACTTAGCAAAAAGGAGAAGAATTTCAGAGAAAAAGTAATCTTCTCAGGTATGGATACTAATTCCATGAGTTTCTACAGACCTTAGGATAGTTATTGGAGAGAGTGATCTCGGAGAAACCCAAACCATCAATCTATGGTTAGGTTTTCATGGAAAACCATAAGAGAATGCATGAAAGCTATCTAGGTGGGTTATACATGGTTTCAGACCAAGGAATGAATGTAGAATGGAAAGAAGGAGCAAGACATAGGATCCCAAGCACGAAGAATGTCACACCGCAATTCTGCACTATTCAGAATGATGTGATGAACCGCTAATAAACCAACGGTTCAACTAGAATCACAAATAGGCTATCCCCACGTTATCCAAACTTACACACATCCGTAATCATAATCAGAGTAAATACACAATAGCGGAAATCTTATAATAACATGAACTGAGAAACTAAGATGATATTAATAATTTAATAGCAAATTATTCTGTTTTCAACTAGGACATAAATATTTAAGTACCAAATACATGTCTTAATAAATCCAATAAAGAAACCTATAAAATATCTAGTCAAATACACACGAGTTGCACTCGCAAGAGGAGTGGTGTATATCCACTTCAGCTTCAGCTTCCAACGCCGCTACGTTCCCGTATGCTGGAGCATTCATATAATCTTCAACTGTATAACACGCATCATCAACTAAAAATATTCGACGTCGAGGGGTGAGCACACATCACGGCTCAGTGAGTAGCCGAAACAATGCAACAATACATATGCATGCAAATCAATTTATATCTTTGGTCTGGTCTATAAGTTTGCAGTATGCAATAGAAAGGTTTAGGTAGCCAAAGGTCGCGTTTATTAACCCCTCCTCTATACACAAGTGTGTGACGTTACCCGAAGATCACGTTTATCGTCAACTCACATGCACCCAATCATGAACATTATATAACAAAAGTTACGTTTATTGCTATATAGTGCCATACCAACACGTAAGCCCCTCTTAGCGAGGGCTGCAAGCTGGGCTCGCAACTAACCAATCCTAATGCCAAAAGTGTATCCATGACCTCACCCCAGCATCCCTCAGAATGTCCATAGAGATAGAGCTAAGGCCCCCTGGTAGAGTCAGAGACTACAAGGATCGAGACCACCTCCCCTGATACTCTACGACATAATAGTTCTGCTGTAGTAATGGCGATACGACGATGCTATTGCACAAGACTTGAGTTAGAGATAGAGCTAAAGTGTTGAGACCCTACAAAGGTTAACGTTTATTGACGTTCTCATCACACCTCCCCTGATACTCGCTCGCATCAAGTACATCAACCACACACATACAAGCACATGCCTATTCCTATCATCATCAGCATCATCATGTTATAAACAATAAAGTAAATATGCATGAACAAGTACTATTGGATGGCATGTTGTATGCACATTACAAACATATTCGCATAGAATCAAGCATGGCATAGGACTCAAGAAATAGAAAATAGTTTTTGTTATCAACCAATTTAGTTTGGAGTTCTGGTTCCTCACCTTAGCTTGCTAAAAGATACTTTTCCAAGCTTTAGAATCACCTTTACAATGTTATTATATTGCTAAAAGACCTAACAAAGTCGATAGAATTTAATTAGAATTAATTTCAGATTTAAAAACCATTCTGTTAACTGAGGGTCGGAGGTAGGGTCGGAGTCCTGATCGACCTTGGGAGCGACCCTCCCCAGATTCTGAACTTCCCGAACACTGAGGGTCGATGGTCAGGAACACCTAGGGTCGGATGGTCATCGACCCTCGGTGCGACCCTCTATGCACTATGGTCCAATTCCCTCTTTTAATCCATTCTTCGTGTTTGAAATCCTATGGCTTGCTCCTACATTCCATTCTACATGCATTCCATGGTCTGAAACCATGTATAACCCACCTAGATAGCTTTCATGCATTCTTCTATGGTTTCCCATGGAAACCAAACCATAGATTGATGGTTTGGGTTTCTCCGAGATCACACTCTCAACAATAACTAACCTAAGGTCTGTAGAAACTCATGGAATTAGTATCCATACCTGAGAAGATTATTTTTTCTCTGAAATTCTTCTTCTTTTTGCTAAGTTCTCTTCCTTGCCTTTCTTCTTCCTCTTTTCCTTCTTCTCTCTTTCTCTCAATTCAATTAGGGTTGTAAAAGGAGTGAAAGAAGCTTGGGAACGTCCTTTAAATTGAGTTGGAACATCCTAAATAAGTCCCATTGAGATTAGGAAGGAATCCCAATCGAAAATTAGGAAGTTTCCTAATTTTATTTTCTTACGGAAACCGAGGGTCGATGATCCCGTTGACCCTAGGGTCCTAAGCTGTTTGACCCTCCCTTCAAAACTGAGGGTTTGACTTTCTGTTTTGGGAGGTCCGACCCTACTTAGCTAGTTATGCGACCCTTCCCCTATTTTAAGTGTTTTTGGGTCGATTTGATACCTGGGATCTCGATTTCCTTCACGCCCTTGGTCCATTTGACTCGACCATGATGGGTAAACCTGGTTCAAGGAGGTAAGACCGGGTTAGATTGACACGGGTCTTACAACTCCCCCCAACTTATAAAAATTTCATCCTCGAAATTGTACGTACCTTCTGAATCAAACAAGTGAGGGTATTGCTTCTGCATAGCATTTTCTTCTTCCCATGTAATTTCTTCCATGTCTCTACTTTTCCATGTGACCTTAACATAGTAGATATCTCTGTTGCGTAGAAGTTGAACTTTTCGACTAGTGATTTTTGTTGTTGTTACTTCTAATGTCAAATCATCAGTCAATTTCGGCCAATCCACTGTCAAAACATGCGTTGGGTCTTTGACATACTTCTTCAATAGGGAAATGTGAAATACGTCATGCACACTTGACATAGATGGTGGTAGTGCTAACTGATAAGCCACTTTTCCACGCCTAGCTAGAATTTCATATGGCCCGACATATCTTGGACTTAGTTTCCCTTTCTGTCCGAACCTCTTCAATCCTCGCATGGGCGATACCTTCAAAAATACTTTATCACCTAATGCGAACTCCAGATCTCTTCGTCGAGTATCTGCATATTGCTTCTGACGGTTCTGAGCTGTTCTCACTCTTTCCTTGATAATGTCGACCACTCGACAGGTCTCTTCAACAAATTCTGGTCCAACAATACTACGTTCTCCAACTTCATTCCAAAACAAGGGAGTTCGACACTTCCTGCCATACAGTGCTTTATAAGGTGACATCTATATAGTTGCTTGATAGCTGTTGTTATAAGCGAATTCGATCAGTGGTAATCTTTCGTCCAATGATCCCTTGAAATCAATTACACATGCTCGTAGCATATCTTCTAGATTCTGAATTGTACGCTCCGACTGTCCATCTGTCTGTGGGTGGAATGCAGTACTAAACTTCAATGTTGTACCCATAACCTTTTGCAATTCCTCCCAAAACTTGGAACTAAATCGTGGATCTCTATCAGACACAATGCTTTCTGGAACACCATGTAACCGAACAATATTATCCACATACAGCTTCGCTAACCTTTCCAGTGTATACTGAGGTCGTACAGGTATGAAGCGAGCTGTTTTAGTCAGATGGTCCACAATCACCAAAATGCGTCAACTACTCGAGCAGTCAATGGTAGTCCCGTGACGAAGTCCATAGTGATGCAGTCCCATTTCCATGCTGGTTTCGGTAATGGTTGTAACAGTCCTGCTGGTCTTTGTCGTTCAACCTTTACTTTCTGACAATTTAGGCATTGAGACACGAACTTAGCAACATTTGCTTTCATTCCCCTCCACCAATATAGTTTCTTTAGATCATGATACATTTTTGTACTTCTAGGATGTATCGAATAGATGGTGGTGTGCGCTTCCTTCATCAGTCGGTGTCTAACGTCTGCACTTTCTGTTTCAGGTACACATATTTTTCCTTTGTATCTCAGTACCTTCTCGTCATCCAATGTGAACTCAGTGTTGGTCCTACCTTTCTCAATATCTTCTTGTACTGTTCTCAGATAAGGATCTGCTTGGATAGATGTCTTCACTTTATCAACTATATCCGGTATAATCTTCAATGCCGCGAACATATTTGTAAACCGATGAATAAACCCTCGGTTGGCTGATCCATCCATTGTATCTATCACATACTACTCGTTGCCGTACTTGAATACCATTCCAGTAGTACACATTGTTGCAGTCCTGCTAACTTCTCCTTGAGATTTTATCATTGCTTTTCTACTTAATGCATCCGCTACTACGTTGGCTTTTCCCGGATGATACTGGATATCACAATCATAGTCTTTCAATAGTTCCAGCCATCTTCTTTGTATCATATTCAACTCCTTCTGACTAAATAGATAAGTAAGACTTTTGTGGTCCGACTTAATCTGAAATTTCTCTCCGTATAAGTAATGTCTCCATATCTTGACAGCATGTACTACTGCCGCCAGCTCCAAATCATGAGTGGGGTAGTTTTTCTCATGTACCTTCAAATGTCTTGAAGCATAAGCAATCACTTCCTCTCCTTGCATAAGCACACATCCCAGTCCCAGTCCCGACGCATCAGTATATAAGGTAAACGTTTGTCCTGGAATAGGAATAGTCAAAATCAGGGCGGATATCAATCTGGACTTCAGTGTCTGGAAGCTCTTCTCACATTTATCCGTCCACACAAACTTTTCACCTTTCTTAGTCAAACTGGTGAGAGGTATGGCAATCCGAGAATAGTCTTTTATGAATCTCCGATAATAACTAGCTAGACCTAGAAAACTTATAATCTCTGAAATGCTCTTTGGTGCTTCCCACTTTTCAATAGCCTCGATCTTGCTGGGTCCACTTTGATTCCTTCAGCGGATACTACATGGCCTAAGAAGGCGACTTCACTTAGCCAAAACTCGCACATTGAAAATTTGGCATATAGCTTCTCTTTCCTTAAACGCTGTAGGGCTGCGTTTAGGTTCTTGATATGGGTTTCTTTGTCCTTGGAATATACCAATATATCATCAATAAATACTATAACCAACATATCCAACATATCGTGGAAAACTGGGTTCATAAGTTCCATGAACGTTGCCGGTGCATTAGTTAATCCGAAAGACATAACCAAAAATTCATAATGTCCGTATCTGGTCTTGAAAGCTATCTTCGGAGTATCACCTTCTTTAATCTTCAACTGATGATATCCCGATCGAAGATCGATCTTAGAAAATACTTTTGCTCCTTGTAACTGAACGAACAAGTCATCGATCCGAGGTAGTGGGTATCGATTCTTGATTGTCAGTTTATTCAACTCCCGGTAGTCGATACATAATCGAACGCTACCATCCTTCTTCTTTACGAACAACACCGGTGTCCCCCATGGAGATATACTGGGTCGAATATAACCCTTGTCCAGCAGTTCTTGTAGTTGCACTTTTAATTCCTTCAGTTCCGTAGGAGCCATTATATAAGGTGCTTTAGACACTGGTGCGGCTCCGGGTATAAGGTCTATCACAAACTCCGTGGCTCGATCGGGTGGTAATCCGGGTAGTTCCTCCAGAAATACATCAGGATAGTCCTGCACGACATCAATATCTTCCATTCGTGGCGCTTCCTTGGTTAGGTCGACCACGGATACTAGATACCCGATTGCCCCTTTCTCAAGGCACTTCTTAGCCTTTAGTGCTGAAAGGATGAGCTTGCGTCTCCGGGGAAGTTTGGTTCCCGAGAAACTTAATTCTGCTCCTTCTTTGTCTTTGAACGTTAGCTTCTTTTCGGCGCATAATAGATTTACATAATGCCGAGCTAACCAGTCCATTCCCAAGATGACATCAAAGTCTGCCATCTCAAGTTGTATCAAGGTTGCATCTAAAGTCTTCTCTCCAATGAGAACTGGACATGGTCCATAACCTTTCTCTAGTTCCACTTCTAACCCCATCGATGACCGTACAAGTAATTTGTAGTCTAATGTTTTGATGGGTAATTTCATCTTCTTTTCTAATGACACAGATATAAATGAATGGGTAGCTCCGGAATCGAAGAGTACTCTGGCGGGTACGCCATTTATAGGTACAATACCTATGACCACATCGGGTGATGTGGCCGCATCCTCGGACGTAACAGCATATACACGTCCCTGATGGAATTGCTTCTTGGGCTTAGGGCACTCCCTTGCCATATGTCCCGGCTGGTTGCAGTTAAAACACTTCAGGACTTCAGAATTTGGCTTTGGCTGAGGTTGAGCTGCTGAAGTAGTCTTGGTTGCTGCGGTAAAATTCTGAGGACGGAAAGGCTTATATGTCTTGTTATTGCCTCCGTTGTAAGAATTTCCGGCTGGCCTTTTGATGCCTCTGTTTTGAGTAAAATAACTCTCCTTTTGGCTCGATTCTATAACTCGAGGAATCTGGACAGCTTCGTTATAAATTCTCCTTTCTAAGCCCAGAACATGTTCTCTGATGTTTCCCCTCAGTCCCATGACAAACCTATGTGTTTTGGTTTCTTCTTCTTGCATACTCAGTGGTGCGAAGAAAAACAGCTCTTCATAACGTTGTTGGTACGCATCCACTAACATCTGTCCCTGGTAAAGACTCAGGAACTCCTTCTCCATCGAATCTTTGAAGCTCCATGGAAAATATTTCTCAAAGAAGGCTTCCTTATATATAGCCCAAGTCAGTAAGGCGTGCTTGGTCAGTAGATATGCCTTCGTTGATTTCCACCAATGATGTGCGTCGCCCTTGAGCATGAAGGTGGCGCATAGTACTTTCTTTTCCTCTGTGATAGTCATCATGAGGAAATTTCTCTCCATCTCGTTTATCAAGTGTGCTGGCCACAACGGATCAGACGGTTTGCCGTTGAATTCTTTGGGTTTCATCTTCAAAAATCTCTCCACTAGTCGGGAGTGGTCCAGCTGATTTTGGGGGTTTGCCCCAAACATAAGGGGTGGATACTGGTACTTCCCCTGAGCTGCTTCCGGTACCTGCACTAGAATCTATGCAACAGGTTGTTGAGGTCTCTGAGGAGCTGGGTGGTTACCCACCGGTGCTGCACTGGCTTGTCCAGTGTGCATGGGTGCAGCCTGAGTGGCTTGAAACATAATGCCCATGGCAACTTGCATCTGAGCCTGTGCGTGTTGCATCTGCTACAGCTGCTGTGCCAGATTCATCACCACGGTTGTTAGCTCTGGTGGTGGAGGTGGCAAATTTGTAGGGTTTATCGGTTCTGGATTACCCGGTGCATAGTTATTTTCTTGACTAGTCTCCTCCACGGGTGGTGGTGGTGGGACTGCATTTTGGGTCTATCGGGTCACCCTACGTCCAGACATAATTCTCTTCTATGGTTGGTGGTGCCTAAAAATCATCAAAATAGGTGAGAAGTCATTTATATTTCATGTAGGCATGCTAACCAATAATAAATTCCAATTCTAGCTCATTTTATAAAAAAAAATACTGTCTTTTCTATGCAGGGTCGATGGTGAGGGTCGATGGTATGTCCGACCCTTAGTATCCGACCCTAGGAATGACCTGTTCTTCCCGAGAGCTGAGGGTTGATGCGAGGGTCGATGGGTATCCGACCCTCAATTCCGACCCTTGATTTTCTGTCAGATTCCTGAGAGCTGAGGGTCAATGGGAGGGTCGATTCGAGGGTCGATTGTGCTAGTCGAATTGTCCGACCCTCGGACCAAAAATCAGATTTTTAAGATCTGATTCTGGGTCATTTCTTATTATTTTCCTTCCGTTTCGACTCGCCTCTCCACTCTGAGTTGCTACAATGCTACTTCACTATTGTTGGTAGATTTTAGTCCGAGTTTCGACATCCACGTCATCCATACAGGTATGTTTTCTCATTTTTACCTGTTTTTAGGTTTCTATTTCTAGGTTTTTGTCCATTTAACTTGTATTTTTCAAATTAAATTTTTTCCAACCGTAAAAATTCAATTTTTAATGGGGGCTTTTGTTATTGGTGTCTCGAGGAACGAAAGCCCTCAAAAATTTTTGAGTTTCATCGGTTGGTTATCGAGAAACTTGAAATTTTCTCTTTTTGCCCTAATTTGTCGACATTTTCGATTTTTCTTGAATTTCTTCAAATTGGACATCGTTAGTTAAAATTTCCTACTGCATGTGGGTGGTAGGGTATGTTTAGACCTACGTAAGTTCTCATGCCCACTTGTATGGTGAGAAATGGGGCTTTATGGTCAACTTATGTCGTTATTAAATCAAATTTTGGATTTTTATCCTATTAACTCCTTGTTTTCCTTCTCATTCTTATTTTGCAGATACCATGGCTCGTACAAAGGTACCCAGAGTTCGTGATCCCCTTCGCTTCCGTTCCAATGAAGCCGAGGCACGGTATGCTGACTATGCCCGTAAGAAGGTTGAGGGTGGTCGTATGGTGAACTTGGCTGAGTTAGCCGTGTTCAACGTAGAGGGAGCCTTTGGTGACATGGGGTGGCTTCCTGTCATTACATACGATGCATGCACATGTCCGGATTTGGTGCGCCAGTTTTATTGTAATCTCCAGGTGGTGGGTAATTACAATGACGTTGAGCATGGTCAGGAGTTGCGCATCACCAGCTACGTCAAAGGGGTAGATATCTCCTTCGACTATCGGCAGTTGGCCGACTTGTTGGGCATTCCCTATGATGGCCCCATGGTGTACTATGCACCTGGAGAGCCACAGTTTGTTGAGATGGAGATGAGGGCAGAGATCGATAATCAGTTACTCCGTCCTGATCGTTGGCAGATGAGAGCTTGTTATTTGCGTCCAGCTCCACGGGTCTTCTGCAAGATTATCCAGCATAATCTGATCCCACAGAGTGGGCACTATGAGAGGGTTTCTCAGCTGACTCAGTTCTGATTTATAGTATCTGCACTCGCCAGCCCATCTGCCTTCCATACATCATCATGCGGACTATGATTAGTGTCACATTGTCCGGTCATAGGGGTAATCTACCCTATGGACGCATGATTACAATGCTACTGACTCGTCTGGGGTTGACTTGGTAGATGAGAAGATCCAGGAGAAAACCTTCTCGTCGCCTCTAGATTGGGAGGCAATCTGCAAGATGGGTATGCGAGATGCCCAAGTTAGTGATGAGGATAGGAACGCGATGGTGCGCCCTCACACTTGTATCGAGATGGCTGATGCTGAGGCTGCTGCTGCCACTGCTAAAGCTCATGTGGATCCCATCAACGATGACGACAGCATGTATATGGATGTTGACGCGATACCCCCGCCTTCACCTACTCTTGCGGCTGGTGTTGGTACTTCTTCTGTGGCGGATCCTGTACCTGAGACTGGCCCTTCTTATGCGGCTGGTCCTTCACGCCCACCTGCTGATATGATGGAGATGCTGCAGGAGATCAGGGAGGCTCAGCGCAAATCTGATCTGAGGATGGAGGAGTTGCAAGACGCTCAGCGTATGAGGGTGGATGAGCTGTTATCGGTCCAGCGGGCGATTGATAGGAGGGTAGCCGATCTTGCAGCTAGTCTCTTGACGACCCAAACTCAGGTGGCCTGGTTGACTAGGGTCTATGCTGAGGACTATGACCGAGATCGTGAGCCCCGCCTCCTCCTTCGCCTTCAGCTTCTTGATCGTACTTTATTTTCTTGTACTACAGAGTAACTGTCCGGGTTGTGGACTGTACTATGCTTTCATTATGTATATACGTTTTATTTCTCTCACTCGTTGTATTGAACTTGTTTCCCCTTTAATAGATGCATTATTCTCTTTTTAAATTTGGTCTCAATCACCACTTGTGCTTACAGTAGGTTAATATTACTGTTTTTATTTTTATCCTATCTCAGTTCACAATTGTCTTGAATGTATGTTAGTTCGGCAAGCAAGGCCTGAGTTGCTCTGAAACCAAGTTGTCACACCCCAATTCTGTACTATTCAGAATGATGTGATGAACCGCTAATAAACCAATGGTTCAACCAGGATCTCAAATAGGCTATCCCCGCGTTATCCAAACTTACACACATCCGTAATCATAATCAGAGTAAATACACAATAACGGAAGTCTTATAATAACATGAACTGAGAAACTAAGATGATATTAAAAATTTAATAGCAAATTATTCTGTTTTCAACTGAGACATAAATATTTAAGTACCAAATACATGTCTTAATAAATCCAATAAAGAAACCTATAAAATATCTAATCAAATACACACGAGTTGCACTCGCAAGAGGAGTCGTGTGTATCCACTTCAACTTCAGCTTCCATCGCCACTACGTTCCCGTATGCTGGAGTATTCATATAATCTTCAATGGTATAACCTGCATCATCAACTAAAAATATTCGACGTCGAGGGGTGAGCACACATCACGGCTCAGTGAGTAGCCAAAACAATGCAACAATACATATGCAAGCAAATCAATTTATATCTTTGGTCTGGTATATAAGTTTGCAGTATGCAATAGAAAGGTTTAGGTGGCCAAAGGTCGCGTTTATTGACCCCGCTTCTATACACGAGTGTGAAACGTTACCCGAAGATCACATTTATCGTCAACTCACATGCACCCAATCATGAACATTATATAACAAAGGTTATGTTTATTGTTATATAGTGCCATACAAACACGTAAGCCCCTATTAGCGAGGGCTGCAAACTGGGCTCGCAACTAACCAATCCTGATGCCAAAAGTGTATCCAAGACCTCACCCCAGCATCCCTCAGAATGTCCATAGAGATAGAGCTAAGGCCCCCCAGTAGAGTCAGCGACTACAAGGACCGAGACCACCTCCCCTGATACTCTACGACATAATAGTTCTGCTAAAGTAATGGCGATACGACGATGCTAATGCACAAGACTTGAGTTAGAGATAGAGCTAAAGTGCTGAGACCCGCCAAAGGTTAACGTTTATTGACGTTCTCATCACACCTCCCCTGATACTCGCTCGCATCAAGTACATCAACCACACACATACAAGCACATGCCTATTCCTATCATCATCAACATCATCATATTATAAACAATAAAGTAAATATGCATGAACAAGTAATAGAAATATTGGATGGCATGCTGTATGCACATTACAAACATATTCGCATAGAATCAAGCATGGCATAGGACTCAAGAAATAGAAAATAGTTTTTGTTATTAACCAATTTAGTTTGGAGTTTTGGTTCCTCACCTTAGCTTGCTAAAAGATACTTTTCCAAGCTTTAGAATCACCTTTACAATGTTATTATATTGCTTGAAGACCTAACAAAGTCGATAGAATTTAATTAGAATTAATTCTAGATTTAAAAAACATTCTGTTAACTGAGGGTCGGAGGTAGGGTCGGAGTCCTGATCGACCCTGGGTGCGACCTTCCCCAGATTTTGAACTTCCCGAACACTGAGGGTCGATGATCAGGAACACATAGGGTCGGATGGTCATCGACCCTCGGTGCGACCCTCTGTGCACTTTGGTCCAATTCCCTCTTTTAATCCATTCTTCGTGTTTGGAATGCTATGGCTTGCTCCTACATTCCATTCTACAAGCATTCCATGGTCTGAAACCATGTATAACCCACTTAGATAGCTTTCATGCATTCATCTATGGTTTTCCATGGAAACCTAACCATAGATTGATGGTTTGGGTTTCTCCGAGATCACACTCTCAACAATAACTAACTTAAGGTCTGTAAAAACTTATGGAATTAGTATCCATACCTGAGAAGATTACTTTTTCTCTGAAATTTCTTCTCTTTTTTGCTAAGTTCCCTTCCTTGCCTTTCCTCTTCCTCTTTTCCTTCTCCTCTCTTTCTCTCAATTCAATTAGGGTTGTGAAAGGAGTGAAAGAGGCTTAGGAACGTCCTTTAAATAGAGTAGGAACATCCTAAATAAGTCCCATTGAGATTAGGAATGAATCCCAATCGAAAATTAGGAAGTTTCCTAATTTTATTTTTTTACGGCAACCGAGGGTCGATGGGAGGGTCGATGATCCCGTCGACCCTAGGGTCCTAAGCTGTCCGACCCTCCCTTCAAAACTGAGGGTCTGACTTTCTGTTTTGGAGGTCCGACCCTACTTAGCTGGTTATGCGACCCTTCCCCTATTTTAAGTGTTTTTGGGTCGATTCGATACCTGGGATATCGATCTCCTTCACGCCCTTGGTCCATTTGACTCGACCATGATGGGTAAACCTGGTTCAAGGTGGTAAGACTGGGTTAGATTGACACGGGTCTTACAAAGAATGGACTAAAAGAAGGAATTGGACCAAAGTGCACCGAGGGTCGATGACCATCCGACCCTAGGTGATTCTGACCATCGACCCTCAGTGTTCGGGAAGTTCAAAATCTGGGGAGGGTCACACCCAGGGTCGATCAGGACTCCGACCCTACCTCCGACCCTCAATTAACAGAATAGTTTTTAAATCTGGAATTAATTCTAATTAAATTTTATCGACTTTGTTAGGTCTTATAGCAATATAATAACACTGTAAAGGTGATTCTAAAGCTTGGAAAAGTATCTTATAGCAAGCTAAGGTGAGGAACCAGAACTCTAAACTAATTGATTAATAACAAAACTGTTTTCTATTTCTTGAGTCCTATGCCATGCTTGATTCTATGCGAATATGTTTGTAATGTGAATACAGCATGCCATCCAATATTTCTATTACTTATTCATACATATTTACTTTATTGTTTATAACATGATGATGATGATGATGATAGGAATAGGCATGTGCTTGTATGTGTGTGGTTGATGTACTTGATGCGAGCGAGTATCAGGGGAGGTGTGATGAGAACGTCAATAAACGTTAACCTTTGGCGGGTCTCAGCACTTTAGCTCTATCTCTAACTCAAGTCTTGTGCATTGGCATCGTCGTATCACCATTACTTTAGTAGAACTATTATGTCGTAGAGTATCAGGGGAGGTGGTCTCGGTCATTGTAGTCTCTGACTCTACCGGGGGGGGGGCCTTAGCTCTATCTCTATGGACATTCTGAGGGATGCTGGGGTGAGGCCTTGGATACACTTTTTGGCATTAGGATTGGTTAGTTGCGAGCCCAGTTTGCAGCCCTCGCCAACAGGGGCTTACGTGTTGGTATGGCATTATATAGCAATAAACGTAACCTTTGTTATATAATGTTCATGATTGGGTGCATGTGAGTTGACGATAAACGTGATCTTCGGGTGATGTCACACACTCATGTATAGAGGCGGGGTCAATAAACGTGACCTTTGACTACCTAAACCTTTCTATTGCATACTGCAAACTTTAAATCAGACCAAAGATATAAATTGATTGCATGCATATGTATTGTTGCATTATTTTGGCTACTCACTGAGCCGTGATGTGTTATCACCCATCGAATTCGAATATTTTTAGTTGATGATGCAGGTTATACCGTTGAAGACTATATGAATGCATCTGCGTACGGGAACGTGGCAGCAATGGAAGCTGGAGCTGAAGTTGATACACACGACTCCTCTTACGAGTGCAACTCATGTGTATTTAATTAGATGTTTTATAGGTTTTTTATTGGATTTATTAAGACATGTATTTGGTATTTAAATATTTATGTCTCAGTTGAAAACAGAATAATTTGCTCTTAAATTATTAATATCATCTTAGTTTCTCAGTTCATGTTATTATAAGAATTCCGCTATTGTGTATTTACTCTGATTATGTTTACGAATGTGTGTAAGTTTAGATAACGCGGGGATAGCCTATTTGAGATCTTGGTTGAACCGTTGGTTTATTAGCGGTTCATCACATCATTCTGAATAGTGCAGAATTGGGGTGTGACACAAACAGTGTCTCCAAGGCCTCACCCCAGCATCCCTCAATACATCAATAGAGATACAGCTAAGGCCCCCCAGTAGAGTCAGAGACCACACGGTCAGAGACCACATCCCCTGATGCCCTATGACATAATAGTTCTACTAAGATAATGGTGATACGACGATGTTAGTGGGCAACACTTGAGTAGAAATAGAGCTAATGTCTGGTGATGATATCAAAGACCACCATGCCACATCCTCCCCCTAATGCTCCACTTGCATCCAAGACACTAACCACATACATACATTCACATGCCTATTCCTAACATCATCATCATCATCATGTTATAAATAAACGAAATTAAATATGCATGAACAATAATAGTAGGAAAATTGGATGACATGTGAGATGCACATTACAAGCATACAAGCATAGAATCAATCATGGCATTGTGAGGACAAAGATGGAAATCTTTTCGAAGTCCCCACCTAGATTAAGGTCTAGGACCTTAAAAATGTGAAATCTCACCCCAAGGTAAGACTTCGATTGACTCATGACCCTTAGATTGGATTTCTGGTCCATCAGAGATTAGGTAAGCATCAGGTTATGGTTATGGGAAGGGGTTAGGCACCCAAACCACCCCATCAAAATCGGTCTCCTATACCTTTCCTATGCTGGACTCTATTTGTTAAATCAAACCAAACCAAGTGGTTTGATATCATTAAACCGAATCTGTCTCCATTAGATTGCCTACGTATTATGGAATTATTTATAAAATCAGGTTCACCATCGTAGTTCAGGTGTGAGTGATTAAAGTTTATGGCTGTGATTTATGCTTGTGCATAATTAAGTTTATTGTTCAAGTTGAAGTTTATGCTTGAAAGGTTGAGAAACCCTATGGGTTAAGATCTGGATAGTCCATGTAGACTGATAGATAGTCCTAGTCGATCTAATAATAACCTTATCTGAGTCAAAATATGGATAACCCTATATGGGTTAAGAATGTGGATAACCCTATTTGGGTCAAAATGTGGGTAACCCTATCTGGATTGGAATATGGATAACCCTATCTAGGTTAAAATGTGGATAAATATCCTAGTGGATCTATGGATAGTCCGAGTGGACTAATATGTGGATCCAAATTTAGGTTTCTTCCAAATGGCCTACGTACCCTAGGGTTTGACCTAGGAATCAGAATCCACGTAGTTCGGGCTTGGATAACCTTATTTGGGTCAAAATGGGGCTAAATATCCTAGTGGATCTACGGATAGTCCAAGTGGACTAAGGTTTGGATCCAAATTTGGGTTTCTCCCAAATGGCCTACATATCTTAGGGTTTGCCCTAGGAATCAAAATCCACGTAGTTCAGGCTGGGTAACCCTATTTGGGTTGGAAAATGGGTAAATATCCTAGTGGAGTAAAATGTGGATCCAAATTTGGGTTTCTCCCAAATGGCCTACGTATCCTAGGGTTTGACCTAGGAATCAGAATCCGCGTAGTTCGAGAATTGTGGAATAACCTGTTCTAGGTTAGAATGTGAGAACCTGTTCTAGGTTTTGGGTTTAGAAGCTATTTTAGGTTTAGGGTTTACCGAAGGGCAAAATCATCCTGTGCTACCATTTTTATCCTGAATTCTAATTTTGGAAGGTTTGGGAAAGCATTCTCTTTCTTTGTTAAGACTTTATTATTTGCATTATGCCCTTCCCACGAATGTGGGTGCCTAAATGCACGTCCCCACACCTAATATGTTTGCTATGTGTACACATATGGCAGTTCAACTAGGGTGCAGCAGAGAGTATGTTATTGCCAGAAACAAATTATTCATCTAAATATGGCATATAACACATTTATGGCAAGAAATTCACATATAGTAAGATTGTTAAAAATCTCTCAAATATTGCATGCATTGTAAATAAGGCAAGAGCCTATATGGCATGATCTAGTATGCTATCTTCTAATCATGGCAAGACCTAACATGACAGTGAGCATTTAAACATGGAAGTGAGCATCTAAAAAATGGCAATGAGCATCCAAACACTCATGATGAAAAATTCAATGGTATAAATCATTATTGAATGTAATCTAACCATTTAGATTGCTTTAAGACACTCATGATCCAGATCTAATGGTTCATATTTCCTTAAAACACTCATGATCAAGATCTAATGGTTCAGATTGCTTAAAATCACATCTTTATGTCATCCAATGCTTCAGAATTAGAACCAACATCCATCGGTCCATATTTGATCATCATATGATCCATATAATATATTATCATCAAAGGGATCAGATTTATCAATCAATGGCTCAATATCAAAGACCATAATTTAATCACATGAGAATTTCAGATCTAAGGGCTCATATTTCCTTAAAACACTCATGATCAAGATCTAATGGTTCAGATTACTTAAAATCACATCTTTATGTCATCCAATGCTTCAGAATTAGAACCAACATCTAATGGTCCATATTTGATCATCATATGATCCAAATAAAATATTATCATCAAAGGGATCAGATTTATTAATCAATGGCTCAAGATCAAAGGTCATAATTTAATCACATCATAATTTCAGATCTAATGGTTCATATTTTCTTAAAACACTCATGATCAAGATCTAATGGTTCAGATTGCTTAAAATCACATCTTTATGTCATCCAATGCTTCAGAATTAGAACCAACATCCAATGGTCCATATTTGATCATCATATGATCCAAATAAAATATTATCATCAAAGGGATCAGATTTATCAATCAATGGCTCAAGATCAAAGGCCATAATTTAATCACATGAGAATTTCATATCAATGGTCCATATTCAACTCATTAAAATTCTAAATCAATGGTTCATATTTAATTCATTAAAAATTCTAAGATCAATGGCCTTATTTCATTCACATAAAATTCCAACATGGTCGGATCAATTCCGTAAATGATTCCCAGCATGTGATGGGATCAATCTTATAAATTCAAGAATCCGATGGGGATCAATTTTCATTACATCCAAACATGGTACGATCAAACATATTAAATTCCAGCATGGTTGGATCAATCACTTAAAATTCCAAATCATCTCATAAAATTCCATGATCAAGGTTTAATTTTTATCACATCAAGATCCATGATCAATGTTTAATTTTCATCACATAAAGATTCATGATCATTGGCCATATTTGAATTTAAGATCAAAACAATTTGACATCAATGACTCCAATTCATTATGTATCCAAACAACTTGATTCAATATTATAAAATTCAGATTTAAACCTATCACAATCATGGGTTCAATCATTGGTAGATAAGGGATGCTGATTAGAGGGTAGCAGATCAGATTTCAACCATGGTTGGTGGAAATGGTTGCAACATATTAAGGAAGCGAAAGAAAATAAGAATGGGGAAGACGGCTTACCTGGAGTATGCAGGTAGGTTCTTTTCCCACTTCTTCTGCCTTCTTCTTCTTCTCCCTCTTCTTCAGCTTCTTCTCGATCTTTATTTTATTATTTTTTTTCTCTTTCAGCTTCATTCCTCTTCTCGATCTCCTCCTTCTCTCGTTTCTCTTTTATTTTTCTCTCCAATCTCCACCATCCCTCTCTCCTTCTCCTCCTTTTTTGATTTTTTTTTCTTTCTTTATTCTTTTTTTCCTCACTTGTCTTCTTCCTCTCTTTTTATTTTATTTTTTATCTCTCCATAATCCCCTCTCTTCTCCCCCTCAATTTCTTCCCCCACTCTCTCTTTATTATTTTTTTATCTCTCCCCCTTGTCGCCCTCCTCTCTTAGATTTCATTCCCCTTTTTTTATTATATTTTTTTCCATAACCATCTCTCCTTCTCCACCGACTCCTCCCTTCCTTTTAATTTAATTTTTTTCTTCTTTTCTTTATTTTTGGATTGCCACTCAATCTCTCATCCTTCCTTTCTTTTTCTTATTCTCAATCTCTCTTTCCTATCCCAATTTTCCAATTCTTTCCTATTCTATTTCCTTTCAAAATTTATTTCCCGAGTTACTTTTTATATCTTTTTTTTTCTTTTCATTAGAATCCTCTCTTTCTTTCCTAATCTTGGTCAGTCTTGATTTCTTCCCCCACTCTCTTTTTCAACACCTCTCCATAATCCTCTCTCTTCTCCTCCTCAATTTCTTCCCCCACTCTCTCTTTTTCATTCTCTTTTTGGATTCCCTTCCTTTTTAATTAATTTTTTTTTCTTTTTTTTCTTTTCGGATTGCCTCTCAATCTCTCATCCTTCCTTTCTTTTTCTTATTCTCAATCTCTCTTTCCTATCCCAATTTTCCAATTCATTCCTATTCTATTTCCTTCTAAAATTTATTTCCCGAGTTACTTTCTATATCTTTTTATTTCTTTTCATTAGAATCCTCTCTTTCTTTCCTAATCTTGGTCTGTCTCTCTTGACACATATAATGTACATTTATACAATAATATATCATAAAATATACATAATCATATGTAATAACATACATATTAATATATATAGTATATAATATATTACATATATATATGGCACTATGCATATGGACGAACCGATTTAGTCTAGACTAGTCTGACTTAAGTTGACTAGGCTGGATTGACTTAAACTGAGCTGAATTGGACCAAGAATGATTTGAATTAACTGGGTTGGGCTAAGACTGGCTTGGGTTGAGCTGAGTTGACTGGATTGACCAGGTTTTCTCTCTTTATCATTTCATGGGCCATTTTCGCTGTCATTCTGCATGGAATTTTTCGATAGCCTTTATTTCAAATTTTCTACGTTCACTTTATAGAACACTAAAAATAAGGAATATTAGAATTTGAATCATCACATTTGGAAATAAAATGGTAAACTTATGAATTTCTAAAGTTTAAGTAGGCCAATTATCGATGATTTAGTTGACCATTGTGCATGGGATCCTTCGGAGACTTCTACCGAAAATCTTATACGTCCACTTTGTAGAGTACTAAAAATGGAACATAATGAAACTGAAATTACCTGATTTAGATGTGGGGTGACCAAAATATGAATTTTCGAAGATTAAATGACCATTTTTATGTGTAATTTTGCATGGGACCCTTCGAAGACTTCTACTCAGGATTTTTCATGTCCATTTTGAAGAGGACTTAAAATAAGGAATATTGGCCTTTCAATCATCTGATTCTGATATCAGATGACCAAGATATGATGTCTTGAAGTTTAAATGATAATGCATGCATCGTACGATAATTACGTAAATGCCCTTGCACTTTCAAACTGAGATATCTTCCTTGTTTGACATCAGAATTTGATGATTCCGGTCTCATTTCGAAGATAATTTCATGACCTATTCATCCAAGTAGGTAATAGCCCATGACCCTTCTGTGGGGTTCATTAGAGAATCACAAACCCTTGGGTTAAAGGCCGGAAACCTACCATATTAGTTCACTTATGCTGAAGTTGGGAAAAATGGGGTGCTTACAGATGCCCCTCTTTAGTCGTGATTGTTACCAATTGAAGGCTGAAGATAAAAGAACCACATTTTTTTTGATATGAGTGAGATTGCTTATTGGGCTGCACTTATGGATATTTGTCCTAAACTGCCTACATATTCTAAGGGTGTCCTAGAAATCAAGCCCAGAACGTAGTTCGACTGGCAAGAAGGTTTGCTCTTCTTGGAAAATTGATGATTGTTCTTCTCGTATGAAGCTAGGCTGTAAATAGAAGGCTCATTTGTAGGCTGGGAACCTCTTCTTGCTAAGGTGGAACTCATGATGCAAGGTATGTGTATCACACCCCATTTCTGCACCATTCAGAACGGTGTGATGAACCACTATAAACCAATGGTTCAACCAGGATCTCTAATAGGCGGTATCCATTAAAAATAAAACCATGCACATCCACAACCATAATCAGAATAAATACACAATAGCGAAAGTCTTATATAAATGAACTGAGCATTCTAAATGTAATATTCATAATTAAAAATATCAAATTATTGTTGTATCAACTGAGACATAAATAAATAAAATATCAATTACATCTTTTATAAATCCAAATAAAATCCTAATAGAACACGCATGAGTTGCACTGGCATGAGGGGTCATGCATATTCTCTAATTCTTCAGCCTCCATTGCAGCAATACTCGCATACACCGAATCATTTATATAATCTGCAACTGTGGTACCTGCATCATCAACTAAAAATATTCGACGTCGAGAGGGTGAGCACACAACATGGCTCAGTGAGCAAACAAAATAATGCAACAAACATATGCATGCATTCAATTCATATCTTTGGTCTGATAAATAAGTTTACAATGTGCTATAGAAAGGATAGGTGGCCAAGGATCACGTTTATTAATGCCGCATCTCTATACACAAGTGTTTGAAGCCGCCCAAAGGTAACGTTTATTGCCGAATCACATGCACCCAACCATGGACAATGTACACACAAAGGTCACGTTTATTGTTGTACCCGTTGCCCATACCAACACGTAAGCCCCTGCTGGCGAGGGCTCACAAACTGGACTCGCAACTAACCCATCCTAATGCCACCTAATGCCAATCATTATATCCAAGGCCTCTCCCCAGCATGCCGCAATACGTCCATAGAGATAGGGTTAAGGCCCCCCGGCAGAGTTAGAGACTACACGGTCCGAGACCACCTCCCCTCATGCCCTATGACGTAATAGTTCTACCAAGGTAATGACGATACGACGATGCCAGTGGACAAGACTTAAGTTAGAGATAGAGTTAGAGTGCTGAGGCCCCGCCTATGACACCTCCCCCTGATACTCGCTCGCATCAAGCACACCAACCACACACATACATCCACATGCCTATTCCTATCATCATCATCATCATCATTATCATAAACAATAAATAAATATGCATGAACAATAATAATAGAAATATTGGATGACATGTTGAATGCACATAACAATCATAGACGCATAAAATCATTCATGGCATTGGACTCAAGAGTAAAAATAGTTTATTATTAACCAATTAGTTTAGGTCTTGTTCCCTCACCTTTACTTGATCGTAGGTCCTCTTTCAAGCTTTAAGAATCAACTATATATTGATATTATATCACTAGAAGACCTAACCAAGCCGATAGAATTTAATTAGAATTAATTCGGATTTTAAAAAACATGCTGTTAACTTGGGGTCGATGCTAGGGTCAGAGGTTTCATCGACCCTGGGTGCGATCACCCCTATTCTGGACTTCCCGAACACTGGGGGTCGATGATCAGGGTCTGGTAGGGTCGATTGGCCATCGACTCCCCGTGCAACCCCCTGTGGGTTTAGTCAATTTTTCCTCCTACAGTCCATTCTTCGTGTTTGGGGTCCTATGTCTTGCTTCTACAATCCATTCTACACATGTTCTATGGCCTAGAACCATGGTTCATTCACCTAGATGGCTTTCATGATTTTCCCCATGGTTTTCTATGAAAACCTAACCATGGGTGGATGATTTGGGTTTCTCCTAGATCATTCCCTCTTCTCTATCTATCCTAAGGTCTGTAGAATTTCATGGGCATAGTATCCATACCTATGAATTAGGCTTGTTTCTCTGAAGCCTTCCCCTTAATC
This sequence comes from Protea cynaroides, assembly GCA_028583415.1. Taxonomy (NCBI): domain Eukaryota; kingdom Viridiplantae; phylum Streptophyta; class Magnoliopsida; order Proteales; family Proteaceae; genus Protea; species Protea cynaroides. The sequence goes on along the minus strand of CM053275.1, from coordinate 60,659,318 downwards.
TTCTTCTCCACTTTCCTTCACTTCTCTTTCTCTTCTCCTTCTCTTCTCTTTCTCTCAATCCAATTAGGGTTCTAAAAGGAGTGAAAGAGGCTTAGGGACGTCCTATTTATAGAGTAGAAACTCCCAAAATAAGTCCCATTGAGATTAGGAAGGAATCCCATTGAAATTAGGAAAATTTCCTAATTTTTGGTTCGTGCTGTTTTTACCGATTACCAGGGGCCGATGGGGGGGTCAGAGATCCCGTCGACCCCTGGTTCTTAAAATGTCCGACCCCCGATATAAAACTGGGGGTCTAACTTTTATACAGGGGGGTTCCGACCCTCCCTTGTTGGGTATGCGACCCTCTCCCTATTTTTAGTATTTTTGGATCAGTTTAATACATGGGATCGTGATCTCCTTCATCCACTTGATCCGTTTGGTTCAACCATGATGGGTAGACCTGGTTCATGGTGGTAAGACCGAGTTAGTTCGATACGGTTCTTACAACTCCCCCCTACTTATAAAAATTTTGTCCTCGAAATTGTACATACCTTCTGAGTCGAATAAGTGAGGGTATTGCTTTCGCATAACATTCTCTTCTTCCCATGTAATTTCTTCCATGTCACTACTTCTCGAGGTGACCTTAACATAATATATATCTCGATTGTGTAGTCGTTGAACCTTTCGGCTGGTGATTTCAGATGGTGTTACTTCAATTGTCAAATCATCAGTCAAATCTGTTTAGTCTATTGTCAAAACGTGTGTTGGATACTTGACATACTTCTTCAATAAGGAAATGTGAAATACGTCATGCACACTTGACATAGATGGTGGTAGTGCTAACTGGTAAGCCACTTTCCCACGCTTAGCTAGAATCTCATATGGCCCGACATATCTTGGACTTAATTTCCCTTTCTGTTTGAACCATTTTAATCCTCGCATAGGCGATACTTTTAAGAATACTTTATCACCCACGACGAACTCAAGGTCTCGGCGTTGGGTATCGGCATACTGCTTCTGACGATTCTGAGCTGTTCTCACTCTTTCTCTGATAATGTCGACCACTCAACAAGTCTCTTCAACAAATTCTGGTCCAACAATACTACGTTCCCCGACTTTGTTCCAAAATAAAGGAGTTCGACACTTTCTGCCATACAGTGCTTCATAGGGTGACATCTGTATAGTAGCCTGATAGCTATTATTTTAAGCGAACTCAATCAGTGGTAGCTTTTCATCCCATGATCCTTTGAAGTCAATTACACATGCTCGAAGCATATCTTCTAAAATCTGAATTGTATGCTCCGACTGTCCATCTGTCTGTGGATGGAATGCAGGACTAAACTTCAATGTTGTACCCATAGCCTTTTGCAATCCTTCCCAAAACTTTGAAGTAAATCGTGGATCTCTATCAGACACAATACTTTTAGGTACATCGTGCAATCGCACAATGTTATCCACATACAGCTTAGCTAACCTCTCCAGTGTATACTGGGGTCGTATAGGTATAAAGCGAGTTGTTTTAGTCAGTCGGTCTACAATCACCAAAACTGCGTCAACTACTCGAGGAGTCAGTCGTAATCCTGTGACAAAGTCCATAGTGATGCAATCCCATTTCCATGCTGGTTCCGGTAATGGCTGTAACAGTCCTGCCGGTCTTTGTCATTCAGCCCTTACTTTTTGACAATTTAGGCATTGAGACACGAACTTAGCTACATTTGCTTTCATTCCTCTCCACCAATATAGTTTCATTAGATCATGATACATCTTAGTGGTTCCAGGATGTATCGAATAGATGGTGGTATGGGCTTCTTTCATCAATTCTGTTTCGGGTACACGTATTCTTCCTTTGTACTTCAATACCTTTTCTTCGTCCAAGGTGAACTCAGGGTTAGGTCTACCTTTTTCGATGTCTTCTTGTACCATTCTCAGGTAAGGGTCTGATTTGGTAGCTGTCTTCACTTCATCAACTATATCTGGTATAATTTTCAATGCGGTGAACATATTTGAAAACCGATGAATAAACCCTTGGTTGGCTAATCCATCTGGTGCATCTATCATAAACTGCTCGTTACCGTGCTTGAATACTTTTCTGGTAGTACACATTGCGGTAGTTGTGCTAACCTCTCCCTGAGATTTTATCATTGCCTTTCTACTCAACGCATCGGCTACTACATTAGCTTTCCTTGGATGATACTGGATATCACAATCATAGTCTTTCAATAGTTTCAGCCATCTTCTTTGTCTCATATTCAACTCCTTCTGATTAAATAGATAAGTAAGACTTTTATGGTCTGATTAAATCTAAAATTCTCCCCGTACAGATAATGTCTCCATATTTTGATAGCATTTACTACTGCCACTAGTTCCAAATCATGAGTGGGGTAGTTCTTTTCATGTGTCTTTCGTTGTCTTGAGGCATATGCAATTACTTGTTCTCCTTGCATAAGTACACATCCTAATCCCAGTCCTGACGCATCGGTGTACAAGATGAATGGTTGTTCTAGAATCGGGATGGTCAAGATTGGAGCTGATATCAATCTAGCTTTCAAGGTTTCGAAACTCTTCTCGCATTTGTCCGTTCAGACAAACTTCTCGCCCTTCTTAGTCAAACTGGTAAGAGGTACGACAATTCGGGAATAGTCTTCCACAATTCTTTGACAATACCCAGCTAGAGCCAGAAAACTTCTAATTTCCGCAATGCTCTTCGATGCTTCCCACTTTACAATAGCCTCGATCTTGCTGGGATCCACTTTAATTCCTTCCGCGGATACTACATGGCCTAGAAATGCGACTTTCTTTAGCCAGAACTCACACTTTGTATATTTGGCGTAGAGTTTTTCCCTTCGTAGTTGCTGCAGAGCGGCGTTTAGATTCTTGACATGAGTTTCCTTGTCTTTGGAGTAGATTAATATATCATCAATGAATACAATAACCGACGTATCCAACATGTCGTGGAAAACCCGGTTCATAAGTTCCATAAAGGTTGCTGGTGCGTTTGTCAACCCAAAAGACATGACCAAAAATTCATAATGTCCATATCTGATCCTGAATGTTGTCTTGGGGATATCGCCATCCTTAATCTTCAACTGATGGTAGCCTGACCGAAGATCAATCTTTGAGAACACTTTGGCACCTTGCAACTAATCGAACAGGTCATGGATCCGAGGCAATGGATATCGATTCTTGATTGTCAGTTTATTCTGTTCTCGGTAGTCTATACACAAGCGAACGCTACCGTCCTTTTTCTTTACAAATAATACTGGTACTCCCCATGGTGATATGCTAGGGAGAATGTAACCCTTGTCCAGCAGTTCCTGTAGTTGTACTTTCAATTCCTTCAGTTCAGTAGGAGCCATTCGATAAGGTGCTTTCGATACTGGTGCGGCTCCAGGTATAAGATCTATAACGAACTCTCTAGCTCGGTCGGGTGGTAATCCTCGTATTCTTCAAGAAATACGTCTGGATAGTCACGTACGACATCAATATCTTCCATTCGTGGTGCTTCCTTGGTAATGTCAACCACAGTTACTAAATAACCGACTGCTCCTTTCTCAAGGCACTTCTTAGCCTTTAGCGCCGAGAGTATGAACTTTCATTTTCGGGGAAGTTTCATTCCTGTAAAACTGAACTCGGCCCCTTCCTTGTCTTTAAATGTCAGCTTCTTTTCGGCACACAATAGGTTTGAAGAATGCCGAACTAACCAGTCCATTCCAAAGATGACGTCAAAGTCTGCCATCTCAAGTTGGATCAAGGTCGCATCCAAGGTCTTTTCATCAATAAGAACTGGACATGGTCCATAACCTTTTTCTAACTCCACTTCTAATCCCATAGGTGATCGTACAAGTAGTTTGTAGTCTAAGGATTTAATGGGTAGATTTAAGTTCTTTCCAAACGTCACAGATATAATGGAATGAGTAGCTCCTGAATCAAAAGAGTACTCTGGCAGGAATGCCATTAATAGGTACGATACCTGTGATTTGTTTTGGTTTAGTCTACATGCTCATACAATGTAATACAACTAACAAAAATGTAAGTCATACCTGTAACCATATCAGGCGATGCGGCAGCATCCTCGGATGTAACCGCGTAAACTCGTCCTTGATGTAGCTGCTTCTTGGGCTTAGGACATTCCCTTGCTATATGTCCCACTTGGTTGTAGTTAAAACATTTTATCCCTTCAGTAATTGGCTTCTGTTGCTGTTGAACTACGGGGATAGTCTTGGTCACAACGGTAAAGCCTTGAGCACGGAAGGGTTTGAATGTCTTGTTAATCCCTCCGTTATAAAAATTTCCAGTTGGCCTTTTCATACCTCTGTTTTGCATGAAATAGCTCTCCTTCTGGCTCGATTTTATAACTCGAGCAATTTGTGCTGCTTCATTATAGATTTTCTTTTCATGTCCCAGAACATGCTCGCGGATGCTTCCCCTAAGTCCCATGACGAACCTTCGGTTCTTTGTGTTTTCCTCTTTCATACTAGTGGGTGCAAGGAAGAACAGCTCTTCATAACGCTGTTGATACGCGTCCACGGTCATCTGTCCCTGATATAAACTCAGGAACTCTCTTTCCATAGAATCTCTGAAACTTCTTGGAAAGTACTTCTCAATGAATGCTTCTTTATAAATATCCCAAGTCAGTTGGGCGTGCTTTGTAAATAAATATGTCCTGGTAGACCTCCACCAATGGTGTGCATCTCCTTTCAGCATAAAGGTGGCATACAACACTTTCTCTTCTTCATTTAATGTCATCATCATAAAGTTTCTTTCCATTTCGTCAACTCAGTGTGCTGGCCATAAAGGATCTGCTGGCTTGCCATTGAATTCTTTGGGCTTTAATTTCAGAAAACGCTCCACCAGTCTGGAGTGGTCTAGTGGCTGCGGGACATACGCTCCATATATAGGTGGTTGGTATTGATATCCACCTTGAGCTATTTCAGGATTCAGTACTTGAGCCTGCATGATAGGAGTCTGAGGTGCATGGGGTACTGTATTACTTCCCCCGGGTGTTGTGCTTGCCTGTCCAGCTGGCATTGGAGGTGTTTGTGCAGCTGGAAGAGTTATGCCTATGGCCGCTTGGATAGTAGCTTGTGCCTGTTGCTCTGTTGCAATTGTTGGGCCAAGTTCATTACGACTGTGGCCAAGTCTGTAGGTGGAGCTGGCAGATTGGTAGGATTTGCCTGCCCATTTATGACGGATGGTGCCGTGTTCCTGTCCCCCTGTGGTTTTGGGTGTGTCTAGTTATCTTCCCCCACAGGTGGTGGTGGTGCGATAGAGTTACGGCTCTGTCTGGTTGCTCTGCGTCCCGCCATTAATTAATCTGCTAGTAGGATTTCTCGAAATCATTGAACACGAGAGACAATCATTAAATACTTCATTCTCATATTTTAAATCCACTAACAAATGCAAATTTTAAATTTTTTAGATCATTCTATCAAAAATGTTGTGTTTTCACTGTAGGGTCGATGGTGGGGGTCGATGGGTGTCTGACCCTCAGTATTCGACCCTGAGAAATCACCCATTCTTCCCGATAGCCAGGGGTCGATGGGGGGGTCAGAGTATGTCCGACCCAGGGTGCGACCCCTGGTTCTCTGTCAGGTTCCCGAGAGCCGAGGGTCGATGCGGGGGTCAATGCGGGGGTCGATTGTTTTAATCGAATTTTCCGACCCCCGGACAAAAAATCTGATTTTTAAGTCCGATTCAAAGTCCATTTCTCATTCTTTCTTCTCCGCTTCGACTCAGCTCATCCCTCTGAGTTGCTACAGTGCCCATTCCGATCCGTCAGTGGTTTGCACTCCTCGTTTCATCGTCTACACCTCCGCTATAGGTATTTCTTCTACCTTTTTATGTTTTTAGGGTTCTTAACCTAGGTTTTTGCTCGTTTATCTCGTATTTTTGAAATTAAACTTTTTCCAACCGTAAAAATTCGATTTTTATTGGGGGCTTCTGTTGTTGGTGACTCGAGGAATGAAAGCCCTCAAAATATATTTGAGTTTCATCGGTTGGTTATCGAGAAACTCGAAATTTTCACTTTTTGCCCCAATTTTGTCGAAATTTTGAATTTCTTAAAATTTCTTGCAATTCAATCTAATTAGTTGAAATTTTTGACTGTTTGAGTCTCACAAGATAGTTTAGGATTTATGTAAGTCCTCCTGCCCACGGTAATGGGTGAAAAGTGAGGTTTTTGACCCATTTACCTCGTTATTACGTCGAAATCTCAGGTTTTTCCTCTCTACTAACCCATTATTTGTTTTACTTTCTTATTTGCAGATACTATGGCTCGTACCAAGGTACCCAGAGTTCGCGATCATGTTCGCTTCTGTACCAACGAAGCCGAGGCATAGTATGCCCACTATGCTCACAAGAAGGTAGAAGGAGGCCGCAAAGTAGACTTGGCTGACTTAGCCTTGTTCAATGTGGAGAGAGCCTTTGGTGATATGGGATGTAAGACCCGTATCAAACTAACCCGGTCTTACCACCTTGAACCAGGTCTACCCATCATGGATGAGCCAAATGGACCAAGTGAGTGAAGGAGATCACGATCCCAGGTATTAAATTGACCCAACAATACTAAATTAAGGGGAGGGTCGCATACCCAGCAAGGGAGGGTCAGACCCCCCCCCCCAAGACAGAAGTTAGACCCCGAGTTTTACATGGGGGGTCGGACACTTTAGGAACCAGGGGTCGACGGGATCTTCGACCCCCTTATCGACCTCCGGTACTTGGTAAATCTGAAAATTAGGAAAGTTTCCTAATTTCGATGGGATTCCTTCCAAATCTCAATGGGACTTATTTGAGGAGTTTCTACTCTATAAATAGGACGTCCCTAAGCCTATTTTACTCCTTTTACAACCCTAATTGAATTGAGAGAAAGAGAAGAGAAGGAAGAGAAGGAAAAGAGAAGGAAAGAAGACAAAAAGGCCAAGGGAGAAGAGTTGTAGAAAAGGAGTATTCTTCTCAGGCATGGATACTAATTCCATGAATTGCTAAAGACCTTAGGATAGATAATGCAGAGAGTATGATCTCGGAGAAACCCAAACCATCAACCTATGGTTAGGTTTTCATGGAAAACCATGGGGGAAAATCATGAAAGTCATATAGGAGGTAGAATCATGGTTCTAAACCATAGAACATGTGTAGAATGGATTATAAGAGCAAGGCATAGGACCCCAAACACGAAGGATGGATTTAAGGAGAAAATCGACCAAAACCCACAGGGGGTCGCATGGGAGGTCGATGGCCAATCGACCAAACCAGACCCTGAGCATCGACCCCCAGTGTTCGAGAAGTCCAGAATAGGGGTGGTCGCACCCAGGGTCGAACATTACTCCGACCCTACCTCCGACCCCCAGTTAACAAAATGGTTTTTAAATTCAAAATTAATTCTAATTAAATTCTATCAACTTTGTTAGGTCTTCTAGCAATATAATAACAATATAAAGGTGATCTTAAAGCTTGTAAGTGGATATATTAGCAAGCTAAGGTGAGGAAACAGAACTCTAAACTAATTGGTTAATAACAAACTATTTTCTCTTTTCTTGAGTCCAATTCCATGCTTGATTCTATGCGAATATGTTTGTAATGTGCATACAACATGTCATCCAATATTTTTTTTATTTGTTCATGCATATTTACTTTATTGTTTATAACATGATGATGATGATGATGATAGAAATAGGCATGTGAATGTATGTGTGTGGTTGGTGTACTTGATGCGAGCGAGTATCAGGGGAGGTGTGATGGGAATGTCAATAAACGTTAACCTTTGGGGGGTCTCAACACTTTAGCTTTATCTCTAACTCAAGTCTTGTGCATTAGCATCGTCGTATCGGCATTACTTTAGCAAAACTATTACGTCGTAGAGTATTAGGGGAGGTGGTCTCGGTCCTTGTATTCTCTGACTCTATCGGGGGGCCTTAGCTCTATCTCAATGGACGTTCTAAGGGAAGCTGGGGTGAGGCCTTGGATACACTGTTTGGCATTAGGATTGGTTAGTTGCAAGCCCAGTTTGCAAGCCCTTTCCAGTAGGGGCTTTCGTGTTGGTATGGCACTGTATAGCAATAAACGTTAACCTTTGTTGTACAATGTTATAGTAGGGTGGATGGGGACGACAATAAACGTTAACCTTTGGGCAGACTTCCACACCCTGTGTATAGAGGCGGGGTCTATAAACGTTAACCTTTGACCACCCAACCTTTCTATTACGCATTGCAAAATTTAAACCAGACCAAAGATATGAATTGACTGCATGCATATGTATTGTTGCATTGTTTTGTTTGCTCACTGAGCCATGATGTGTGCTCACCCCCTCGACGTCGAATATTTTTAGTTGATGATGCTGGTACTACCGTCGAAGATTATGTCAATGCTCTAGTGTACGGGCACGTGGCGGCGATGGAAGTTGAAGATGAAGTGGATGCACATGACTCCTCCTGCGAGTGCAACTCATGTGTATTCAATTAGATTTTTAGTTTTCTTTATTTGGATTTTTTAAAGACATGTATTTGATACTTATTTATGTCTTAGTTGATACAGAATAATTTGCTATTTAAATATTAATATCACAGTAAATTTTCAGTTCATTTTACTATAAGACTTCCGCTATTGTGTATTTACTCTGATTATGAATGTGGATATATGAAGTTTAGATCAGCCGGATACCATCTGTACAAGATCCTGGTTGAACCGTTGGTTTGCTAGCGGTTCATCACATCATTCTGAATAGTACAGAATTGGGGTGTGACAATGTCACACCCCAATTCTGTACTATTCAGAATGATGTGATGAACCGCTAATAAACCAACGGTTCAACCAGGATATCGAGTAGACTATCCCCCCGTATCCGAACTCACGCATATCCACAATCATAATCAGAGTAAATACACAATAGCGGAAGTCTTATAATAACATGAACTGAGAAACTAAATGATATTAATAATTTAATAGCAAATTATTCTATTTTCAACTAAGACATAATTAATTATCAAATACATGTCTTAATAAGTCCAATAAAGAACCTATAAAATAACTAATCAAATACACACGAGTTGCACTTGCAAGAGGAGTCGTGTGTATCCACTTCAGCTTCAGCTTTCATCGCCGCTAAGTTCCCGTACGCAGACGCATTCACATAGTCTTGAACTGTATAACCTGCATCATCAACTAAAAATATTCGACGTCGAGGGGTAAGCACACATCACGGCTCAGTGAGTAGCCAAAACAATGCAACAATACATATGCATGCAAAAAGTCAATTTATATCTTTGGTCTAGTATATAAGTTTGCAGTATGCAATAGAAAGGTTTAGGTAGCCAAAGGTCATGTTTATTGACTCCACCTCTATACACGAGTGTGTGACGTTATCCGAAGATCACGTTTATCGTCAACTCACATGCACCCAATCATGAACATTATATAACAAAGGTTACGTTTATTGCTATATAGTGCCATACCAATACGTAAGCCCCTGTTAGCGAGGGCAGCAAACTGGGCTCGCAACTAACCAATCTTATTGCCAAAAAATGTATCCAAGGCCTCACCCCAGCATCCCTCATAATGCCCATAGAGATAGAGCTAAGGCCCCCCGATAGAGTCAGAGACTACAAGGACCGAGACCACCTCCCCTGATACTCTATGACATAATAGTTCTGCTAAAGTAATGACGATACGACGATGCTAATGCACAAGACTTGAGTTAGAGATAGAGCTAAAGTGCTGAGACCCGCCAAAGGTTAACATTTATTGACGTTCTCATCACACCTCCCCTGATACTCGCTCGCATCAAGTACATCAACCACACACATACAAGCACATGCCTATTCCTATCATCATCATCATCATCATCTTATAAACAATAAAGTAAATATGCATGATCAAATAATAGAAATATTGGATGGCATGCTGTACGCACATTACAAACATATTCGCATAGAATCAAGCATGGCATAGGACTCAAAAAAATAGAAAACAGTTTGTTATTAACCAATTTAATTTGGAGTTCTGGTTCCTCACCTTAGCTTGCTAATAGATACTTTTCCAAGCTTTAGAATCACCTTTACAGTGTTATGATATTGCTAGAAGACCTAACAAAGTCGATAGAATTTAATTAGAATTAATTCTGAACTTAAAAACTACTCTGTTAACTGAGGGTCGGAGGTAGGGTCGGAGTCAGGATCGACCCTGGGTGCGACCCTCCCCAGACTCTGAACTTCCCGAACACTGAGGGTCGATGGTCAGGAACACCTAGGGTCGGATGGTCATCGACCCTTGGTGCGACCCTCGATGCACTTTGGTCCAATTCCCTCTTTTAATCTATTCTTCGTGTTTGGATTCCTATGGCTTGCTCCTACATTCGATTCTACATTCATTCCATGGTTTGAAATCATGTATAACCCACCTAGATAGCTTTCATGCATTCTTCTATGGTTTTCCATGGAAACCTAACCATAGATTAATGGTTTGGGTTTTTCCGAGATCACACTCTCAACAATTACTAACCTAAGGTCTGTAGAAATTCATGGAATTAGTATCCATACCTGAGAAGATAACTTTTTCTCTGAAATTCTTCTCCTTTTTGCTAAGTTCTCTTCCTTCCCTTTCTTCTTCCTCTTTTCCTTCTCCTCTCTTTCTCTCAATTCGATTAGGGTTGTGAAAGGAGTGAAAGTGGCTTAGGAACGTCCTTTAACTAGAGTAGGAACATCCTAAATAAGTCCCTCTGAGATTAGGAAAGAATCCCAATCGAAAAATATAGAAATTTCCTAATTTCTATATTCGGCAGAATCCGAGGCTCGATGGGAGGGTCGATGATCCCGTCGACCCTAGGGTCTTAAGCTGTCCGACCCTCCCTTCAAAACTGAGGGTCTGACTTTCTGTTTTGGGAGGTCCGGCCCTGCTTAGCTGGGTATGCGACCCTTCCCTTATTTTAAGTATTTTTTGGGTCGATTTGATACCAGGGATCTCGATATCCTTCACGCCCTTAGTCCATTTGACTCGACCATGACGGGTAAACCTGGTTCAAGGTGGTAAGATCGGGTTAGATTGACACGGCTCTTACAGACAACTTGGTATCAGTGCATCTTAGGCCGTGTCCGCTCAACTGGCATACATTTACGACGAATTGTGAACTGAGATAGGATAAAAGTAAAAACTGTAATATTAACACACTATAAGCACAAGTGATGTTTGAGACCAAATTTGAAAAGACAATAATGCATCTATTAAAGGAAGAATAATTTTAAATACAATGAGAGATAAACAAACATGTGCAAATAGCTAAAGCAGAGTACAGTCCACAACCAAAACAGTTACTTTGTAGTACAAAGAAAGAAAATAAGTACAATCATGAAGCTGGAGGTGAAGGAGGGGGCGGTGCCTCACGATCTCTGTCATAATCCTCAGCGTAGACTCTAGTCAACCAGGCTATCTGATTCTGGGACGTCTGAAGACTAGCTGTAAGATTAGCTACCCGCTGATTAGTACGGCGCTGAGCCTCTATGAGCTCTCCCATCCTCATGTCTGATGTACGCTGGGCGTCTAGTAGCTCCTCCACTCTCACCCGCTGAGCGTCTAGTAACTCCCCCATCCTCAGATCAGATCTGCGTTGAGCCTCCCTGATCTCATGCAATATCTCCATTATATCAGAAGGTGGGTGAGAAGGACCAGCCACATGAGAAGGACCAGCCGCATGTGAAGGACCAGCCGCATATGAAGTACTAGCTCCAGCCGCATGTGTAGGTGAAGGAGGTGGTATAGAGTCTACATCCATGTGCATACGGTCATCATCACCAGTAGGCTCCGTATGAACTCCAGCGGTGGCGGCAGCTGCCTCAGCGTCAGCTATCTCTACGTGAGTGCGAGGGCGCACCATCGCATTCCTCTCCTCATCACTGACCTGATCATCCTCCATGCCCATCTTGCAAATAGCCTCCCAATCTAGAGGCGATGAGAAGGACTTCTCCTGAATCTTCTCATCCACTAAATCAACCCCCAGGCGGGTAAGCAAGATAGTGATCATACGTCCGTAAGGAAGGTTACCAGTGTGACTGGGCAACGTAGTAGTGATCATGGTACGCATGATGATGTACAGAAGGCAGACGGGCTGCCTAGTGCAAATACTGTATAGGAGATACTGAGTCAGTTGGGAAACCCTCTCCTAATGACCACTCTGTGGGATCAGGTTATGCTGAATGATCTTGCAATATACTCGTGGAGCTTGACGTATATAACATGCCCTCATCTGCAAGCGATCAGGCCAAAGGAGCTGGTTATCGATCTCGGCCCTCATTTGTAGAGAGAAGAACTGGGGCTCTCCAGGAGCACAGAAAACAATGGGGCCATCAGGAGATGCCCAGTAGGTCCCCTAGCTGTCGATAGTCAAACGAGATGTTCACCCTTTGACGTAACTCGTGATGTGCAACTCGTGACCCCTCTCAACATCATTGTAATCCCCCACCACCTGGAGGTTACAATAGAACTGGCGTACCAAGTCGGGGCAGGTGCACGCGTCCTATGTAATGACAGGGAGCCATCCCATATCACCAAACGCTCTCTCCACATTGAACAGGGCTAACTCAGCCAAGTTTACCTTACGACCTCCCTCTACTTTCTTGCGAGCGTAGTGGGCATACTGTGCCTCAGCTTCGTTGGAATGGAAACGAAGAGGATCACGAACTCTTGGCACTTTGGAACGAGTCATAGTATCTACAAATAAGAAAGAGAAACCAATAATGGGTTAGTAGAGAGTAAAAACCAAAATTGGGACATTATAACGTAAGTTGGCTAAAAAGCCTCACTTGTCACCCATACACGTGGGTAGGCGGACTTACGTAGGTTCTAACAGATCCTTCAATACTCACACAGTAGGAAATTCTAACTAATGGAATCCAATTTGAAGAAATTGTGAGAAATCAAATATTTCGATAAATTAGGGCAAAAAGAGCAAAATCCAAGTTTCTCGATAACCAACCGATGAAACTCAAAATTTTTTGAGGGCTTTCGTTCCTCGAGTCACCAATAACAAAATCCCCCAATAAAAATCAAATTTTTACGATTGGAAAAATTTTAATTTGAAAAGTACAAGATAAATGGGTTAAAACCTAGAAATGAAAACCTAAAAACAGGTAAAAGTGAGAAGACATACCTGTAGGAATGAAGTAGACGTCGAAACACGGAACTGAAATGACCAATATAGCGGAGTGGCACTGTAGCAACTCAGAGGTGGGAGACGAGTCGAAACGGGGAAGGAATAATGGGAAATGAACCCATAATCGGACCTTAAAAATCAAATTTTTGGTCCGGGGGTCGGAGAATTCGACCAGGATAATCGACCCCCATATCGACCCCCAGCTCTTGGGAACCTGACAGAAAACCAGGGGTCGCACCTGGGGGTTGGACATCCATCGACCCCCATATCGACCCCCAGCTCTTGGGAATCTGACAGGAAACTAGGGGTCAGACATCCATCGCCCCCGCATCGACCCCCGGCTCTCGGGAAGAATAGGTAGATTCCTAGGGTTGGATACTGAGGGTCGGACATACCATCGACCCCCACCATCGACCCTGCATAGAAAAGATAGTATTTTTCACAGAATGATCTAAAAATTTTGAAAATAACATCGGTTAGCATGCCTACATGAAGTATAAATGATTGTCTCACATATTTTAATGATTTTCAGGCATCACCATTATCAGAAGAAGATATGGCTGGACGTAGAGTAACCAAGCAAAGCCGAAACGTAGTTCCACCACCACCACCTGTGGAGGAAACGAGTCAGGAAAATATATATGCATAGGGAAATCCACAGGTTACACCACCAGTAAATCTGGGTCAGGCAAATCCTACAAACTTGCCACCTCTACCACCGGAGCTAGCAACCGTGGTTATGAACTTATCGCAACAAATGCAACAAATGCAATACGCACAGGCTCAAATGCAAGCAGCAATGGGGATTATGTTCCAGGCAGCCCATGCTATACCAATGCCGACTGGACAAACCAGTGCAACACAGGTGGGTAACCACCCAGCACCTCAAACACCTCAACCACCAGCTGCACAGATTCTAGTACCAAGTTTGGAAGCATCTCAGGTTAATTATCAACATCCATAACCTATGTTTGGGGCATACCCCCAAAATCAAATGGATCACTCTCGACTGGTTGAGAGATTCTTGAAGATGAAGCCCAAGGAATTTAATGGTAAACCGTCTGATCCTTTATGGCCAGCACATTGGATCGACGAGATGGAGAGAAATTTTCTTATGATGACTATTACAGAAGAAGAAAAGGTATTATGTGCCACCTTCATGCTAAAAGGCGATGCACATCATTGGTGGAAATCGACCAGGGCCTACCTATTAACCAAGCATGCCCTATTGACTTGGGATATATATATAAAGAAGCTTTCTTTGAGAAGTATTTTCCCCGAAGCTTTAAAGATTCTATGGAGAAGGAGTTCCTGAGTTTATATCAGGGACAGATGTCCGTGGATGCATATCAACATCGTTATGAGGAGCTGTTTTTCTTTGCACCACTCAGCATGCAGAAGAAGACACTAAGACCCGTAGGTTTGTCACGGGACTTAAAGGGAGCATCAGAGAGCATGTTCTAGGCTTGGAGAAGAAGGTATATAATGAAGCTGTGAAAATTGCTCGAGTTATTGAATGGAGCCAGAAGGAAAGCTATTTTACATAGAACAGAGGCATGAAAAGGCCATCCGAAAATGCTTATAACAGAGGGAATAACAAGCCATTTACACCCTTCCGTGCTCAAGGCTTTTTTACTGCACCCAAGACTACCCAAGTAATTCAACAGCAGCCAAAGCCAAATTCTGAAGGTCCAAAATGTTATAACTGTAATTAAGCGGGGCATATGGCAAGGGAGTGTCCTAAGCCAAAGAAGCAGCTACATCAAGGACGAGTTTATGCTGTTACATCCGAGGATGCTACCGCATCACCCGATGTGGTCACAGGTATGACTGAAACCTTTTAAGTTGTATTACATTGTATGAGCATGTAGACTAAGTAAAATAAATCATAGGTATCGTACCTATAAATGGCATACCCACCAGAGTACTCTTTGATTCAGGAGCTACTCATTCCTTTATATCTGTGTCATTTGGAAAAAAGCTGAATTTACCCATCAAAACATTGGACTACAAAATACTTGTACGGTCACCGTTGGGGTTAGAATGGAGTTAGAGAAAGGTAATGGGCCATGTCCAGTTCTCATTGGCGAGAAAACTTTAGATGCAACCTTGATCCAACTTGGGATGGCAGACTTTGAAGTCATCTTGGGAATGAACTGGTTAGCTCGGCATTCGGCAAAACTATGATGCACTGAATAAAAGCTAACATTTAGAGACAAAGAAGGAGCAGATTCAATTTTACGGGAACCAAACTTCCCCGTAAACGCAAGCTCATACTATCAACACTAAAGGCGAAGAAGTGCCTTGAGAAGGGAGCAGTCGGATATCTAGTATCAGTGGTCGACCTTACCAAAGAAGCACCACGGATGGAAGATATTGATGTCGTGTGGGATTACCCCGACGTATTTCTTGAGAAACTACCAGGATTATCACCCGACCGAGCCACAGAGTTTGTGATAGATCTTATGACTGGAGCAGCACCAGTATCAAAAGCACCTTATCGAATGGCTCCTACTGAATTGATGGAATTGAAAGTACAATTACAAGAACTACTGGACAAGGGTTATATTCAACCTAGTATATCACCATGGGGAGCGTTAGTATTGTTCGTAAAGAAGAAGGACGGTAGCGTGCGATTATGTATCGACTATCGGGAGTTGAACAAACTGACAATCAAGAATCGATATCCACTACCTCGGATCAATGACTTGTTCGATCAGTTGCAAGGAGCAAAGGTATTTTTTTAAGATCGATCTTCAGTCAGGCTACCATCAGTTGAAGATTAAAGATGGTGATATTCCTAAGATAGCTTTCAGTACCAGATATGGACATTATGAATTCTTGGTCATGTCTTCTGGATTAACAAACGCACCAGCAACTTTCATGGAACTTATGAATCGGGTTTTCCACGGGATCCATAGAAACCGAAAAACTAACTTACCAAGTTCTGTCATGGCGCAGGTTTCAGACCACGTGTCAGACATAGGGGCAATGTCGAGTGGTCCTAGCACCTATAAAGAAAATACAGCAGAGAAGTCAATCTCTTCCCCCCCTTTTTCCAAAAATAATTTGAAAAGCCCTATTCCCACCCCTTTTGATCCTCCTCTTTCCAACCGATTTGATTGATTGGAGGCTGAGGTGGACTGTACCTGTAAGACCCGTACCGAACTAACCGGTCTTACCGCCTTGTACCAGGTTTACCTATCATGGTCGAGTCAAGTGGACCAAGTACGTAAACAAAATCACAAAACCAGGTACGAATTTTACCCAAAAATAATAAATATGAGGGTAGGGTCGCATGCATAAATAGGTAGGGTCGACCCCACCTCAACAGTCCAACCCATGAATTTTCAGTCCTAGGGTCGGATGACTTGAGATCCTAGGGTCGACGGATTCTGCGACCCTAGCATCGACCCTATGGTGACAGACTGAAATCGTGAATTAGGAAACTTTCCTAATTTCAGGGAGTCCTTTCCTAATCCCGATGGGATGTATTTTGGGAGGTTTTTTCTCTATAAATAGGATAGGACGTCCCTTAGCCTCTTTCACTCCTTTTGGAACCCTAATTGAGAGTGAGAGAAAGAGAAGAGAAGGAAGAGAAGAAGAAGAGAAGGAGAATTTGAGAAGACAACTAAAGAGAAGGAATTCAGAGAAATCTCTAAATCTCAGCAACCCTAAGGTATGAATACATTCTCCATGAACTATGTAAGACCCTAGAATACCTTATGAAGAAGTTAGGGTTGGGAGAAACCCAAATCATGTACCCATGGATGAGTTTCGAAGGAATCCATGAAAGTAATCATCATAGACAATGGAAAGTATGTAAAAATCATAGTTATGAGCCATAGAACATTCTTAGACTGGACCTACGAGACTACACGATCAACCCCATGCTCTCGGGAAGTCCAGGGAGGCTGTGGTCACACATAGGGTCTATGGGTAACCGACCCTATGACCGACCCTACACAATGGGGTCTCAGATACCTGCGACCCATCCTTCAACCCTAGCTTTACAGTAAGCTTAATTTGTTGGAATTTATTCTAATTAGAATCTACCAATTTGTTAGGTTTTTCTAGTGGTATAAAAGTGATTCTTAGAGCTTGAAAGAGGATCTACACTCAATCAAAGGTGAGGGAACAAGACCTAAACTAATTGGCTAATAATAAACTATTTTTGTTTATTGAATCCAATGCCATGTATGATTCTATGATTGTATTATTGTAATGTGCATATCACATGTCATCTACTTTTCCTGTTATTACTATTCATGCATATTTAATTTTGTTTATTATAACATGATAATGATGATGATGCTAGGAATAGGCATGTGAATGTATGTGTATGGTTAGTGTACTTGATGCGAGTGGGGCATCATGGGGAGGACGTGGCATTGTGGTTCAGCCTGGTCACCAGACTCTAGCTCTATATCTACTCAAGTCTTGTCCACTAACATCGTCGTATCGCCATTACCTTAGCAGAACAAATACGTCGTAGGGCATCAGGAGGGGGGGACGTGACATTGTGGTTCAGCCTGGTCACCAGACCCTAGCTCTATCTCAATGGGTATATTGAGGGATGCTGGGGTGAGGCCTTGGATACACTGTTTGACATTAGGATTGGTTAGTTGCAACCCCAGTTTGCAAACCCTCGCGAATAGGGGCTTACGTATTGGTATGGGAGTATGTGGTACTGCAATGCCGATACCCGTTGGGTACACTGTTTCCATGGTGGGTGCATGTGGGACAAAAATGCCGATATTCATTGGGTGGCTTCACACACTCATGTATAGAGGTAAGGTGGCCTCCGAACCTTTCTATAGCACATTGCAAACTTATAAACCAGAGCAAAGATATGAATTGAATGCATGCATATGTTTGTTGCATTGTTTTGTTTGCTCACTAAGCCATGATGTGTGCTCATCCTTTCGACATTGAATGATTTTAGTTGATGATGCAGGTACCACGGTTGAAGATTACATGAATGCTCTGATGTATGGACATGCAGCGGCAATGGACGCTGATGTTTTGATGGAATCGCATGATTCCTCATGCGAGTGCAATACTTGCGTATTTGATTAGATTTTATTCAAATTATACAGACGATGTAATTGATTAAATATTTTATTTATGTCCTAATATTTGGAAGATAATTGAATAATTTATTTATGTTATCATCTTTAGACTCTCAGTTTATTTTATTTATTGTTATGTATGTGTATGGTTTAAACAAACGGACACAGTGTATTCGAGATCCTGGTTGAACCGTTGGTTTATTACCGTTTCATCACACCATTCCTCATAGTGTGGAATTGGGGTGTGACAACTTGGTAACAGAGCTCTCAGGCCCTATCTGTTAAACCAGTATACTTTCACAAAAGTTCGTGAACTGAGTTAGGATTTAATTTAAAAGCTGTAATAAGAACACACTATAAGCACCTGTGTTGTATGAAATTAAGAATGAGAATAATGCACATATAAAAGAAGGAACAAGTTTTATATACATCAAATCAAAAGCAATGTTTATACATATTCAAATCAGAGTACAGTACAAAATCCAGACAGTTACTCTGTAATACAAGGAAAACAAAAGAAAATATATATACATCATGGAGCTAGGGGTGCTGGAGGAGGAGGTGCCTCACGATCTCTATCATAGTCCTCAGCTTACACTCTAGTCAACCAGGCCACTTGAGTCTGGGTCACCTGGACACTAGCTGCCAGCTCGGCCATCCGTTGATCCGACGGACACTGGGCCTCCCTAATCTCACGCAACAGCCCCGTAATATCATCAGAAGGTGGGTGTGAAGGACCAGCCATGTGTGAAGGATCTCGAGATGGACCAGCTCCAGTAGAATGTGGAGGTGATGGAGGAGGTATAGCGTCCACATCCATATACATGCTATCCTCATCATCACCCCCATGAACCCCTGCTCCTCCTGCTGTTGCTACTGCCGCCTCAGCGTCTGCCACCTCTACCCGAGTACGAGGACACACCAGAGCGTTCCTCTCCTCATCACTGACCTGAGAATATCGCATGCTCATCTTACAGATGGCCTCCCAGTCCAGAACCGTTGAGAAGGTCTTCTCCTAAATCCTCTCATCTACAAAATCAACCCCTAGGCGGGTAAGCAGTGTAGTGATCAGGCATCCTTAGGGCAGGTTGCCTATCTGACCAGGCAGCGTAGCCCAGATCATCGTCCTCATAATAATATAAGTGAAGCAGACAGGCTGCCTAGTGCATATACAGTAAAGTATGTACTGGGTCAACTGGGAGATCCTCTCGTAATGTCCACTCAGGGGTATCAGGTTGTGCTGGATGATCTTACAGTACACCCGAGGCTCTGAACGTAGGTTGATCACTTTCATCTCCCAGCGATCCTCTCTGATAAGCTGACGGTCTCTCTCAGCCTGCATCTCCAAGGAAAAGAACTGGGGCTCCCTGGGAGCACAGTACACTAAAGGGCCATCATGTGATATGTCCAAAAGATCCACTAACTGCTGGCAGTCAAAGAAAACCAATACTCCTTTGACGTAGCTCGTGATCCTGAGCTCCCTACCCCTCTCAGTGTCATTGTGATCTCCCACCACCTAGAGATTACAATAGAACTGTCTCACCAGATCCGGATGGATACAGGCGTCGTAGGTAATCACGGGAATCCAGCCCATGTCACCAAATGCTCTCTCCACATCGAACAAGGCTAGACTAGTCAAGTCCATACGACGACCTCCCTCTACCTTCTTAAGAGCATAGCGAGCATACTAAGCTTCGGCCTCGTTAGAGCGAAAACGAACTGGGTCATGAACCCTAGGCACTTTGGTACTAGCCATATTATCTGCCAAAATAAAGAAAGACAAATAATAGATTAGTAATGGTGAAAAACCCAAAAATTTTGGCATTATAACGGCATAAACTGGTCAAAAGCCTCACTTTTCACCCAACCACTTGGGCAGGAGGACTTACATAGGTTCCAAACCATCCTGCAAGGTTCATACAGTTGGAAATTTAGTCTAGAAAGATTGAATTCGAAGAAATTTCAGTAAATTAAAAAAATCTTGAAAATTATGTCAAAATTAGAAATTTTCAAGTTTCTCGATAACCAACCGATGAAACTTGAATATTTTTGAGGGCTTTCGTCCATTGGGTGACCAACAGCAAAAGCCCCAATAAAAATTGAATTTTTACGATTAGAAAAATTTTAATTTGAAGAAAACGATATAAATGGGGAAAAACCTAGTTTTGAAAGCTTCAAAATACATGATAGTAGAGAGTATACCTGAAGAGACGGAGCGAAAGTCGCAAATGAAAGGGAATATCACCAAACACCAGGGATCACTACTATAGCAACTCAGGAAACCGAGTTGAGTAGGAAGGAAGGAGAAAGAATGGGAAACGAATCCAAAAGCGGGATTAAAAACCTGATTCTGGACCGTAGGGTCGCAGAATTCGACCAAGACATGCAACCCTACAATCGACCCTAGCCTCTCGGTGATCTGACAGAGAACTAGGGGTCAAACCTAGGGTTGGATATATACCGACCATACCATTGACCCTAGGCTCTCGGTAAGCTGACAGAAATTCTCAGGGTCGCATAAGGACCGACCCTATCAATGACCCTACGATGGAAAATACAGTATTTTGCTAGAATGATTTGAAAATTTTGAAAAATTATATTGATTAGTTGGATTTGGACTTAAGAGAATAAATTATATTGATGGCCTCACATGTGCTATGATTGTTTTCAGACACTACTACCACCAGAACAGGAAATGGCTGGGCGAAGAGGTAACAGGCAAGAACGTAACCCAATTCCACCACCACCACCTGTGGAGGAAGACAGCCACGTAAATCAAGAAGCACAAGAAAATCTGAATACGGCACCTCCAGTGGCTAATGGCCAAACAAATCCTATTAACTTGCCAGTCCCACCTACGGATCTGGCTACGGCGGTAATGAACTTCGCACAACAGTTGCAGCAAATACAATAGGTGCAATCTAATATGCAAGCTACCCATAGGCATGACTTTTCCAGCTGCACATACGACACCGATCCCAGCAGGACAGGCAAGCATAGTACCAGGGGGAAGTAACACGGTACTCTACACACCTCAAACACCAGGCAAGTAGGCTCAAGTGCAGAACCCTGAAGTAGTTTAGGGTGGATATCAATACCAACCACCTATGAATGGGGCCTATGCTCCGTATCAGCTGGACCACACCAGACTAGTCGAGCATTTTCTTAAGATGAAGCCCAAAGAATTTAATGGCAAGCCAGCAGATCCTTTGGGGCCAGCACACTGGGTTGATGAAATGGAAAGAAACTTTATGATGATTATAGTAAATGAAGAGGAGAAAGTGTTGTGCGCCACATTTATGCTAAAGGGCGATGCACACCATTGGTGGAAGTCTACCAAGACATATTTGTTAACCAAACACACCCAATTGACCCGGGGTATATATAAAGAGGCATTCTTTGAGAAGTACTTTCCCAGAAGTTTCAGAGATTCTATGGAAAGAGAGTTCCTGAGCTTATATCAGGGATAGATGACTGTCGACGCATATCAACAGCGTTATGAGGAGCTATTCTTCTTTGTGCCAGTCAGTATGCAAGAGGAAGATACGAAGACCTGAAGGTTTGTCATGGGACTTAGGGGAAGCATCCGTGAGCATGTTCTAGGCTTGGAAAAGAAAATTTACAATGAAGCGGTACAAATTGCTCGAGTAATAGAGTCGAGCCAGAAAGAGAGGCTTTAATGCTGTAGCCAAGACTACCTCAGCAGCCCCATCGCAACCAAAGCAAAACGGTGAAGGAATAAGGTGTTTTAACTGCAATCAAGTGGGACATATTCCAAGGGAGTGTCCTAAGCCCAGGAAGCAGCTACAGTAAGGAAAGGTTTATGCAGTTACATCTGAGGATGCTACCGCAACACCTGATGTAGTCACAGGTATGACATGAACCTTTCACTTTGTGATTACATTGTGTGAGCAGAATAAATTAAAATAAATCAGAGGTATTGTACCTATTAATGGCATACTCGCTAGGGTACTCTTTGATTCTGGAGCTACTCATTCTTTTATATCTGTGTCGTTTGGAAAGAAGCTAAATCTATCCCTCGAATCTTTAGACTACAAACTGCTTGTACGATCACCAATGGGACTAGAAGTTGAATTAGAAAAGGGTTATGGACCATGTCCAGTTCTTATTGATGAGAAGACTTTGGATGCAACCTTGATTCAACATGAGATGGCAGACTTTGACATCATCTTGGGAATGGACTAGTTAGCTTGGCATTCTACAAACATATTATGTGCAGAAAAGAAGCTGACATTTAAAGACAAGGAAGGAACAGAGTTCAGTTTTGCGGGAACCAAACTACCCCGTAAACGAAAACTCATCCTCTCTGCATTGAAGGCTAGAAAATGCCTTGAGAAAGGAGGAGTTGGGTATCTGGTCTCAGTGGTCGACCTCACCAAGGAACCCCCACGAATGGAGGATATTGATGTTGTGTGTGACTTACCAGATGTATTTCTTGAAGAATTATTAGGACTACCACCTGACCGAGCTATAGAGTTTGTTATAGATTTGATACCAGGAGCTGCACCAGTATCTAAAGCACCCTATCGAATGGCTCCTACTAAACTGAAGGAATTGAAGGTGCAGTTACAAGAATTATTGGACAAGGGTTACATCAAACCTAGCATATCACCATGGGGCTACGCCAGTATTATTCATAAAGAAGAAGGACGGTAGTGTTCGACTGTGTATAGACTACTGGGAACTGAATAAGTTGACAATCAAGAATCGGTACCCATTGCCTCGGATCGATGACTTGTTCAATTAGTTGCAAGGTGCCAAGGTGTTCTCCAAGATCGATCTTCGGTCAGGATACCATCAATTGGAAATTAAGGATGGTGATATTCCAATGATAGCATTCAGGACCAGATATGGACATTATGAATTTTTTGTCATGTCTTTTGGATTGACGAACGCACCAGCAACTTTTATGGAACTTATGAATCAGGTATTCCATGATATGTTGGATACGTCGGTCATTGTATTCATTGATGATATATTGGTCTACTCCAAGGACAAGGAAACTCATATATTGAATCTAAGCGCCGCTCTGCAGCGATTATGGAAGGAGAAGCTTTACGCCAAATTTACAAAGTGTGAGTTTTGGCTAAATGAAGTCGATTTCTTAGGCCATGTTGTATCCACTGAAGGAATTAAAGTTGACCCTAGCAAGATTGAAGCCATTGTGAAGTGGGAACCACCGAAGAGTGTTGCAGAAATTAGAAGTTTTCTAGGTCTAGCTGGGTATTACCGACGATTCATGGAAGACTACTGCAGGATCGCCGTACCGCTTACCAGTTTGACTAAGAAATGAGAGAAGTTTATTGACACTGACAAATGTGAGAACAGTTTCCAAACATTGAAGGCAAGATTGATATCTGCTCCCATCTTGACTATTCCTATTCCAGGACAACCATTTGTTTTATACACTGATGCATCTGGATTGGGTTTAGGATGTGTACTTATGCAAGGAGAACAAGTAGTTGCATATGCTTCAAGATAACTGAAGACACATGAGAAGAACTACCCCACTCATGACTTGGAATTAGCGACAGTGGTACATGCTGTCAAGATATGGAGACATTATTTGTATGGAGAGAAATTTCAGATTAAATCAGATCTTAAGAGTCTTACTTATCTATTTAATCAGAAGGAGTTGAACATGCCACAAAAAAGATGGCTGGAATTATTAATGGATTATGATTGTGATATCCAGTATCATCCAGGAAAGGCTAATGTAGTGGCTGATGCGCTAAGCAGGAAAGTAATGATAAAATCTCAAGGAGAAGTTAACACGACTACAACAATGTGTACTATAGGAAGATTATTCAATCATGGTAATGAGCAGTTCGTGATAGATGCATCGGGTGGATCGACCAACCAATGATTTATTCATCGGTTTTCAAATATGTTCGCAACATTGAAGATTGTACCTGATATAATTGATGAAGTAAAAGCCGCTATTAAATCAAACCATTATCTGAGAACGGTACAAGAAGACATCAAAAAAGGTAAGACTATTCCTGAGTTCACCTTGGATGAAGAAAAGGTACTAAAATACAAGGGACAAATATGTGTTACTGAAACGGAAAACTCAAATGTTAAACACAGACTAATGAAGCAAGCTCATACCACCGCCTATTCGGTATATCTTAGAAGTACAAAGATGTATCATGAATTGAAGAAATCATATTGGTGGAGAGGAATGAAAGCTGATGTAGCTAAATTTGTGTCTCAATGCCTAAACTGTCAAAGGGTGAAGGCTGAACGACAAAGACCTACCGAACTGTTGCAACCGCTGCCAGAACCAGCCTGGAAATGGGATTGCATCACTATGGACTTCATCACTGGGTTACCATTGACTCCTCGAGTGGTTGACGCGGTCTGGGTGATTGTAGATCCTCTGACTAAGACGGCTCGCTTTATAGCAATACGACCTCAATATATACTAGAAAGGTTAGCCAAGTTATATGTGGATAATATTGTCAGACTACGCGGTGTACCTGAAAGCATTGTGTCTGACAGAGATCCATGATTTACTTTAAAGTTTTGGGAAGGATTGTAGAAGGCTATGGCTACAAGGTTGAAGTTTAGTACTGCATTCCACCCTTAGACAGACGGACAGTCGGAGCGTACCATACAAATTTTAGAAGACATGATTCAAGCCTGTGTAATAGATTTTAATGGATCATGGGATGAGAACTACCATTGATCGAGTTCTCCTATAACAACAGCTATCAAGCTACTATACAAATGTCACCCTATGAAGCACTGTATGGTAGGAAATGTCGAACTCCTCTATTTTGTAATGAAGTTGGAGAACGTAGAATTGTTGGACCAGAATTTGTTGAAGAAACTTGTCGAGTGGTCGACATTATCAAAGAAAAAGTAAAAACGGCTCAGAATCATCAGAAACAATATGTAGATACTCGACGCCAAGACCTTGAATTTGTTGTCGGTGATAAGGTATTCTTGAAAGTTTCACCGATGCGTGGGTTAAAATGGTTTGGACAGAAAGGAAAGCTAAGTCCGATATGTCAGGCCATATGAGATTCTAGCCAAACATGGAAAAGTGACTTATCAGTTAGCACTACCACCATCTATTTCAAGTGTGCATGATGTATTTCATATCTCCTTATTAAAGAAGTACGTCAGAGATCGAACACACATTTTGACAGTAGATCTACCAGATCTAACTGATGATTTGACGTTCGAAGTAGCACCAACTGAAATCGCTGGTGGAAAGGTTCAATGTCTATGTAACCGTGACATATACTATGTTAAAGTCACCTGGAGAAGTCGAGATATAGAAGAGATCACATGGGAAGAAGAGAATGCAATGCGAAAGCAATACCCTCATCTTTTCAACTCGGAAGGTATGTACAAATTTCGAGGATAAAATTTTTAATAAGCAGGGGGTTGTTGTAAGACCCATACCGAACTAACCGGTCTTACCACCTTGTACCAGGTCTACCTATCATGGTCGAGCCAAGTAGACCAAGTACGTAAAGGAAATCACAAAACCAGGTATGAATTCGACCCAAAAATAGTAAATATGAGGGTAGGGTCGCATGCATAAACAGGTAGGGTCGAGCCCACCTCAACATAGTCCAACCCATGACTTTTCTGTCCTAGGGTCGGATGACTTGAGACCCTAGGATTGACAGATTCTGCGACCCTAGCATCGACCCTATGGTGACAGATTGAAATCGTGAATTATGAAACTTTCCTAATTTCAGGGAGTCCTTTCCTAATCTCGATGGGACATATTTTGGGAGGTTTTTTCTCTATAAATAGGAAGTCCCTTAGCCTCTTTCACTCCTTTTGGAACCCTAATTGAGAGTGAGAGAAAAAGAAGAGAAAGAAGAGAAGAAGAAGAGAAGGAGAAATTGTGAAGACAACTAAAGAGAAGGAATTCAGAGAAATCTCTGAATCTCAGCAACACTAAGGTATGAATATATTCTCCATAAACTATGTAAGATCCTAGAATAGCTTATGAAGAAGTTAGGGTTGGGAGAAACCCAAATCATCTACCCATGGATGAGTTTCGAAGGAATCTATGAAAGTAATCATCATAGACAATGAAAAGTATGTAAAAATCATAGTTATGAGCCATAAAACATTCTTAGAATGGACCTACGAGACTAGAGGATTGACCCCATGCTCTCGGGAAGTCCAGGGAGGCTGTGGTGACACATAGGGTCGATGGGTAACCGACCCTATGACCGACCCTACACCCTAGGGTCTCAGATACCTGCGACCCATCCTACGACCCTAGCTTTATAGCAAGCTTAATTTGTTGGAATTTATTTCTAATTAGAATCTATCAATTTGTTTGGTTTTTCTAGTGATATAAAAGTGATTCTTAGAGCTTGAAAGAGGATCTACACTCAATCAAAGATGAGGGAACAAGACCTAAACTAATTGACTAATAATAAACTATTTTCATTTATTGAGTCCAATGCCATTTATGATTCTATGATTGTATGATTGTAGTGTGCATATCACATGTCATACTATTCCTGTTATTACTGTTCATGCATATTTAATTTCATTTATTATAACATGATGATGATGATGATGATGATGCTAGGAATAGACATGTGAATGTATGTATGTCGTTAGTGTACTTGATGCGAGTGGGGCATCAGGGGGAGGACGTGGCATTGTGGTTCTGCCTGATCACCAGACTCTAGCTCAATCTCTACTCAAGTCTTGTCCACTAACATCGTAGTATCGGCATTACCTTAGCGGAATAAATATGTCATAGGGCATCAGGGGGATGTGACATTGTGGTTCAGCCTCGTCACCAAACCCTCTCTATCTCTATGGGTGTATTGAGGGATGCTGGGGTGAGAGCTTGGATACACTGTTTGACATTAAGATTGGTTAGTTGCGAGCCCAGTTTGCAAGCCCTAGCCAATAGGGGCTTACGTGTTGGTATGGGAGCATGTGTTACTGCAATGCTGATACCCGTTGGGTACACTGTCTGCATGGTGGGTGCATGTGGGACGTCAATGCCGATATTCATTGGGCAGCTTCACACACTCATGTATAGAGGTGAGGCGGCCTCCGAACCTTTCTATAGCACATTACAAACTTATAAACCAGACAAAAGATATGAATTGAATGCATGCATATGTTTGTTGCATTGTTTTGTTTGCTCACTGAGCCATGATGTGTGCTCACCCTTTCGACATCGAATGTTTTTAGTTGATGATGCAGGTACCACGGTTGAAGATTATATGAATGCTTCGATGTATGGACATGCGGAGGCAATGGACGCTGAAGTTTTAATGGAATCGCATGATTCCTCATGCGATTGCAACTCTTACGTATTTGATTAGATTTTATTCAAATTATACAGACGATGTAATTGATTAAATATTTTATTTATGTCTTAGTATTTGGAAGATAATCGAATAATTTATTTATGTCATCATCTTTAGACTCTCAGTTCATTTAATGTTAAAGACTTCTGCTATTGTGTATTTACTTTGATTATTGTTCTGTATGTGTATGATTTAAACAAACAGACACAGCGTATTCGAGATCCTGGTTGAACCGTTGATTTATTAGCGGTTCATCACACCATTCTGAATAGTATGGAATTTGGGTGTGACACTACCCCCTCTGACTAGCCTGAAGCTCCGTCCCTTTCTCATTGTCCTATACCTCTGCCCCTGGGTGGCATGTCCCAACTTGATTTTGACTAGGCACAGCCCTCGGGTTCTGATACTCCTTTGAACAGAGGTAGGCAAGATAAAACTAGGCCCCTTCTAACATTTGTTTCTGGTCCGGTTTAAACTGACCCTCCCCATGCCTCTCCCAAACCTAGCCCAATCCTGTCCAACCACAACACTGACTTTCCACTTCCTAAACCCAAGCACTCCTCGGCTGGTAGAACTCCTTATCCCTCTTGATACTCTATTCTTCCCCAAACTGTGAAATCTGATATTCTAATTCCTAAGATATCTAGCCGCAAGAGATTTAGTGCCATATATTCAGATGATCTAGAGATGTTAATGGCCCCTGCAGTTTTCGATCCTTTGTATGAAGATGGCTTTGATGGGGATCCCTTCAAGCATGTGACAGGATCTAATGGCAAAGACTTCTGGGTTGAGTTGGCTCCAGAAGAGATCAGGTTAAGAAGCCCAAATTCATCAATATGATCAGTCAAGGCAGTCTGTTTTCGTTCTTGCTGTTCTTCGGTAATGGTGGGTTTAGTGTTGTTTTAGTTAGCCGGCCCTTTGATGTCCATTAAGTGTATGTAATTGGGTTGGGTCCCCCTGTTGAATTCCTCTTTGTTTCTTGTATTTTTCTTTGTTTGTCTTTTGTTTTGGGATTCCTAGCCCTGCGGCGTTATTGCTTTGCCATGGCCGCCTTGTAGTGTTCTCTATCTCTTTGGGTTTCTTAATAAAATTATCTAATTACCCAAAAAAAAAAGATGAAGAAAAACAACAAGAAGATGAAGCTTAACGAATGACGAAGAAGAATGAAGAAAAAGAAGAAGAATAAATAGAAGAAGACGAATGAAGAAGAAAAAGATGAAGAAGAAGAAGAATGAAGAAAAGAATGAGTAAAAGAAAGAAGAGCATAGAAGAAGAAGAATGAAGAAAAGAATGAGTAGAAGAAAGAAGAGCACAGAAGAAGAAGAATGATGAACAAAGAAGAAGAATGAAGAATGAAGAAATAAAGAAATAAAGAAGAAGATGAAGAAGAAGAAGAAGAAAGAGGAAAAGAATGAGGAAAAGAATGAGAAAGAAGAACATAGAAGAAGAATAATGAAGAAGAAGAATGTAAAAGAAGAATGAAGAACAAAGAAGAAGAATAAAGAATGAAGAATGAAGAAGAAAAAGAAGAAGTTAAAGAAAGTAGTTGAAAGAAGAAGAATGAAAAAGAAAGAAGTAGAAGAAGAAGAAAATTACCCAAAAAAAAAAGAAGAAAAAGTTTGTTGGCACACATCTAAAGGGCGCAGGCGCACATCTAAAGTGCATTGGCACACTTCTTCTTCTTCTTTATTCTTCTTCCTCTTATTCTTTCATCATGTCCTTTTCTTATTTTTCTTCGTCATTCTTCTTCTTCCGTTTTCTTTTTCATTTTTCTTCTTCTTTCTTCTTCTTCTTTCTTCTTCTTTCTTCTTTGTTTTCATCTTCTTCTTCATTCCTCTTCAGTTTGACACCATTTTGTGCCAATGTGGGTTATGATCATCTCATGTGTTAGCATCCAAGTTTTATTCTTTTAACAATCTGAGTTGAAGACCTAACTCCTTCTTCTTAGGATTAAGCAACTCTCAACCTCAACCGCATTTGGATTCACTCTATTTATAGAAGATGCGGTTGAGCTTGAGTGTAGGGTTTGCAACTCAGATTGTTAGAATAATAAAATTTGGATGCTAACTTCATGAAAAGATCGTGAACCATATTGTCCTAAAATGGTACAAAATGTGCTCGTGCTCTTAGAATGAAAAAAAGAAGAAGAAGAGGAATGAAGCAGAATAAGAAGATGAAGAGGAGGAAACCAGAAGAATGAAAAAGAAGAATGAAGAAGAAAGAGGAAGTGAAAGAAGAAAAATAATGAAGAAGAAAGACAATGAAGAAGAAAAAGCAGAAGAATGAAGAAGAATGAAGAAGAAAAAGAAGAAAGAAGAGGAACGAAGATGAAGAAAAAGAAAAAGAAGATGTAGATTGAAGAATTGCAAACAAGAATAAGTAAAAGACGACGAATGAAGAAGAAGAAGATGAAGAAGAAAAAGAACGAAGAAAATAATGAGAAAGCAGAAAGAAGAACATAGAAGAAGAAAAATGAAGAAGAATGTAGAAGAACAATGAAGAACATTGAAGAAGAATGAAGAATTTACCCAAAAAAAAAAGAAGAAGAAAAATGAATAATGAAGAATGGAAAATGAAGAAGAATGAAGAAAAGAATGAGAAAGAAGAACATAGAAGAAGAAGAATGTAAGTAGAATGAAGAACAAAGAAGAAGAATGAAGAATAAAAAAAAGAAGATGAAGAAAGTTGTTGAAAGAAGAAGAATGAAAAAGAAAGAATAAGAAGATGAAGAAGAACGAAAAAAAAAATAAGAAGAAGAAGAAGAAAATTACCCGAAAAAAAAAGAAGAAGATGAAAATGTTTGCTGGTGCACTTCGAAATGCGCTGGCGCACTTTTTTTTTTTTTTTTTGGGTAATTAGATAATATTTTTAAAGAACCCAAATGGGGAGGAGCACACTATAAGCAAGTCATGGTTAAGCAATAAAGCCGACAAGGTAGGGAAGCCCAACACATAGACTCAAGAAAACTACTTGCAAGCTGGAATCCGACAGGGTGACCCAACCAAATTGACAAATTAGTGTACCTCAAAGGCGAGTTGGCAATTACAAAAACACACCAAAAGAAATTAAAAAAGAAAAGGAAAATCGGGACTATCATGACTAAGCAACACATATATTAGGACTTGGGGTTCTTTTAATTTATTCGGGCTCCAATTCTTCCCACTGATCAGTAACTCTAGAATTTGATACCTTCAACAATGGATCACCATCTTGTCCCTCTTCGAACCACGGATCAGGAACAACAGGCGCCATCATCTTCACGAGATCTGTACCAGTAATAGCCCCAAATTTCTTACGACTGGAAGGGTTTAAAGAATCTGGATTGGACTGTGAAGATCTGGAAAGATTAGAAGGCCAAGAATGGTAAGGGGTCCGCCCAACGGATGAAGATTCAGATCCATTCAATGGATAGATCATTTCAAGGGTGGCTAAGGATTGCCTAGGATTAAGGGTGGTTGGGGACTAGCAGGGATGGTTTGAACTAGGTTCAAAGGAAGGGTAGGTACTGGGCTTAGATTTCTTGGTTCGGTTCATATTAGAGCCTTCACTAAAGGGATAAACCGGGCTAATGTTTAGGCTTGACACATCTTCCAAGGTCAGAGAAATAGGGCATGCCGAAAGAGATGGGGCATTATAAATCTCAAAGGGAGTGGTGTCCAGGTCAGCCCCTAGAATCCCAAATCTGTTAGCTAGAGGGGGGGATAAAAAAGGAGGGATCAGGGCAATATGAATTTTTATGGCAATAATGGGTGTTCGAAAATGACTACCTAGATTCAAATCCGTTGCAGTCAATAGAGGAATGGCCAGGACCACCAGGGGCTTCTTGAGGGATCGACACGTGTCCCGGAGCAAGGAAGGGCTCTGACCTAAACAGCTGGGCATGCAGGTCACCAGAGAGACAAGTCTGGCTCTCAACAGCACCCAAGAACTCAGAATTTGAAAAAATATCCGAAAAAGGGGGGGAAGGTTTTGGACCACCAGAGAAAGCACCAGGGGTCGATACGTATTCAGAAGTCAGCCTCAGGTCAGGGCGTGGTAGATGGGTCTGCATGGTATCATAGATCCTAGTCGGGTCATGCAGAGCAGGACTTGTCTTCCTCACCTAGATAGGATTCCAACCCCTTAGGAGCTTTGAAGTTTGGCTTTGCAGCAGCTCTGAAAAGGACTTTCCCGAGACACATTCGGCTTATCTTTGGGAGGAATATCCTCTACATCCTTCTCTTTAGATTTCTCAAGTAGATCCACTATCACATCTTCATGAATAGTCTATTGTTCAACAACCTTTGAGTCTCGTTCATGAACAAGTGGATTATTGCTAGCCGAACCAGGGGTTTTCTTGCAGGAATCATTCTCATGCCCGAAAACACCACAGCACAAATAGTGAGGGGGGTGCCGGTCATACTTGACAGGATGCACAAACAAGTTCCCAACGTCATCTTCTATGGAAATAGAATCCAATAATGGAGAAGCTCCAGAAACTCCACATATACCCTTGCATAGGCCCATTTACTTTTTTCTGCAGTGGTTCTATTGGTGAACATCGGTTTACCTAGCACAGAGCAAGCTGCACTAAGGGAGTCTTCACCCCAAAGGTGGAGGGGAAGCCCCGGCAGAATAATCCACAGTGGGACAAATTTTAGACCAAGTAATCCCCCTGTATGCAGAGTGTGCTCCCATTGTCTTACAAAAAGAGGTTGACCTCCGACATAAAACACTCCATATTCAAGAATGGAATCGTGATCTTCAAGATGAGAAAAACGGAATGCCAATCCTCCATGCAGGACTTGCAGGATCTCAACCGAACCAACAAGTTTCCCTTGCTTAAGAAAATTGTTACAAACAAAGGAGAAGCTGAGTTTCTTTCCTAGAATAAAACCCACCAAAGTATTATCAAGGACTCGGATCTCCCCAGCAACAACATCCGGAGAACAAATTCCAACAATAGAGGAATCACGAAAAGAGGGAGGGATAAATCAAAGATGAATCTTTTTAGGATGGTGGATAAAATGGTTTGGAGGTTTCTCCCAAACATTTGGGGTAATGGGGGGGTACGGCCTGGTTTCAGGTTCAGTAGAGAGGGATGTTAATGGGCGAAAAGTTTCATGGGAAACAAATTTTTGGGGTTCAGGAACAAGGGTTAGATTCTTGTTGGATTCAAGGGCTTTTCCATAAATGGAGGGGGGAAGACGAACACTAGGGTTAGAACCATGTTTGGGAGAAGGGGGTTTGAGGGGGTGGGGGCGAATAGAGGCTAGAATCAGCATCGGGGATGGGGAGAGGGAGAAGTCCAAATGTCACCTAGGGGGGAGCTATCACCGGCATACCTTCTCTCTCCTCAAGGGGCCTCACTCTTCCCACTGGCGCACTTCTTCTTCTTCTTTATTCTTCTTCCTCTTCTTCTACATCATGTACTTTTCTTTTTTTTATTCTTCATTATTCTTCTTTCATCTTCTTTTAATTTTTTTTTTCTTGTTCTTCTTCCTCATTCTTCTTTTTTCTTCTTCTTATTTTTCTTCTTCATTATTCTTCTTCAGTTTTACACAATTTTGTGCCAATATGGGTTATGATCATCTCATGTGTTAGTATCTAAGTTTTATTCTTCTGACAATCTGAGTTGAAGACGCAACTCATTCTTCTTAGGATCAAGCAACCCTTAACCTCAACTACATTTGGATTTCCTCTATTTCTAGAGATGCGGTCGAGTTTGAGTGTAGGGTTTGCAACTCAAATTGTCAGAAGAATAAAATTTGGATGTTAACTGCATGAGATGATCGTGAACCATACTATCATAAAATGGTGCAAAATGTGCTCGTGCTCTTTGAATGAAGAAGAAGAAGAAGAAGAATAAAGCAGAGAGGAAAAAGAAGAATAAGAAGAAGAGCAAACAAGAAGAAGAAAGAAGAAGAAAGAAGAAGATTGAAGAAGAAAGAGGAAGAAAAAGAAGAAAAATAATGAAGAAGAAATATGAAGAAGAAAAAAAAGAAGAAGAATGAAGAAGAAGAAGAAGAAGAAGAATGAAGAAGAAAAAAGAAAAATGAAGATGAAGAAAAAGAAGATGAAGATTGAAGAATGGCGAAGAAGAATGAAGAAAAAGAAGAAGAATAAGTACAAGAAGACGAATGAAGAAGAAAAAGATGAAGAAGAAGAAGAATGAAGAAAAGAATGAGAAAAAAGAAAGAAGAACCTAGAAGAAGAAGAATGAAGAAAAAAGAAGAAGAATGAGGAATGAAGAAATGAAGAAGAAGAAGAATGTAGAAAAGAATGAGAAGGAAGAACATAGAAGAAGAAGAATGAAGAAGAAAAATGTAGAAGAAGAATGAAGAACAAAGAAGAAGAATAATGAATAAAAAATAAAGAAGAAAAAGAAGAAGATGAAGAAAGTAGTTGAAAAAGAAAGAAGAAGAAGAAGAAGAAGAAGAAGAAGAAGAAGAAGAAGAAGAAGAACGAAAAAGAACGAAAAAGAAAGAAGAAGAAGAAGAAAATTTCCCAAAAAAAAAAAGAAGAAGAAGTTCTTTGGCGCACTTCTGAAGGGCGTAGGCGCTCTTCTCAAGTGCGCTGGCGCACTTCTTCTCCTTCTTTATTCTTCTTCCTCTTCTTCTTTCATCATGTCCTTTTCTTCTTTTTCTTCTTCATTCTTCTTCTTCCCTCTTCTTTTTCATTTTTCTTCTTCTTTCTTCTTCTTCATTCTTCTTCTTTCTTCTTCTTTTTCTTCTTATTTTTCTTCTTCTTTATTTTTCTTCTGTTTTATATCATTTTGTGACAATATAGGATATGATCATCTCATGTGTTAGTGTAAGCACCCCATTTTTTCCATCCATAGCTGAACAAAGTCTTACTGGAGTGTAAACAGCAAAGTAGGAGAGGTGAGAGAAAATTTGAAAAGTACAAGGGTGGCGAATGAAATTCTCTCAAAAATGATAGTTGTTCAATCCCGACATGCCCTCTATAGTGTTTTGCGAAGAGCTGAAATGGTCCCTAGTGTCTAGGAGCCTATGTGAACACATCTGGCAAGTTGGAGGATCCCAATGCATGGTTTAAATTTTAAACTACTACTTTAATACGATTTGCGATGGGCCCCATAGCAAGGTCATGGGCTACAACCTACGTAGATGTGTAGGTCTTGGAAATACATTCGAAATGAGATCTGAATCGCTTAGTTTCAATGTTGAAGGAAGAAGATATGGCAATTTTAGTTTGTGAATAAGAATAAAGGCATTTTCTAAAGAATAATAATCATCCAAGGGTCTGCATGCAAATTATCATATGTTTAATTATTTAAACTTCATCTTCACATATCATGCTCATCCAACATCCAAATAAAGTGATTCCAGTGTCATTATGCCTCATTTTTCATACTCTACAAAGTGGACATGGAAAATCTAGAGTAGAGGCCTCTGAGGATCACATACTGAGCAACAAACAGATATGCCTGTTTGAACTTTAATTCCTCATAATTTTATTATTTGACATCCAAATCAGGTGATTCATGTCTCAATATGTTTCATTTTTGGTGCTCTGCAAAGTGGACAAGGAGAATTTTAACCAGAGGACTCTGAGACATCCCATGCAAAGTTGCTAGGTGAATTATCATAAATTGGCTTGTTTAAACTTCAAAAATTCATAAGTTAGCCATTTTACGTCCAAATGAGATGATTCAGGCTCCAGTATTTCTCATATTTAGTGTTCTACAATGCAAACCTAGAAAATTTAGGGTAAAGCCATCAAAATTTTTAATGAAGAATGGTAGTGGAAATGGCCTAAGAAATGATAGAGAGAAAACCTAGTGAACCCAGCTCAACCCATATCAGTTTAATCCAAAAAAACTTCCAAACCCAATCAAGTTAGTTCAGATCAGTCAGCCTTGAACAAATCAATCTTGGCTCAAACTAGTTCAGACCCAACCAGTCTAGTCTTGTCCAATTCAAACCATCCAGACCAAATTAATTCAACCTATATGTGCATGTGCACTCATATATATTATATGTCATGCATATTTTATGTGTATTATATGATATATGTGTATTATATATTATACATTATATGGTATATATATATGTATGTTTATAGTATGGATTCGGTTAGAGAAAGAAAGGAAAAAAGATGCTGGCCATAGGTGTTGCATTAGGAATGATAATGCCTAGGTGTCATCAAAAGAAGGAAAGAAAAAAAATCCAAGAAAAGGAAAGAGAATAAAGATTGCAAAGAAAAGAGTTTGGAAAATAGGAAAGAGAGACTGACTTAAAGAATAGAAAGAAAATAAAAAATAGAAAGAAGAAAATATAGAAAGAGTCAGTGAAGGAAAAAAAAAAAAGAGGAACTCCAAAAACGAAAAAGATGAAAGAGAGAGAGCTGTGAAAAAAAGAAGAAGAGGAAAATCTAATAAAAAAGAGAAAGAGCCTGTCACACCCCAATTTTGGTCTAACCAGAATGGTCTGAAGAACCGCTAAATAACCAACGATTCAACCAGGATCTCAAATAGGCTATCCCCGCGTTATCCAAACTTACACACATCCGTAATCATCATCAGAGTGAATACACAATAGCGGAAGTCTTATAATAAGATGAACTGAGAAACTAAGATGATATTAATAATTTAATAGCAAATTATTCTGTATTCAACAGAGACATAAATATTAAATATCAAATACATGTCTGAATAAATCCAATAAAAAACCTATAAAATATCTAATCAAATACACACGAGTTGCACTCGCAAGAGGAGTCGTGTGTATCTACTTCAGCTTCAGCTTCCATTGCTTCCACGTTCCCGTATGCAGACACATTCATATAATCTTCAACAGTATAAGCATCATCAACTAAAAATATTCGACGTCGAGGGGTAAGCACACATCATGGCTCAGTGAGTAGCCAAAACAATGCAACAATACATATGCATGCAAATCAATTTATATCTTTGGTCCGGTTTAAAATTTGTTGTATGCAATAGAAAGGTTTAGGTAGCCAAAGGTGGCGTTTATTGACTCCGCCTCTATACACGAGTGTGTGACGTTACCCGAAGATCACGTTTAACGTCAATTTACATGCACCCAATCATGAACATTATATAACAAAGGTTACGTTTATTGCTATATAGTGCCATACCAACACGTAAGCCCCTATTGGCGAGGGCTACAAACTGGGCTCACAACTAACCAATCCTAATGCCAAAAGTGTATCCAAGGCCTCACCCCAGCATCCCTCAGAATGTCCATAGAGATAGAGCTAAGGCCCCCCGGTAGAGTCAGAGACTACAAGGACCGAGACCACCTTCCCTGATACTCTACGACATAATAGTTCTGCTAAAGTAATGGCGATACGACGATGCTAATGCACAAGACTTGAGTTAGAATTAGAGCTAAAGTACTGAGACCCACCAAAGGTTAACGTTTATTGACGTTCTCATCACACCTCCCCTGATACTCGTTTGCATCAAGCATATCAGCCACACACATACAAGCACATGCCTATTCCTATCATCGTCATCATCATGTTATAAACAATAAAATAAATATGCATGAACAAGTAATAGAAATATTGGATGGCATGCTGTATGCACATTACAACATAGTCGCATAGAATCAAGCATGGCATAGGACTCAAGAAACAGAAAATAGTTTATTAATAACCAATTTAGTTTGGAGTTAAGGTTCCTCACCTTAGCTTGCTATAAGATACTTTTTCAAGCTTTAGAATCACCTTTACAATGTTATTATATTGCTAGAAGACCTAACAAAGTCTATAGAATTTAATTAGAATTTTTTTAGAATTAAAAACTACTCTGTTAACTGAGGGTCGGAGGTAGGGTCGGAGTTAGAATCGACCTTGGGTGCGACCCTCCCTTAACTCTGAACTTCCTGAACACTGAGGGTCGATGGTCAGGAACACCTAGGGTCGGATGGTCATCGACCCTCGGTGTGACCCACTGTGCACTTTGATCCAATTTCCACTTTTTAGTCCATTCTTCGTGTTTGGGGTCCTATGGCTTGCTTCTACATTCCATTCAACATTCATCCCATGGTCTGAAACCATGAATCATCCACCTAGATAGCTTTAATACATTCTCCTAGGGTTTTCCATGTAAACCTAACCATGGATTGATGGTTTGGGTTTCTTCGAGATCACACTCTCTCCAATAACTATCCTAAGGTCTATAGAAACTCATGGAATTAGTATCCATACCTGAGAATATTACTCCTTCTCTGAAATTCTTCTCCTTTTTGCTAAGTTCTCTTGCTTGCCTCTTTTCTTCCTCTTTTCCTTCTCCTCTCTTTCTCTCAATTCAATTAGGGTTGTGAAAGGAGTGAAAGTGGCTTAGGGACGTCCTTTAAATAGACTAGGAACATCCTAAAATAAGTCCCTTTGAGATTAGGTAAGAATCCAATCGAAAATCTAGAAATTTCCTAATTTCTATTTTTTGCGGTAACCGAGGGTCAATGGGAGGGTCGATGATCCCGTCGACCCTAGGGTATAAGTTGTCCGACCCTCCCTTCAAAATTGAGGGTCTGACTTTCTATTTTGGGAGGTCTGACCCTGCTTAACTAGGTATGCGACCCTTCCCTCTTTTTAAGTGTTTCTGGGTCGATTTGATACCTGGGATCTCGATCTCCTTCACGCCCTTGGTCCATTTGACTCGACCATAATGGGTAAACCTGGTTCAAGGTGGTATGACCGGGTTAGATTGACATGGGTCTGATAACTCCCCCCATCTTATAAAAATTTCATCCTCAAAATTGTACGTACCTTCTGAATCAAATAAGTAAGGGTATTGCTTTCTCATAGCATTTTCTTCTTCCCATGTAATTTCTTCCATGTCTCTACTTTTCCATATGACCTTAACATAGTAGATATCTCTGTTGCGTAGACGTTGAACCTTTCGGCTAGTGATTTATGTCGGTGTTACTTCAAATGTCAAATCATCAGTCAATTCTGGCAAATCCACTGTCAAAACATGCATTGGGTCCTTGACATACTTCTTCAATAGAGAAATGTGAAATACGTCATGTACACTTGACATAGATGGTGGTAGTGCTAACTGATAAGCTACTTTTCCATGCTTAGCTAGAATTTCATACGGCCCGACATATCTTGGACTTAGCTTCCCTTTCTGTCTGAACCTCTTCAATCCTCGCATAGGCGATACTTTCAAAAATACTTTATCACCTACGGCAAACTCCAGATCTCTTCGTCGAGTATCTGCATATTGCTTCTGACGGTTCTGAGCTGTTCTCACTCTTTCCTTGATGATGTCGACCACTCGACAAGTCTCTTCAACAAATTCCGGTCCAACAATACTACGTTCTCCAACTTCATTCCAAAACAAGGGAGTTCGACACTTTCGGCCATACAGTGCTTCATATGGTGACATCTGTATTGTGGCCTGATAGCTGTTATTATAAGCAAACTCGATCAATGGTAACTTTTCGTCCCATAATCCTTTGAAATCAATCACACATGCTCGTAGCATATCTTCTAGAATCTGGATTGTACGCTCTGACAGTCCGTCTGTCTGTGGGTGGAATGCAGTACTGAACTTCAATGTTGTACCCATAGCCTTTTGCAGTCCTTCTCAAAATTTGGAAGTAAATCGTGGATCTCTATCGGACACAATACTTTCTGGTACACCCTGTAACCGAACAATATTATCCAAATACAGCTTTGCTAACCTTTCCAGTGTATATTGAGGTCGTATAGGTATGAAGCGAGCTGTTTTAGTCAGACGGTCCACAATCACCCAAACTACGTTAACTACTCGAGGAGTCAATGGTAGTCCCATGACGAAGTCCATAGTGATACAGTCCCATTTCCATGCTGGTTTCGGTAATGGCTGTAACAGTCCTGCGGGTCTTTGTCGTTTGGCCTTTACTTTCTAACAATTTAGGCATTGAGACACGAACTTGGCTACATCTGCTTTCATTCCCCTCCACCAATATAGTTTCTTTAGATCATGATACATTTTTGTACTTCCCGGATGTATCGAATAGATGGTGGTATGGGCTTCTTTCATCAGTCGGTGTCTAATGTCCATACTTTCGGTTTCAGGTACACATATTCTTCCTTTGTATTTCAATACTTTCTTGTCATCCAAGATGAACTCAGGGTTAGTCCTACCTTTCTCAATATCTTCTTGTACTGTTCTCAGATAAGGATCTGCTTTGGTAGCTGTCTTCACTTCATCCACTATATCCGGTATAATCTTCAATGCCACGAACATGTTCAAAAATCGATGAATAAACCCTTGGTTGGTTGATCCATCCGTTGTATCTGTCACATACTGCTCGCTGCCGTGGTTGAATACCCTTCTGGTAGTACACATTGCTGCAGTCGTGCTAACTTCTCGTTGCGATTTTATCATTTCTTTTCGGCTTAACGCATCTGCTACTACGTTCGCTTTTCCCGGATGATACTGGATATCACAATCATAGTCTTTCAATAGTTTCAGCCATCTTCTCTGTCTCATATTCAAATCCTTCTGATTAAATAAATAAGTAAAACTTTTATGGTCAGACTTAATCTGAAATTTCTCTCCGTATAACTAATGTCTCCATATCTTGACCGCATGTACTACTGCCGCTAGCTCCAGATCATGAGTGGGATAATTTTTCTCATGTACCTTTAACTGTCTCAAGGCATACACAATTACTTGCTCTCCTTGCATAAGCACACATCCTAATCCCAGTCCCGACGCATCGATGTATAAGGTAAACGTCTGTCCTGGAACGGGAATGGTCAAAATCGGGGCGGATATCAATCTGGTCTTCAGTGTTTGGAAACTGTTCTCACAGTTGTCAGTCCACACAAACTTTTCACCTTTCTTCGTCAAACTGGTGAGAGGTACGGAAATCCAAGAATAGCCTTCTCGAATCTCCGATAATAACCAGCTAGACCCAGAAAACTTTTAATTTCAGAACGCTCTTTGGCGCTTCCCACTTCACAATAGCCTCAATTTTGTTGGGGTCCACTTTGATTCCTTCAGCGGATACTACATGGCCTAGGAAGGCGACTTCACTTAGCCAAAACTCACACTTTAAAAATTTGGCATATAGCTTCTCTTTTCTTAAACGTTGTAGGGCTGCGTTTAGGTTCTTGATATGGGTTTCCTTGTCCTTGGAGTATACCAATATATCATCAATAAATACTATAACCGACGTATCCAACATATCGTGGAAAACTCGGTTCATAAGTTCCATGAACGTTGTCGGTGCATTAGTTAATCCGAAAGACATAACAAAAAATTCATAATGTCCGTATCTGGTCCTGAATGCTGTCTTCGGAATATCACCTTCTTTAATCTTCAGCTGATGATAGCCTGATCGAAGATCGATCTTTGAAAATACTTTTGCCCCTTGTAACTGATCGAACAAGTCATCTATCTGAGGTAGTGGATATCGATTCTTGATTGTCAGTTTATTCAACTCCCGATAGTCGATGCATAATCGAACGCTACCATCCTTCTTCTTTACGAACAACACCGGTGCACCCCATGGAGATATACTGGGTCGAATATAACCCTTGTCCAGTAGTTCTTGTAGTTGCACCTTCAGTTCCTTCAGTTCTGTAGGAGCCATTCTATAGGGTGCTTTTGATACGGGTGCGGCTCCAAGTATAAGGTCTATTACAAACTCCGTGGCTCGGTTGGGTGGTAATCCGGGTAGTTCCTCTGGAAATACGTCAGGATAGTCCCGTACGACATCAATATCTTTCATTCGTGGTGCTTCCTTGGTTAGGTCGACCACGGATACTAGATACCCGATTGCCCCTTTCTCAAGGCACTTCTTAGCCTTTAGTGCTGAAAGTATGAACTTGCGTCTCCGAGGAAGTTTGGTTCCCGAGAAACTTAATTCTGCTCCTTCTTTCTCTTTGAACGTTAGCTTCTTTTCGGCATACAATAGATTTGCAGAATGCCGAGCTAACCAGTCCATTCCCAAGATGACGTCAAAATCTACCATCTCAAGTTGTATCAAGGTTGCATCTAAAGTTTTCTCTCCAATGAGAACTGGACATGGTCCATAACCTTTCTCTAGTTCCACTTTTAACCCCATCGATGATCGTACAAGTAATTTGTAGTCTAATGTTTTGATGGGTAATTTCGTCTTCTTTCCAAATGACACAGATATAAATGAATGAGTAGCTCCGGAATCAAAGAGTACTCTGGCAGCTACGCCATTTATAGGTACAATACCTGTGATTTATCTTTACTTAGTCTACATGCTCATTCATTGTAATTACAACTTTAAAAGTTTCAGTCATACCTGTGACCACATCGGGTGATGCGGCCGCATCCTCGGACGTAACAGCATATACACGTCCCTGATGGAATTGCTTCTTGGGCTTAGGGCACTCCTTAGCCATATGTCCCGACTGGTTGCAGTTAAAACACTTCGGGGCTTCAGAATTTGGCTTTGGCTGAGGTTGAGCTGTTGGGGTAGTCTTGGTTGCAGCATTAAAATTCTGAGGACGGAAAGGCTTATATGTCTTGTTATTGCCTCCGTTGTAAGAATTTCCGGCTGGCCTTTTGATGCCTCTGTTCTGAGTAAGGTAACTCTCCTTCTGGCTCGATTCTTTAACTCGAGCGATCTAGACAAGTTCATTATAAATTCTCTTTTATAAGCCAAGAACATGTTCTCTAATGTTTCCTCTTAGTCCCGTGACAAACCTAAGGGTTTTGGTTTCTTCTTCTTGCATACTAGTCGGTGCAAAGAAAAACAGCTCTTCGTAGCGCTGTTGATATGAATCTACAGTCATCTGTCCCTGGTACAAGCTCAGGAACTCCTTCTCCATCGAATCTCTAAAGCTTCATGGAAAATATTTCTCGAAGAATGCTTCTTTATATATAGCCCATGTCAGTAGGGCGTGCTTGGTCAGTAAATATGTCTTCGTGGATTTCCACCAATGGTGTGCGTCGCCCTTGAGCATGAAGGTGGCGCATAGTACTTTCTCTTCCTCTGTGATAGTCATCATGAGGAAATTTCTCTCCATCTCGTCTATCCAGTGGGCTGGCCACAATGGATCAGATGGCTTGCCGTTGAATTCTTTGGGTTTCATCTTCAAAAATCTCTCCACTAGTCGGGAGTGGTCCAGCTGATTCTGGGGGTTTGCCCCAAACATATAGGGTGGATACTGGTAATTCCCTTGAGCTGCTTCCGGTACCTGCACTAGAATCGGTGTAGCCGGTTGTTGAGGTGTCTAAGGGGCTGGGTGGTTACCTACTGGTGCTACGCTAGCTTGTCCGGTGTGCATGGGTGCAGCCTGAGTGGCTTCGAACATAATTCCCATGGCAACCTGCATCTGAGCCTGTGCGTGTTGCATCTGCTGTGCCAGATTCATCACCACTGTTTCTAGCTCTGGTGGTGGAGGTGGCAAATTTGTAGGGTTTACCGGTTCTGGATTTCCCGGTGCATAGTTATTCTCTTGACTAGTTTCCTCCACTGGTGGTGGTGGTGGGACTACGTTTCGGGTCTGTCGGGTCACTCTACGTCCATACATAATTATTTTCGATGATTGGTGGTGCCTGAAAATCATCAAATAGGTTAGAAGTCATTTATATTTCATGTAGGCACACTAACCGATAATCAATTCCAATTCTAGCTCATTTTATAAAAAAAATACTGTCTTTTCTATGCAGGGTCGATGGTGAGGGTCGATGGTATGTCCGACCCTTGGTATCCGACCCTGGGAATGACCTGTTCTTCCCAAGAGCTGAGGGTCAATGCGAGGGTCGATGGGTATCCGACCCTCAGTTCCGACCCTCAATTTTCTGTCAGATTCCCGAGAGCCGAGGGTCGATGGGAGGGTCGATTCGAGGGTCGATGGTTCCAATCGAATTGTCCGACCCTTGGACCAAAAATCAGATTTTTAAGATCCAAATCTGGGTCATTTCTCACTATTCCTCCTCCGTTTCGACTCGTCTCTACTCTCTGAGTTGCTACAGTGCTACTCTACTGTTTTTGGTCGGTTTGACTCCGGGTTTCGACGTCCAAGTCATCCATACAGGTATATCCACTCATCTTCACCTGTTTTTAGGTTTTCTTTTCTAGGTCTTTGCACATTTAACTTGTATTTTCCAAATTAAACTTTTTCCAATCGTAAAAATTCGATTTTTATTGGGGGGCTTTTGTTATTGGTGTCTCGAGGAACGAAAGCCCTCAAAAATTTTTGAGTTTCATCAGTTGGTTATCAAGAAACTTAAAATTTTCTCTTTTTGCCCTAATTTGTTGGAATTTTTTATTTTTCTTGAATTTCTTCAAATTGAGCTTCATCAGTTAAAATTTCCTACTGTATGAGGGTTGTAGGATATGTTTTAACCTACGTAAGTTCTCATGCCCACTTGAATGGTGAGAAATGGGGCTTTATGGTCAACTTACGTCATTATTACATCAAATATCGGATTTTTATCCTATTAACTCCTTGTTTCCTTTCTCTTTCTTATTTTGCAAATACTATGGCTCGTACCAAGGTACCCAGAGTGCGTGATCCACTTCGCTTCCGTTCAAATGAAGCTGAGGCACAGTATGCTGACTATGCCCGTAAGAAAGTGGAAGGGGGTCGCATGGTGAACTTAGTTGAGCTAGCCTTGTTAAATGTAGAGGGAGCATTTGGTGATATGGGGTGGCTCCCTGTCATCACATACGACGCATGCACATGTCCAGATTTGGTGCGCCAGTTATATTGCAATCTCCAGGTGGTGGGGAATTACAATGACGTTGAGCATGGTCAGGAGTTGCGCATCACCAGTTACGTCAAGGGGGTGCACATTTCCTTTGATTATCGGCAGCTGGCCGATCTGTTGGGCATTCCCTATGATGGCCCCATGGTGTACTGTGCACCGGGAGAGCCACAGTTTGTTGAGATGGAGATGAGGGTAGAGATCGACAACCAGCTGTTACGCCCTGATCACTGGCAGATGAGAGCCAGTTACTTGCGTCCAGCTCCACGGGTCTTCTGTAAGATTATCCAGCATAATCTGATCCCGCAGAGTGCGCACAATGAGAGGGTCTCTCAGCTGACGCAGTTTCTGATATACAGTATCTGCACTCGCCAGCCGGTCTGCCTTCCTTACATCATCATGCGGACGATGATTAGTGCTACATTGTCTGGTCATAGGGGTAATCTACCCTATGGATGCATGATTACACTG
The DNA here is from genome assembly GCA_028583415.1 of Protea cynaroides. Lineage (NCBI taxonomy): Eukaryota > Viridiplantae > Streptophyta > Magnoliopsida > Proteales > Proteaceae > Protea > Protea cynaroides. The sequence continues at coordinate 60,614,666 of CM053275.1, read as the reverse complement.
CTACTGACCCGTCTGGGGGTGGATCTGGTAGATGAGAAGATCTAGGAGAAGACCTTCTCGTCGCCTCTAGATTGGGAGGCTATCTATAAAATGGGGCTGCGAGATGCTGAGGTTAGTAATAAGGAGAGGAACACGATGGTGCACCCTCACACTCGAGTCGAGATGGCTGATGCTGAGGCTGCTGCTGCTGCTGCTAGAGCTCATGTGGATCCGTCAACGATGACGATCGTATGTATATGGACGTCGACTCGATACCACCGCCTTCACCTACACATGCGGCTGGAGTTGGTACTTCTTCTACGACGGCTCCTGCACCTGAGGCTGGTCCTTCCCATTCGGCTGATCCTTCACTTCCACCTTCAGCCATGATGGAGATGCTGTAGGAGATCAGGGATGCTCAGCAAAGATCTGATCTGAGGATGGATGAGCTGTTGGCTGCTCAGCACGCATCAGACGCGCGGATGGGAGAGCTCCTAGAGGTGCAGCGTGCGACTGATCAGAGGATAGCCGGTCTCACAGCTAGTCTACAGACGACCTAGACTCAGATAGCCTGGTTGACTAGAGTCTATGCTGAGGACTACGACAGAGACTGTGAGGCACCGCCTCCTTCGCCTCCACCTTCCTGAGTGTACTTTTATTTTTCCTTGTACTACAGAGTAACTGTCCGGGTTGTGGACTGTACTCTGCTTTCATTATGTATATATACATCTTGTTTCTCTCTCTAATTGTATGTAACTTGTTTCCCCTTTAATAGATGTATTATTATATTTTTAAATTTAGTCTCAAACATCACTTGTGCTTATAATGTGTTAATATTACTATTTTACATTTATCCTATCTCAGTTCACAATTGTCTCGAATGTATGTTAGTTCGACGGGCAAGGCCTGAGATGCTCTGATATCAAGTTGTCACACCCTAATTTTGGTCTAACCAGAATGGTGTGATGAACCGCTAAATAACCAACGGTTCAACCAGGATCTCAAATAGGCTATCCCCGTGTTATCCAAACTTACACACATCCGTAATCATAATTAGAGTAAATACACAATAGCGGAAGTCTTATAATAAGATGAACTGAGAAACTAAGATGATATTAATAATTTAATAGAAAATTATTTTGTATTCAACTGAGACATAAATATTAAATATCAAATACATGTCTGAATAAATCCAATAAAGAAACCTATAAAATATCTAATCAAATACACACGAGTTGCACTCGCAAGAGGAGTCATGTGTATCAACTTCAGCTTCAGCTTCCATTGCTACTACGTTCTCGTATGCAGACACATTCATATAATCTTCAACAGTATAACCTGCATCATCAACTAAAAATATTCGACGTCGAGGGGTGAGCACACATCACGGCTCAGTGAGTAGCCAAAACAATGCAACAATACATATGCATGCAAATCAATTTATATCATTGGTCCGGTTTAAAGTTTGCAGTATACAATAGAAAGGTTTAGGTAGCCAAAGGTCGCATTTATTGACTCCGCTTCTATACACGAGTGTGTGACGTTACCCGAAGATCACGTTTATCGTCAACTCACATGCACCCAATCATGAACATTATATAACAAAGGTTACGTTTATTGCCATATAGTGTCATACCAACACGTAAGCCCCTATTGGCGAGAGCTGCAAACTGGGCTCGCAACTAACCAATCCTAATGCCAAAAGTGTATCCAAGGCCTCACCCCAGCATCCCTCAGAATGTCCATAGAGATAGAGCTAAGGCCCCCTGGTAGAGTCAAAGACTACAAGGACCGAGACCACCTTCCCTGATACTCTACGACATAATAGTTCTGTTAAAGTAATGGCGATACGATGATGCTAATGCACAAGACTTGAGTTAGAGATAGAGCTAAAGTGCTGAGACCCGCCAAAGGTTAACGTTTATTGACGTTCTCATCACACCTCCCCTGATACTCGATCGCATCAAGCACATCAACCACACACATACAAGCACATGCCAATTCCTATCATCATCATCATCATGTTATAAACAATAAAGTAAATATGCATGAACAAATATTAGAAATATTGGATGGCATGCTGTATGCACATTACAACACATTCGCATAGAATCAAGCATGGCATAGGACTCAAGAAACAGAAAATAGTTTATTATTAATCAATTTAGTTTGGAGTTAAGGTTCCTCACCTTAGCTTGCTATAAGATACATTTCCAAGCTTTAGAATCACCTTTACAATGTTATTATATTGCTAGAAGACCTAACAAAATCGATAGAATTTAATTAGAATTTATTTGGAATTAAAAACTACTCTGTTAACTGAGGGTCGGAGGTATGGTCGGAGTCAGAATCGACCCTGGGTGCGACCCTCCCTTAACTCTGAACTTCTCGAACACTGAGGGTCGATGGTCAGGAACACCTAGGGTCGGATGGTCATCGACCCTCGGTGCGACCCTCTGTGCACTTTGGTCCAATTTCCACTTTTTAGTCCATTCTTCGTGTTTGGGGTCCTATGACTTGCTTCTACATTCCATTCAACATTCATCCCATGGTCTGAAACCATGAATCATCCACCTAGATAGCTTTCATGCATTCTCCTAGGGTTTTCCATGAAAACCTAACCATGGATTGATGGTTTGGGTTTCTCCGAGATCACACTCTCTCCAATAACTATCCTAAGGTCTATAGAAACTCATGGAATTAGTATCCATACCTGAGAAGATTACTCCTTCTCTGAAAGTCTTCTCCTTTTTGCTAAGTTCTCTTGCTAGCCTCTCTTCTTCCTCTTTTCCTTCTCCTCTCTTTCTCTCAATTCAATTAGGGTTGTGAAAGGAGTGAAAGTGTCTTAGGGACGTCCTTTAAATAGACTAGGAACATCCTAAAATAAGTCCCTTTGAGATTAGGTAAGAATCCAATCGAAAATCAAGAAATTTCCTAATTTCTATTTTCTGCGGTAACCGAGGGTCGATGGGAGGGTAGATGATCCCGTCGACCCTAGGGTATAAGTTGTCCGACCCTCCCTTGAAAATTGAGGGTCTGACTTTCTGTTTTGGGAGGTCTGACCCTGCTTAGCTGGGTATGCGACCCTTCCCTCTTTCTAAGTGTTTCTGGGTTGATTTGATACCTGGGATCTCGATCTCCTTTACGCCCTTGGTCCATTTGACTCGACCATAATGGGTAAACCTGGTTCAAGGTGGTAAGACCAGGTTAGATTGACACGGGTCTTACATAGCCGATAATAGAAAAAATCAAAAAACAAAAGAGGAAGACCAAATAGAGAGAGAGAGAGAGAAAAAGAGAGAGGGAGAAATAAAAGGAAAAAAATAAAAAAAAGGGAAGACCGAATAGAGAGAGAGAGTCAGTGGAAAGAGGGAGAAAATAAGAAAAAAATAGAAAAAGGAATGAAATCAGGAGAGAGGGAGTGGAGAAATAAAAGAAGAAAAGAAACAGAATAAAAAATGGGGACTCTAAAGCTGCGAGAGTTAAGAAAAGAAAACTCAAAAAAAAAAAGAGAAGGGGGAGAACATGAGGGGAGCGGAGATGAACAGAGGAAGAAAGAAGAGAAGTCAGAGATTTAGAGGGGCGAAGAGAGGTGTGAGACACAGAAAGGAGAGAAAAGACAGGAAGAGGGAGCTGGGGGAGAGATCGAGAAAGAAAGTGGAGATGAGATCGAGAAGATAAGAAAGAGAGCAGACAGTGGAAGAAGGAGAAAGAGAAAACAGGTAAGAATCCTCCTACTTGTTACTACCCCCTCACCGCCTTCACATATGCATACTCCATCAAACCCATCATGCACCATATCACCACCCCCACTGGTCTCCTTTAGTTCTCTACATAACCTCATACCTGCCTATCAATCTCTCCACCAACCTTTGCCAACACCTGCAGCAACACTTACCTCATCACTCACCTGCATGACAGCACTCATATATATTTACTTGATCAGCAATCCCTATTCATCCAATCATCCGATCAACATCACTGCCCTCCATCAAACTTGAGCCTTTGATTGAAGTTTATTTTTGATGATGTTAATAGGTATTAGATCTAGCTATTGAATTATTTAATTTGATGTTTATTGTGAACCATTGATATAAATTTTATGAGATTGGTCAAGCCATAGCCTTGAAATTTAACGTGATTGATCCAACTATGATCTGAATTTTAATATGATGAAATTGATCCAATCATGTGGAAATTGATTGAAATTGATCCGATTATGGCATTGTGGAAATTGATTGAAATTGATCCGATTAGGGCATTGTTGAAATTGATTGAAATTGATCCAATTGTGGAAAAATATGGCCTTCGATATTGATTGTGGAAATATGATATGATTGTGAAATTTTGATGAAATTCATCCGATCATGTGAAATTTGATTAAATTGATCCAATCATGTGATGAAATTGATGAAGAAGATGAATGAAGAAGAATGAAGCAGAAAAAGAAGAAAGAAGAAGAGTGAAGATGAAGAAAAAGAAGAAGAAGATGAAGATTGAAGAATGGTGAAGAAGAATGAATAAAAAGAAGAAGAATAAGTAAAAGAAGATGAATAAAGAAGAAAAAGATGAAGAAAAAGAAGAACGAAGAAAAGAATGAGAAAGAAGAAAGAAGAACATAGAAGAAGAAGAATGAAGAAGAAGAATGTAGAAGAGGAATGAAGAACAAAGAAGAAGAATGAAGAGTAAAGAATGAAGAAGAAGATGAAGAAGAAGAAGAATGAAGAAACGAATGAGAAAGGAGAACATTAAAGAAGAAGAATGAAGAAGAAGAATGTAGAAGAAGAATGAAGAACAAAGAATAAGAATGAAGAAGAAAAAGAAGAAGATGAATAAAGTAGTTGAAAGCAGTAGAATGAAAAAAAAAGAAAAGAAGAAGAAAATTATCTCAAAAAAAAAAAGATGAAGAAGTTCGCTGGTGCACTTCTAAAGGTCACTGGTGCACTTCTTCTTCTTCCTTATTCTTCTTCATCTTCTTCTTTCATCATGTCCTTTTCTTCTTTTTCTTCTTCTTCCATCTTCTTTTTCATTTTTCTTCTTCTTTCTTCTTCTTCTTCTTCATTCTTCTTCGTTTTCTTCTTCTTGTTCTTCTTCTTTTGTTTTACACCATTTGGTGCCAATATGGGGTATGATCATCTCTTGTGTTAGCATCTAAGTTTTATTCTTCGGACAACTGAGTTGAAGACCCCACTCCTTCTTAGGATTAAGCTACTCTCAACCTCAATCGCATTTGGATTCCCTCTGTTTCTAAAAGATGTGGTTGAGCTTGAGTGTATGGTTTGCAACTCAGATTGTCAGAAGAATAAAATTTGGATGCTAATTGGTTGAGATGATCGTGAACCATATTGTCATAAAATGGTGCAAAATGTGCCCGTGCTCTTTGAATGAAAAGAAGAAGAAGAATGAAGCAAAAAGAGGGAAAATAAGAAGAAGAAGAGGAGGAAACAAGAAGAATAAAGAAGATGAAATAATAAGAATGAAGAAGAAAAAGGAAGAAAAAGAAGAAAAATAATGAAAAAAAAAGATGAAGAAGAAGAAGAATAAAAAGAATAAAGAAGAAATAAGAAGAATGAAGAAAACGAAGAAGAATAAGTAGAAGAGGACGAATGATGAAGCAGAAGATGAAGAACAAGAAGAATGAAGAAAATAATGAGAATGAAGAAAGAAGAGCATAGAGAAAAAAGAATGAAGAACAAAAAGGAGAATGAATAATGAAGAAATGAAGAAGAAGATGAAGAAGAAGAAGAATGAAGAAAGGAATGAGAAAGAAGAACATAAAAGAAAAGAATGAAGAAGAAGAATGAATAACAAAGAAGAAGAATAAAGAATAAAGAATGAAGAAGAAAATGAAGAAGATGAAGAAAGTAGTCGAAAGATGAAAAATGAAAAAGAAAGAAGAAGAAGAAGAAGAAGAAGAACGAAAAAGAAAGAAGAACAAGAAGAAGAAAATTATCAAAAAAAAGAAAAGAAGAGGAAGTTCGCTGGCACTTCTGAACGGCGTTGGCGCACTTCTTCTTCTTCTTTATTCTTCTTCCTCTTCTTCATTCATCATGTCCTTTCTTCTTTTTCTTCATCATTCTTCTTCTTCCGTCTTCTTTTTCATTTTTTTTCTTCTTTCTTTTTCTTTTTTCTTCTTCGTTTTTTTCTTGTTCTTCATTTTTCTTCAGTTTTGCACCATTTTGTGCCAAAGTGGCTTACGATCATCTCATGTGTTAGTATCCAAGTTTTATTCTTCTGAAAATTTGAGTTGAAGACCCAACTCCTTCTTCTTAGGATTAAGCAACTCTCAACCTCAACGGCATTTAGATTCCCTTTGTTTCTAGAAGATGTTGTTGAGCTTAAGTGTCAGGTTTGCAACTCAGATTGTCAGAAGAATAAAATTTGGATGCTAACTGCATGAGATGATCGTGAACCATGTTGTTATAAAATGATGCAAAATGTGCTCGTGCTCTTTAAATGAAAAGGAGAAGAAGAAGAAGATGAAGAATGAAGCAGAAAGAGGAAAAAGATGAATGAAGAATAAGAAAGAAGAAGAATGAAGAAGAAAGAGGAAGAGAAAGAAGAAAAATAATGATGAAGAAAGATGAAGAAGAAGAAGTAGAAAAGGAGGAAAGAAGAAGAATAAAAGAAGAAAGAGGAAGAGAAATAAGAAAAATAAGAAAAATTATGAAGAAGAAAGATAAAGAAGAAGAATGAAGACGAATCAAGAAGAAAAAGAAGAAAGAAGAAGAATGAAGATGAGGAAAAAGAAGAAGAAGATGAAGATTGAAGAATGGCGAGGAAGAATGAAGAAAAACAAGAAGAATAAGTAGAAGAATACGAATGAAGAAGAAGATGATGAAGAATGAAGAATTAAAGATGAAGAAGAAGATGATGAAGAAAGAAGAAGAAGAATGTAGATGAGGAATGAAGAACAAAGAGGAAGAATGAAGAATAAAGAATGAAAAATAAAAATATGAAGTTGAAGAAAGTAGTTGAATGCAAAAGAATGAAGAAGAAGAAGAAGAACGAAAAAGAAAGAAGAAGAAGAAGAAGAAGAAGAAGAACGAAAAAGAAAGAAGAAGAAGAAGAAGAAGAAGAAGAAGAACAAGAAGAAAATTATCCCCCAAAAAAAGAAGAAGAAGTAGTTCGTTGGCGCACATCTGAAGGGCCTAGCACACTTATAAAGTGTGCTGGCGTGGACCTCTTCTTCTTCCTTATTCTTCTTTCTCTTCCTCATCTTCTTTCATCTAGTCCTTTTCTTCTTCTTCTTCTTCATTTTTCTTCTTCTTTCTTCTTCTTTCTCATTTTTCTTCTTCTTCATTTTTCTTCTGTTTTACACCATTTTGTGACATGGATTACGATCATCTCATGTGTTAGCATCCAAGTAGAAGAAGAAGAATGTAGAAGAAGAATGAAGAAGAAAAATGAAAAAGAAGACAAAAGAAGAAGAATGTAGAAGAAAACAAAGAACAGAGAAAAAGAATGAAGAATAAAAACCGAAGAAGAAGAAAAAGAGGATGAAGAAAGTAGTTGAAAGAAGAAGAATGAAAAAGAAGAAGAAGAAGAAGAAGAGTGAAAAACAATGAAGAAAAAGAAGAAGAAAATTACCCTAAAAAAAAACAGAAGAAGAAGTTTGCTGGCACACTTCTGAAGGGCACAGGCGCTCTTCTAAAGTGCGCTGGCGCACTTCTTCTTCTTTTTTATTCTTCGTCCTCTTCTTCTTTCATCATATCCTTTTCTTCTTTTTCTTCTTCATTTTTCTTCTTCCGTCCTCTTTTTCACTTTTCTTCTTCTTTCTTCTTCTTCATTCTTCTTCTTTCTTCTTCTTTTTCCTCTTCTTATTTTTCTTCTTCTTCATTCTTCTTCTGTTTTATACCACTTTATGGCAATATGGGTTACGATCATCTCATCTGTTAGTGTAAGCACCCCATTTGTGCCTTCCCTAGCTGAACAAAGTCTTACTGGAGTATAAATATTAAAGTAGGAGAGGTGAGAGAAAGTTTGAAAAGTACAGGAAAGGCAAGTGAAATTATCTCAAAAATAATAGTCGTTCAATCCTGACATGCCCTCTATAGTTTTTTGACAAGAGCTGAAATGGTCCCTAGTGTCCAGGAGCCTAAGTGAACACATATGGTAAATTGGAGGATCCCAATGCAAGGTTTGATTTTTAACTGCTACTTCGATACGATGTTCAACGGGCCCCACAGCAAGGTCGTGGGCTGCAACCTACGTGGATGTGTAGGTCTTGGAAATACCTTTGAAATGAGATCTAAATCACTCAGTTCCGATGTTAAACAAAGAAGATATGCTGATTTTAGTCTGGGAATAAGAATAAAGGTATTTTCTAAAGAATAATAATCATCCAAGGGCCTGCATGCAAATTAGCATATGTTTAATTATTTAAACTTCATATTCTCATATCTTGCTCATCCCAAATCCAAATAAAGTGATTCTAGTGCCATTATGCCTCATTTTTTATACTCTACAAAGTAAACGTGGAAAATCTGGAGCAGAGGTCTCCGAGGATCCCATACAGAGCCGCAAGCCAATATGCCCGTTTAAACTTCAATTCCTCATAATTTTATTATCTGACGTCCAAATCAGGTGATTCAAGTCTCAACTTGTTTCATTTTTAGTGCTCTACAAAGTGGTCACGAAGAATTTTAGGTAGAGGTCTCCAAGGCATCCCATGCAATGTTGCTAGTTGAATTATCATAAATTGACATATTTAAACTTCAAAAATTCATAAGTTGGCGATTTTATGTCTAAATGAGATGATTCAAGCTCCAGTATTGCTCATTTTTAGTGTTCTACAAAACAGACATAGAAAATTTAGGGCAGAGGCCATCAAAAGATTTCATGCAGAATGACAATGAAAATGGCCTATAAAATGATAGAAAGAGAAAACCCAGTCAACCTAGCTCAACCCATATTAGTTTAACCGAGTAAACTCATGTCGGTCCAACCTAATCAAGTAAGTTCGTATCAGTCAGCCTTGAACAAATCAATCTTGGCCCAAACCAGTTCAGACCCATCAAGTCTAGTCTGGACCAGATCAAACCATCTGGATCAAATTAATTCAACCTGTATGTGCATGTGCATGTATATCCATATATATTATATTAAATGTCATTCATATTTTATGTGTATTATAATATGATATATTATATATATATATATATATATATATATATATATATATATATATGTATGTATGTATGTATATATGTATGTATGTATGTTTATAGCATGGATTCGGTTAGAAAAAGAAAGGAAAAAAGATGCTGGCCGTAGGGTGTTGCATTAGGTAAGATAATGCCTAGGTGTTATCAAAACAAGGAAGGAAAAAAATCCAAGAAAAGGAAAGAGAAGAAAGATTGAAAAGAAAAGAGTTTGGAAAATAGGAAAGAGAGACCGACTCAAAGAATAGAAAGAAAATAAAAAATAGAAAGAAGAAAATCTAGAAAAAGTCAGTGATGAAAAAAAAAGAAGAGGAACTACAAAAATGGAAAAGAGGAAAGAGAGAGAGCCTATAAAAGTTAAAAAAAAAGTGGAAGACCAAATAGAGAGAGAGAGAGAGAGAGTCGGTGGAGAGAGGGAGAAATAAAAAGAAAATAAATAAAAAAGGGAAGACTGAATAGATAGAGAGAGAGAGAGAGAGAGAGAGAGAGAGAGAGGGAGAGTCAGTAGAAAGAGGGAGAAAATAAGAAAAAAAATAAAAATAAAAGAAAAGAAATCATAAGAGAGGGAGTGGAAAAATAAAAGAAGAAAATAAACAAAATAAAAAAGGGGGACTCTAAAGCTGGGAGAGTTAAGAAAATAAAACTCAAAAAAAAAAAAAATAAGAGAAGGGCGAGAACGTGAGGGGAGCAAAGAAGAAGAGAGGAAGAAAGTAAGAGAAGTGGGAGATTGAGCAGGAGAAGAGAGGAGTGAGATACAGAGAGGAGAGAAAAGAGTGGTAGAGGGAGCTGGGGGAGAGATCGAAAAAGAAAGTGGACATGAGATTGAGAAGATAAGAAAGATAGCAGACAGAGGAAGAAGAAGGAGAAAGAGAAAATAGGTAAGAATCCTCCTACCTGTTACTGCCCCATCATTGCCTTCACATCGTAATACTCCATCAAACCCAGCATGCACCATATCACCACCCTCACTGGTCCCCTTTAATTCTCTACATAACCTCATACCTGCCTATCAATCTCTCCACCGACCTTCACCAACACTTGCAGGAACACTTACCTCATCACTCACCTACACTACAACACTCATATATATTTAATTGATCAACAATCCCTATTCATCTAATTCCTATTCATCTGATCAGCATCACTACCCTCCATCAAACCTGAGCCATTGATTGAAGTATCTTCTTGATGATGTTAATAGGGGATAGATCTGGCTATTGAATTATTTAATTTGATGTTTATTGTGAACCATTCATCTGAATTTTATGAGATTGGTCCAGCCATAGCCTTGAAATTTAATGTGATTAATCCAACTATGATATGAATTTTAATCTGATGAAATTGATACAATCATCTGGAAATTAATTGAAATTGATCCGATTATGAAAATATATGGCCTTTGATATTGATTGTGGAATTATGATCCGATTGTGAAATTTTGATGAAATTGATCCGATCATGTGATGAAATTGATGAAGAAGAAGAATGAAGAAGAAAAAAAAGAAAGCGGAAGAATGAAGATGAAGAAAAAGAAAAAGAAGAAGAAGATGAAGATTGAAGAATGGAAAAGAAGAACGAAGAAGAAGAAGAAGAATAATTAAAAGAAGACGAATGAAGAAGAAGATGATGAAGAAGATGAAGAAGATGAAGAATGATGAAAATAATGAGAAAGAAGAAAGAAGAACATAAAAGAAGAAAAATGAAGAAGAAGAATGTAGAAGAAGAATGAAAAACAATGTAGTAGAATGAAGAATGAAGAATAAAGAATGAAGAATGAAGAAGAAGAAGAATGAAGAAAAGAATGAAAAAGAAGAACATAGAAGAAGAAGATAATGAAGAAGAAGAATCTAGAAGAAGAAGAATGAAGAAGAATAATCTAGAAGAAGAATGAAGAACAAAGAAGAAGAATGAAGAATAAAGAATGAAGAAGAAAAAGAAGAAGATGAAGAAAGTAGTTGAAAGAAGAAAAACGAAAAAGAAAGAAGAAGAAGAAGAAAATTACCCAAAAAAAAAAAGTAGAAGAAGTTCGCTGGCGCACTTCTGAACGGCGCTGGCGCACGTCTAAAGTGCGTTGGCACACTTCTTCTTCTTCTTTATTCTTCTTCCTCTTCTTCTTTCATCATGTCCTTTTCTTCTTTTTCTCTTTCATTCTTCTTCTTCTGTCTTCTTTTTTAATTTTCTTCTTCTTTCTTCTTCATCATTCTTCTTCTTTTTCTTCTTCTTATTTTTGTTCTTCTTCATTCTTCTTTTGTTTTACACCATTTTGTGATAATATGGATTATTATCATCTCATGTGTTACCATCCAAGTTTTATTCTTCGAACAATCTAAGTTGAGGACCTAACTCCTTCTTCTTAGGATTAAGCTACTGTCAAGCACAACCACATTTGGATTCCCTCTATTTCTAGAAGATTCGGTTGAGCTTGAGTGTAGAGTTTGCAACTCAGATTGTCAGAATAATAAAATTGGGATGCTAATTGCATGAGGTGATCGTAAACCATATTGTCGTAGAATGGTGCAAAATGTGCTCGTGCACTTTGAATGAAAAAAGAAGAAGAAAAATGAAGTAGAAAGAGGAAAAGAGAAGAAGAAGAATAGGAATATACAAGAAGAATGAAAAAGAAGAAGAATGAAGAAGAAACAACAAGAGAAAGAAGAAAAATAATGAAGAAGGAAGACGACGAAGAAGAAAGAGAAGAAGAATGAAGAAGAAAGAAGATGAAGAAAAAGAAGAAGAAGATGAAGATTGAAGAATGGCAAAGAAGAATAAGTAGAAGAAGAGAAATGAAGAAGAAGAAGATGAAGAGGAAGAAGAACGAAGACAAGTACGAGAAAGAAGAAAGAATAACATAGAAGAAGAAGAATGAAGAAGATGAATGTCCAAAAAGAGGAGGAAACAAGAAGAACAAAAAAGAAAAAGAATGAATAAGAAAGACGGAGAGAAAGAAGAAAAATAATTAAGTAGAAAGTTGACGAAGAAGAAAAAGAAGAAGAATGAAGAAGAAAAAGAAGAAAGAAGAAGAATGAAGATGAAGAAATAGAAGAAGAAGATGGGATTAAAGAATGGCGAAGAAGAATAAGTAGAAGAAGATGAATGAAGAAGAAGAAGAAGAACGAAGAAAAGAATGAGAACGAAGAAAGAAGAACATAGAAGAAGATGAATGAAGAAGAAGAATGTAGAAGAAGAATGAAGAACAAAGAAGAAGAATGAAGAATGAAGAGTGAACAAGCAGAAGAATGAAGAAAAGAAAGAGAAAGAAGAACATAGAAGAAGAAGAATGTAGAAGAGGAATGAAGAACAAAGAAGAAGATTGAAGAATAAATAATGAAGAAGAAAAAGAAGATGATGAAGAAAGCAGTTGAAAGAAGATGAAGAAGAAGAACGAAAAAGAAAGAAGAAGAAGAAAAAAAAAAACTACCCCAAAAAAAAAAAGATGAAGAACTTCGATGGCGCACTTCTGAAGGGCGCTGGAGCACTTCTTCTTCTTCTTTATTCTTCTTCCTCTTCCTCTTTCATCATGTCCATTTCTTTTTTTTCTTCTTCATTCTTCTTCTTTCATCTTCTTTTTCATTTTTCTTCTTCTTTCTTCTTCTTGTTCTTCTTCTTATTTTTCTTCATCTTCATTCTTCTTATGTTTTACACCATTTTGTGCCAATATGGGTTATGATCATCTCAAGTGTTAGCATCCAAGTTTTATTCTTCTGATAATCTGAGTTGAAGACCCAACTCCTTTTTCTTAGGATTAAGCAACTCTCAACATTAATCGCATTTGGATTCCATCTGTTTCTAAATGATGCGGTTGAGCTAGAGTGTAGGGTTTGCAACTCAGATTATTAGAAGAATAAAATTTGGATGCTAACTGCCTGGGATGATCTTGAACCATAATGTCATAAAATAGTATAAAATATGTTCGTGCACTTTGAATGAAAAAGAAGAAGAATGAATCAGAAATAGGAAAAAGAAGAAAAAGAAGAGGGGAAACAAGAAGAATGAAGAAGAAAGAGGAAGATAAAGAAGAAAAATAATGAAGAAGGAAGACGAAGAAGAAGAAAGAGAAGATGAATGAAAAAGAATGAAGATGAAGAAAAAGAAGAAGAAGATGAAGATTGAATAATGACGAAGAAGAATAAGCAGAAGAAAACGAAAGAAGATGATGAAGATGAAGAAGAAGAAGAACAAAGAAAAGAATGAGAAAGAAGAAAGAAAAACATAGAAGAAGAAGAATGAACAAGTAGAATGTAGAAGAAGAATGAAGAACAAGGAAAAAGAATGAAGAATGTAGAAGAAGAATGAAGAAAAGAATAAGAAAGAATAACATAGAAGAAGAAGAATGTCGAAGAAGAATGAAGAACAAAAAAGAAGAACGAAGAGTAATGAATGAAGAAGAAAAAGAAGAAGATGAAGAAAGTAGTTGAAAGAAAAAGAATGAAAAAGAAAGAAGAAGAAGTAGAAGAAGAAGAACAAAAAAGAAAGAAGAAGAAGAAGAAGAAAATTACCCAAAAAAAATAAAGATGAAGAAGTTCGCTGGCGCACTTCTGAAGGGCGCTGGTGCACTTCTAAAGTGCTATGTCGCACATCTGAAGGGCGATGGCGCGCGTCTGAATTGTGCTGCTTTTTCTTCTTTATTCTTCTTCCTCTTCTTCCTTTTCTTCTTCATTCTTCTTTTTCATTTTTTTTCTTCTTTCTTCTTATTTATTCTTCTTCTTCATTCTTCTTCTGTTTTACACCATCTTGTGACAATATGGGATACGATCATCTCATGTGTGAGCATCCAAGTTTTATTCTTCTGAGAATTTAAGTTGAAGAACCAACTCCTTTCTTTTAGGATTAGCTACTCTCAATCTCAACCACATTTGGATTTCCTCTATTTCTAGATGATGCGATTGAGCTTGAGTGTAGGGTTTGCAACTTAGATTGTTTGAAGAATAAAATTTTGTTGCTAACTGCATGAGATGATCGTGAAATATATTGTCATAAAATGGTGCAAAATGTGCTTCTGCTCTTTGAAGAATATGAAGATTGAAGAATGGTGAAGAATGAAGAAAAAGAAGAAGAATAAATAAAAGAAGACGAATGGAAAAGAAGAAAGTGAAGAAGAAGAAGAATGAAGAGAAGAATGAGAAAGAAGAAATAAAAACATAGAAGAAGAAGAATGAAGAAGAATGTAGAAGGAGAATGAAGAATGAAGAAGAAGATGAAGAAGAGAAATGAAGAAGAAGAATGAAGAAGAAGATGAAGAAGAAGAAGAATGAAGAAAAGAATGAGAAAGAAGAACATAGAAGAAGAAGAATATAGAAGAAGATTGAAGAACAAAGAAGAAGAATGAAGAATAAAGATTAAAGAAGAAAAAGAAGAAGATGATGAAAGTAGTTGAAAGAAGAAGAATGTAAAAGAAAGAAGAAGAAGAAGAAGAAGAAGAATGAAAAAGAAAGAAGAAGAAGAAGAAAAACACCCCCCCCCCCAAAAAAAAAAAGAAGAGGAAGTTCGCTGGCGCATTTCTGAAGGGCACTGGCGTACTTCTAAAGGGCGATGCCTCTCATCTAAATTGCGCTGGCGCACTACTTCTTTTTCATTATTCTTCTTCCTCTTCTTTTTTTATCTTGTCATTTTCTTCTTTTTCTTCTTCATTCTTCTTCTTCCGTCTTTTTCATTTTTCTTCTTCTTTTTTTTTTTTTGGGTAAATAGATAAATTTATTAGAAAACCCAAAAGGGAGGGACCACAGTACAAGCTGCCACCACAAAAAAAGGGGGAGCGACCAAGGTTGGGAAGCCCTACAGAACAAAACTCGATACAACAAGACTCTTTACAAAATAGAATTCGACTAAGGGACCCGACCCTGCCCACACAGTTAGTGTACATCAAATTGCTAGTTGGCTCTTAGGAAAATATCAAAAGAGTTCATAGAAGCTCTAACAGACACGGCTCTACTTTAAGTTGCACTTCCTTCCTGATGTCTTAAGTAATCTTCTACTTTGTCCTCGATACTTGGAAAATCCTGAAATTTTTCTCTTTCCAAATTTGGTAGATTGCAGCATTGTAAACTGAAGATGTATTCTGTTAGAGAGCTTATGAATTCCAGCCATATTGGATATCCATAGCAGGTCATTTTCAAGGGTGGCAAACCGAATTGGCCTAGGGTGGCAAATCGCTAGACATTCATCTCTAATGGCCCTGGAGAACCAACATTTGAAGTAAAGATGGTCCTTAAACTCTCTCCCAGTCCAGCAGAAGCAACACATTGGGGAGATGAAAATGTTTCAAAGCTAGTCTGTTGTAGCCAACCCATTCAGGCAAGCTCTCCAAGCAGTAGCCAAATGTCTAGGGGTGGTGAAGGAAGACCAAACAGAGTTGCTCCAGCAGACTTTGAAGGACAAGTCACTCACCAAATTGTGATTCTTATTCCATCGAAACTTGGTCGCTCCCCATACCAACATGAAGGTAAAATAGCGTAACGTCAGCCCAAATGTTCCTAAAACACTGGTTTTTCGGACGTGGGCAAGGAATCCAATTACCTCCATCAATGAAGTTGCTAACTGAAGCCATCTTTTCTGATGAGGAAAGCCACTTGTTTTCCACCGCTAATCTGCTCTGCAAAGTGGTTCCATTCATCCATGGGTCGAGCCAAAAGAGAGTATTATCTCCCGATCCTATGAAATAATTCACCTTTCCTTTGAACACCTCTCGATGACTTAACATATTTCTCCAAGTATAGGAGAAGTTCTTGGAGGCTTTCACTGTCCAAATAGATTCATTATTCAAATATTTCTGCTTTACCTATCTAACCCAAAGGGAGTTCTTGTTGATAATTATATGCCACATGAGCCTTAAAGATCCTGCTGCTACCACGTCTTTTATTCATCTGATTCCCAAACCACCTTCATTTTTTGGGAGGCACACTGTAGGCCAACTGTGAATTTTCTTATGAAGTACTGGCCCAGCCCATAGGAATTTTGCAAAAATCGATTCAATTTCATTTGTAGTCTTCTTCGGGAGCCCAAGAATACCTGCCCAGTAGAAGTAACCACTTTGGAGGACCATAGTGATGAGCTGAATGCACCCTACAAAGGAATGAAATTTTCATTTTCAGATGTCAATCTTGGCCCTTATCTTATCAACAATGGAGCAACAATCAACATGCAAAAGCCTTGCAGCCACTAGAGGGATGCCTAGGTACTTGATGGGGAGGGAGGCTAGATTGAATTGGCTTGCAGCTACTAGCTCAGCAGAAATCATCATATTTACTCCACCTTGCATAATAGGTGATTTGTTCCTTTTTATCAAAAGACCTGGATGGTAGCTAAAGGAATTGATAGTTGACACTGCTCCTTCTACTGAGCTCTTTGTTGCCTTCACAAAAACCATTAAGTCATCAGCAAACATAAGGTGAGATAGCTACAAAGCTTCAAATCTACGAGGCAACCCCATGATCTTCCTTTGAACAACATCATCAAACATAGCAGACAGAGGTTCCAAAGCACGAGAAAAAAGATATGGAGACATGGGGTCTCCTTGCCTAATACCCCTATCACCCTTGAAATATCCGGCTGGACTCCCATTAACCATGATAGAAGACATAGGGGTGTGAATGCAGGAACTGATCCATCTGATCATCAGCTCAGGGAATCCCAACTTTTTCAAAGCATTTATAAGATAGCTACGGTTGAGGGAATCATATGCTTTATGAAGATCCACTTTTAGGATAGCAGTACGAGGGCATGATCTCTGCTCCAAGCCACAAACAATTTTATGACACACCAAGATATTGTCGACAATGGGTTGGCCCATTATGAAAGCTAATTGGATGAACGCCACCAAGGACTCCATAAGCACTTGCAATCGGTTGGCAATGATCTTGGCAATGAACTTGTTGAACACATTGCACAAAGCTATGGGCCTGAAATCACCAAAAGAGGAGGGGCTGTCCACTTTGGGGATAAGACATAGAAAAGTAGCATTTATATCCCTTGGCATGAAAGTGTAAGACCCGTGCCAATCTAACCCGGTCTTACCACCTTGAACCTGGTTTACCCGTCATGGTCGAGTCAAATGGACCAAGGGCGTGAAGGAGATCGAGATCCCAAATATCAAATCGACCCAAAAACACTTAAAATAAGGGAAGGGTCGCATACCCAGCTAAGCAGGGTCGGACTTCCCAAAACAGAAAGTCAGACCCTCAGTTTTGAAGGGAGGGTCGGACAGATTAAGACCCTAGGGTCGACGGGATCATCGACCCTCCCATCGACCCTCGGATCCTGCCGAATATAGAAATTAGGAAATTTCTATATTTTTCGATTGGGATTCTTTCCAAATCTCAGAGGGACTTATTTAGGATGTTCCTACTCTATTTAAAGGACGTTCCAAAGCCACTTTCACTCCTTTCACAACCCTAATCGAATTGAGAGAAAGAGAGGAGAAGGAAAAGAGGAAGAAGAAAGGGAAGGAAGAGAACTTAGCAAAAAGGAGAAGAATTTCAGAGAAAAAGTTATTTTCTCAGGTATGGATACTAATTCCATGAATTTCTACAGACCTTAGGTTAGTAATTGTTGAGAGTGTGATCTCGGAGAAACCCAAAATGATTAATCTATGGTTAGGTTTCCATGGAAAACCATAGAAGAATGCATGAAAGCTATCTAGGTGGGTTATACATGGTTTCAGACCATGGAATGAATGTAGAATGGAATGTAGGAGCAAGCCATAGGATTCCAAACACGAAGAATGGATTAAAAGAGGGAATTGGACCAAAGTGCACCGAGGGTCGCACCAAGGGTCGATGACCATCTGACCCTAGGTGTTCCTGACCATCGACCCTCAGTGTTCGGGAAGTTCGGGACCGGGAGGGTCACACCCGGGGTCGAACCCGACTCCGACCCTACCTCCGACCCTCGCTTAACGAGTAGTTTTTAAATTCTGAATAAATTCTAATTAAATTTTATCGGCTTTGTTAGGTCTTCTAGCAATATAATAACACTGTAAAGGTAATTCTAAAGCTTAGAAAAGTATCTATTAGCAAGCTAAGGTGAGGAACCAGAACTCCAAATTAAATTGGTTAATAACAAACTGTTTTCTATTTTTTTGAGTCCTATGCCATGTTTTGATTCTATGCGAATATGTTTGTAATGTGCATACAACATGCCATCCAATATTTTTATTATTTGATCATGCATATTTACTTTATTGTTTATAACATGATGATGATGATGATGATAGGAATAGGCATGTGCTTGTATGTGTGTGGTTGATGTACTTGATGTGAGCGAGTATCAGGGGAGGTGTGATGAGAACGTCAATAAACATTAACCTTTGGCGGGTCTCAGCACTTTAGCTATATCTCTAACTCAAGTCTTGTGCATTAGCATCGTCGTATCGCCATTACTTTAGCAGAACTATTGTGTCGTAGAGTATCAGGGGAGGTGGTCTCCGTCCTTGTATTCTCTGACTCTACTGGGGGGGGCTTAGCTCTATCTCTATGGGCATTCTGAGGGATGCTGGAGTGAGGCCTTGGATACAATTTTTGGCATTAGGATTGGTTAGTTGCGAGCCCAGTTTGTAGCCCTCGCTAACAGGGGCTTACGTGTTGGTATGACACTATATAGCAATAAACGTAACCTTTGTTATATAATGTTCATGATTGGGTGCATGTGAGTTGATGATAAACGTGATCTTTGGGTAACGTCACACACTCGTGTATAGAGGTGGAATCAATAAACGCGACCTTTGGCTACCTAAACCTTTCTATTGCATACTGCAAACTTATATACCAGACCAAAGATGTAAATTGAAAATTTTGCATGCATATGTATTGTTGCATTGTTTTGGATACTCACTAAGCCGTGATGTGTGCTCACCCCTCGACGTCGAATATTTTTAGTTGAAGATGCAGGTTATACCGTTGAAGACTATGTGAATGCGTCTGCGTACGGGAATGTAGCGGCGATGGAAGCTGAAGCTGAAGTGGATACACACGCCTCCTCTTGCGAGTGCAACTCGTGTGTATTTGATTAGTTATTTTATAGGTTCTTTATTAGACTTATTAAGACATGTATTTGATAATTAATTATGTAAGACCCGTGTTAAACTAACCCGGTCTTACCACCTTGAACCAGGTTTACCCATCATGGTCGAGTCAAATGGACCAAGGGCATGAAGGAGATCGAGATCCCAGGTATAAAATCGACCCAAAAACACTTAATTTTAGGGAAGGGTCACACACCCAGCTAAGCAGGGTCGGACCTCCCAAAACAGAAAGTCAGACCCTCAGTTTTGAAGGGAGGGTCGGACAGCTTAAGACCCTAGGGTCGACGGGATCATCGACCTCCCATCGACCCTCGGTTTCTGACGAAACTGAAATTAGGAAATTTCCTAATTTTCGGTTGGGATTCTTTCCAAATCTCAATGGGATTATTATAGGACATTCCTAGTCTATTTAAAGGACGTCGCTAAGCCACATTCACTCCTTTGACAACCCTAATTGAATTGAGAGAAAGAGAAAAGAAGGAAAAGAGGAAGAAAGGAGGCAAGGAAGAAGACTTAGCAAAAAAGAGAAGAATTTCCAGAGAAAAGTAATCTTCTCAGGTATGGATACTAATTTCATGAGTTTCTACAGACCTTAGGTTAGATATGGCTGAGTGTAGGATTTTGGAGAAACCAAAACCATCCATCCATGGTTAGGTTTTCATGGAAAACCATAGGAGGATGCACGAAAGCTATCTAGATGGATTATACATGGTTCTAGACCATGGATGGACGGTTGAATGAATGTAGGAAGCAAGCCATAGGACCCCAAACACGAAGAATGGGTTAAAAGTGGAAATTGGACCAGAGTGCACCAAGGGTCGCACCGAGGGTCGATAGTCCATCCGACCCTAGGTGTTTCTGACCATCGACCCTCAGCATTCGGGAAGTTCAGAATGGAGCGAGGGTCGATAGACCCATCGACCCTAGCATCGACCCTCAGTTGACAGAATGCTTTTTAATTTCTGAATTAATTCTAATTAAATTCTATCGACTTTGTTAGGTTTGTTAGCAATATAATAACGTTATAACGGTGATTCTAAAGCTTGGAAAAATATCCTTTAGCAAGCTAAGGTGAGGAACCTTAACCCCAAACTAAATTGGTTAATAATAAATTGTTTTCTATTTCTTGAGTCCTATGCCATGTTTGATTCTATGCGAAGATGATTGTAATGTGCATGCAGCATGCCATCCAATATTTCTATTACTTGTTCATGCATATTTACTTTATTGTTTATAACATGATGATGATGATGATGATAGGGATAGGCATGTGCTTGTATGTGTGTGGTTGATGTACTTGATGCGAGTGAGTATCAGGGGAGGTGTGATGAGAACGTCAATAAACGTTAACCTTTGGTGGGTCTCAGCACTTTAGCTCTATCTTTAACTCAAGTCTTGTGCATTGACATCGTCGTATCGCCATTACCTTAGCAGAACTATTATGTCGTAGAGTATCAGGGTAGGTGGTCTCGGTCCTTGTAGTCTCTGACTGTAACGGGGGGCCTTAGCTATATCTCTATGGATGTTCTGAGGGATGCTGGGGTGAGGCCTTGGATAGACTGTTTGGCATTAGGATTGGTTAGCAGCGAGCCCAGTTTGCAAGCCCTCGCTAACAGGGGCTTACGTGTTGGTATAGCGTTATATAGCAATAAACGTTAACCTTTGTTGTATAATGTTATAGTAGGGTGGATGGGGACGACGATAAATGTTAACCTTCGGGCGGACTTCCACACCCTGTGTATAGAGGCGGTGTCAATAAACGTTAACCTTTGACCACCCAACCTTTCTATTGCACGTTGCAAACTATAAACCAAGACCAAAGATATAAATTGATTTTTGCATGCATATGTAATGTTGCATTGTTTTGGCTACTCACTGAGCCGTATTGTGTGCTCACCCCTCGACGTCGAATATTTTTAGTTGATGATGCAGGTTATACAGTTGAAGATTATATGAACACGTCGGCGTACGGAACTGTAGCAGCTATGGAAGTTGGAGCTGAAGACGATACACACGACTCCTTTTGCGAGTGCAACTCGTGTCTATTCGATTAGATATTTTCATAGGTTTCTTATTCTGGATTTATTAAAGATTTGTATTGATATTTACTTATGTCCCGGTTGATACAGAATAATTTTCTATTAAATTATTAATATCATTTTAGTTCTCAGTTCATTTATTTATAAGATTTCTGCTATTGTGTATTTACTCTGATTATGATTGTGGATGCGTGTAAGTTTGGATAACGCGGGGATAGCCTATTTGAGATCATGGTTGAACCGTTGGTTTGTTAGCGGTTCATCACACCATTCTGGTTAGACCAAAAATTGGGGTGTGACAACTTGGTATCAGAGTTTCTCAGGCCTTGCCCGTCGAACTGACACACATTCAAGACCATTGTGAACTGAGTTAGGATAAATTAAAAGCTTTAATACAAACAAACCATAAGCACCAGTGTTGGTTGAGACAGAAATTAAACAAGACAATAATGTACATATAAAAGGTGGAACCATATATATACACTCACACAGAAAGAGGAGACCAAGAATTATCCTAATAAACAAACAATTTAGGGTATTATCTATAAGTGGGTAGTTATCCAAGTATACAAGGATATAGTACAGTAGCAAGAAGGAAGCATCTGTAAAATAGAAAAAAATTTTAAATGCCGAGTTGGTACTCACAAGATGTGAAACTCGATGTATGACAAAGGAAGAGAAAAATGGCTAGTAATGCCTAATTCCCTGCAAAGGTAAAGGAAAAGATCTCGGGCTAAATCCAAACAGAGATAAGAGGATTATGGCCACATAACTGGATATGATTATATAGGATGCGGTGCATTATTGATTTACTCTTATGATTATAGAGGATGCACATACCAGATTTTAAATTCTCGTGTCTTGACAGGATACCTTCTTGATTTAACCTGTCAATTGGAGTTATAGATATTGTTTCTTTAGTCTTAGTCCTGATTATACCAATCTAAACCACTCTCATGATCAACAACATGAACAGAGATGTGAACTAAACGAATAGTTAAATGTTTAATCATGTTGAGCGTACATCTTTTCGATTTACACCTGATTTATTGATGTACGAAAATTTTCTCCAGATTTATACCTGATATACTGATGTATGAAATCTTCTCCAGACTTATAGTGCCTTGATCAATGGCATTATATACTCGATAGAACCGGTAACCATGAGGTTAAGAGCTGTAGAACCTCTATTTCCATGTATTTGGACCACCGTGCAATTTAATGATCTTTTGATGCCGGTTGGATTACCACAGATTTACTCCTGATCCTTGAAACCTAGATTCCCTAGATAAAGCAAGTGGTTGCCATTATGATAATTGAAAGAAGGAAATGAATTGTTTTGGACAAACATTCTGAATTATACACTCCCTGATCATTGTTGGTAAAGATGTGTAGTGATAATGGAATTATTGGAAGAAAGATGATTGGATTCAGACTAAATGCTAGCCAATGAACCTTAGATGAAGTAATGAAGAATCTATTTTGAGATTTCTAAATGGATGGAATTTGGACGCAACCTAATTAGACTTGAGATGGCAGACTTTGACGTCATCTTGGGAATGGACTGGTTAGCTCGGCACTCTCCAAATCTGTTATGCGCCGAGAAGAAGCTAACGTTCAAAGACAAAGAAGGAGCAGAATTCAGTTTCTCGGGAACCAAACTTCCCAGGAGACGCAAGCTCATACTCTCCGCATTAAAGGCTAAGAAGTGGCTTGAGAAAGGAGCGGTCGGATATCTAGTATCAGTGGTCGACCTAACCAAGGACGTGCCACGAATGGAAGATATTGATGTCGTGCGAGATTTTCCTGATGTATTTCCGTAGGAACTACCCGGATTACCACCCGACCGAGCCACGGAGTTTGTAATAGACCTTATACCTGGAGCCGCACCAGTATCAAAAGCACCTTATTGAATGGCTCCTACTGAACTGAAGGAATTAAAAGTGCAATTACAAGAACTGCTGGATAAGGGTTATATTAGACCCAGTATATCTCCATGGGGAGCACCGGTGTTGTTCGTGAAGAAGAAGGATGGTAGCGTTCGGTTATGTATCGACTATCGAGAATTGAATAAACTGACCATCAAGAATCGATATCCACTACCCCGGATCGATGACTTGTTCGATCAGTTACAAGGAGCGAAGGTATTTTCAAAGATCGATCTTCGATCAGGCTATCATCAACTGAAGATTAAAGAAGGTGACATCCCGAAGACAGCTTTCAGAACAAGATACGGACATTATGAGTTCTTAGTGATGTCCTTCGGACTAACTAATGCACCGGCAACATTCATGGAACTTATGAACCGGGTTTTCCACGATATGTTGGATATGTCGGTCATAGTATTTATTGATGACATATTGGTGTATTCCAAGGACAAGGAAACCCATGTCAAGAACCTAAACGCAGCCCTACAGCGTTTAAGGAAAGAGAAGTTATACGCCAAATTTTTGAAGTGTGAGTTTTGGCTTTGTGAAGTCGCCTTTCTAGGCCATGTAGTATCTGCAGAAGGAATCAAAGTGGACCCCAGTAAGATCGAGGCTATAGTGAAGTGGGAAGCACCAAAGAGTGTTTCAAAAATTAGAAGTGTTCTGGGCCTAGCTGGTTATTACCGGAGATTCGTAGAAGACTATTCTCGGATTGCCGTACCTCCCACCAGTTTGGCCAAGAAAGGAGAAAAGTTCGTATGGACGGATAAGTGTGAAAAGAGTTTTCAAACACTGAAGACCAGATTGATATCCGCTCCAATTTTGACCATTCCCATTCCAGGACAGACATTTACCTTATACACTGATGCATCAGGATTGGGATTAGGATGTGTGCTTATGCAAGGAGAGCAAGTGGTTGCGTATGCATCGAGACAGTTGAAGGTACATGAGAAGAATTACCCAACTCATGATTTGGAGTTAGCGGCAGTAGTACATGCTGTCAAGATATGGAGACACTACCTATACGGAGAGAAATTTCAGATTAAGTCGGACCATAAAAGTCTTACTTATCTATTTAATCAGAAGGAGTTAAATATGAGACAAAGAAGATGGCTGGAACTATTGAAAGACTATGATTGTGATATCCAGTATCATCCGGGAAAAGCGAACGTGGTAGCGGATGCATTGAGCAGAAAAGCAATGATAAAATCTCAAGGAGAAGTTAGCATGACTGCAGCAATGTATACCAACGGAATAGTGT
This sequence comes from Protea cynaroides, assembly GCA_028583415.1. Taxonomy (NCBI): domain Eukaryota; kingdom Viridiplantae; phylum Streptophyta; class Magnoliopsida; order Proteales; family Proteaceae; genus Protea; species Protea cynaroides. The sequence goes on along the minus strand of CM053275.1, from coordinate 60,590,280 downwards.
TTAATCATGGCAACGAACAATATGTGATAGATACAACGGATGAATTAGCTAGCCAAGGGTTTATTCATCGATTTTCAAATATGTTCGCGGCATTGAAGATTATACCGGATATAGTGGATGAAGTGAAGACAGCTATCAAAGCAGATCCTTATCTGAGAACAGTATGCGAAGATATTGAGAAAGGTAGGACTAACCCTGAGTTCACCTTGGATGACGAGAAGGTACTGAAATACAAAGGAAGAATATGTGTACCTGAAACAGAAAATATGGACATTAGACACCGACTGATGAAGGAAGCCCATACCACCATCTACTCGATACATCCTAGAAGCACAAAAATGTATCATGATCTAAAGAAACTATATTGGTGGAGGGGAATGAAGGCAGATATAGCCAAGTTCGTGTCTCAATGCTTAAATTGTTAGAAGGTAAAGGCAGAACGACAAAGACCCGCAAAACTGTTACAACCAATACCAGAACCAGCATGGAAATGGGACTGCATCACTATGGACTTCGTCACAGGACTACCATTGACTCCTCGAGTAGTTGACACAGTTTGGGTGATTGTAGACCGTCTGACTAAAACAACTCGCTTCATACCGATACGACCCCAGTATACACTGGAAAGGTTAGCAAAGCTGTATGTGGATAATATTGTTCGGCTACATGGTATTCCAGAAAGCATCGTGTCCGATAGAGATCCACGATTTACTTCTAAGTTTTGGGAAGGACTGCAAAAGGCCATGGGTACAACATTGAAGTTCAGTACTGCATTCCACCCACAGACAGACAGACAGTCGGAGCGTACAATCCAAATTTTAGAAGATATGCTACGAGCATGTGTGATTGATTTCAAGGGATCATGGGATGAAAAGTTACCATTGATCGAGTTCGCTTACAATAACAGCTATCAGGCTACTATACAGATGTCACCTTATGAAGCACTGTATGGTATGAAGTGTCGAACTCCCTTGTTTTGGAATGAAGTTGGAGAACGTAGTATTGTTGGACCGGAATTTGTTGAAGAGACTTGTCGAGTGGTCGACATAATCAAGGAAAGAGTAAGAGTAGCTCAGAACCGTCAGAACCAATACGCAGATACTCGACGAAGAGAGCTAGAGTTCGCCGTAGGTGATAAAGTATTTTTGAAAGTATCGCCTATGCGAGGATTAAAGAGGTTCGGACAGAAAGGAAAACTAAGTCCAAGATACGTCGGACCATATGAGATTCTGGCTAAGCGTGGGAAGGTAGCTTATTAGTTAGCACTACCACCATCTATGTCAAGTGTGCATGACGTATTTCACATATCCTTATTGAAGAAGTATGTCAAAGACTCAACACATGTGTTTACAATAGAATTGCCGGAATTGAATGATGATTTGACATTTGAAGTAATACCAACAGAAATCACTAGTCGAAAGGTTCAACGTCTATGTAATAGAGATATTTACTATGTTAAGGTCACATGGAAAGGTAGAGACATGGAAGAGGTTACGTGGGAAGAAGAAAGTGCCATGAGGAAGCAATACCCTGACTTGTTTGATTCAGAAGGTACGTACAATTTCGAGGACGAAATTTTTATAAGTTGGGGGGAGTTGTAAGACCCGTGTTAAACTAACCCGGTCTTACCACCTTGAACCAGGTTTACCCATCATGGTCGAGTCAAATGGACCAAGGGCATGAAGGAGATCGAGATCCCAGGTATAAAATCGACCCAAAAATACTTAATTTTAGGGAAGGGTCGCACACCCAGCTAAGCAGGGTCGGACCTCCCAAAACAGAAAGTCAGACCCTCAATTCTAAAGGGAGGGTCGGACAGCTTAAGACCCTAGGGTCGACGAGATCATCGACCCTCCCATCGACCTTCGGTTTTTGACGAAACTAAAATTAGGAAATTTCTTAATTTTCGGTTGGGATTCTTTCCAAATCTCAATGGGATTATTATAGGACATTCCTAGTCTATTTAAAGGACGTCCCTAAGCCACATTCACTCCTTTTACAACCCTAATTGAATTGAGAGAAAGAGAGAAGAAGGAAAAGAGGAAGAAAGGAGGCAAGAAAGAAGACTTAGCAAAAAGGAGAAGAATTTCCAGAGAAAAGTAATCTTCTCAGGTATGGATACTAATTCCATGAGTTTCTACAGACCTTAGGTTAGATATGGTTGAGTGTAGGATTTCGGAGAAACCCAAACCATCCATCCATGGTTAGGTTTTCATGGAAAACCATAGGAGGATGCACGAAAGGTATCTAGATGGATTATACATGGTTCTAGATCATGGATTGACTGTTGAATGAATGTAGGAAGCAAGCCATAGGACCCCAAACACGAAGAATGGGTTAAAAGTGGAAATTGGACCAGAGTGCACCAAGGGTCGCACCAAGGGTCGATAGACCATCCGACCCTAGGTGTTTCTGACCATCGACCCTCAGCATTCGGGAAGTTAAGAATGGAGGGAGGGTCGATAGACCCATCGACCCTAGCATGGACCCTAGCATGGACCCTCAGTTGACAGAATTGTTTTTAATTTCTTAATTAATTCTAATTAAATTTTATCGACTTTGTTAGGTTTGCTAGCAATATAATAACGTTATAACGGTGATTCTAAAGCTTGGAAAAATATCTTTTAGCAAGCTAAGGTGAGGAACCTTAACCCCAAACTAAATTGGTTAATAATAAACTGTTTTCTATTTCTTGAGTCCTATGACATGTTTGATTCTATGCGAAGATGTTTGTAATGTGCATACAGCATGCCATCCAATATTTCTATTACTTGTTCATGCATATTTACTTTATTGTTTATAACATGATGATGATGATGATGATGATAGGGATAGACATGTGCTTGTATGTGTGTGGTTGATGTACTTGATGCGAGCGAGTATCAGGGGAGGTGTGATGAGAACGTCAATAAACGTTAACCTTTGGCGGGTCTCAGCACTTTAGCTCTATCTCTAACTCAAGTCTTGTGCATTGACATCGTCGTATCGCCATTACCTTAGCAGAACTATTATGTCGTAGAGTATCAGGGGAGGTGGTCTCGGTCCTTGTTGTCTCTGACTCTACCGGGGGGCCTTAGCTCTATCTCTATGGATGTTCTGAGGGATGCTGGGGTGAGGCCTTGGATACACTGTTTGGCATTAGGATTGGTTAGCAGCGAGCCCAGTTTGCAAGCCCTCGCTAACAGGGGCTTACGTGTTGGTATAGCATTATATAGCAATAAACGTTAACCATTGTTGTATAATGTTATGGTAGGGTGGATGGGGATGACGATAAACGTTAACCTTCGGGCGGGCTTCCACACCCTGTGTATAGAGGCGGTGTCAATAAACGTTAGCCTTTGACCACCCAACCTTTCTATTGCACATTGCAAACTATCACCAAGACCAAAGATATAAATTGATTTTTGCATGCATATGTAATGTTGCATGTTTTGGCTATTCACTGAGCTGTGTTGTGTGCTCACCCCTCGACGTCGAATATTTTTAGTTGATGATGCAGGTTATACAGTTGAAGATTATATGAATGCGACGGCGTACGAAACTGTAGCAGCTATGGAAGTTGGAGCTGAAGACGATACACACGACTCCTTTTGCGAGTGCAACTCATGTGTATTCGATTAGATATTTTCATAGGTTTCTTATTCTGGATTTATTAAAGATTTGTATTGATATTTACTTATGTCCCGGTTGATACAGAATAATTTTCTATTAAATTATTAATATCATTTTAGTTCTCAGTTCATTTATTTATAAGATTTCCGCTATTGTGTATTTACTCTGATTATGATTGTGGATGCGTATAAGTTTGGATACGCGGGGATAACCTATTTGAGATCCTGGTTGAACCGTTGGTTTGTTAGCGGTTCATCACACCATTCTGGTTAGACCAAAAATTGGGGTGTGACAAATTATGTCTTAGTTGAAAATAGAATAATTTGCTATTAAATTATTAATATCATTTAGTTTCTCAGTTCATGTTATTATAAGACTTTCTCTATTGTGTATTTACTCTGATTATGATTGTGGATGTGCGTGAGTTTGGATAACGCGGGGATAGTCTACTCGAGATCCTGGTTGAACTGTTGGTTTATTGGCGGTTCATCACATCATTCTGAATAGTGCAGAATTGGGGTGTGACAACTTGGTATCAGGGCATCTCAGGCCTTGCCCGCCGAACTAACACACATTCAAGACCATTGTGAACTGAGATAGGATAAATTAATAGCTTTAATACAAACACACTGTAAGCACAAGTGATGATTGAGACCAAATTTAAAAAGAGAATAATGCATCTATTAATGGGAAAACAAGTTACATACAATGAGTGAGAAAAACAAAACGTATATACATAACTAAAGCAGAGTATAGTCCACAACCCGGACAGTTACTCTGTAGTACAAGAAAAATAAATACAATCATGAAGCTGGAGGTGAAGGAGGGGGCGGTGCCTCACGATCTCGGTCGTAGTCCTCAGCATAGACCCTAGTCAACCAAGCCACCTGGGTCTGGGTCGTCTGGAGACTAGCTGCCAGATCGGTTACTCTCCTATCAGTCGCCCGCTGGATTGATAACAGCTCATCCACCCTCATACGCTGGGCATCTAGCAACTCCTCCATCCCCAGATCAGATCTGCGCTGAGCCTCCCTGATCTCCTGTAGCATCTCCATAATGTCAGAAGGTGGAAGTGAAGGACCAGCCGTATGCGAAGGACCAGCCTCAGGTACAGGGTCTGCCGCAGAAGAAGTGCCAACACCAGCCGCATGTCTAGGTGAAGGCAGGGGTATCGAGTCGACATCCATATACATATGATCATCATCGTCGACAGGATCCACGCGAGCTCTAGCAGCAGCCTCAGCATCAGCCATCTCGATACGAGTGTGAGGGCGCACCATCGCGTTCCTCTCCTCATCACTAACCTGGGCATCCCACATAACCATCTTGCAAATTGCCTCCCAATCTAGAGGCGATGAGAAGGTCTTCTCCTGGATCTTCTCATCTAACAGGTCAACCCCCAGACGGGTCAGAAGGACTGTAATCATGCGTCCATAGGGAAGATTACCCGTATGCCCGGCCAATGTAGCACTAATCATAGTCCGCATGATGATGTAGGGGAGACAGACGGGCTGAATAGTACAGATGCTCTAGATTAAAAACTGGGTCAGCTGAGAAACCCTCTCATAGTGCCCACTCTGCGGAATCAGATTATGCTGGATAATCTTACAGAAGACCCATGGAGCTGGACGCAGATAACAAGCTCTCATCTGCCAACGATCAGGACGGAGCAACTGGTTATCGATCTCTGCCCTCATCTCCATCTCAACAAACTGTGGCTCTCCAGACGCACAGTATACCATGGGGCCATCATTAGGAATGCCCAACAAGTTGGCCAGCTGCCGATAGTCGAAGGAGATATCTACCCCTTTGATGTAGCTGGTGATGCGCAACTCCTGACCGTGCTCAACATCATTGTAATTCCCCACCACCTAGAGATTACAATAGAACTGATGCACCAAATCCGGGCATGTGCATGCGTCGTAGGTGATGACAGGAAGCCACCCCATGTCACCAAAGGCTCCCTCTATGGTTAACACGGCTAACTCAGCCAAGTTCACCATACGACCACCCTCAACCTTCTTACGGGCATAGTCAGCATACCGTGCCTCGGCTTCATTGGAACAGAAGCGAAGGGGATTACGAACTCTGGGTACTTTGGTACGAGCCATGATATCTGCAAAATAAGAAAGAGAATAAAACAAATGGAATTAGTAGGATAAAAATCCGAAATTTGATGTAATAACGACGTAAGTTGACCATAAAGCCCATTCCTCACCATACAAGTGGGCATAAGGACTTACGTAGGTTTAAACAAATCCTACAACCCACATGTAGTAGGAAATTTTAACTGACGATGTCCAATTTGAAGAAATTCAAGAAAAATCAAAAATGTCGACAAATTAGGGCAAAAAGAGAAAATTTCAAGTTTCTCGATAAGCAACCGATGAAACTCAAAAAATTTTTAAGGGCTTTCGTTCTTCGAAACACCAATAACAAAAGCCCCCAATAAAAATCGAATTTTTACGGTTGGAAAAAGTTTAATTTGGAAAATACAAGTTAAACGTGTGAAAACCTAGAAATGGAAACCTAAAAACAGGTAAAAATGGGAAGACATACCTGTAGTGATGACGTGGACATCGAAACCCGGAGTAAAACCGATCCAAAATAGTAGAGTAGCACTGTAGCAACTCAGAGAGGAGAGACGACTCGAAACGGAGGAGGAATAGTGAGAAATGACCCAGAATCGGAGCTTAAAAATCTGATTTTTGGTCCGAGGGTCGGACAATTTTGACTAGCACAATCGACCCTCGAATCGACCCTCCCATCGACCCTCGGCTCTCGGGAATCTGACAGAAAATCAAGGGTCGGAACTGAGGGTCGGATACCCATGACCCTCGCATCGACCCTCAGCTCTCGGGAAGAATAGGTCATTCCCAGGGTCTGATACCAAGGGTCGGACATACCATCGACCCTCACCATCGACCCTGCATAGAAAAGACAGTATTTTTTTTAAATGAGCTAGAATTGGAATTGATTATTGGTTAGCGTGTCTACATGAAATATAAATGACTTCTCACCTATTTTGATGATTTTCAGGCACCACCAATCACAGAAAAGAATTATGTCTGGACGTAGGGTGTCCCGACAGACCCGAAATGCAATCCCACCACCACCACCCGTGGAGGAGACTAGTCAAGAGAACAATTATGCACCGGGTAATCCAGAACCGGCAAACCCTACATATTTGCCACCTCCACCACCAGAGCTAACAACCGTGGTAATGAATCTGGCACAGCAGCTGCAGCAGATGCAACACGCACAGGCTCAGATGCAGGTTGCCATGGGGATTATGTTTCAAGCCACTCAGGCTGCACCCATGTACACAGGACAAGCCAGTGCAACACTGGTGGGTAACCACCCAGTTCATTAGACACCTCAGCAACCGACTGCACAGATTCCAGTGCAGGTTCCAGAAGCAGCTCAGGGTGATTACCAGTATCCACACCACATGTTTGGGGCAAACCCCCAAAATCAGCTGGACCACTCCCGACTAGTGGAGAGATTTTTAAAGATGAAACCTAAGGAATTCAACGGCAAACCATCTGATCCATTGTGGCCAACACACTGGATAGACGAGATGGAGAGAAATTTCCTCATGTTGACTATCGCAGAGGAAGAGAAAGTACTATGCGCCACCTTCATGCTCAAGGGCGATGCACATCATTGGTGGAAATCAACGAAGGCATATCTACTGACCAAGCACGCCTACTGACCTGAGATATATATAAAGAACCCTTCTTTGAGAAATATTTTCCACGGAGCTTCAGAGATTCGATGGAGAAGGAGTTCCTGAGTCTTTATCAGGGACAGATGTCAATGGATGCGTACCAACAGCGTTATGAAGAGCTGTTTTTCTTCGCACCACTGAGTATGCAAGAAGAAGAAACTAAAACCCGTAAGTTTGTCACGGGACTAAGAGAAAACATCAGAGAACATGTTCTAGGCTTAGAAAAGAGAATTTATAATGAAGCTGTCCAAATCGCTCGAGTTATAGAATCGAGCCAGAAGGAGAGTTACCTTACTCAGAACAAAGGCATCAAAAGGCCAGCCGGAAATTTTTATAACGGAGGAAATAACAAGACATATAAGCCTTTCCGTCCTCAGAATTTTAATGCTGCAACCAAGACTACACCAGCAGCTCAACCTCAGCCAAAGCCTAATTCTAAAGCCCCAAAGTGTTTTAATTACAACTAGCCGGGACATATGGCAAGGGAGTGCCCTAAGCCCAAGAAGCAATTCCATCAGGGACGTGTATATGCTGTTACGTTTGAGGATGCGGCCGCATCACCCGATGTGGTCACAGGTATGACTGAAACTTTTAAAGTTGTAATTACATTGAATGAGCATGTAGACTAAGTAAAGATAAATCACAGGTATTGTACCTATAAATGGCGTACCCGCCAGAGTACTCTTTGATTCCGAAGCTACTCATTCATTTATATCTGTGTCATTTGGAAAGAAGACGAAATTACCCATCAAAACATTAGACTACAAATTACTTGTACGATCACCGATGGGGTTAGAAGTGGAACTAGAGAAAGGTTATGGACCATGTCCAGTTCTCATTAGAGAGAAAACTTTAGATGCAACCTTGATACAACTTGAGATGGCAGACTTTGATGTCATCTTTGGAATGGACTGGTTAGCTCGGCATTTTGCAAATCTATTATGTGCCGAAAAGAAGCTAACGTTCAAAGACAAAGAAGGAGCAGAATTAAGTTTCTCGGGAACCAAACTTCCCCAGAGATGCAAGCTCATACTTTCAGCACTAAAGACTAAGAAGTGCCTTGAGAAAGGGGCAATCGGGTATCTAGTATCCGTGGTCGACCTAACCAAGGAAGCGCCACGAATGAAAGATATTGATGTTGTGCGGGACTATCCTGACGTATTTTCAGAGGAACTACCCGGATTACCACCCGACCGAGCCACGGAGTTTGTAATAGACCTGATACCTGGAGCCGCACCCGTATCAAAAGCACCCTATAGAATGGCTCCTACGGAACTGAAGGAACTGAAGGTGCAACTACAAGAACTACTAGACAAGGGTTATATTCGACCCAGTATATCTCCATGGGGTGCACCGGTGTTGTTCGTAAAGAAGAAGGATGGTAGCGTTCGATTATGTATCGACTATCGGGAGTTGAATAAACTGACAATCAAGAATCGATATCCACTACCTCGGATCGATGACTTGTTCGATTAGTTACAAGGAGAAAAATTATTTTCTAAGATCGATCTTCGATCAGGCTATCATCAGCTGAAGATTAAAGAAGGTGATATTCCGAAGACAGCATTCAGGACCAGATACGGACATTATGAATTTTTGGTTGTGTCTTTCGGATTAACTAATGCACCGGCAATGTTCATGGAACTTATGAACCGAGTTTTCCACGATATGTTGGATACGTCGGTAATAGTATTTACTGATGACATATTGGTATATTCCAAGGACAAGGAAACTCATATCAAGAACCTAAACGCAGCCCTACAACGTTTAAGGAAAGAGAAGCTATATGCTAAATTTTCAAAGTGCGAGTTCTGGCTAAGTGAAGTCGCATTCCTACGCCATGTAGTATCCGCTGAAGGAATCAAAGTGGATCCCAGCAAGATCGAGGCTATTGTAAAGTGGGAAGCACCAAAGAGCGTTTCAAAAATCAGAAGTGTTTTGGGTCTAGCTGGTTATTATAGAAGATTCGTATAAGACTATTCTCAGATTGTTGTACCTCTCACCAGTTTGACTAAGAAAGGTGAAAAGTTTGTGTGAACCGATAAATGTGAGAAGAGTTTCCAAACACTGAATACTAGATTGATATTCGCTCTAATTTTGACTATTCCTATTCCAGGACAGACGTTTACCTTATACACTGATGCGTCGGGACTGGGACTAGGATGCGTACTTATGCAAGGAGAGCAAGTGATTGCTTATGCTTCAAGACAGTTGAAGGTACATGAGAAAAACTACCCCACTCATGATTTGGAGTTAGCGGCAGTAGTACATGTTGTCAAGATATGGAGACATTACCAATACGGAGAGAAATTTCAGATTAAGTCGGACCATAAAAGTCTTACTTACTTATTTAATCAGAAGGAGTTGAATATGAGACAACGAAGATGGCTGAAACTATTGAAAGACTATGATTGTGATATCCAGTATCATCCGGGAAAAGCGAACGTAGTAGCGGATGCATTAAGCAGAAAAGCAATGATAAAATCTCAAGGAGAAGTTAGCACGACCGCAGCAATGTGTACCACCGGAATGGTATTCAATCACGGCAACGAGCAGTATGTGATAGATACAACGGATGAATCAGCTAACCAAGGGTTTATTCATCGGTTTTCAAATATGTTCGCGGCATTGAAGATTATACCGGATATAGTGGATGATGTGAAGACAGCTATCAAAGCAGATCCTTATCTGAGAACAGTACAAGAAGGTATTGAGAAAGGTAGGACTAACCCTGAGTTCACCTTGGATGACGAGAAAGTACTGAAATACAAAGGAAGAATATGTGTACCTGAAACAAAAAGTATGGATAGACACCGACTGATGAAAGAATCCCATACCACCATCTATTCGATACATCCTGGAAGTACAAAAATGTATCATGATCTAAAGAAACTATATTGGTGGAGGGGAATGAAAGTAGATGTAGCCAAGTTCGTGTCTCAATGCCTAAATTGTCAGAAAGTAAAGGCCGAACGACAAAGACCCGCAGGACTGTTACGGCCATTACTGGAACCAGCATGGAAATGGGAATGTATCACTATGGACTTCGTCACGGGACTACCATTGACTCCTCGAGTATTTGACGCAGTTTGGGTGATTGTGGACCGTCTAACTAAAACAGCGTGCTTCATACCTATACGACCTCAGTATACACTGGAAAGGTTAGCGAAGCTATATATGGATAATATTGTTCGATTACATGGTGTTCCAGAAAGCATTGTGTCGGATAGAGACCCACGATTTACTTCTAAATTTTGGGAAGGACCTGCAAAAGGCTATGGGAACAACGCTAAAGTTTAGTACTACATTCCACCCACAGACAGATGGACAGTCAGAGCGTACAATTCAGATTCTAGAAGATATGCTACGAGCATGCGTGATTGATTTCAAGGGATCATGGGGTGAAAGATTACCAATGATCGAGTTCGCTTATAACTATAGCTATCAGGCTACCATACAGATGTCACCTTATAAAGCACTGTATGGCAGGAAGTGTTGAACTCCCTAGTTTTGGAATGAAGTTGGAGAACGTAGTATTGTTGGACTGGAATTTGTTGTAGAGACTTGTCGAGTGGTCGATATTATCAAGAAAAGAGTGAGAACGGCTCAGAACCGTCAGAAGCAATATGCAGATACTCGACGCAGAGATTTGGAGTTCGCCGTAGGTGATAAAGTATTTTTGAAGGTATCGCCCATGCGAGGATTGAAGAGGTTCGGACAGAAAGGGAAACTAAGTCCAAGATATGTCGGGCCATATGAAATTCTAGCTATGCGTGGAAAAGTGGCTTACCAGCTAGCACTACCACCATCTATGTCAAGTGTGCATGACGTATTTCATATTTCCTTATTAAAGAAGTATGTCAAAGACCCAATGCATGTTTTGACAGTGGAATTGCCAGAATTGACTGATGATTCGACATTTGTAACACCAACAAAAATCACTAGTCGAAAGGTTCAACGTCTACGCAACAGAGATATCTACTATGTTAAGGTCACATGGAAAAGTAGAGACATGGAAGAAATTACATGGGAAGAAGAGTGCTATGTGAAAGCAATACCCTCATTTATTTGATTCAGAAGGTACGTACAATTTCGAGGACAAAATTTTTATAAGTTGGGGGGAGTTGTAAGACCCGTGCCAATCTAACCCGGTCTTACCACCTTGAACCAGGTTTACCCGTCATGGTCAAGTCAAATGGACCAAGGGCGTGAAGGAGATCGAGATCCCAGGTATCAAATCGACCCAAAAACACTTAAAATAAGGGAAGGGTCGCATACCCAGCTAAGCAGGGTTGGACCTCCCAAAACAGAAAGTCAGACCCTCAGTTTTGAAGGGAGGGTCGGACAGCTTAAGACCCTAGGGTCGACGGGATCATCGACCCTCCCATCGACCCTCGGATCCTGCCGAATATAGAAATTAAGAAATTTCTATATTTTTCGATTGAGATTCTTTCAAAATCTCAGAGGGACTTATTTAGGATGTTCCTACTCTATTTAAAGGACGTTCCTAAGCCACTTTCACTCCTTTCACAACCCTAATCGAATTGAGAGAAAGAGAGGAGAAGGAAAAGAAGAAGAAGAAAGGGAAGGAAGAGAACTTAGCAAAAAGGAGAAGAATTTCAGAGAAAAAGTTATTTTCTCAGGTATGGATACTAATTCCATGAATTTCTACAGACCTTAGGTTAGTAATTGTTGAGAGTGTGATCTCGGAGAAACCCAAACCATTAATCTATGGTTAGGTTTCCATGGAAAACCATAGAAGAATGCATGAAAGCTATCTAGGTGGGTTATACATGGTTTCAGACCATGGAATGAATGTAGAATGGAATGTAGGAGCAAGCCATAGGATTCCAAACATGAAGAATGGATTAAAAGAGGGAATTGGACCAAAGTGCATCGAGGGTCGCACCAAGGGTCGATGACCATCCGACCCTAGGTTTTCCTGACCATCGACCCTCAGTGTTTGGGAAGTTCAGAGTCTGGGGAGGGTCACACCCAGGGTCGATCCTGACTCCGACCCTACCTCCGACCCTCAATTAACAGAGCAGTTTTTAAATTCTGAATAAATTCTAATTAAATTTTATCGGCTTTGTTAGGTCTTCTAGAAATATAACTACACTGTAAAGGTGATTCTAAAGCTTGGAAAAGTATCTATTAGCAAGCTAAGTTGAGGAACCAGAACTCCAAATTAAATTGGTTAATAACAAACTGTTTTCTATTTTTTTGAGTCCTATGCCATGCTTGATTCTATGCGAATATGTTTATAATGTGCATACAGCATGCCATCCAATATTTCTATTATTTGATCATGCATATTTACTTTATTGTTTATAACATGATGATGATGATGATGATAGGAATAGGCATGTGCTTGTATGTGTGTGGTTGATGTACTTGATGCGAGCGAGTATCAGGGGAGGTGTGATGAGAACGTCAATAAACGTTAACCTTTGGCGGGTCTCAGCACTTTAGCTCTATCTCTAACTCAAGTCTTGTGCATTAGCATCATCGTATCGCCATTACTTTAGCAGAACTATTGTGTCGTAGAGTATCAGGGGAGGTGGTCTCGGTCCTTGTAGTCTCTGACTCTACCGAGGGGCCTTAGCTCTATCTCTATGGGCATTCTGAGGGATGCTAGGATGAGGCCTTGGATACACTTTTTTGCATTAGGATTGGTTAGTTGCGAACCCAGTTTGCAGCCCTCGCTAATAGGGGCTTACGTGTTGGTATGACACTATATAGCAATAAACGTAACCTTTGTTATATAATGTTCATGATTGGGTGCATGTGAGTTGACGATAAACATGATCTTCGGGTAACATCACACACTCGTGTATAGAGGCGGAGTCAATAAACGCGACCTTTGGCTACCTAAACCTTTCTATTGCATACTGCAAACTTATATACCAGACCAAAGATATAAATTGACTTTTTGCATGCATATGTATTATTGCATTTTTTTGGCTACTCACTGAGCCGTGATGTGTGCTCACCCCTCGACGTCGAATATTTTTAGTTGAAGATGCAGGTTATACCGTTGAAAACTATGTGAATGCGTCTGCGTACGGGAACGTAGCGGCGATGGAAGCTGAAGCTGAAGTAGATACACACGACTCCTCTTGCGAGTGCAACTCGTGTGTATTTGATTAGTTATTTTATAGGTTCTTTATTGGACTTATTAAGACATGTATTTGATAATTAATTATGTCTTAGTTGAAAACAGAATAATTTGCTATTAAATTATTAATATCATTTAGTTTCTCAGTTCATGTTATTATAAGACTTCCGCTATTGTGTATTTACTCTGATTATGATTGTGGATGTGCGTGAGTTTGGATAACGCGGGGATAGTCTACTCGAGATCCTGGTTGAACCATTGGTTTATTAGCGGTTCATCACATCATTCTGAATAGTGCAGAATTGGGGTGTGACATAAAGGGTTACTAAAGAAAGATAAGATTGCTTCAGACACCTCTGTAGCAACAATGCTCCATCAAGATTTGAAGAGGAAAGCATTAAATCCATCCAGACCCGGGGCCCTTTTATCATCGAAGGAAAAAACAGTCCATTTGACCTCATCTTCCTAAATTGGGGCTACGAGCATTTGCTTTCCATCCTCAGATAGAGACTTCCTTAGAACCACATCTTCAACACCTGGAAACATGTCATTATTGGTGTCCGCATTCAAAGAGAAAAGGCCTTTAAAGAAGTTAAGAGCTTCCTCTTTGATGGTGGCTGGGTCTTCACACCTGACCCTGTTAGATACAATGGAATAGTAGGAGCTTGAGTGGAACCTGCATTTAATACTTTGATGGAAGAATTTATTGTTCCTATCCCTTAATAACAACAACTGGACCCTTGCTTTCTGCTTCAAAAATTTTTTCTTCTATATCTACGGTTTTTATCAGATTAGCCTTAGCCATCTTCTCCTCCTTAGCAAGAGTTTCATCCTGAGGCCATGCTTGAAGGCTGCGTTGAAAATTTTTGAGTCTTTCTTCAGCAACTTGAAAAAAAGAGTGCACATCACGAAAACTGCTTCTATTTCAACTTCGAAGTTTAATTTTGACATTTTTCAGCCTTGCTGCAAGGGCACATAGAGGGTAAGATTTTGACCAATAGGGGCCATCCAAGTAGCATCAATAATGCAAAAGAACTCAGGGTTCTTAGTGCAGACATTAAAGAATCTGAAAGGCCTATGGCCGAAATTGAAAATGTCTTCCACTTTCAACAACATAGGAGAATGTTCCCATATTCTAGGGGGTAAGAAGGATGCATCTGAATTCTGGAAAGAAGAAATCCAATCTTGATTAATGAAAATACGGTCCAATTTGCAACAGATCTTCTCCCTCCACTCTAATTATTGGACCAAGTAAAGAACTGCCCTTTCCATTTGAGGTCCTATAGGCTACAATTGAATAAGCAATTATTAAATTTACTGCTATGCTGGAGATTGACTGAATTTCCTCCCATCTTCTCTCCTCCACTTCTAACAATATTGAAATCACCTGCAACTATCCATGGGCAATCCACAGAAGCTCCGAAGGCTTCCAAATTTTGCCAGAGGCAGTTTCTGTTCGAAGGATTATTGGCACCGTATACTACAGAACATTTGAATTTTTTATCACTAGAGACTATGGTTATAAAACAATAGATAACCTGCATAGCAGAATTGATTTTCTCAATTTTGAGCTGAAAAGGAACCCAGCAGATGACTATTCGGGAAGGGTTCGCATCTCCATCATCAATCAAATACTCCCAGATGGAAAAATGTTTTCCAACATTCTCTTTGACTTTACGAGGACCAAACTTGGGATAAAAAAGGCAACACATACTAGCTTTATGCTTCTTCACCAATATTTTTATTACCTTCTTCTTAGCTTGATTATTATAGCTTCTAATATTCCAAAATATACAATTCATTGACCTTGGTTGGTGATGTCTTCATCCATCCTCTCTTTCCAGTCTGAAACTGTTGATTGACAGTTGGAAAGGGGGAAAACCAGGGTTTCTTGCCTTCCATTGGAATCCATAACCCACTCCCTACCATTGAAATCATCCCCTACAGACTCAGCAGGTCCTCCAACCTTACATCTGTCATCATCGTCCCAAGGGCTTTTGAAGAAACCCTAATCAAGGCCTGGATCACTACGAGTCGAAGCAACTAATAAAGGGGAGGGAAAAAGCATGAATATGAGAGTTCACCCACCTAGAGGAACTAGTATAAAAGGAAGACCACGTCGAAGGTCTATGGGAAGAAGGAGAGGAAGGGGTTATGGGGCATAGGAAAAGAGAACAGTTCAGACTGGAACTATCACCATGGACTGCAGGGACTATAGGCTTGTCCAAATCATAGCGAAAAGAAAAATTCGTGGTGTTAGTATGTTTGGATCTGGACAAAGTAGTCAATTTCTTGGAGCTGGCCCTTCACGCCCCCCACCAGATGACATGATGGGGCTACTACATGACATTTGGGAGGCTCAACGCGTGACTGATTGGAGAGTAGGAGAGCTTCTAGATGCCCAACACTCTATAGGCCAGCGGGTAATGAATCTGACAGCTAGTCTCCGAACGACTCAGACTCAGGTGGCCTGGCTCGCGAGAGTGTATGCAGAGGACTATGATAGAGACCGTGAGGCACCTCCTCCTCCAACACGTCTAGCTCCATGATATCATTATTTCTTTTTCCCTTTTTATAATACAGAGTAACTGTCTAGATAGTGGACTGTACTCTGATTTGGATGTACATTTGTGTTATTCCCATTTTAGTATACATATATATATATATATATATATATATATATATATATATATATATATATATATATATATAGATATATATTCCATTCATATATGTGCATTATTCTCTTTTTAGGTTTATGTCTCAAACAACAAATGTGCTTATGGTGCGTTCTTATTATAGTTTTTTTTTAATTCTTATCCTCACTTAGTTCATGACTCATGTGGAAGTAGTTAGGACAATGGGTAGAACCTGAGATGCTCTGATACCAAGTGTCGCACCCCAATTATGGTCTAAACCAACGGTTCAACCAGGATCTCGTATAGGTCGTACCCACCATATCAAACCACACACACATTCCACAGTAATAGTCAGAGGTAATAAACAAATAAGCGGAAGTTTTCATCCGATTATCTCCAAAACTCAAGACATAAAAATAATTAATCTATTACATGTTTCAATAATCAAATATAGCTAAACTAATCGAATATGCACTGGTTGCACTCGCATGATGAATCATGTGCATCTTCAGCAACTTCTACATCCATGCCTACAACGTGTCCATACATCGGCGCATTCACATAGTCTTTAATAGTAAGACCTACATCATCAACTAAAAATATTCAATGTCAAAAGGGTGACCACACATCACGGCTCAGTGAGCTAACAAAACAATGCGACAAATAAATGTATGCATTCAATTCATATCTTTGGTCTTGTTTTTAAGTTTGCAATGTGCTATAGAAAAGTTTGGTGGCCCCCGCACCTCAATACATGAGTGTGTGAATCCTCCCAATGGATCAAAACTATTGCTGTCCCACATGCACCCACCATGGAATAGAGATAGAGCTAAAGTGTCCAGATCAAACACTGCCAACACTTTCCTTGATGCCCTACCCATACCAACACGTAAGCCCCTGCTGGCGAGGACTTGCAAACTGGGCTTCGCAACTAACCAATCCTAATGGCAAACAGTATATCCAAGACCTCACCCCAGCATCCTTCAATACATCCATATAGATAGAGCTAAGTCCCCCTGGAAAAGTCAGAGACCACACGGTCCTAGACCAGCTCCCCTGATGCCCTACGACGTAATAGTTCTGTTAAGGTAATGGTAATACAACGATGTTAATGGCCAAGACTTGAGTAGAGATAGAGCTAGAGTCTGGTGACGAGGTCAAAGACTACCATGCCACATCCTCCCCCTGATGCTCCACTCTCATCCGAACACCAACGACACACATACAATCACATGCCTATTCCTAGTATCATGATCATCATCATGTTATAAATAAACAGAATTAAATATGCATGAGCAGTAATAGAAAGAATATTAGATGACATGTGAGATGCACATTACGAGCATACACGCATAGAATCAATCATGGCATTGGACTCAATAAAAATAAAACAGTTTGTTATTATCCAATTAGTTTAGGTCTTGTTCCCTCACTTGTTAGCAATACTCGATCTCCTTCCAAGCCTTGGAATTCTCTTTCAATCAATTTAACAACCTAAAAGTTTTATAAATTTAAGTTAGGGTTCATATGTAACATGTTACAGTAGTCAGAAATCGAAACAGAGCACTGATAGGTGCTTGATTGGTCCTATGGTTTCATACACCTTACTGCCTATGGTCGATACACTATTGTCACATATGGTGCGATTGTAGCTGTAACCATATGATTCCTGAATCTTCCCGAATGCCTATGGTCGATCCTCTGATTAGGCTGGTCATGCTATGGTCGACCGTAACTGCGACCTTTACAATTTTGGTCACAGACTACATGCAATTCGAGTTCTTCCTGGTCAAATCCCCTACTCTTCAATTGGGTTTATCCTAAGGTCAATGGCCATCCTTAGTAGTTTCTTATCAACCCTAATCATCAAACTCATCCCTCATCGTTACCCTTGGGATTTTCTCAAGGAATCACATAGATCATATTAGGTTGATATCTCCTAACCTCCATAAAAGTATTATTCCTTAGAGTTTACATCTCCAGAGATTAGGTTCATACCTTTGCCTGTGGTAGAGAGCCAATCTCTTCTCAGTAAAATCCTCTCCTTAGCCTTTTCTTCTTCTCCTTATCTTCATTCTCTTCCATTCTCTTTCTCTAAGGTTACTAATGCTTTAAAATAGTGAAAAAAGACTGAGGGACATCCTTTACATAGAAGAAAACTCTCCATATATAGTCCTCTTTCAATTGGGAAAGAAATCCCTTAGTTTAGGAAAGTTTTCAAAGCTCAGTCTGATCTGAGGTCTCACGGTTGATGGCTATGGTCGTAGAACCCAGCGACCGTAGGGTCAAAATCATCAATAGTAGGGTCATTGATGAGTGACCAATGTTTTTTTCTATATGGTTGACCGTACTTACCCAAGTATGCGACCTATTAGTGCTCTGTTTTGATTTTTGACTACTGTAACATGTCGCATATAATCCCTAACTTAAATTCATATAATTTTTAGGTTGTTAAATTGATTGAAAGAGAATTGCAAGGCTTGGAAGAGATTGAGTATTACTAACAGGTGAGGGAACAAGACCTAAACTAATTGGGTAATGACAAACTACTTTATTTTATTGAGTCTAATGCCATGATTGATTCTATGTGTGTATGCTCGTAATGTGCATCTCACATGTCATCCAATATTCCTGCTATTACTGCTCATGCATATTTAATTTTGTTTATTTATAACATGATGATGATGATTATGATGCTAGGAATAAGCATGTGATTGTATGTGTGTGGTGAGTATGTTGGATGTGAGTGGAGCATCAGGGGGAGGACGTGGAATGGTGGTCTCTGACCTCGTCACCAGACTCTAGCTCTATCTCTACTAAAGTCTTACCCACTAACATCGTCGTATCGCCATTACCTTAGCAGAACTATTACGTTGTAAGGCATCAGGGGAGGTGGTCTCAGACCGTGTGGTCTTTGACTCTACTGAAGGGCGTTAGCTTTATCTCTATGGACATATTGAGGGATGCTGGGGTGAGGCCTTCGATACACTATTTGGCATTAGGATTGGTTAGTTGCGAGCGCAGTTTGCAAGCCCTCGCCAGTAGGGGCTTACGTGTTGGTATGGGTATGGCATCAGGGGAAGTGTTGGCAGTGGTTGATCCGGACACTTTAGCACTATTTCTATTCCATGGTGGGTGCATGTGGGATGGCAATGGTGTTTGATCCATTGGGTGGATTCACACACACGTGTATAGAGGTGCGAGGGCCACCAAACTTTTCTATAGCATATTGCAGACTTAATAACCAGACCAAATATATGAAATGAATGCATGCATATGTTTGCCGCATTATTTTGTTGGACCACTGAGCCGTGATGTGTGGTCACCCTTTTGATGTTGAATATTTTTAGTTAATGATTTAGGTCTTACTATTGAATACTATGTGAATGCGCCGATGTATGGACACGTTGCGGCCATGGACGTAGAAGTTGTTAAAGATGCGCATGATTCATCATGCGAGTGCAACTAGTGCATATTCAATTAGTTTAGCTATGTTTGATTATTGGAACATGTAATGGATTAATTATTTTTATGTCTTGAGTTCTGAAGATAATCAGATTAATTATTTATTATCATTGTTAGACACTCAATTCATTATCTGTAGGACTTTCGCTTATTTCTTTATTACCTCTGTTATTATTGTGGAATGTGTGTGTGGTTTGATATGGTGGGTACGACCTATACGGGATCCTGGTTGAACCATTAATTTATTGGCGGTTCATCACACTAATCTGGTTAGAACAGAATTAGGGTGTGATAAATTGGTATCAGAGCATCTCAGGTTCTACTCATTGACCTAACTACTTCCACGTGAGTCATGAACTGAGTTAGGAGAAAAATTAAAAACTATAATAAGAATGCACCATAAGAACCTGTATTATTTAAGACAAACTAAAAAGAGAATAATGCATATATGTGAATGGAAAATAAATAAATAATTAATTAAATAATTAAATAAATAAATAAATATATATATATATATACCAGAATGGGAATAATACAAATGTACATCCAAATCAGAGTATAGTCTACAATCTAGACAGTTACTCTGTATTACAAAAAGGAAAAAAGAAATAAATGATATCATAGAGCTGGAGGTGCTAGAAGAGGAGGTGCCTCACGGTTTCTATCATAGTCCTCAGCATACACTCTTGTGAGCCAGGCCACTTGAGTCTGAGTCTCTTGGATACTAGCTGTCAGATCTTCTACCCGCTAGTCTGTAGAACGCTGGGCATCTAGAAGCTCTCCTACTCTCCAATCAATCACGCGCTGAGCCTCCCGAATCTCAATTAGTAGCCCCATCATGTCATCTGGTGGTGGGTGTGAAGGGTCAGCTCCAGTAGAATGCTGTGGTGATGGAGGAGGTATGGCATCTACATCCATGTACATCCTATCGTCATCCTCCTCATCATCACTCTCGTGTGCCTCTGCTGCTGCCACTGCTGCCCTCTCTACATCTACTGCTGCTACTCGAGTGAGAGGACATCTCATAGCATTCCTCTTATCATTATTGACCTATATCTCTCTCATGCCCATCATGTTGATGGCCTCCCAATCAAGGTCAGCTGAGAAGGTGTCCTCCAAGATCCTCTCATCAACTACGTCCACCAGTAGACAAGCGAGCAAGGTGGAGATCAACCGCCCATAGGGAAAGTTACCTCTCGAGTCAGGCAACGTAGCTCTGTGCATAGTCCAAAGGATGATGTATGGGAGATAGACAGGCTGCCTAGTACAGATACTGTATAGCAGGTACTGAGTCAGTGTGAGACCATCTCGTAGTGTCCACCCTCGGGAAGTAGATCCGTGGCTCTAGACGTAGGTTGACTGCTTTCATCTCCCAATGGTCATCCCGAAGAATTTGGTTATCTATCTCTATACGCACCTGTGTAGATAGAAACTATGGCTACCTTGGCACACAGTAAACCATCTGACCATCATTTGAAATGCCTAGGAGATCAGCCAATTCCTGGGAGTTGAAAGAGATCGGAACCCCTTTCACCCAGCTGGTGATCCAAAGCTCTCGGCCCCTATCAACATCCTCTACGTCACCCTCCACCTGAAGGTGATAGTAGAACTAGTTCAGTATATCTGGCCTCGTACAACCCTCGTACAAAATCACTGGCAGCCAGCCCATATCACCGAACGCCCTTTCCACATCAAACGGGGCTAAATGGGCTAAGTTAACACATCTACCCCCTTCCACCTTCTTTCAATTAAACCAAGGGTATTGTGTTTCTTCTTCCACGGACTTGAAAAATCGTGGGTCATGAACTCGAGAAACCTTAGTGCGAACCATGGGCAAGAGAAGAAGATAAGAAAAACAAATTAGATAAACTTAAAATTTGGGCAGCATAACGATGTAAAATGGAAAAAAGCTCACTTTTCACCCAAACATTTGGGCAGGAGGACTTACATGGGTCCCAAACCATCCTGCAAGGCTCATACAATGGAAAATTTCAACTAGGTAAGTCGAATTTGAAAAAATTTTGACAATTGAAAAAAACCCCCAAAATCTAGGTCAAAAATTGGGAATTTTAAAAATTTTACCACACCAACCGATGAAACTAAAATTTTCTTGAGGGCATTCATCCATTGGGCGGCTAATAGCAATAACCCCCAATAAAAATTAAATTTTTTCCATTCAAAAAATAATAATTAGAAGAAAACCCTACAAATGGAAAAAACCTAGGTATGAAAGCTTAAAAAGGAGAAAGAGTAGGTAACATACCTGGAGGAACGGAATGTACATCGTAGATCGATGGAAAAATCACCAAGTTTGTACAGTTGATACTGTAGCAACTCACTGGTGACGGGTTGAGTTGAGACTGTAGGAAGGAGGAAAAGAAATGAGAGAGAAATCTCAAAAACAGGTTTTAAAACTAATTTTGAATGATACAGTTGCACAATTCAACCAAAACCATCGACTGTATGATCAACCGTGTGATCGACCATAGGGTCTCTGTAAGTTGCCAGGATTTTGAAGGTCGCATGCACAACATGCGACCGTAGGACAGACTGTTGTTTATTTTGATTCTGTTCGAACTTTTACCTATTGATTTTGTTTTTTCTCTTGCCTTCCATTGTGAGACTAACCCAATACCACCACTCTATTTTGTCTCACATGTGTAGCTTTGCCAATAACAGTTCAACCAAGAGTTTAAATGGTTGGTCGTAGAGTAAGTAGAAGGAGACAGAATGCAAACCTATCTCCCCCACCTATGGAGACCAACGACAATGAAGGTCAGCAAGGGTAGGAAGGAAATACTGGAGCTCAGAATGCTGCACCTCAGAATGTTCCCACCCAAGCCAACCCAACCAACTTACCTACACCACCTACAACTTTGGCTATTGTGGTGATGATTTTGGCACAACAAATGCAAGCCAACGTGTAAGCTGCTATGAGAATTGCTTTTCCAGTGGCAAACACAACATCTCTACTTATAGGACAAGCTAGTACGACACCTAGTGGTAGCAACACTATACCCCAAGCACCGCGAACACCAGCCATACAAGGCCCAGTGTAAAACCCTGAAGCACCACGAGGTGGATATAACCAACGTAATTATCAGTATTAACCGCCTATGTATGGGGTATATACACAGTATTAGCTTCATCACTCTCGATTGATCGAGTGTTTCCTGAAGTTGAAGCCAAAGAAATTCACAGGCAAGCCATCAGATCTGTTGTGGCCAGCTCATTGGATCGATGAGATGGAAAAAAACATTATGATGATGACTATAAATGAAGAAGAGAAAGTATTATGTGCCACATTTATTTTGAAAGGTCATGCACACCACTGATGGAAATCCAACTTGAAATTATCTGTTAACAAAGCATGCCCAACTGACATGGGTTATTTATAAAGAAGCTTTCTTTGAGAAGTATTTCCCAGGAGTTTCAGAGATCAAATGGAAAAGTAGTTCTTGAGTCTATACCAAGGACATGATTGTAGACGCATATCAACAACATTATGAAGAACTAGTTTTCTTTGCTCCCTCTAGCATGCAGGAGGAAAATACCAAAACCCAAAGGTTTATCATGGGACTTAGGGAAAATATTCGTGAGCATGTATTGGGACTGAAAAAGAAGATTTATAATGGAGCTGTACAGATTGATCGAGTATAGGAATTGAGCCAGAGGGAAAGTAATTTTGCTCAGAACAGAGGTATAAAGAGGCCCAATAATAACTCATACAACGGAGGCAACTCAAAGATATTTAAACCCTTTCGCACTCGAGGCTTCAATGCTGCAGCCAAGACTACTCCGATAGCCCAACCTCAACATAAGAAAAGTAATGCTGGTGTCAAATGCTTCAATTGCGATCATGTAGGACATTATTCAAGAGAGTGTCCTAAGCCAAGGAAGCAGCTACAGCAAGGGAAAGTTTATGCAGTTACTTCTGAGGATGCTGCTGCATCGCCTGATGTGGTCACAAGTATGACCTGTACCTTTTGTTTTGTACTACCTTTTGTGAGCTTATAGATTAATGTAAAAAGAAAATCACAAGTATCGTACCTAATAATGGCATACCCACCAGAGTACTCTTTGACTCTAGGGCTACTCATTCTTTTATATCTATGTTGTTTGGAAAGAAGTTAAATCTACCCCTTAGACCTTTACACTGCAAACTTCTTGTACAATCACTTATGGCATTAGAAGTGGAACTAGAAAAAGGTTACGGACCATGTCCAGTTCTTATTGATGAAAAGATTTTGGATGCAACCTTAATTCAACTCGAGATGACAGACTTTGACGTTATTTTGGGAATGGATTGGTTAGCTCGCCACTCCGTAAACCTATTATGTGCAGAAAAGAAACTGACATTTAATGACAAGGAAGGAGCAGAGTTTAATTTTGTGGGAACCAAACTTTCCTATAATGAAATCTCATCCTCTATGCATTAAAGGCTAAAAAATACCTCGAGAAATGAGGAATTGTGTACCTAGTGTTCGTGGTCTACCTCACCAAGGAAGCACCACGTATGGAAGATATTGAAGTTGTACGTGAATTTCTATATGTATTTCCTGAGGAATTACCAACACTACCACCAGACCGAGCGATAGAGTTCGTTATAGATCTTATACCCAGAGCCGCACCAGTATCTAAGGCACCCTATCGAATGGCTCCTATTGATCTAAAGGAACTGAAGGTACAATTACAAGAATTACTAGACAAGGATTATATTAGACCCAATATATCATCATGGGGAGCGCCAGTATTATTCGTGAAAGAGGACGGTAGCGTTCGACTGTGTATAGATTATCAGGAATTGAATAAGATTCCAATCAGGAATCAGTACCCATTGCCTCAGATCGATGACTTGTTCGATCAGCAACAAGGTGCCAAAGTGTTTTCCAAAATTGATCTTTGGTCAAGATACCATCAGTTGAAGATTAAGGAAGGTGATATTACGAAGACAACATTCAGAACCAGACATGGACATTATGAATTTTTAGTCATGTCTTTTGGATTGAGTAATGCACCCGTAACTTTTATGAAACTCATGAATCGGGTATTCCATGATATATTGGATACTTCTGTCATCGTATTCATTGACGACATACTAGTCTACTCCAAGGATAAAAAAACTCATATCACAAATCTAAGAACTGCTTTGCAGCGACTAAGAAAAGAGAAGCTTTACATAAACTTTACTAAGTGTGAGTTCTGGCTAAATGAAGTCACTTTCATAGGCCATGTAGTATCTGTTTATAGAATTAAAGTGGATCTTAGCAAGATTGAATCCATTGTAAAATGGAAAGTACTTAAAAATTTTGCCGAAATCAGAAGTTTCTTAGGTTTAGCTGGTTACTATCGATGATTCATGGAAGATTACTCTAGAATCGTCGTACCACTCACCAGTCTGACAAAGAAAGGAGAAAAATTTGTTTAGACAGACAAATATGAAGAGTGTTTCCAAACATTGAAGGCTAGATTGATATCAGCTCCCATCTTGATCATTCTGATTCCAGGACAACCATTTACCTTGTCCACTGATGCGTCTGGGTTAGGTTTGGGATGTATGCTTATGCAAGGAGAACAAGTAATTATGTATGCCTCAAGAAAACTAAAAACACATGAGAAAAATTACCTAACTGGTGACTTGGAGTTAGCCATAGTAGTACATGTTGTTAAGATATGGAGACATTATTTGTATGGAGAGAAATTTCAGATCAAATCAGATCATAAGAGTCTTACTCAACTTTTTAATCAAAAGGAGTTAAACATGAAACAAAGAAGATGGTTGGAAATACTGAAGGATTAATGTTCTGATATCCAGTATTGTCCAGGAAAAGCTAATGTAAACTAAGCAGGAAAGCTATGACAAAATCCCAAGAAGAAGCTAGTACAAATGTTGTAGTGTGTGTCACAAGAAGATTATTTAATTACGATAACGAGGAGTTTGTGATTAATATTCTGAATGAAACAACTGACCAAGGGTTTATTCATCTATTCTCAAATATGTTTGCTACATTGAAGATTGTACCTGATCTGATAGACGAGGTGAAGACATCTATTAAATCAGACCC
Organism: Protea cynaroides; assembly: GCA_028583415.1. Classification (NCBI taxonomy): domain Eukaryota; kingdom Viridiplantae; phylum Streptophyta; class Magnoliopsida; order Proteales; family Proteaceae; genus Protea; species Protea cynaroides. The sequence continues at coordinate 60,564,651 of CM053275.1, read as the reverse complement.
TTATCTGATAACAGTGCAAGAAGACTTTGAAAAAGGTAGGACTAACCCTGACTTCACCTTGGATTCTGAGAAAGTAATAAGATACAAAGGGAGAGTATGTGTTCCTGAAAATGTAGACTTTGATATTAGACACAGACTAATGAAGGAAGCCCACACCACCGCTTACTTATACATCCTAGAAGTACAAAGATGTATCATGATCTGAAGAAACTATATTAGTGGAGAGGAATGAAAGCGGATGTAGTTAAATTTGTGTCTTAATGCTTGAATTTTCAGCAAGTAAGGCCTAAAAGGCAAAGACCTATAGGATTGTTGTAGCCACTGCCAGAACTGGCATGGAAATGGGACTGCATCACTATGGACTTTATCACCGGGTTACCATTGACTCCTAGAGTAGTTGACGCGGTCTGGGTGGTTGTAGATTATTTAACTAAGATAGCTTGTTTCATAGCTATACGACCTCAGTATACCCTAGAGAGGATAGCTAAGCAGTATGTGGATAATATTTTCAGATTGCATGGTGTACCTGAAAGCATTGTGTCCGATAGAGACCCATGTTTTACTTTAAAGTTTTGGGAAGGATTACAGAAAGCTATGGGTACAATGTTGAAGTTTAGTACTGCATCCTCAGACCGATTGACAGTCAGAACGTACCGTTCAAATTTTAAAAGATATGCTCCAAGCTTGCGTAATTGATTTCAATGGATCATGGGATGAGAAATTACCATTGATTGAGTTCGCTTATAACAACAGCTATCAAGCGACTACACAGATGTCACCTTATGAAGCACTATATGGTAGGAAGTGTTGAACTCCTTTATTTTGCAACGAAGTTGGAGAACAGAGTATTATTGTACCAGAGTTTGATAAGGAGACTTATCGAGTGGTCAACATTATCAAGGAAAGGGTCCGAACAGCTCATAACCGTCAGAAGTAATATGTGGACAATCGACGTAGAGATCTCGAATTCATCGAAGGTGATAAGGCTGAAAATATGTCCTATGCGTGGTTTAAAACTGTTCGAACAGAAGGGAAAATTGTCCCAGATATATTGGACCTTATGAAGTTCTAACTAGACATGGAAAGGTAGCATATCAGTTTACACTACCACCATCAATGTCTATTGTACATGATGTATTCCATGTCTCACAATTGAAGAAGTACGTCAGAGATCCAACACACATGTTAATAGTGGATCCACCGGATTTGACTGAAGATTTGACGATCGAAGTGGTACCTTTTGAAATTACTAGCCGGAAGGTTTAACGTCTTTGCAACCGCGACATTTACTATGTTAAAGTTACTTGGAGAAGCCAAAATGTGGACAAAATTACATGAAAAAAAAAAATGCTCTGCAGAAGCAATATCCCTTCCTATTCGACTCGGAAGGTATGTGTAAATTTCGAGGATGAAATTTATATAAGAGGGGGGAGTTGCTAGACCCGTACTCCACTAACCCGATATAACTGTGTCGTGCCAAGTCTTTTCATCATTCCTGGACCAAGTGGACCGAGCGTGTGAAGATGGATCACAAACCAGGTATAAAAATCGACTCAACACCCAAAATTGTATACATATGGTCACATACCTGGGTAGGTACGGTCGACCATATGGAAAGAAACAATGGTCAATGATCAATGACCCTATGATCGATGATTTTGATCCTACGATCGATGGGTTCTGCGACAAGAGCCATAGACCGTGAGACCCCAAATCAGACTCCGAGTTTTGGAAACTTTCCTAAACTAAGGGATTTCTTTCCTAATTGAAAGAGGACTCTATATGGAGAGTTTTTCTCTATATAAAGGACATCCCTCAATTTTTTTTACTCTTTTAGAACATTAGTAAACCCTAGAGAAAGAGAAGGAGGAGAAGAAAAGGCTAAGGAGAGGATTTTTCTAAGAAGAGATTGGCTCTCTACCACAGGCAAAGGTATGAACCTAATCTCTGAAGATGTAAACTCTGAGGAGTAAGACTTCTACGAAGGTTAGGAGATATCAACCTAATATGATCTATGTGATTCCTTGAGAAATTCACAAGGATAAACATGAGGGATGAGTTTGAGGATTAGGGTTGATAAGAAACTACTAATGATGGCCGTAGGATGACCTTAGGATAAACCCAATTGAAGAGTAGAGGATTTGACCCAGGAAGAACTTGAACCACATGTAGTCTATGACCAGAAATCTCAAGGTCGCAGCTACAGTTGACTATAGCATGACCAGCCTAATTAGAGGATCAACCAAAGGCATTCAGGAAGATTCAGGAATCATATGGACACAGCTACGGTGGCACCAGATGCGACCATAGGGTATCGATCGTAGGCAGTAAGGTCGTTACAATATGAGGCCATAGGACCAATCAGACACCTATCAGTGCTCTGTTTTGATTTCCAACTGCAATAACATATCACGTATGAACTCTAACTTTAATTCATATAACTTTTAGGTTGTTAAATTGATTGAAAGAGAATTGCAAGGCTTGGAAGGAGATCGAGTATTGCTAACAAGTGAGGGAACAAGACCTAAACTAATTGGATAATAACAAATTGCTTTATTTTAATTGAGTCTAATGCCATGATTGATTCTATGCGTGTATGCTTGTAATGTGCATCTCACTGTAAGCACCCCATTTTTGCCACCCTCGGCATAAGTGAACCAATATGGCAGGTTTCTGACCTTTAACCCAAAGATTTTTGATTCTCCACTGATCCCCACAGCAGGGTCATGGGCTATTATCTGCATAGATGCATAGGTCATAGAATTATCTTCGAAACGAGACCAGAATTGCTCAATTCTGATATCAAATGAGGAAGATACGACCATTTTAGTCGGATGATACATATAAGGGAGGTTTCTGAAATTATTATAAATAATAATCCCAGGCGCCTTCATGAAAATTATCCTAAGTCGGATTGTTTGAATTTCAAATCATCATATCTTGATCATCCGACATCAGATTCAGATGATTCCAAGACCATTATTCTTCATTCATGATGTTCTACAAAGTGGACGTAAAAAATCCCAGGTAGAAGTCACCAATGGGTCACAAGCAAGCTTGCATCCAAAATTATCGTTAGAACTTCAAAGATTCATATCTTTCCCATTCTACATCGGATTCAGATGATTCCAAGACCATTATTCTTCATTTGTGATGTCCTGCGAAGTTGACGTGGAAAGTCTCTGTTAAAAGTCTCCAGAGAGTCCCATGCAAAATGGTCAGCCAAATTATCGATAATTGGTCTGCTTAAACATCAAAAATTCATAAGTTGACCATTTTACTTCCAAATGAGGTGATTCAAGTTCCTATATTCCTCATTTATAATGTTCTACAAAATGAACGTAAAAAAAATTTTGGAAAAGAGGCCATCGGAAAATTTCATGCGGGATGATAGTGAAAATGGCCCATGAAGTGACAGAGAGTGAAAACCCAGTTAATTTCAATCAATCCAGTCAACTCAGATCAACCCAAGGTAGTTTTGGCCCAACCCAGTCAATCCGGATCAATTCATGGTGGCTTATATGCATGTATTTCTTTTATATATTAATATATAATGTATAATATACTGTAATATATCATATAATATATACATATATCTTATATGTATATTATATTATATATATCAATATATTGATATTATATAATTATATATATATATATATGTTTTATATATAGAAAATAAAGAATCCAAAGAGAGAGGAAACGTGAGAGAGAGGGAAATTTAGGGAGAATTCAAAAGATTTTGTTTTGAGAAAAGGAAAGAAAAGAGAGAAAAAAAATCTTTTGGATTCAAAAGATTTTCGTTAGGGCATATAATCCAAAAGAAAAAAAAAATCCAAAGATGGGAAGGGAAGAGATGTCCAAGGTGGAGAGAGAAAAAAAAGAAATAGAAAAGGGAGAATTCAAAAGATTTTATTTTGAGAAAAGGAAAGAAAAGAGAAAAAAAAATCTGTTGGATTCAAAAGATTTTGTTTAGGCATATAATCCAAAAGAAAAAAAAAGAAAGGAATCCAAAGTGAGGAAGGGACGTCCAAGAGGAGAGAAAAAAAGAAATCCAAAAGATCTCGGTTTTGAGAAAAAGGAAAGAAAAGAGAGAAGGAAAGAGGAGGAGAGGATTTTCTAGAAGAGGGAGAGATAAAGAACGTGTGGAATGGAGAAGGAGAAGAGAAAAAGGAAGGAAAAGAAGAAAGGAAAGAAGAAAAAGGAAGAAAAATGATTTTTCTAGAAAAAAGAAGAAAGAAAAGAAGGATCTTCTAGAAAAGGAGAAAAATTATAAATAGGCAAGAGAAGAGAGAGGAGGGACTTTTTTTTCAAACCATAGAGAGAGGAGAACGTGGGTGAGGGAGAGAAAAACGTGAGTGTGAGAGAGAAAAGGAAAAAAAATCGAAAGAAAAGAGAAGAAGAAGAAAATAGAGAAAGAGAGAAGGAGAGAGAGAGAAAGAGAGAGAAAGAGGTGTTGAGAAGGGAAGATCTAGAGGAAAAGGAAGGAGGATCAGAGAGGCAGCAAAGAGGATGATGAGAAGATGCAAAGGAGAGAAGGAGAGACAAGAAGCCTGAGGTAAGAATCACCCATCGCTTTTGTCAGTTTATTTTTTCAAAGTCAAAGCATACTGCAAATGCATGTCTGAGATTGGTATCTAAAAATTAGAAAGATGCCTCTGTTTGCATTAGGTTCCTTGAGACAAAATGTTGGCCTCTGAGTCTTCTTTCTGAAAATTATTCGGATTTTATTTTCATGAGCTATATGATTTTATATTAATTTTATAGTACCACTGGCCAGAATCTGGAACAGACCTGACCAGTGTATTTGCCTGTACTTGGGGAATGTTTTCGACCTGTCTATGGTCCCATTCAGGATTAGCTTCCTTGAGACAAAATGTTGGCCTCTGAGTCCTCTTTCTGACCATATATTCGGATTGTATTTTCATGATCTATATGATTTTATATTGATTTTATAGTACCACTGGCCAAAATCTGGAATAGACCTGACCAGTGTATTTGCCTGTACTTGGGGAATGTTTTCGACCTGCCTATGGTCTCTTTCAGGATTAGCTTCTTTGAGACAAAATGTTGGCCTCTGAGTCCTCTTTCTGAGGATATATTTTAAGAATTTTTTGAGTAATTACAGTGCCCTATGTGCCCATTTTGGTCCAGCCTGACAAAGCTGTCATCTTGCTGCGTGTTCCATCATGTCTTGATTGATTCTCATATGCTTTGGTTGTTTCTCACATGCCATATTTGATGCTATATTTGTTCACATGCTATGTTTGGATGCTCGTATGCATACACTACTATAATTGAAATGGTCAAACATCCATAATTGAAATGGTCACACTACCATAATTGGATGATTACTGCCATGATTGAATGACCATACTCACATGCTATATTAAATGTTTTTTGTAATAATTAGGGTAGAAAACCATAAAATGAAATGAAAGTAACATTTAGGGTAGAAAACCCTAAGATGGAAAGAAAATAATAATTAGGGTAGAAAACCATAAAATGGAATGAAAGTAACATTTAGGGTGGAAAACCCTAAGATGGAAAGAAAATAATAATTAGGGTAGAAAACCTTAAAATGGAAAGAAAGTAACATTTGGGGTAGAAAATCCTAAGATGGAAAGAAAATAATAATTAGGGTAGAAAACCCTAAAATGGAAAGAAAGTAACATTTAGGGTAGAAAACCCTAAGATGGAAAGAAAATAATAATTAGGGTAGAAAACCCTAAAATGGAAAGAAAGTAACAGTTAGGGTACAAAACCCTAAAAAATGGAAATAAAATAATTATTAGGGTAGAAAACCCTAAAAAATAGAAAGAAAGTAACAATTAGGATAGAAAACCCTAAAATGGAAAGAAAATAACAATTAGGGTAGAAAACCCAAAAAAATGGAAAGAAAATAACAATTAGGGTAGAAAACCCTAAAATGGAAAGAAAATAACAATTAGGGTAGAAAACCCTAAAATGGAAAAAAGTAATAATTAGGGTAGAAAACCCTAAAATGGAAAAAAAATATAACAATTGGGGTAGAAAACCCTAAAATGGAAAGAAAGTAACAATTAGGGTAAAAACCCTAAAATGGAAAGAAAATAGCAATTAGGGTAGAAAACCCTAAATATGGAAAGAAAATAGCAATTAGGGAAAAACCCTAAATATGGTCATATTAGGTCTTGCCATGCTTAGAAGATAGCATACTAGATCATGCCATATAGGCTCTTGCCTTATTTGCATGAAAAGGGTGATTTAGGATGATTTTGCCCCTTGGAAAACCCTAAACCTAGAATAGGTTCTAAACCCTAAACCTAGAATAGATTCTCAATCCTAAACCTAGAATAGGTTCGAAACCCTAAACCTAGAATAGGTTCTCAATCCCAAACCTAGAACAGGTTCTCACTTAATAACCTAGAACAGGTTATTCCCGAACTACGTGGATTCTGATTCCTAGGGCAAACCCTAGGATACGTAGGCTATTTGGGAGAAACTCAAATTCGGATCCACACCTTAGTCCACTCGGACTATCCATAGATCCACTAGGATATCCCCCATATTTTAACCCAAATGGGGTTATCCACACCTTAGTCCATTTGGACTACCCATAGATCCACTAAGATATCCATTCTCATTCAACCCAGGGTTCGAACTACGTGGATTCTGATTCCTAGGGCAAACCCTAGGATATGTAGGCCATTTGGGAGAATCCCAAATTCGGATCTACATCTTAGTCCACTTGGACTATTCATAGCTCCACTAGGATATTTATCCACATTTTGACCCACATAGGGTTATCCACATTCTAACCTAGAATGGGTTATCCATATTTCAACCCAAATAGGATTATCCTTAGATCCACTAGGACTATCTATCAGTCCACTTGGACTATCCAGATCCTAACCCATAGGGTTTTCTCAACCTTTCAAGCATAAATTTCAACTTGGACAATGAACTTAATCATGTACAAGCATAAATCACATCCATAAACTTTAATCACACCTGAACTACGATGGTGAACCTGGTTTTCGAAATAATTCCGTGATACGTAGGCAATCTGATGGATACAGATTCGGTTCAATGATATCAAACCACTTGGTTTGGTTTAATTTAATAAATAGAGTCTAGCATAGGAAAGGTATAGGAGACCGATTTCGATCGGGCGGTTTGGGTGCCTAGCCCATTCCCATAACTGTAACCTGACGCTTACCCATTCTCTGATGGACCAGAATTCCAATCTAAGGGTCATGAGTCAGTCGAAGTCTTACCTTGGGGTGAGATTTCACATTTCTAAGGTCCTAGACCTAAATCTAGTTGGCGACTTCTAAAGATTTCCATCTTTGTCCTCACAGTGGTGACTCCACTGGGGATATAAATGTCAAACTCCTAAATGAAAACTTTCCTTGTGTGAATTGGATGCTAGATTTCAGGATACTATATTTATGCTTGTATATTATTGCTTTGGGGGGAATGGGTTTAGTCACACATTCGTGCGAGTAGCCGAACCGGGTCCCATGCATATGGGGCAGCCCGCTAGGCGAAACACACAGCCTTGGCCTGTACTTTGTGAGACCACGATCGGCGAGCAGCCTCTAACGATCGTTTCTTGGGTCTGCCTGAGAATGTGTTATGCTACTCCACGTCGCTTGGATCCTTGCAACATAGTATATAAAGGGATTGGGGGCCCATTATTCATCGAGCATTCGGTGATAGGTTACCCCATCCTTGTCAAGGTGGCCTTTTCTGTCCTAGCCCAGATTGTAGCCCAATGTTTGTTATTTTTGGTTCATCCCTGAACCGACCCAGTAAAATCGGCTTAACCATGACATCCATGTTCGGGACGTCGAAGTTCAGCCCATTCTTGTCCTCGACTGGTCAACATGTTAGATTCTACACGATGAGCATCTTGAACTCTCACCCATTGGGAGTATGAGGTATGTATACATCTGTTGTACATCATAGTAGACGGTCACTATACACCCTCCATTATGTAAGCTCGATGTGTCGAATCTCTCATTGTTAACATGTTGATTTCAAAAAACGAACAGAAAATCCTTGTCAAGACATAGATACCATGGTCAAGAAGAAATTTACTAATTTGTTCATCTATGAACCGCTTTTGCTAACCATCCCTAATAAGGACGATGGATTAATATATCCATTTCAATTTCATCGAATTCGGTAATCCAATTGGCCAGACCTTGGTACCATTGATTATCCATTTTGGAATCATGAGGCCCCAAGACTGAACACATGGCTTAATCAAATTCAATTAAATTGACTTGGATAATGTTTACCCAATCGCCTTTATGAGGGATCTAACTCTTGTTTGGTTGAGTCATCCTTGATTGTGCATGTGAATTCTTCCACTCCCCTAGATGTCTAGAATCTCAATATTCCTCCATTGGATTTCAATGCCTTTGGAAAAGTGAATCAAACTGCAACTATATCTACCCTTTTAGGGTGAGAGGCCCCTACAATTAGGGAATTGTCTTGATCTCCCATCTTGAGATCCATCTATATTATCTTTCTAAATGAATCAATGGAAGCCATGAATCTAGATCTTGATTGAATATCAAATTTTGTAAGAAAGAAGGAAAGATTCAGCCCCTTGGCAAATCCAATCATAGTTCTCGATTCATCTCTGAATTAAGGAAAGATTCAGCCCCTAGGCAAATCCAATCAATGTTCCCTATTCACCTTTGAATTAAGGAAAGATTCACCCCCTAGGTAAATCCAATCATAGTTCTCAATGTACCTCAGAATTAAGGAAAGACTCGGCCCCTAGGCAAATCTAATCATAGTTCTTGATTCACCTTTGAATTAAGGAAAGATTCAGCCCCTAGGCAAATCCAATCACTGTTCTCAATTCATCACATAATCAAGGAAAGATTCAACCCCTAGGCAAATCCAATCATAGTTCTTGATTCACCCTTGAATTAAGGAAAGATTCAGCCCCTAGGTAAGTCCAATCAATGTTCCCTATTCACCTTTGAATTATGGAAAGATCCAGCCCCTAGGCAAATCCAATCATAGTTTTCGATTCATCTCTGAATTAAGGAAAGATTCAGCCCCTAGGCAAATCCAATCAATATTCCCTATTCACCTTTGAATTAAGGAAAGATTCAGTCCCTAGGCAAATCCAATCAATATTCCCTATTCACCTTTGAATTAAGGAAAGATTCAGCCCCCAGGCAAATCCAATCATTGTTCCCTATTCACCTTTGAATTAAGGAAAGGTTCAGCCCCTAGGCAGGTCCAATCATCATTTCAGTTCATCCAGAATTAAGGAAAGATTCAGCCCCTAGGCAGATTCAATCACATTCAGTTCATCTCAGTATCAAAGAAATATTTGGCCCCAGATTCAATCACCATTTCTGGTTCATCTCAGAACTGAAGAAAGATTCAGCCCCTAAGGCAGGTCCAACCACCATTTCTGGTTCATCTCAGAACTGAAGAAAGATTCAGCCCCTAGGCAGGTCCAACCACCATTTCTGGTTCATCTCAGAACTGAAGAAAGGTTAAGCCTCTAGGTAGGTCCAATCAACATTTTGGTTCATCTAGAATTAAAGAAAGATTCAGCCCCTAGGCAGATTCAATCACGTCCAGTTCATCTCAGAATCAAAGAAATATTCAGTCCTAGATTCAACCACCATTTCTGGTTCATCTCAGAACTGAAGAAAGGTTTAACTCCTAGGCAGGTTCAATCATCACCTCCCAGATCATATTATAGTGGAGGAGATATTCGGCCCCTAGGCTTTTTCACCCTTCACCACCTGTTTAGGTTCTGATTCATGTTGAAACTAGGAAAAATTCCATTCATTTGAATTCAATTAGCCACTAGGCTTATCCAACAATCAACTTTGGTTAGGGTTCCAGTTCATGTCGAAACTGGGAAAAGTTCCATTCATCTGAATTTATTTAGCCCCTAGGCTTGTCCAACCATCAACTTTGGTTTAGGTTCTGATTCATATTGGAATTAAGAAGAGTCTCATTCATCTGAATTCATTTAGCCGTTAGGCTTATCCAACCATCAACTGTGGTTCAAATTCTGATTCATGTTGGAACTAAGAAGAGTTCCATTCATTTGAATTTAATTAGCCACTAGGCTTGTCCAACCGTCAACTCCAGTTCAGGTTCTGATTCATGTCGGAACTAAGAAAGGTTCCATTCATATGAACTCGATGTGAGCATGAGTTAGCCTCTAGGCCTGTTTAATCATTACCTTTGGTCCATGTTCCACTTCATAAAGGAATCAATGAGAATTTCAGTCAATCCATCATCTCTAGCAATTAGAGTCCAATCCATGATTGTCATCCTTGGCCTCTATCAATCGGAGCCAACTCAAGCAATCCTTGCCTCTAGCGACTAGTGCCCATTCCACGATTGTCAATCTTGATCTCTATCAATCAGAGACCAATTCAAAATCAATCTTGATCTCTATAAATCAGAGACCAATTCAAAATCAATCTTGATCTCTATCAATCAGAGACCAATTCAAAATCAATCTTGATCTCTATCAATCAAAGACCAATTCAAAATCAATCTTGATCTCTATCAATCAGAGACCAATTCAAAATCAATCTTGATCTCTATCAATCAGAGACCAATTCAAAATCAATCTTGATCTCTATCAATCAGAGACCAATTCAAAATCAATCTTGATCTCTATTAATCAGAGACCAATTCAAAATCAATCTTGATCTCTATCAATCAGAGACCAATTCAAAATCAATCTTGATCTCTATCAATCAGAGACCAATTCAAAATCAATCTTGATCTCTATCATTCAGAGATCAATTCAAATTCAATCTTGATCTCTATCAATCAGAGACCAATTAAAAGTCAATCTTGTCTCTATCAATCAGAGACTGATACAAAATCAATCAATGACTCTATCAATTAGAGCCCGATCCATGTCTATCATAGCCCAGTGCTATAAGTTAGGATCACTCATCAAGAATGGCGAACGAGGAGGATTTCCCATTGCTTGTCAATAAAGATCAATTCTAGATTTTGGAGTCATCAGGAAATCATGAACCTTCAGCTATGATAGTGCTATCCCATTGGCCAGGAAAATGCTAGAATCCAAAGAGTTGCCCTCATATTTCTTATTATTCAAAGAGAAGAATGGAATTTTCCCAAGAAGTAGGGTAGACCAAAGATGAGATCCAATGTGCCCCAAGGAAGGATAGGAACTAGAATGGTCCAATAATGAAACCCTTAACCCATAAACTGGGGCATGAACCAGATTGAACTTAGACCCAAATTGAGTGCGATCTGATGAGGAAAGCCAATGACCCCCAAAATGGGGCATGAACCAGATTGACCTTGGGCCTGAATTGGGTATGGTTCAATGAGGAAAGTCATGAGCCCTAAGCTGGTCATAAACCAGATTGATTTTGGACCCAAATTGAATGCGGTCTAATGAGGAAAGCCATTATGCCCTAAACTGGGGCATGGACCAAATTGACCTTAGACCCAAATTGAGAGTGGTCTAACAAAGAAATCCATTAAATCCCCCAAGCCAAGGTATAAATTAGTCCAATCTTGGATTCAAAATGGTATAGTGCAATGGCGATACCCCTTGCTCCATAAGCTGGGGCATAAGCGAGAATGATTTTGAACTCAACTAGAAGTGGTCCATTGATGAATCCATCAAACCCCAAACTGAGGCATGAACCAGAGTAACCTTGAGCTTAAAAAGCAATAGTCCAGTTTTGAATGGATCCCAAACTGAAAAAAAAAAAGATGGAAAAGGTAGGTATCTTGCACCTATTGATAGAGGGGCATGATGAGTCCTGCTATTAAAGATCTGAAGGAAGACTTATTCCCGCAATGACTGAAGGTGGTCATCGAAGGCGTTATGCCCAACTGGAGCCGCTAGGACGAACTAGTTGTTTCAACTTTCTATTATCGATATTTGATAAGTCATCCATGTCTGGGTCCAAGATCAATATACTTGTTGATAAGTCTAGTTTAATCTGTCCTACAAGAAAAAGAAAATCATCCCATTTGGGATTTCAAACTCTGTGCCTTGTCTCTTCCATACATTTCCTCCCAGTTTTATACATCCTCCTATGCTACGTGCGCAGTCAATTCTGACTCTGAAGATGATTGAAATGATGAGCCATCTCTTGAACTTCTATGCCACCCGGCCTCTTGAGAAAGAATGGTCCAACCCGTCTGGGAAAGCTTTAAATGATCAATCGGGAGACACAAGAGTAGTCTCAAGAAACATGTATTGGAGAAGCTGCCATTTGTTGTATCTGTGAAAAGATTCCAAGGAAAGCATTACATAATAACAGATCATATCAACATGTCAGCCAATCAGTACAAATGAGTGGAGGACAGATGTGCCACCAAGAAGATGTAAATACCAAAGTTCTTACAAAGTACATCATCTGCAAGCAAGAGATACATGATGAATGATCAATCTCAAAATCAAAGAATGAGGTCATTGGGATACCCAAAAAAAAAAATTCAAGCCTATCTTTTATTAACATCAATAATGGGAAGGCAGTCACATCAGATAGAAGGTGATGATTAACTTCCGAGGATAGCATACGGATTCACCATTCAGATAAAATCAAATACTATATGAGCAGTCACAAATGCTCATAAAGTTTACAGAAGATCAGAGTGCTAGTTGGGGCAAAGACATTCTATCTGATTGGAAATGTTTGGAAGAAGAAGATTCAAATCCAATATTGAAAGTCAGGATTCAATTTCGCGATCAAGCGAAGCACTGCATTATGTGGCCTTCACATCCAAAAAAAAAAAAGAAAAAAAGAAAAAAAGAAAAAAAAGAAAAAAAAGAGAAGAAAAGAAAATAGCAAGATGTTGAATGGCATTGGAGCTCGACAGTAAGCCAATTGTCCCTCTCACTTCAAGAAGATGGTAGTTCCAACTAAAGCCTGAAAGCAAGTGCGATCGTTCTTCAAGATTCATAGCATGTTGGACCAAGACTTTTGATTTTGGCCAATTACATCCCGCCTTTACAGGAGACGATCTCATTACCTCTTCATCATCAGAGAAAGATTTCTCATCGGCATTAGACTCTCTCTCCCGTCTATCAATCTGACGGCCTTCCAAGGAGTCTCTATCACAAGCCCCTCTTTTGATTATCAATTTTTATGGCATTGTATCTCATGATCATGTCTCATCTTATGTACAAATTCATAAATCTAGCTGGAACTCTCATCTGTCGTTCATTACATCCGACGGCTTCCCAAGGTTTCTATAAGCCCTTCATTTCTCAAGCCAATAAAATGGGATCTTCTCGGTAAGATAAACCCATTCAACATAAACAACCAAACACTCTCCCAATGGTAGACCCATGTGGACAGTTTCACATCAGTCCTGTTGGACCTTCAACATCAATACTTGTCAACAAACCTAAAGGTTTCAGGCCCAGATATGATCGTGACTGATTCAGAATCTCGATATAGCTTGTTGGGACACGTGTTCCATCTGAACATCTCCAAGAAAGGAAAACATAATTTGGCACCATTTTCAATTTTGGTGTGGGACTGCATTTCCCTAAGATCACTTTTAGTGATGATTCAAATAGCTGCCCGCCTATCAATACGTGTAGGTGTCAACTTAAACAGTGGGGCAAGGCTACCCATTTGTCATGAAAGACATGCTGTTCAGATTTCCCCTAAGGGTTTCAGACCATTGGATAGGACCATAATTTTGGAAATATCCTCACCATATCAGGACTCTTTATTCAATCCAAGATGGGGTTTGCAAAAAGAAGAAAATAAAAAAAAATAATGGAAAGAAAAGAAACCTCGCCAGGGAAAGGCAACCCGAGATACCTTAATGGGAAACCCATAATACCTCAGTGGGGATAGGCGACCTGATGCAGCCCTAAAGCATTGCCCTCATTGGCCCTTCATAGAAAAATTCAGTGGTTCATGTAGACAAGTGTCATACCAGTCTACCCTCCATAAGGAAAGGAACCCCTCTTGCTCCCCAGTGAATCATACTCGGAGGAGTTGAACAAACCATCATCTGCTAGGCTCCATAGCATTGCCTTCCAACAGAATTCTATCTTCAAATCCTTTGGTCATGTTAGGGAGAGAGCAAATTCTCATGGCTTGGTTACGGATGTAGCCAAATTCATCAAATCATCAGCTCCCTCATTTTCCAAGATTCAAGAAGGGTTTATCTAAGAAATCATTTTCTGCAATCAATCTGTCAATCTTCCCTTGACCTTGGAAGCATGGTCAAATTCTTGATGCAATCCAGATTCAACCTAGTTCCAACTTTGTTAGGTTTCTCGTTTCCTTCTATAGTAGCGGTCTGTCACAACATGCAGACACTGGGGCATAGATATACCCTATGTAGAGGAATTGAACTCGATCATGAGCATTACATCTAGGATCCACTGTCTAGTCTGAAGTCACTGACTTTCCTACTTAATAGAAGTAGGTCCGTCCAAGTTGGTTTTTGCCAATTTCTCAGTTCTCCTAATCCTGTTGATGAAGAAAATCCAATGTGGTTGCTCACTTGTTAGGATTTGGTCACCAAATTCTCTGAAGGAACACTTCGAATCCTTTGCTCCTCGTGCCTACTTTGGGGCCATGGTTCATTCATCTTTCAAAATTGGCACAACAATGTTGCAAAGCCCTGAGCTTTTCATGAGCCTAGATCAAAGGCCAAACCCATGTCATATTTCATCGCCGCTTGGCTATTCTACCAATTTGGTCTACCATAATGCACAGTCAAATAACTTAGTTGACCAGATGCCCCTCGACAATCTAACACCAAGGTCAATCAATAAAATCACTTTAGTTAGAGACTGTCAAGCTCCCCTCATTCTTGTCCAAAATCCTCGTTAGAGTTTCTTTCAATCCAAAATCCAACAACACCAATGTTGGCTGAAGAAAATCATCATCTTCAAATTACATGGAACCCTTCAAAGGGAGTAACCAAGTCATCCCTACCGTGCTGAGATTGAGTCAAACTTTCAGTACCAGGTCATAAATGGAAAATTCAAATCTAGGTATCATGCCAGCGAAGTCCATGACACCATTTCCATTGATGTCATGTTTTATGCCTTCACCAACAAAGCAGGGGCAAAAAAACCTTGGAAAACTGTCAAGGAATTCATCATCATTTCAAATATATCCAGCACTCTATAGGTTGAAAGTCAAGAGACTTCCAAGATGGGCCAGATTTCAACCCTAAAGGTTCAAAATCAACAAAACCTTCCTGTATGGTTCACTTTCAAGCATCCTAAAGGTTCATAGCCATAGAGCTTCCAAGAAGGATTTTCTAATTTTTAACCCCAAAGGTCCAAAGTTGGTAGGAACTTCAAAGAAGAGTCATTCAGTATCACCTTATAAGTGATCTTCTGAGTTCCTGTTCATTTCAGAATCAATAGCAAATTCCAAACCCTAAAGGTGATATTCTGAGTTCTTGCTCATTTCATAATCAAATGTAGAGCTCTAGCTCATTCAAAGATCAAGTCAATCTCAGCCCACAAGGGTATCAAATGCAGAGCCCTAGCTCATCCAAAGTTCAAATCAATCTCAGCCTATTAGTGAATCAAATGTAGAGCCCTAGCTCATTCAAAGATCAAGTCAATCTCAGCCTATATGGGAATCAAATGCAGATCCCTAACTCATCCAAAGATCAAGTCAATCTCAACCAATTAGTAAAGCAAATGTAGAGCCCTAGCTCATTCAAAGATCAAGTCAATCTTAGCCTATAAATGAATCAAATGCAGAGCCCTAGCTTATTCAGAAAATCAATCTCAAAACCTCAATCAAAAGAGCCTCAGTTCAATTAAAGAAAAGACAACAATTCCTCTATCCAAACAAATCAATGTCGAGCCCAAGCTCATACAAATGAACCTTGTATTCACAGCCTAGCTTCATACAAGAAGAGGTTTATCAGCCTACAAATGGATCAAGTCGGGTCTAAGCCCGCACATGCCTTGCATTGAGTTCCACCTCAGCAAGAAGAGGTTCCCAGCCCACAAATGAGCCTTGTATTCACAACCTAGCTTCATACAAGGAGAGGTTTATCAGCCTACAAATGGATCAAGCTGGGTCAAGCCCGCACGTACTTTGCATCATGAGTTCCATCTCAGCAAGAAGAGGTTCCCAGCCTACAAATGAGCCTTGTATTCATAGCCTAGCTTCATACAAGAAGAACAGTCATCAATTCTCCAAGAAGAACAAACCTTCTTGCCAGTCTAACTACGTTCTGGGCTTGATTTCTAGGACACCCTTAGATTACATAGGCAGTTTAGGAAGAATTACCCTAAGTGCAGCCCAATAAACAATATCACTCATACCCCAAAAATGTGGTTATTTTATCTTTAGCCTTCAATTGATAACAATCTCAGCCAAAGAGGGGCATCTGTAAGCACCCCATTTTTGCCACCCTCGGCATAAGTGAACCAATATGGCAGGTTTCTGACCTTTAACCCAAAGATTTGTGATTCTCCACTGATCCCCACAGTAGGGTCATGGGCTATTATCTGCATAAATGCATAGGTCATAGAATTATCTTCGAAACGTGACTAGAATTGATCAATTCTGATATCAAATGAGGAAGATACGACCATTTTAGTCGGATGATACATATAAGGGAGGTTTCTGAAATTATTATAAATAATAATCCCAGGGGCCTTCATGCAAATTATCCTAAGTCGGATTGTTTGAATTTCAAATCATCATATCTTGATCATACGACATCGGATTCAGATGATTCCAAGACCATTATTCTTCATTCATGATGTTCTACAAAGTGGACGTAAAAAATCCCGGGTAGAAGTCACCAGTGGGTCACATGCAAGCTTGCATGCAAAATTATTGTTAGAACTTCAAAGCTTCATATCTTTTCTGTTCTACATCGGATTCAGATGATTCCAAGACCATTATTCTTCATTTGTGATGTCCTGCGAAGTGGACGTGGAAAGTCTCGGGTAAAAGTCTCCGGAGGGTCCCATGCAAAATGGTTAGCCAAATTATTGATAATTGGTCCGCTTAAACTTTAAAAATTCATAAGTTGACCATTTTACATCCAAATGAGGTGATTCAAGTTCCTATATTCCTCATTTATAATGTTCTACAAAATGAACACAAAAAAAAAAATTGGAATAGAGGCCATCGGAAAATTTCATGCACGATGACAAGGAAAATGGCCCATAAAATTATAGAGAGTGAAAGCCCAGTTAATTTCAATCAATCCAGTCAACTAAGCTCAACCCAAGGTATTTTTGGCCCAACCCAGTCAATCCGGACCAATTCATGGTGGCTTATATGCATGTATTTTTATTATATATTATTATATAATGTATAATATATTGTAATATATCATATAATATATACATATATCTTATATGTATATTATATTATATATATCACTATATTGATATTATATAATTATATATATATATGTTTTATATATAGAAAACAAAGAATCCAAAGAGAGAGGAAACGTGAGAGAGAGGGAAATTTAGGGAGAATTCAAAAGATTTTGTTTTGAGAAAAGGAAAGAAAAGAGAGAAAAAAAAATCTTTTGGATTCAAAAGATTTTTGATAGGGCATATAATCCAAAAGAAAAAAAAAGAATCCAAAGATGGGATGGGAAGAGACGTCCAAGGTGGAGAGAGAAAAAAAAAAGAAATAGAAAAGGGAGAATCCAAAAGATTTTATTTTGAGAAAAGGAAAGAAAAGAGAAAAAAAAATCTTTTGGATTCAAAAGATTTTGTTAAGGCATATAATACGAAAGAAAAAAAAAGAAAGGAATCCAAAGTGAAGAAGGGACGTCCAAGAGGAGAGAAAAAAAGAAATCCAAAAGATCTCGGTTTTGAGAAAAAGGAAAGAAAAGAGAGAAGGAAAGAGGAGGAGAGGATTTTCTAGAAGAGGGAGAGATAGAGAACGTGTGGAATGGAGAAGGAGAAGAGAAAAAGGAAGGAAAAGAATAAAGGAAAGAAGAAAAAGGAAGAAAAAATATTTTTTTAGAAAAAAGAAGAAAGGAAAGAAGGATCTTCTAGAAAAGGAAAAAAATTATAAATAGGCAAGAGAAGAGAGTGGAGGGGCTTTTTTTTCAAACCGTAGAGAGAGGAGAATGTGGGTGAGGGAGAGAAAAATGTGAGTGAGAGAGAGAAAAGGAAAAAAATCGAAAGAAAAGAGAAGAAGAAGAAAATAGAGAAAGAGAGAAGGAGAGAGAGAGAAAGAGAGAGAAAGAGGTGTTGAGAAGGGAAGATCTAGAGAAAAAGGAGGGAGGATCAGAGAGGCAGCAAAGAATATGATGAGAAGATGCAAAGGAGAGAAGGAGAGACAAGAAGCCTGAGGTAAGAATCACCCATCGCTTTTGTCAGTTTATTTTTTCAAAGTCAAAGCATACTGCAAATGCTTGTCTGAGATTGGTGTCTATCATTAGGAAGATGCCTCTGTTTGCATTAGGTTCTTTGAGACAAAATGTTGGCCTCTGAGTCTTCTTTTTTTATTTTCATGAGCTATATGATTTTATATTAATTTTATAGTACCACTGGCCAGAATCTGGAACAGACCTGACGAGTGTATTTGTCTGTACTTGGGGAATGTTTTCGACCTGCCTATGGTCTCTTTCAGGATTAGCTTCTTTGAGACAAAATGTTGGTCTCTGAGTCCTCTTTCTGACCATGTATTGGGATTTTATTTTCATGATCTATATTATTTTATATTGATTTTATAGTACCACTGGCCAGAATCTGGAACAGACCTGACCAGTGTATTTGCCTGTACTTGGGGAATGTTTTCGACCTGCCTATGGTCTCTTTCAGGATTAGCTTCCTTGAGACAAAATTTTTGCCTCTGAGTCCTCTTTCTGAGGATATCTTTTAAGAATTTTTTGAGTAAGTACAGTGCCCTATGTGCCCATTTTGGTCCAGCCTGACAAAGCTGTAATCTTGCTGCGTGTTCCATCATGTTTTGATTGATTCTCATATGCTTTGGTTGTTTCTCACATGCCATATTTGATGCTATATTTGTTCACATGCTATGTTCGGATGCTCGTATGCATACACTACTATAATTGGAATGGTCACACTGGTATAATTGGAATGGTCACACTGCCATAATTGGATGATTACTGTCATGATTGGAATGATCATACTCACATGCTATATTAAATGCTTTTTGTAATAATTAGGGTAGAAAACCCTAAAATGGAAATAAAGTAACATTTAGGGTAGAAAACCTTAAGATGGAAAGAAAATAATAATTAGGGTAGAAAACCCTAAAATGGAAAGAAAGTAACATTTAGGGTAGAAAATCCTAAGATGGAAAGAAAATAATAATTAGGGTAGAAAACCCTAAAATGGAAAGAAAGTAACATTTAGGGTAGAAAACCCTAAGATGGAAAGAAAACAATAATTAGGGTAGAAAACCCTAAAATGGAAAGAAAGTAACAGTTAGGGTAGAAAACCCTAAAAAATAGAAATAAAATAATAATTAGGATAGAAAACCCTAAAAAATAGAAAGAAAGTAACAATTAGGGTTGAAAACCCTAAAATGGAAAGAAAATAACAATTAGGGTAGAAAACCCTAAAAAATGGAAAGAAAATAACAATTAGGGTAGAAAACCCTAAAATGGAAAGAAAATAACAATTAGGGTAGAAAACCCTAAAATGGAAAGAAAGTAATAATTAGGGTAGAAAACCCTAATATGGAAAAAAAATATAACAATTAGGGTAGAAAATCCTAAAATGGAAAGAAAGTAACAATTAAGGTAGAAACCCTAAAATGGAAAGAAAATAGCAATTAGGGTAGAAAACCCTAAATATGGAAAGAAAAAAGAAATTAGGGAAAAACCCTAAATATGGTCATATTAGGTCTTGCCATGCTTAGAAGATAGCATACTAGATCATGCCATATAGGCTCTTGCCTTATTTGCATGAAAAGGGTGTTTTAGGATGATTTTGCCCCTTGGCAAACCCTAAACCTAGAATAGGTTCTAAACCCTAAACCTAGAATAGATTCTCAATCCTAAACCTAGAATAGGTTCTAAACCCTAAACCTAGAATAGGTTCTCAATCCCAAACCTAGAACAGGTTCTCACTTAATAACCTAGAACAAGTTATTCCCAAACTACACGGATTCTGATTCCTAGGGCAAACCCTAGGATACGTAGGTTATTTGGGAGAAACCCAAATTCGGATCCACACCTTAGTCCACTCGAACTATCCATAGATCCACTAGGATATCCCCCATATTTTAACCCAAATAGGGTTATCCACACCTTAGTCCACTTGGACTACCCATAAATCCACTGATATCCATTCTCATTCAACCCAGGGTTCGAACTACGTGGATTCTGATTCCTAGGGCAAACCCTAGGATACGTAGGCCATTTGGGAGAATCCCAAATTCAGATCCACATCTTAGTCCACTTGGACTATTCATAGCTCCACTAGGATATTTATCCACATTTTGACCCACATAGGGTTATCCACATTCTAACCCATAATGGGTTATCCATATTTCAACCCAAATAGGATTATCCTTAGATCCACTAGGACTATCTATCAGTCCACTTGGACTATCCAGATCCTAACCCATAGGGTTTTCTCAACCCTTCAAGCATAAATTTCAACTTGAACAATGAACTTAATCATGTACAAGCATAAATCACATCCATAAACTTTAATCACACCTGAACTACGATGGTGAACCTGATTTTTGGAATAATTCTGTGATACGTAGGCAATCTGATGGATACAAATTTGGTTCAATGATATCAAACCACTTGGTTTGGTTTAATTTAATAAATAGAGTCTAGCATAGGAAAGGTATAGGAGACCGATTTCGATCGGGCGGTTTGGGTGCCTAACCCCTTCCCATAACCGTAACCTGACGCTTACCCAATCTCTGATGGACCAGAATTCCAATCGAAGGGTCATGAGTCAGTCGAAGTCTTACCTTGGGGTGAGATTTCACATTTCTAAGGTCCTAGACCTAAATCTAGGTGGCGACTTCTAAAGATTTCCATCTTTGCCCTCACACTCACATGTCATCCAATATTCCTGTTATTATTGCTCATGCATATTTAATTCTATTTATTAATAACATGATGACGATGATGATGCTAGGAATAGGCATGTGATTGTATGTGTGTAGTTGGTGTGTTGGATGCGAGTAGAGCATCAGAGGGAGGACGTAGCATGGTGGTCTCTGACCTCATCACCAGACTCTAGCTCTATCTCTACTCAAGTCTTGCCCACTAACATCATCGTATCGCTATTATCTTAGCAGAACTATTACGTCGTTGGGCATTAGAGGAGGTGGTCTCGGTCCGTGTGGTCTTTAACCCTGCCAGGGGGCCTTAGCTCTATAACTATGGACGTATTGAGGGATGTTGGGGTGAGGTCTTGGATACACTATAGGGCATCAGGATTGTTTATTTGTGAGCCCAGTTTACAAGCCCTCGACAACAGGGGCTTACATGTTGGTATGGGTAGGGCATCAAGGGAAGTATTGGCGGTATTTAATCCAGACACTTTAGCTCTATTTCTATTCCATGGTGGGTGCATGTGTAACGGGAATGGTGTTTGATCCATTGGATGGATTCACAAACTTGTGTATTGAGGTGCAGGGGCGACCAAACCTTTCTATAGCACATTGCAAACATAAAATCCAGACCAAAGATCTGAATTGAATGCTTGCATATGTTTGTCGCATTATTTTGTTTGCTCACTGAGCCGTGATGTGTGGTCACCCTTTTGACATTGAATATTTTTAGTTGATGATGCAGGTTTAAATGTTGAAGACTATGTGAATGCGCCGATGTATGGACACGTTGTGGCCACGAACATAGAAGTTGTTGAAGAAGCGCATGATTCATCATGCGAGTGCAACCATTGTATATTTCATAAGTTTGGCAATATTTGATTATTGGAACATGTAATGGTTTAATTATTTTTATGCCTTGAGTTTTGGAGATAATCGGATTAATTATTTATTATCATTATTAAACACTCAGTTCATTATCGTAACCATTGATTATTCTATGGAATGTGTGTGGTTTGATATGGTGGGTACGACCTATACAAGATCCTGGTTGAACCGTTGTTTTATTGGCGGTTCATCACACTAATCAAGTTAGACCAAAATTATGGTGTGACACGAATGCCATCCAGTGTTTCCAAAGCCTCACCCCAGCATCCCTCAATACTTCCATAGAGATAGAGCTAAGGCCCCTTGGCAGAGTCAAAGACCACACGGTCCAAGACCATCTCTCCTGATGCCCTACAACGTAGTAGTTCTGCTAAGGTAATGGTGATACGACGACGTTAGTGGCCAAGACTTATGTAGAGATAGAGCTAGAGTCTGGTGACCATGTCAAAGACTACAATGCCACGTCCTCCCCTTGATGCCCCACTCGCATCCAACACACTAACCATACATACACAATTACATGCCTATTCCTATCATCATCAACCAACTTGGTAGCAAATAGACAAAAGTAAATATGCATGAGCAGAAAAAACAGTAATATTAGATGACATGTGAGATGCATATTACAAACATACATGCATAGAATCAATCATGGCATTGGATTCAATAAAATAACAGTTTATTATTATCCAATTAATTTAGGTCTTGTTTCCTCACCTGTTAGCAAAGCTCGATCTCCTTCCAAGCCTTAAAACTCTCTTTGAATCAATTTAGAAACCTAAAAGTTACATGAATTTGAGTTAGGGTTCATATGTATCATGTTACAGTAGTCGAAAATTGAAATAGATCTCTGATAGGTTTCTGATTAGTCCTATGGCCTCAGGCTGTGCTGACCTTACCACGTACGATCGATACCCTACGGTCGCACCATATGCGACCATACACCTGCGACCATACGATTTCTTGATTCTTCCCGAATGTCTATGGTCGATACCCTGGCCATGCTATGGTCGATCGTAGCTGCGACCATATGGTTTTCTGACCAATTCTACTTTCAATCCGAATTCTTCCTCTTGGCTCTTTAATAGGGTCCTTCCTATCGATCATTCTAAGACCAAATTTCTTAGTTTTACTAACTAATTACTCTAACCCATTCTCCATGGTCCCTTCTTGAGATTTGCTCAGAGAATCTCCATAGTTGGATCCTTACATTGGGTTTGGTATTGCAATTTACACAAGAAATTTCCACTTTTAATGTTCTAAGGCTACAGAGACAAGGTTCATACCTTACATGTTGCAGAGAGTTTGAGTTTATAGAACTCTTCTCTCAGCCTTCTTCTTAGTCTTCCCTTCATCACCTTCTCTTCTTTCTCTTCCTCTAGGGTTTGATGATGTTCCAAAAGAGTGAAAAAGGGTTGAGGAACATCCTTTATATAGAGAGAAACTCTCTATATAAGGCTCTCCAACAATAGGAAAGAGATCCTCCTTTTATTTGGAAAGTTTTCAAACTCAGAGTCTGGTTTGGGATCATATGGTTGGACGAATGGTCGCAAAATCTATCGACCATACTCTTGAAAACATCTACCGTATGGCTATTAGTCAGTGGTCTTTCTTTCCTACTTTATGGTTGACCATACCTACCCAGGTTGTCGACCATTTAGTTGATTTTAAGTGTTTTTGGTCGATTTTCATACCTGATCTTGTGGTCCTTCTTCACACGAATGATCTACTTGATCCAACTCTGATGGGAAGACCTGAAACGACACGATTAAACCGGGCTAGCAAAATGCGGGTCTTACAACCCCCCCTTACATAAATTTCATACTCAAAATTTGCACATACCTTCAAAGTCCAATAAGTGAGGATATTGCTTTCGCATAGCGTTCTCTTCTTCCCATGTGATTTCCTCCACGTCTTGGCTATTCGAGATAACTTTAACATAATAAATGTTGCGATTGCGAAGACGTTGAACCTTTTGACTAGTGATTTCAAAAGGTACCACTTCAAACGTTAAATCTTCAGTCAAATCTGGTGGATCCATAGTTATCACGTGTGACTGATCTCTAACGTACTTCTTTAGTTATGAAACATGGAATACATCATGTACACTACACATCGATGGTGGTAGTGCTAACTGCTACGCTACCTTTCCATGCCTTTCCAGAATCTCATAAGGTCCAATATAAATATAGGACATAGCTTTCCCTTCTGCCCAAACCATTTTAGACCATGCATAGGAGATATCTTCAAAAATACCTTATCACTTGTAGTGAATTCAAGATCTCGATGTCGATTATCTGTATATTGCTTCTGATGGTTCTGAGCTATTTGGACCCTTTCCTTGATTATGTCTACTACTTGGCAAGTCTCTTCGACAAATTCTAGTCCAACAACTCTCCGTTCTCCAACTTCATTTTAAAATAATGGAGTTCGAAACTTCCTACCATACAGTGCTTCATAGGGCGACATTTGTATCATAGCTTGATAGCTGTTGTTATATTCAAACTCGATCAATGGTAGCTTTTCATCTCATGAACCCTTGAAATCAATAATACAAGCTTAGAGCATGTCTTTAAAAATCTGAATGGTACGCTCCGACTGTCAATCGGTCCAAGGGTAAAATGCAGTACTAAACATTAATGTGGTTCCCATAGCCATCTGTAATCCTTCCCAAAATTTTGAGGTAAACTGTGTGTCACACCATAATTTCGGACCAACCAGAATGGTGTGATGAACCGTCAATAAACCAACGGTTCAACCAGGATCTCGTATAGGCTATGCCAAATATGTTAAACCAAAACACATTTAACATTAATCAGAGATAATAAAGTAAATATCGAATGTTTTATTAATAATGAACTGAGATCTAATCATGATAAATAACTAATATTCCAGTTATCTCCAAGTAACCAAAACATAATTTAATACATATTACAAATGTCTTTATACGAAAGTTAAACACTAAGCATATCCATAGTTGAAACACTAACTGGATGAGCCATATTCGTCCTCCATAACTTGTACTTCCATATCCACCACCTATTCATATGTTGGCATGTCGACATAATCTTCAACCGTAATACATGCAACATCAGAAACTGAAAAGAATTATGCGCGCGAGGGTCAGCTCTCCAACTTGAACTCAGTGAGTAAACAAATCAATGCAACAAACATATGCATGCATTCAATTCATATCTTTGGTCTGGTTCACAAGTTTGCAATGTGCAATAGAAAGGATTGGTGGCCATCGTACCTCTATACAAGAGTGTATGAAGCTGCCCAAAGGATCAAACACCAATGCCGTCCCACATGCACCCATCATGGAATAGAAATAGAGATAAAGTGTCCGGATCAAACACCGCATGACACTTCCCCTGATGCCCTACCCATACCAACACGTAAGCCCTTATTAGCGAGGGCTTGCAAACTGGGCTCGCAACTAACCAATCTTAATGTCAAACAGTGTATCCAAGGCCTCACCCTAGCATCCCTCAATACATCCATAGAGATAGAGCTAAGGCCCCCCGGCAGAGTCTAGAGACTACACGGTCCGAGACCACCTCCCCTGATGCCCTACGATGTAATAGTTCTGCTAAGGTAATGGCGATACAACGATGTTAGTAGACAAGACTTGAGAAGAAATAAAGCTAAAGTCTGGTGACCAGGATAAACCACAGTGTCACGACCTCGCCCTGATGCCCCACTCGCATCAAGTACAATAACCACACACATACATTCACATGCCTATTCCTAGCATCATCATCATCATCAAGTTATAAATATACAGAATTAAATATACATGAGCAGTAATAATAGGAATATTGGATGACATGGGAAATGCACATTACAAGCATACAAGCATAGAATCATTCATGACATTGGACTCAATAAGTAAAACAACTTGTTATTAGCCAATTAGTTTAGGTCTTGATTCCTCACCTTTGATCGATGATTGTTCCTCTCTCAAGCTTTGGAAGCCACTTTGAATCTATTAGGAACTTAAACAATTAATGTATTTAAGTCAGAGTTCATGTTTACCAAGTTACAATAGTCAAAAAACTTGTTTGGTTACAAAATATGCTTGCTATAAACGTGTGGTTAGATCCTGTGGTCAGACCTGTAGTCGCAATATATGCAACCACATACTGTGTGGTCGGACCTTGTGGTCGCAATTTCTGCGACCACACCATGCGACCATGACTTTCGTGAGAACTTTCCGAATAGCTGTGGTCGGACCCTGTGGTCGTAATTTCTGCGACCACACCATGCGACCACATGATGTTTGGTCACTTTTTCATCTTCAACTCGAATTCTTATTGAGTTGATTCCTCGAATTGTCTCCTGGGTTCATCCTATGATTATTCTATGGCCATTATTTATAGTTTCTTACTAACCATTATCGCCAATCTCTTTTCTCATATGGTTTTTCTAAGAAATTCCATAACCGAAATCGTTGGATTAGATTCAACACAACAACTTCATAAAAGGAACCTATCCTATCTGATCTAGCCTATAGAGTCAAGTCCATATCATAAGCTTGCTGTAGGGAGACTGAACTTTTCTCTTCAAAAGCTTCTTCTCCAAGCTTTTTCTCCAAATCTCCTTCTTCTCCTTATTTTCCTTTTTCATTTTCTGTTAGATTTAGGGTTTCAATTTGTGTTCTAAAAGAGTAAGAGAGGCTAAGAAACGCCCTTTCTATAGAGGGAAAAACTCCATATAAAGTTCCACTTAGATTAGGAAAGAACCCCCCTCAAATTTTGAAAGTTTCCTAAACACGGAGTCAGTTCAGCATCGTGTGGTCGCACGTGTGGTCATAGAATCCGTCGACCACACATCCCAAAACTTCCGACCATACGTTGTGTGGTCTAATGTGTGATCTCATGGTGTGGTTTTATATGCAGTCTCATGTATCGACCACACGTCTGACCACACCTGCTACCACACGACCAAAAATTTTTGGTTTTTAGTTTTGAACTGGTTGCTTCCACACGATCTTAAACGGTCAACCACACCAATAAAATTTGACTCGTTGCTTTTCTTATCTTGTGGTTTCTTCATACAATTGGTTCACTTGAGCCGATTATGATGGGAAGACCGGTCACGACACAAGAATGTAAGGTTAGACTAGGTTCGTGGCATGCGGGTCTTACAACTCCACCACCCTTAAAAGAAATTTCATCCTCGAAATTTGAATGTACGGATCTTACAACTCCCCCATCCTTAAGATAAATTTTGTCCTCAAAATTTGATTTTACTTCGGAGTCAATAAGTGGAAACACTGTTTTCGCATTGCATCTTCTTCTTTCCATGCAATCCTTTTCCCATCTTGGCTTCGCCAAGTTACCTTCATATAATAATTATCCCAGCTTTGGAGATGTTGTACCTTCCAACTAGTGAACTAGACTTGTACCACTTAAATAGCTAAATCTTCTATTTAATCCAGTGGATCAGTGGTTAATACCTTTGATATGGATCTCCAACGTACTTCTTCAATAGAGACACGTGAAATACGTCATGCGTACTAGACATGGACAGCGGTAATGCTAGTTGAGATGCAACTTTTCTACATCTCTCCAAAAAATTTATGAGGTCCCAAAACATATTTATGATACAACTTTCCCTTCTTGTCGAATCGGTTCAAACCATACATAAGTGATATCTTCAAGAACACTTTGTTACTTATGGCGAACTCAAGGTCTTGGTGTCTCTTCTGACAAACTTGAGCTATCTTGGCCCTTTTCTTTGATCTCGTCTGCCACTCGATAGGTTTCTTCAACAAACTCAGGTCTTACAATTCCTTATTCTCGGACATCATTCTAAAATGAAGGAATTTGACATTTCTACCATACCATGCTTCATAGGTGACATCTACATAGTAGCTTGGTAGCAAATTCAATCTACATATAGCTTAGTTAGCTGCTCCAAAGCATACCGAGGTTATATAGCAATGGAATGACCTATCTTCATAAGGTGATCAACAATCACCCAAATTGCGTCTACCGATCAAGGAGTCAGCGGCAAATCGGTGACATAGTTCATTGTAATGCAGTTTTACTTCCAGACTGGCTGCGCTAGTGGTTGTAGTAAGCCACGTTGGTCTTTGTCTTTCAGCCTTTACTTGCTGATAATTCAGTCACTAAAACATGCATTTATCCACAACTACTTCCATTCCCTTCCACCAAAATAATCTCTTCACGTTTGGTATATTTTGTACTTCCAGGATGTACCCAATACAGAATAGATGGGCTTTTAGCATTATCTTGTATCTATGATCAGTGTTTTTTACATTCAGATATGCATAATCATCCTCTGAATCTCAGGACCTTTTTCGCATCCGAAGTAAGTCAGGGTTAGGTTTTTCTTTTTCTAAATCTTCTTACACCCCTCTTAGATACGGATCTAACAAAATTGCTACTTTTACTTCATCCATCAATTCAGAAAAGATCTTTAATGCCACAAGCACAACCGAGGAACTATTGCTCCATAAGTTCATCCATAAGTTTTCACTCAATTGGATCATCACGAGTTTCTATTATATGTTACTCTTCTTCCAATCTAAATTTGATGCTGTGAAACATAATGCAACATTTATACTGGGTCCTTCCTCGGACTTCATAATTCTCTTTTTGCTTAAGGCCTCAGCTACTACATCAGCCTTGCTTGAGTGACACTGAATATCGCAGTCTTAATCTTTCAAGTGTGCTAACCATCTTCTCTGTTTCATGTTCAACTCTTTTTGGTGATGGGATAAATAAAACTCTTGTGTTCCCATTTAATCTAAAATTCTTCTCCGTATTGATAATGTCTCTAAGTCTTGATGTATTATTCATCACTGGTAATTCCATGTCATGAATTGGGTAACTCTTCTCGTGCTCCTTCAGTTTTCTTGAAACAAATGAAAACGCTTATTTACCTTGCATCAACCCGCATCCTAGATCCAATAAAAAATCTTCGATGTATATGGTAAAAGGTTCCCTTGGTACCGGAACGATCAAGATGGGAGCTGATATTAACCTTCTTTTTAGAGTTTGGAAACATTCTTCACACTTGTCAATCCAAATAAACTCCTCTGCCTTCCTGATTAGCTTGGTATGATGTATTGCGATCCTAGAGTAGTTATCCACAAATCGTCTGTAATAACCAACTAAACCCAAGAAACTTATAATCTTCGTAATATTCTTTAGGTGTTTCTCACCATATGATTACTTCTATCTTAATAGGGTCCACTTTAATCCCATTTTATAATGCTATGTGATCTAAGAAGATCACTATGTTTAATCAAGTCTCATATTTCTTGGTCTTGGTATAAAGCTTTTCACTTCTCAGCTGTTGTGAAGCTGTTCTAAGATCCATTGTATGAGTTGCTTCATTCATGGAATAAACCTAAATATCATCTATGAAAACTATGACTGACGTGTCCAACATGTCATGAAACACCCAGTTCATCAGCTCCATAAAAGATGTAAGGGCATTTTTTAATCCAAACATCATAATCGGAAACACATAATGTCCAATCCCGATTTTAAAAGCTATCATTGAGATATCGCTGTCCAAATTCTTCAGCTAATGATATCTTGACTGAAGATCAATCTTAGAGAATACCTTTGCACGTTGCAACTATTTAAACCAGTCATCGATCTGAGGTTGTGAATTTCGATTCTTGATCGTAAGCTTATTTAATTCTCGGTATTCTATAGACAAATGTAGACTACCATCCTTCTACTTTATGGGCCACAGTAATGCTTCCTAGGTGGTATACTGGACTAGATTAAACCTTAGTCTAATAACTCTTGTAGTTGAGTCTTCCGTTCCTTCAATACTATAAGAGCTATTCTATAGGGTGCCTTTGACACAAGTATCATCCTTGGTAACAAGTCGATGACGAACTCGGTCGCACGATCAGATGGTAACCCAGGTAAGACTCCTACAAACACATTAGGAAATTTATGCATCACATCAATATCTTCCATTTGTGGTGCTTCTTTGGTAATGTATACCACAGATACCATATATCCAACTCCTTTCTCTTCAAAGTATCTCTTTGCCTTTAGCATAGAGAGGATCAGCTTTCACTTCTTAGGCAACATGCTTTCAATAAAACTAAAATATACGCCATCTTTATTCTTGAATGATAACCTCTTCTATGCACATAACAACTTTGTAGAGTGTTAAGACAACCAGTTTATGCCCAACGTGATGTCAAAGTCTGCCATCTCAAGTCGATTTAGGTTGCGTCCAAATTCCATTCATCCGTATGATTCAAACATTATTCATAACACTTGTCCAATACAACATCTAGTCCAAAAGGGCTTGAACTAGCAAAATCTGGTATAAGGTCATAAGAGCTTGTGTAGTACCTTCATCTCTTAGTTTTTCAAAAACTTTCGCTAATAATCTCATATAATGAAAAACTCATTAGCTTATATTTCTTTTATCCTTGCTGTTCTACCCTGATATCTCTTTCATATACCTCGAAAAATATCTTATGGTAGTTACTTGATATCCCAAGTCTACCTCTAAGCATTAGGGTATATGCTTATACATTCGTTAATTCAGCCAAACTCTTTTGGTCTCTTCTTAATCATCTCACTCGACAATGGGCATAACTCAGTATTACTTGTACTAATCCGTATACTATAAATGCAACCATTTTTGACTTCATCCTTGTGTCCACTCTTAGATTTGCCTTTACAAATCTTTTGTCATGTCAAAATTCGTACCTATATAACCATCTTTAACTCTACTTGAGTGCTATCTATTTCTTTACTGGCTACTCTTGATAGTTTTCACTTCTTCCTCATGCACTCTTTTACAGACCAAGACTCCTACCCATCCAATCAGTAATCTCAAAATAGATTCTCCATTAACTTCATTTGAGGTCTCTGGTTATAGAATCTAATCTGAATTTAATAATCATTCTTCCCATAATTCTTTATTAACTAAACATCTTAACAATGGATGTCGAGAAATATAAGAATCAAAATGTTTATCCAAAAGCAATTCATTTCCTTCTTTCAATTTAGCATAATGACAAACACTTGCTTTATCTAGTGAACTTAGGTTTAAAGGATCATGAGTTAATCTATGGTAATCCAACCGGCATCCAAAGATCGTTAAGTTGCATGATGGTCATAATACATGGAAGTAGAGGTTCTACAGCTCTTAATCTCATGGTTATAGGTTTTATCGAGTATCTAATGCCATTGGTCGAGAAACTACAGGAGTAAATCTGGAGAAAGTTTTGGTTGATCAATAAATCAGGTATAAATCAAAAAGATGTACGCTCAACATAATAAAACATTTAACTGTTCATTCAGTTCATATCTCTGTTCATGTTGTTGATCATGAGAGTGACTCAGTTTGGTATAATCTGGACTAATTCTAAGGAAATAACATCTATAACTCCAATTGACAGGTTGAATCAAGAAGGTATTCTGTCAAGGTTCGAGAATTAGAATCAACTATGTACATCCTCTATAATCATAAGAGTAAGTCAATAATGCACTGCATCCTATGTAAACCTATCTAGTTATATGGCCACAATAGATTTGATCCTTGGCTGAAAACGTCTGAGGCTTTATTTTCAGAAGACATTGTTCAATCATTGACGGAACATTCTGCCATGATCCAGCAATCCCATACATCAGTGGCTGATAAGGCTAACCAATGTGATATACTGCTTGTTGTGCACCAAACTTCTGCACTGGGGTGTGCGTTACTGGGACTTGCTATAAGGTAGGGACTGTGTTATAGCTAACAGGTGCTGGGGGTACAGTGTTGCTATCAATCGATACCGTACATGGTTTAACACGGAGGTGTTGATGTAGCATTGGCAACTTGGATAGTGATTCACATAGCAACTTGCATAGTCGGTCTCATCTGTTGTTGCTCTGTATTTTGTCAGGCCAAGTTTATTACAATTGTAGCAAAGGCATTTGGTAGTCCAGGTAGATTGGCTGGAGTGGCCTGGTTATTTTCCTCCTTTGATTTGTTCTAATCTGATTATCATTATTTAGCATCTGCTCAGATGAGTTTTCACTACAAGTTCTCGACCCAGATAGTGGTGGGGTCAAGTTGCAACCTCTTCTTAATACTCAGTGGGTAATTGATCAGCTTGTGGTGGATCTCACTCTGAGTCTCCACGTCACCCAGGAGTATAGCTTTATCTTCTTTTATTATTACTCTCATTTTTGGTGTATGGCCATTGTTCTCCTATCTCTGTTGGATTTACCCCGAGATCTTTTCCTTTACCTCTACAGGGATTTAGGCGTTACTAGCCATTTTTGTTCTTGTTCTGTCATACATCGAGTTTCACATCTTGTGAGGACCAACTCGTATTCTAATTTTTTTCTGCTTCACAGATGTTTGCTTCTTGTTACTGTACTATATCCTTTGTATACTCAGGCAACTATCCTACATATAGACCGTACCATATGTTACTTATTTATCGAGATACATTTTGATTCTCCTTTTCTTCAGTCTATATATACATATGGTTCCACCTCTTATTAAGTTCTGTCTTAACCAACACAGGTGCTTATGGTGTGTTTGTATTAACGCTTTTAATTTATCCTAACCAAGTTCATGGACTCTAGTAGAAGTATTCAACTTTGATGGGCAAGGCCTGAGAGCTCTGATACCAAGTTGTCACACCCCAATTATGGACCAACCGAAATGGTGTGATAAACCGTCAATAAACCAACGGTTCAACCAGGATCTCGTATAGGCTATGCCAACCATGTTAAACCAAAACATATTCCACATTAATCAGAGATAATAAAGTAAATAGCGGAAGTCTTATTAATAATGAACTGAGATCTAATCATGATAGATAATTAATATTCCAGTTATCTCCAGGTAACCAAAATATAATTTAATACATATTACAAATATCCAAATACGAAAGTTAAACACTAAGTGTATCCATAGTTGAAACACTAGCTGGATGAGCCATATTCGTCCTCCATAGCTTGTACATCCATATCCACCACCTATTAATATGTTGGTGTGTCGACATAATTTTCAACCGTAATACTTGCAACATCAGAAACTAAAAAGAATTGCGCCCGTGACGGTCAGTTCTCCAACTTGAGCTCAGTCAGTAAAACAAAATAATGCAACAAACATATGCATGCATTCAATTCTTATCTTTGGTCTGGTTCATAAGTTTGCAATGTGCAATAGAAAAGATCGGTGGCCACCGCACCTCTATACACGAATGTGTGATGCCGCCCAAAAGATCAAACATCAATTCCGTCCCACATGCACCCATCATTGAATAGAGATAGAGCTAAAGTGCCCAGATCAAACACAACATGACACTTCCCCGGATGCCCTACCTATACCAACACGTAAGCCCCTATTGGCGAGGGCTTGTAAACTGAGCCCACAACTAACCAATCCTAATGTCAAACAGTATATCCAAGGCCTCACCCCAGCATCCCTCAATACGTCCACGAGATAGAGCTAAGGCCTCCCAGCAAAGTCAGAGAGTACTTGGTCCGAGACCACATCTCCTGATGCCTTACATCGTAATAGTTCTGCTAAGATAATGGCGATATGACGATGTTAGTGGACAAGACATGAGTAGAGATAGAGCTAGAGTCTGGTGACCCGGATGAACCACAGTGTCACGTCCTCCCCCTGATGCCCCACTCGCATCAAGTACACTAACCACACACATACTTTCACATGCCTATTCCTAGCATCATCATCATCATCATGTTATAAATATACGAAATTAAATATTCATGAGCAGTATTAATAGGAATATTGGATGACATGTGAAATGCACATTACAAGCATACAAGCATAGAATCATTCATGGCATTGGACTCAATAAGTAAAACAACTTGTTATTAGCGAATTAGTTTAGGTCTTGTTCCCTCACCTTTGATCAATTTTTGTTCCTCTCCCGAGCTTTGGAAGTCACTTTGAATCTATTAGGAACCTAAACAATTAATATATTCAAGTTAGAGTTCATGTTTACCAAGTTACAGTAGTCAAAAACCTTGTTTGGTTACAAAATATGCTTGCTGTTAACGTGCGGTCGGATCCTGTGGTCGCAATAAATGCGACCACACACTGTGTGGTTAGACCGTGTGGTCGTAATTTCTGCGACCACACCATGCGACCTCACCTTTCTTGAGAACTTTCTGAATAGCTGTGGTCGGACCCTGTGGTCGCAATTTCTGCGACCACACCATGCGACCACATAATGTTTGGTCACTTTTTCAACTTCAACTCGAATTCTTCTTGAGTCGATTCCTTTTCTCATCTCTTGGGTTCATCCTATGATTATTCTATGGCCATTATTTATAGTTTCTCATTAACCATTATCCCTTATCTCTTTTCTCATTGTTTTTCTTAGAAATTCCGTAACCGAAATCGTTGTACTAGATTCAACACAACAACTTGATAAAAGGAACCTATCCTATCTGATCTAGCCTACAGAGTCAAGTCAATACCTTAAGCTTGTTGTAGGGAGATTGAACTTTTCTCTTCAAAACCTTCTTCTCCAAGCTTTTTCTCCAAATCTCGTTCTTCCCCTTCTCTTCCTTTTACTTTCTCTCTTAGATTTAGGGTTCCAATTTTTGTTCTAAAAGAGTAAGAGAGGCTAAGAAACGCCCCTTCTATAGAGGAAAAACTCCACATAAAGTCCCTCATAGATTAGGAAAGAACCCACCTCAAATTAGGAAAGTTTCCTAAACATGAAGTCAGTTCAGCATCTTGTGGTCGCACGTGTGGTTGCCGAATCTGTCGACCACACATCCCAAAACTTCTGACCACACGTTGAGTGGTCTGATGTGTGGTCTCATGGTGTGGTCTCATGTGTGGTCTCATGTATCGACCACACGTTCGGACCACACGTCCAACCACACCTGCTACCACATGACCAAAATTTTTTGGTTTTTAGTTTTAGACTTGTTGCTTCTACACGATCTTAAACGGTCAACCACACCAACTTAATCTGACTCGTTGCTTACCTTATCTTGTGGTTTCCTCATACAATTGGTTCACTTGAGCCGATTTTGATGGAAAAACCGGTCACGACACAAGAATGTAAGGTTAGACCGGGTTCGTGGCGTACGGGTCTTACAATTCCACCACCCTTAAAAGAATTTTCGTCCTCAAAATTTGAATGTACGGATCTTACAACTCCCCCATCCTTAAGATAAATTTTGTCCTCAAAATTTGATTTTACTTCGGAGTCAATAGGTGGAAACACTGTTTTCGCATTGCATCTTCTTCTCCCCATGCAATCCTCTTCCCATCTTGGCTTCGCCAAGTTACCTTCATATAATAATTATCCCTACTTTGGAGATGTTGTACCTTCAAACTAGTGAACTAGGCTGGTACCACTTCAATAGTTAAATCTTCTATCTAATCTAGTGGATCAGTGGTCAATACCTTTGATATGGATCTCCAATATACTTCTTCAATATAGACACATGAAATACGTCATGCATACTAGACATGGACAGCGGTAATGCTAGTTGATATGCAACTTTTCTTCGTCTCTCCAAAATTTTTATGAGGTCCCAAAACATATATATGATACAACTTTCCCATCTTGTCGAATCGGTTCAAACCATACATAATTGATATCTTGAAGAACACTTTGTTACTTATGGCAAACTCGAGGTCTTGGTGTCTCTTCTTACAAACTTGAGCTATCTTGGCCATTTTCTTTGATCTTGTCTGCCACTCGATAGGTTTCTTCAACAGACTCAGTTCTTACAATTCCTTATTCTCAGACTTCATTCTAAAACAAAGGAATTCGACATTTCTACCAAACCATGCTTCATAGGTGACATCTATATAGTAGCTTGGTAGCAAATTCAATCCACATATAGCTTAGTTAGCCGCTCCAAAGCATACCGAGGTCGTATAGCAATGAAATGACCTATCTTCATAAGGCGATCAACAATCACCCAAACTGTGTCAACCGAACTAGGAGTCAGTGGCAAATTGGTGACATAGTTCATTGTAATGCAATTTCACTTCCAGACTAGCTCCGATAGTGGTTGTAGTAAGCCATGTTGGTCTTTCTCTCTCAGCCTTTAGTTGCTGATAATTCAGTCACTAAAACATGCATCTATCCACAACTAATTCCATTCCCTTCTACCAAAATAATCTCTTCACGTTTGATATATTTTGTACTTCCAGGATGTACCCAATACATAATAGATGGGCTTTTAGCATTATCTTGTATCTATGATCAGCGTTTTTCACTTTCAGGTATGCATAATCATCTATGAATCTCAGGACCTTTTTCGCATCCGAAGTAAGTCAGGGTTAGGTTTTTCTTTTTCTAAATCTTCTTACACCGCTTTTAGATACAGATCTAACAAAATTACTGCTTTTACTTCATCCATCAATTCAAAGATGATCTTTAATGCCACAAGCACAGCCGAGGAACTATTGTTCCATAAGTTCATCCATAAGTTATCACTCAATTGGATCATCACGAGTTTCTATTATATGTTACTCTTCTTCCAATCTGAATTTGTTGCTGTGAAACATAAGGCAACATTTATACTGGGTCCTTCCTCGGACTTCATAATTCCCTTTTTGCTTAAGGCTTCAACTACTACATTAGACTTGCTCGAGTGACAATGAATATTGCAGTCTTAATCTTTCAAGTGTGCTAACCATCTTCTCTGTTTCATGTTCAACTCTTTCTGGTGAAGAGATAAATAAAACTCTTGTGTTCCCATTTAATATAAAATTCTTTTCCGTATAGATAATGTCTCCAAGTCTTGATTGCATAATTCATCACCGATAATTCCAAGTCTTGAATAGGGTAACTCTTCTCTTGCTCCTTCAATTTTCTTGATACAAATGAAATCGCTTATTTACCTTGCATCAACCTGCATCCTAGATCCAATCAGAATGCTTCGATGTATAGGGTAAAAGGTTCCCTAGGTACCGGAACGATCAAGATGGGAGCTGATATTAACCTTGTTTTTAGAGTTTGGAAACATTCATCACACTTTTCAGTCCAAATAAACACCTCTGCCTTCCTGGATAGCTTGGTAAGAGGTATTGAGATCCTAAAGTAGTCCTCCACAAATTGTCTGTAATAACCAGCTAAACCCAAGAAACTTTTGATCTTTACAATATTCTTTAGGTGTTTCTCACCATCTTACTAGGGTCCAATTTAATCCCTTTTTATGATGCTATGTGATCTAAGAAGATCACTTTGTTTAATCAGGTCTCATATTTCTTGGTCTTGGCATAAAGCTTTTTACTTCTCAGCTGTTGTGAAGATATTCTAAGATCTGTTGTATGAGTTATTTTATTCTTGGAATAAACCAAAATATCATCTATGAAAACTATGACCGACGTTTCCAACATGTCATGAAACACCCAGTTCATCAGCTCCATAAAAGATGTAAGGGCATTGGTTAATCCAAACATCATAATTGGGAACTCATAATGTCCAATCCCGATTCTAAAAGCTATCTTTGAGATATAGCTGTCCAAATTCTTCAGCTGATGATATCTTGACTGAAGATCAATCTTAGAGGATACCTTTGCAACTTGCAACTGTTTAAACAAGTCATCGATCTGAGGTTGTGAATATCGATTCTTGATCGCAAGCTTGTTTAATTCTCGGTATTCTATACACGGATGAACACTACCATCCTTCTTCTTTATGGGTCACACTAATGCTTCATAGGTGGTATATTGGTCTAGATTAAACCTTAGTCTAATAACTCTTGTAGTTGAGTCTTACGTTCCTTCAATTCAATAAGAGCTATTCTATAGGGTGCCTTTGACACAAGTATCATCCTTGGTAACAAGTCGATGACGAACTCGATCGCACGATCAGATGGTAACCCAAGTAAGTCTCCTGCAAACACATTAGGAAATTTACAAATCACATCAATATCTTCCATCTGCGGTGATTCTTTGGTAACGTATACCACAGATATCATATATCCAACTCCATTCTCTTCAAAGCATCTCTTCCCCTTTAGCATAGAGAGGATCAGCTTTCACTTCTTATGCAACATGCTTCCAATAAAACTAAATTATACACCATCTTTATTCTTGAATGATAACCTCTTCTATGCACATAATAATTTTATAGAGTGTTGAGACAACTAGTCTTTTCCAAAGATGACATCAAAGTCTGTCATCTCAAGTTGATTTAGGTTGCGTCCAAATTCCATTCATCCATACGATTCAGACATTATTTATAACACTCGTCCAATGCAACATCTAGTCCAAAAGGGCTTGAACTAGCAAAATCGAGTATAAGGTCTTAAGAGCTTGTGTAGTTCCTTTATCTCTTAGTTTTTCAAAGACTATCTCTAATAATCTCATATATTGAAAAACCCCACTAGCTTATATTTCTTTTATCCTTGTTGTTCTACCCTGATCTCTCTTTAATATACCTCAAAAATATCTTATGGTTGTTACTTCATATCCCAAGTCTACCTCTAAGCATTAGGGTATATGCTTATAAATTCATTAATTCAGCCAAACTCTTTTGGCCTTTTCTTAATCATCTCACTCGACATTGGGCATAACTCAGTATTACTTGTACAAATCCGAATACTATAAATGCCATCATTTTTTACTTCATCCTTGTGTCCACTCTTAGATTTGCCTTTAGAAATCTTCTGCCTTGTCAAAATTCATACCGATATAACCATCTTTAAGTCTACTTGAGTGCTATCTATTTCTTTACTGGCTACTCTTGATAGTTCTCACTTCTTGCTCATGCACTCTTTTACAGACCATGACTCCTACCAATCCAATCAGTAATCTCAAAATAGATTCTCCATTACTTCATCTGAGGTCTCTTGGCTATAGAATCTAATCTGAATTTAATCATCTTTCTTCGCATAATTCTTTATTAACTAAACATCTTATCAATGGATGTCGAGAAATGTAAGAATCAAAATGTTTATCCAAAAGTAATTCATTTCCTTCTTTTAATTTAGCATAATGACAAACACTTGTTTATCTAGTGAACCTAGGTTTAAAGGATCAGGAGTAAATCTATGGTAATCCAAGCAGCATCCAATGATCATTAAGTTACACAGTGGTCATAATACGTGGAAATAGAGGTTCTACAGCTCTTAACCTCATGGTTATAGGTTGTATCGAGTATATAATGTGATTGGTCAAGGCAATACAGGAGTAAATCTGGAGAAAATTTTGGTACATCAATAAATCAGGTATAAATCGAAAAGATGTACGCTCAACATGATTAAACATTTAACTGTTCATTCAGTTCATATCTCTGTTCATGTTGTTGATCATGAGAGTGGCTCAGTTTGGTATAATCTGGACTAATTCTAAGGAAATAACATCTATAACTCCAATTGACAGGTTGAATCAAGAAGGTATTCTGTCAAGGTACGAGAATTAGAATCAAGTATGTGCATCCTCTATAATCATAAGTGTATGTCAATAATGTACCATATCCTATGTAAACCTATCTAGTTATATGGACACAATAGATTTGATCCTTTGCTGAAAACATCCGAGGCTTCATTTTCAGAAGACATTCTTCAATCCTTGTCGGATTATTCTGCCATGATGCAGCAATCCCATACATCAGTGGCTGATAAGGCTAACCAATGTGATATACTGCTTGTTGTGCACCAAGCTTCTGCACTGGGGTGTGCGTTACTGGGACTTGCTATAAGGTAGGGACTGTGTTATAGCTAACAGGTGCTGGGGGTACAGTGTTGCTATCAATCGATACCGTACATGGTTTAACACGGAGGTGTTGATGTAGCATTGGCAACTTGGATAGTGATTCACATAGCAACTTGCATAGTCTGTCTCATCTGTTGTTGCTCTGTATTTTGTCAGGCCAAGTTTATTACAATCGTAGCCAAGGCATTTGGTAGTCCAGGTAGATTGGCTGGAGTGGCCTGGTTATTTTCCTCCTTTGATTTGTTCTAATCTAATTATCATTATTTAGCATCTGCTCAGATGAGTTTTCACTACAAGTTCTCGACCCAGATAGTGGTGGGGTCAAGTTGCAACCTCTTCTTAATACTCAATGGGCAATAGATCAGCTAGGGATGGATCTCACTCTGAGTCTCCACGTCACCCAGGAGTATAGCTTTATCTTCTATTATTGTTACTCTCATTTTTGGTGTATGGTCATTGTTCTCCTATCTCTGTTGGATTTAGCCCGAGATCTTTCCCTTTACCTCAATAGGGATTTAGGCATTACTAGCCATTTTTCTTCTTCTTATGTCATACATCGAGTTTCACATCTTGTGAGTACCAACTCGGTATTTTAATTTTTTTCTACTTTTCAGATGCTTTCTTCTTGTTACTGTACTATATCCTTTGTATACTCAGACAACTATCCTACTTGTAGACCGTACCATATGTTATTTATTTATCGAGAAACAATTTTTCTCGTTTTCTTCAGTCTATATATACATATGGTTTCACCTCTTATATGTACATTATTGTCTTGTTTAAGTTCTGTCTCAACCAACACAGGTGCTTATGGTGTGTTTGTATTAAAGCTTTTAATTTATCCTAACCCAGTTCATGGACTCTAGTGGAAGTATTCAAGTTTGATGGGCAAGGCCTGGGAGCTCTGATACCAAGTTGTTACACCCCAATTCTGGACCAATTGAAATGGTGTGATGAACCGTCAATAAACCAACGGTTCAACCTGGATCTCGTTTAGGCTATGCCAACCATGTTAAACCAAAACACATTCCACATTAATCAGAGATAATAATGTAAATAGTGGAAGTCTTATTAATAATGAACTGAGATCTAATCATGATAAATAATTAATATTCAAGTTATCTCCAAGTAACCAAAACATAATTTAAAACATATTACAAATATCCAAATACGAAAGTTAAACACTAAGCGTATCCATAGAGATGGATGAGCCATATTCATCCTCTACGACTTGTACATCCATATCCACCACCTGTTCATATTTTGGCATGTCAACATAATCTTCAACCGTAATACCTGCAACATCAAAAATTAAAAAGAATTGTGTGCACAAGGGTCTGCTCTCCAACTTGAGCTCAGTGAGTAAACAAAACAATGCAACAAACATATGCATGCATTCAATTCATATCTTTGGTCTTATTGATAACTTTGCAATGTGTAATAGAAATGATTGGTGGCCACCGCCCCTCTATACACGAGTGTGTGATGACGCTCAAAGGATCAAACACCAATGTCGTCCCACATGCACCCATCACGGAATAGAGATAGAGCTAAAGTGCTCGGATTAAACTCCGCATGACACTTCCCCTGATGCCCTACCCTTACCAACACTTAAGCCCCTATTGGGGAGGGCTTGCAAATTGGGCTCGCAACTAACCAATCCTAATGTCAAATAGTGTATCCAAGGCCTCACCTCAGCATCCCTCAATACGTCCATAGAGATAGAGCTAAGGCCCCCCGATAGAGTCAGAGACTACACGGTCTGAGACCACCTCCCCTGATGCCCTACGACGTAATAGTTCTGCTAAGGTAATGGCGATACGACGATGTTAGCGGACAAGACTTGAGAAGAGATAGAGCTAGAGTTCGGTGACCAGGATGAACCACAGTGTCACATCCTCCCCCTGATGTTGCACTCGCACCAAGTACACTAACCACACATACATTCACATGCCTATTCCTAGCATCATCATCATCATCATGTTATAAATATACAGAATTAAATATGCATGAGCAGTAATAACAGAAATATTAGATGACATGTGGAATGCACATTTCAAGCATACAAGCATAGAATCATGCATGACATTGGACTCAATAAGTAAAACAGCTTGTTATTTGCCAATTAGTTTAGGTCTTGTTCCCTCACCTTTGATCGATGTTTGTTCCTCTCCCAAGCTTTGGAAGTCACTTTGAATCTATTAGGAACCTAAACAATTAATGTATTTAAGTTAGAGTTCATATTTACCAAGTTATAGTTGTCAAAAACTTTGTTTGGTTACAAAATATGCTTGCTGTTAACGTGTGGCCAGATACTATGGTCGCAATATGCGACCTCACACTGTGTGGTCGGACCCTGTGGTCGCAGTTTCTACGACCACACCATGTGACCACACCTTTCTTGAGAACTTCCTGAATAGCTGTGGTTGGACCCTGTGGTCGTAATTTCTGCGACCACACCATGCGGCCACATGATGTTTGGTCACTTTTTCATCTTCAACTAAAATTCTTCCTGAGTCGATTCCTCGGCTCATCTCTTGGGTTCATCTTATTATTATTCTATGGCCACTATTTACAGTTTCTCATTAACCATTATCCCTAATCTCTTTTCCCATGGTTTTTCTTAGAAATTCCATAACCGAAATCGTTGCATTAGATTCAACACAACAATTTGATAAAAGGAACCTATCCTATCTGATCTAGCATATAGAGTCAAGTCCATACCTTAAGCTTGTTGTTGGGAGATTGAACTTTTCTCTTCAAAACCTTCTTCTCCAAGCTTTTTCTCCAAATCTCCTTCTTCCCCTTATCTTCCTATCTCTTTCTCTCTTAGATTTAAGGTTTCAATTTGTGTTCTAAAAGAGTAAGAGAGGCTAAGAAACGTCCCTTATATAGAGGGAAAAACTCCATATAAAGTTCCACTTAGATTAGGAAAGAATCCCCCTCAAATTAGGAATGTTTCCTAAACACGGAGTCAGTTCAGCATCGTGTGGTCGCATGTGTGGTCACAGAATCCATCGACCACACGTCCCAAAACTTCCGACCACACATTGTGTGGTCTGATGTTTGGTTTCATGATGTGGTCTCATGTGTGGTCTCATGTATCGACCACACGTTCCGACCACAAGTCCGACCACACCTGCTACCACAAGACCAAAATTTTCTGGTTTTTAGTTTTGGACTGGTTGCTTCCACATGATCTTAAACGGTCAATCACACCAACTAAATTTGACTCGTTGCTTACCTTATCTTGTGGTTTCTTCATACAATTGGTTCACTTGAGCCGATTATGATGGGAAGACCGGTTACGATACAAGAATGTAAGGTTAGACCGGATTCGTGGCGTACGGGTCTTACACTGTGGGTCTCTGTCAGACACGATGCTTTCAAGTACTCTGTACAGTCTAACAATATTATCTACATACAGCTTAGCTAACCTCTCTAACGTATGCTAAGGTCGTGAAGCTACAAAATGAGCTGTCGTAGTCAAACGATCTACAATTACCCAGATTACGTCAACTACTCTGAAAGTTAATGGTACTCCTATGACGAAGTCAATAGTAATGCTGTCCCATTTTCAAGTTGGTTCAGGTAATGGTTGCAACAAACCTAACGATACCAAAAGGATAAGGAGGAAGACTACGAATCTTCATATTCTATTATTAGGAGTCACATCGGACTTGCCAGTCTACCTGAAGGCAAGGAGAAGGAAGGAAAGAGTCAATAGACTATCTATCTCTCCGATTCCTATGGTTGTTTTGTCGAAAGAAAGTAGGTCTTGGGCTTTTTAGTGATTTCAATAGTAGGTGAAGCAAGAGAAGAGGAGAATTTGCTTTCCCTTGTCGTAGGAGTGGGAGAGGGAACAGATAGAATAGTCAGAGATAAGAATAAGAAGGTAATTAAATTCTCTCTATTCGATTACAAATATAAAGAGTCAGACCCAGGGTACAAAAGCAGAGAAGGAAGAGTACATAGACTGACTGTGGTTGTCATCCACGGATATTTGGGGTCTATAGACCTGGTAAACAAGCAAAGCTCTTTCAGACCCTCCGATTGATTTGCCAGGTCTATAGATGACTATACAACTCTTCATAGGAGTCATGCCTGACTTGCTATGCTAGCAGAAGAGTACGTGCGCTAGCGCGCTACAACTAGCAGCCAGCTAAAAAACTACAGCGCGCTAGTCTCGATCATTTGCCTTTCAAGCTTTACCTGCTGACATTTCAGGCATTGCGACACATATTTAGCAACATCTGCTTTCATTCCCTTCCACCAATATAGTTTCTTCAGATCATGATACATCTTTGTACTCCAGGGATGTACCGAATAAGCAGTAGTGTGAACGTCCTTCATGAATCCGTGTTTAATATCTAAGTCTTCACTTTGGGACACATACTCTCCCTTTGTATCGTAGCACCCTTTCAAGGTCCAACGTGAAGTTAGGAGTAGTCCTACCTTTTTGAAGGTCTTCTTGCACTATTCTCAGAT
The DNA here is from genome assembly GCA_028583415.1 of Protea cynaroides. Classification (NCBI taxonomy): domain Eukaryota; kingdom Viridiplantae; phylum Streptophyta; class Magnoliopsida; order Proteales; family Proteaceae; genus Protea; species Protea cynaroides. The sequence goes on along the minus strand of CM053275.1, from coordinate 60,520,588 downwards.
AGGGGTCTGATTGAATAGCTTCTTTCACTTCGTCCAACAGATCAGGTACGATATTCAATGTAGCAAACATGTTTGAAAATCGATGAATATACCCAAGGTCAATCAATTCACCCGGTTTATCAATCATGAACTTCTCACTACAGCAATTGAATACTTTTCCTGTGACACACATTGCAGCATTTGTGCTAGTTTCTTCCTGTGACTTTGTCATTGCTTTTCTCCTTAGTGCATTGGCCATTACTGTCACACCCCAATTCCACACTATTCAGAATGGTGTGATGAACTGCTAGCAAACCAACGGTTCAACCAGGATCTCAAATAGGCTATCCCCGCATTATCTAAATTTACACACATCCGTAATCATAATCAGAGTAAATACACAATAGCGGAAGTCTTATAATAACATGAACTAAGAAACTAAGATGATATCATTAATTTAATAGCAAATTATTCTGTTTTCAACTGAGACATAAATATTTAAATACCAAATACATGTCTTAGTAAATCCAATAAAGAAACCTATAAAATATCTAATCAAATACACACGAGTTGCACTCGCAAGAGGAGTCATGTGTATCCACTTCAGCTTCAGCTTCCATCGCTGCCACGTTCCCGTACGCAGACGCATTCACATAGTCTTCAACGGTATAACCTGCATCATCAACTAAAAATATTCGACGTCGAGGGGTGAGCACACATCACGGCTCAGTGAGTAGCCAAAACAATGCAACAATACATATGCATGCAAATAAAATTATATCTTTGGCCCGGTTTAAAGTTTGCAGTATGCAATAGAAAGGTTTAGGTAGCCAAAGGTCGCGTTTATTGACCCCGCCTCTATGCACGAGTGTGTGACGTTACCCGAAGATCACGTTTGTCATCAACTCACATGCACCCAATCATGAACATTATATAACAAAGGTAACGTTTATTTCTATATAGTGCCATACCAACACGTAAGCCCCTGTTGGCGAGGGCTACAAACTAGGCTCGCAACTAACCAATCCTAATGCCAAACAGTGTATCCAAGGCCTCACCCCAGCATCCCTCAGAATGTCCATAGAGATAGAGGTAAGGCCCCCCGGTAGAGTCAGAGACTACAAGGACCGAGACCACCTCCCCTCATTGTAAGACCCGTGTCAATGTAACCCGGTCTTACCACCTTGAACCAGGTTTACCCATCATGGTCGAGTCAAATGGACCAAGGGAATGAAGGAGATCGAGATCCCAGGTATCAAATCGACCCAAAAACACTTTATTTTAAGGGAGGGTCACACACCCAGCAAAGCAGGGTCGGACCTCCCAAAACAGAAAGTCAGACCCTCAGTTTTAAAGGGAGGGTCGGATAGCTTAAGACCCTAGGGTCGATGGGATCATCGACCCTCCTATCGACCCTCGGATCCTGCAGAAAATAGAAAATAGGAAACTTCGAGATTTTCGATTGGATTCCTTCCTAATCTCAAAGGGGCTTATTTTAGGATGTTTATAGCCTATTTAAAGGACGTCCCTAAGCCACTTTCATTCCTTTCACAACCCTAATTGAATTGAGAGAAAGAGAGGAGAAGGAAAAGAGGAAGACGAGAGGCAAGGAAAAGAACCTAGCAAAAAGGGAGAGAAGTTCAGAGGAAAAGTAATCTTCTCAGGTATGGATACTAATTCCATGAGTTTCTACAGACCTTAGGATAATTATTGAAGAGAGAGTGATCTCGGAGAAACCCAAACCCTCCATCCATGGTAAGGTTTTCATGGAAAACCATAGGAGGATGCATGAAAACTATTTAGATGGATTATACATGATTCTAGACCATGGAATGAATGTAGAATGGAATGTAGGAGCAAGCCATAGGACCCCAAACACGAAGAATGGATTTAAAAGTGGGAATTGGACCAGAGTGCACCGAGGGTCGCACCGAGGGTCGATAGACCATCCGACCCTAGGTGTTTATGACCATCGACCCTCAGCATTCGGGAAGTCTAGAAAGAGGGAAGGGTCGATAGACCCATCGACCCTAGCATCGACCCTAGCATCGACCCTCAGTTGACAGAATGGTTTTTAAATTCCGAATTAATTCTAATTAAATTCTATCGACTTTGTTAGGTCTTCTAGCAAGATAATAACAGTATAAAGGTGATTTTAAAGCTTGGAAAAGTATCTATTAGCAAGCTAAGGTGAGGAACCTTAACCCCAAACTAAATTGGTTAATGATAAACAATTTTCTATTTCTTGAGTCCTATGCTATGCTTGATTCTATGCGAATATGTTTGTAATGTGCATACAGCATGCCATCCAATATTTCTATTACTTGTTCATGTATATTTACTTTATTGTATATAACATGATGATGATGATGATGATAAGAATAGGCATGTGCTTGTATGTGTGTGGTTGATGTGCTTGATGCGAGCGAGTATCAGGGGAGGTGTGATGAGAACGTCAATAAACGTTAACCTTTGGCGGGTCTCAGCACTTTAGCTCTATCTCTAACTCAAGTCTTGTGCATTGGCATCGTCGTATCGCCATTACTTTAGCAGAACTGTTATGTCGTAGAGTAATAGGGGAGGTGGTCTCGGTCCTTGTAGTCTCTGACTCTACTGGGGGGCCTTAGCTCTATCTCTATGGACATTCTGAGGGATGCTGGGGTGAGGCCTTGGAGACACTGTTTGGCATTAGGATTGGTTAATTGCGAGCCCAGTTTGCAGCCCTCGCCAATAGGGGCTTACGTGTTGGTATGGCACTATATAGCAATAAACGTAACCTTTGTTATATTTTATTCATGATTGGGTGCATGTGAGTTGACGATAAACGTGATCTTCGGGTAACGTCACACACTCGTGTATAGAGGCGGAGTCAATAAACGCGACCTTTGGCTACCTCAACCTTTTTTTTTTTGGGTAAATTACCTCAACCTTTCTATAGCATACTGCAAACTTATATACCAGACCAAAGATATAAATTGACTTTTTGCAAGCATATGTAATGTTGCATTGTTTTGGCTACTCACTGAGCCGTGTTGTGTGCTCACCCCTCGACATCGAATATTTTTAGTTGATGATGCAGGTTACACAGTTGAAGATTATATGAACGCGTCTGCGTACGGGAATATAGCAGCAATGGACGCTGGAGCTGAAGATGATACACACGACTACTCTTGCGAGTGCAACTCGTGTGTATTTGATTAGATATTTCTATAGGTTTCTTTCATTGGATTTATTAAGATATGTATTTGGTATTTTAATATTTATGTCTCAGTTGAATACAGAATAAATTGCTATTAAATTACTGCTATCATCTTAGTTCTCAGTTCATTTATTTATAAGATTTCCGCTATTGTGTATTTACTCTGATTATGATTGTGGATGTGTGTAAGTTTGGATAACGCGGGGATAGCCTATTAGAGATCCTGGTTGAACCGTTGGTTATTTAGCGGTTCATCACACCACTTAAAAGTGCGGAATTAGGGTGTGACAACTTGGTATCAGAGCGTCTCAGGCCTTGACCGCCGAACTGACACACATTCAAGACAATTGTGAACTGAGATAGGATAAATTAAAAGCTTTAATACAAACACACTGTAAGCACAAGTGATGATTGAAATCAAATTAAAAAGAGAATAATGCATCTATTAAAGGGAAAATAAGTTACATACAATGAGTGAGAGAAACAAAAAGTATATACATCGCTAAAGCAGAGTACAGTCCACAACCCGAACAGTTACTCTGTAGTACAAGTAAAGTAAAGTACAAATCAAGAAGCTGGAGGCGAAGGAGGAGGCGGGGCCTCACGATCTCTGTCATAGTCCTCAGCATAGACCCTAATCAACCAGGCCACCTGGGTCTGGGTCGTCTGGAGACTAGCTGTGAGACCGGTTATCCTCTGATCAGTCGCACGCTGCACCTCTAGGAGCTCTCCCATCGGAGCGTCTGATGCGTGCTGAGCAGACAACAGCTCATCCATCCTCAAATCAGATCTGCGCTGAGCATCCCTGAGCTCACACAATATCTCCATCATATCAGAAGGTGGATGAGAAGGACCGGCCTCAGGTGCAGGAGCCGCCACAGAAGATGTACCAACTCCATCCGCCTGTGTGGGTGATGGCGGGGGTATCGCATCGACATCCATATACATGTGATCGTCATCGTCGACCGGAACCCCACGAGCTCTAGCAGCAGCAGCAGCAGTAGCAGCAGCCTCAGCATCAGCCATCTCGACCCGAGTGTGAGGGTGCACCATCGCGTTCCTCTCCTCATCGCTAACCTCTGCATCTCGCAGCCCCATCTTGCAGATAGCCTCCCAATCTAGAGGTGACGAGAAGGTCTTCTCCTGGATCTTCTCATCTACTAGATCTACCCCCAGACGGGTCAGTAACACTGTAATCATGCGTCCATAGGGTAGATTACCCCTATGACCGGATAATGTGGCACTAATCATCGTCCGCATGATGATGTAAGGAAGGCAGACCGGCTGACGAGTGCAGATGCTTTAGATCAAGAACTGGGTCAGCTGAGATACCCTCTAATAGTGCCCACTCTGCGGGATCAGATTATGCTGGATAATCTTGCAGAAGACCCATGGAGCTGGACGCAAGTAGCAAGCTCTCATCTGCCATTTATCGAGACGGAGCAACTGGTTGTCGATCTCTGCCCTCATCTCCATCTCAACAAACTGTGGCTCTCCCGGCGCACAGTACACCATAGGGCCATCATAGGGAATGCCCAACAGATCGGCCAGTTGCCGATAATCAAAAGAAATGTACACCCCCTTGACGTAGCTGGTGATGCGCAACTCCTGACCGTGTTCAACATCATTGTAATTCCCCACCACCTGGAGATTACAATAAAACTGGCGTACCAAGTCTGGACATGTGCACACGTCGTATGTGATGACAGGGAGCCACCCCATATCACCAAATGCTCCTTCTACATTGAACAAGGCTAGCTCAGCCAAGTTCACCATGCGACCCCCTTCCACTTTCTTACGGGCATAGTCAGCATACTGTGCCTCGCCTTCATTCGAATGGAAGCGAAGTGGATCACACAATCTTGGCACTTTGGTACGGGCCATAGTATCTGCAAAATAAGAAAGAGAAAAGAAACAAGGAGTTAGCAGGATAAAAATCCGAAATTTGATTTAATAACGACGTAAGTTGACTATAAAGTCCCATTTCTCACCATACAAGTGGGCAAAAGAACTTACGTAGGTTAAAACATATCCTACAACCCACAAGCAGTAGGAAATTTTAACTGACGATGTCCAATTTGAAGAAATTCAAGAAAAATCGAAAATGTCGACAAATTAGGGCAAAAAGGAGAAAATTTAAAGTTTCTCGATGACCAACCGATGAAACTCAGAAATTTTTGAGGGCTTTCGTTCCTCGAGACACCAATAACAAAAGCCCCCAATAAAAATAGAATTTTTACGGTTGGAAAAAGTTTAATTTGAAAAATACAAGTTAAATGAGCAAAAACCTAGAAATAAAAACCTAAAAACAGGTAAAGTTGGGAAAGTATACCTGTAGAGGTGATGTGGATGTCGAAACTCGGACTAAGAATGATCCACAATAGTGAAGTAGCACTGTAGCAACTCAGAGAGTAGAGACGAGTCGAAACGGAGGAGGAATAGTGAGAAATGACCCAAAATCTGATTTTTGGTCCGAGGGTCGGACAATTCGACTGACACCATCGACCCTCGGATCGACCCTCCAATCGACCCTCGGCTCTCGGGAATCTGACAGAAAATCAAGGTTCGGACTGAGGGTTGGATACCCATCGACCCTCGCATCGACCCTCAGCTCTCGGGAATAACAGGTCATTCCCAGGGTCGGATACCAAGGGTCGGACATACCATCGACCCTCACCATCGACCCTACATAGAAAAGACAGTATTTTTTACAGAATGAATTGGGGATTTTGAATTTTATATCGGTTAGCGTGCATACATGAAGTATAAATGATTTCTCACTGATTTTGGTGATTTTCAGGCACCACCCATCTCAGAAGGAAATATGTCTGGACGTAGAGTGACCCGACAGACCCGAAACACAGTCCCACCACCACCACCCGTGGAGGAGACTAGTCAAGAGAATAACCATGTACCGGAAAATCCATAACCGGTAAACCCTACAAACTTGCCACCTCCACCACCAGAGCTAGCAACAGTGGTGATGAATCTGGCACAGCAGCTGCAACAGATGCAACATGCACAAGCTCAAATCCAGGTTGCAATGGGAGTTATGTTTCAAGCCACTCAGGCTGCAACCATGCACATTGGGCAAGCTAGTGCAGCACCGGTGGGTAACCACCCAGCTCAACAGACACCTCAATAACCGGCTGCACCAATTCCAGTGCAGGTCCCGGAAGCAGCACAGGCTAACTATCAATACCCACCCCATATGTTTGGGGCATATCAAAACCAGATGGATCACTCTCGACTGGTCGAGAGGTTTTTGAAGATGAAGCCCAGGGAATTTAATGGCAAACAGTCTGATCCATTATGGCCAGCACATTGGATAGACGAGATGGAAAGAAATTTTCTTATGATGACTATTACTGAAGAGGAGAAAGTATTGTGTGCCACCTTCATGCTCAAAGGTGACGCACATCATTGGTGAAAATTGACCAGGGCCTATCTATTGACTAAGCACGCCCTACTGACTTGGGCTATATATAAAGAAGCTTTCTTCGAGAAATATTTTCCATGAAGCTTCAGGGATTCGATGGAGAAGGAGTTCCTGAGTCTTTATCGGGGACAGATGTCAGTGGATGCGTACCAACAACGTTATAAAGAGCTGTTTTTCTTCGCACCACTGAGTATGCAAGAGGAAGAAACCAAAACCCGTAGGTCTGTCACGGGACTGAGAGGAAGCATCATGGAACATGTTCTAGGATTAGAAAAGACAATATATAATGAAGCCGTCCAGATTGCTCGAGTGATTGAACCGAGCCAGAAAAAGAGTTATTTCACTCAAAACAAAGGCAACAAAAGGCCAGCTGGGAATTCGTATAACGGAGGCAATAACAGGACGTATAAGCCCTTCCGTCCTCAGAATTTTAATGCTGCAACCAAGACTACTTCCGCAGCTCAACCTCAGCCAAAGACAAATTCTGAAGCCCCGAAGTGTTTCAACTGCAACCAACTCGGACATATGGCAAGAGAGTGCCCAAAGCCCAAGAAGCAATTCCATCAAGGACGGGTATATGCTGTTACGTCCGAAGATGCGGCCGCATCACCCGATGTGGTCACAGGTATGACTGAAACTTTTAAAGTTATAATTACATTGAATGAGCATGTAGACTAAGTAAAGATAAATCACAGGTATTGTACCTATAAATGGCGTACCCGCCAGAGTACTCTTCGATTCCGGAGCTACTCATTCATTTATATCTGTGTCATTTGGAAAGAAGATAAACTTACCCATCAAGACATTAGACTACAAATTACTTGTACGGTCACCGATGGGGTTAGAAGTGGAACTAGAGAAAGATTATGGACCATGTCCAGTCCTCATAGGGAAACAAACTTTAGATGCAACCTTGATACAACTTGAGATGGCAGACTTTGATGTCATCTTGGGAATGGACTGGTTAGCTCGGCATTATGCAAATTTGTTATGCGCCGAAAAGAAGCTAACATTCAAAGACAAAGAAGGGGCAGAATTCAGTTTCTCGGGAACCAAACTTTCCCGGAGACGCAAGCTCATACTTTCAACATTAAAGGCTAAGAAGTGCCTTGAGAAGGGAGCAGTCGGGTATCTAGTATTAGTGGTCGACCTAACCAAGGAAGCACCACGAATGGAAGATATCGGTGTCGTACGGGATTACCCTGACGTATTTCCAGAGGAACTACCCGGATTACCACCCGACCGTGCCACAGAGTTTGTAATAGACCTGATACCTAGAGCCGCACCAATATCAAAGGCACCTTATAGAATGGCTCCTACTGAACTGAAGGAATTAAAAGTGCAACTACAAGAGCTGCTAGACAAGGGTTATATTCAACCCAGTATATCTCCATGGGGAGCACCAGTGTTGTTCGTAAAGAAGAAGGATGGTAGCGTCCGATTATGTATCGACTATCGAGAGTTGAATAAACTGACCATCAAGAATCAATACCCCCTACCCAGGATCGATGACTTGTTCGATCAGTTACAAGGAGCAAAAGTATTTTCTAAGATCGATCTTCGATCGGGCTATCATCAGCTGAAGATTAAAGAAGGTGACATTCCGAAGACAGCTTTCAGGACAAGATACGGACATTATGAATTTTCGGTTATGTCATTCGGATAAACTAATGCACCAGCAACGTTCATGGAACTTATGAACCGAGTTTTCCACGATATGTTGGATACGTCGGTGATAGTATTTATTGATGATATATTGGTATACTCCAAGGACAAGGAAACCCATATCAAGAACCTAAACGCAGCCTTACAGCGGTTAAGGAAAGATAAGCTATATGCCAAAATTTCTAAGTGTGAGTTTTGGCTAAGTGAAGTCACATTCCTAGGTCACGTGGTATCCGCAGAAGGAATCAAAGTGGGCCCCAGCAAAATCGAGGCTATTGTGAAGTGGGAAGCACCAAAGAGCGTTTCAGAAATTAGAAGCTTTCTGGGTCTAGCTGGTTATTATCGGAGATTCGTAGAAGACTATTCTCGGATTGCCGTACCTCTCACCAGTTTGACCAAGAAAGGTGAGAAGTTTGTATGGACCGACAAATGTGAGAAGAGCTTCCAGACATTGAAGGCCAGATTGATATCCGCCCCGATTTTGATCATTCCCGTTCCAGGACAGACCTTTACCTTATACACTGATTCATTGGGATTGGGATTAGGATGTGTGCTCATGCAAGGAGAGCAAGTGATTGCTTATGCTTCAAGACAGTTAAAGGTACATGAGAAAAATTATCCCACTCATGATCTGGAGCTAGCGGCAGTAGTACATGCGGTCAAGATATGGAGACATTACCTATACGGGGAGAAATTTCAGATTAAGTCGGACCATAAAAGTCTTACTTATCTATTTAATCGAAGGAGTTGAATATGAGACAAAGGAGATGGTTGGAACTATTGAAAGACTATGATTGTGATATCCAGTATCATCCGAAAAAGCGAACGTGGTAGCGGATGCATTGAGCGAAAAAGCAATGATAAAATCTCAAGGAGAAGTTAGCACGACTGCAGCAATGTGTACCAACGGAATGGTGTTCAATCACGCCAACGAGCAGTATGTGATAGATACAGCAGATGAATCAGCCAACCAATGGTTTATTCATCGGTTCTCAAATATGTTCGCGGCATTAAAGATTATACCGGATATAGTGGGCGAAGTGAAGACAGTTATCAAATCAGATCCTTATCTAAGAATAGTACAAGAAGATATTGAGAAAGGTAGGACCAACCCTGAGTTCACCTTGGATGACGAGAAGGTACTGAAGTATAAAGGGAGAATATGTGTACCTGAAACAGAAAGTATGGACATTAGACACCAACTGATGAAAGAAGCCCATACCACCATCTATTCGATACATCCTGGAAGTACAAAAATGTATCATGATCTGAAGAAATTATATTGGTGGAGGGGAATGAAAGCGGATGTAGCTAAGTTCGTGTCTCAATGCCTAAATTGTCGAAAAGTAAAAGCTGAACGACAAAGACCCGCAGGATCATTGCGGCCATTACCGGAACCAGCATGGAAATGGGACTGCATCACTATGGACTTCGTCACAGGACTACCATTGACTCCTCGAGTAGTTGACGCAGTTTGGGTGATTGTGGACCGTCTGACTAAAACAGCTCGCTTCATACCGATACGACCCCAATATACACTAGAAAAGTTAGCAAAGCTGTATGTGGATAATATTGTTCGGTTACATGGTGTTCCAGAAAGCATTGTGTCCGATAGAGATCCACGATTCACTTCCAAATTTTGGTAAGGACTGCAAAAGGCTATGGGTACGATATTAAAGTTTAGTACTGCATTCCACCCACAGACAGATGGACGGTCGAACGCATAAATCCAGATTCTAGAAGATATGCTACGAGCATGTGTGATTGATTTCAAAGGATCATGGGATGAAAGTTACCATTGATCGAGTTCGCTTACAATAACAGCTATCAGGCTACTATACAGATGTCACCTTATGAAGCACTGTATGGCAGGAAGTGTCGAACTCCCTTGTTTTGGAATGAAGTTGGAGAACGTAGTATTATTGGACCAGAATTTGTTGAAGAGACTTGTCGAGTGGTCGACATCATCAAGGAAAGAGTAAGAACAGCTCAGAACCGTCAGAAGCAATATGCAGATACTCGACGAAGGGATCTAGAGTTCGTCGTAGGTGATAAAGTATTTCTGAAGGTATCGCCTATGCGAGGATTGAAGAGGTTCGGACAGAAAGGAAAACTAAGTCCAAGATATGTCGGACCATATGAAATTCTAGCTAAGCGTGGAAAAGTGGCTTATCAGTTAGCACTACCACCATCTATGTCAAGTGTGCATGACGTATTTCACATTTCCCTATTGAAGAAGTATGTCAAAGACCCAACGCATGTCTTGACAGTAGATTTGCCGAAATTGACTGATGATTTGACATTCAAAGTAACACCAATGGAAATCACCAGTCGAAAGGTTCAACGTCTATGCAACAGAGATATCTACTATGTTAAGGTCATATGGAAAAGTAGAGACATGGAAGAAATTACATGGGAAGAAGAAAATGCTATGTGGAAACAATACCCTCACTTATTTGATTCAGAACGTACGCACAATTTCGAGGACGAAATTTTTATAAGTTGGGGGGACTTATAAGACCCGTGTCAATCTAACCCAGTCTTACCACCTTGAACCAGGTTTACCCATCATGGTCGAGTCAAATGGACCAAGGGCATGAAGGAGATCGAGATCCCAGGTATCAAATCGACCCAAAAACACTTTATTTTAAGGGAGGGTCGCACACCCAGCTAAGCAGGGTCGGACCTCCCAAAACAGAAAGTCAGACCCTCAGTTTTGAAGGGAGGGTCGGACAGCTTAAGACCCTAGGGTCGACGGGATCATCGACCCTCCCATCGACCCTTGGATCCTGCGAAAATAGAAAATAGGAAACTTCGAGATTTTCGATTGGATTCCTTCCTAATCTCAAAGGGGCTTATTTTAGGATGTTTATAGCCTATTTAAAGGACGTCCCTAAGCCACTTTCACTCCTTTCACAACCCTAATTGAATTGAGAGAAAGAGAGGAGAAGGAAAAGAGGCAGAAGAGAGGCAAGGAAGATAACCTAGAAAAAAGGAAGAGAAGTTCAGAGGAAAAGTAATCTTCTCAGGTATGGATACTAATTCCATGAGTTTCTACAGACCTTAGGATAATTATTGAAGAGAGAGTGATCTCGAAGAAACCCAAACCATCCATCCATGGTTAGGTTTTCATGGAAAACCATAGGAAGATGCATGAAAACTATTTAGATGGATTATACATGCTTCTAGACCATGGAATGAATGTAGAATGGAATGTAGGAGCAAGCCATAGGACCCCAAACACGAAGAATGGATTTAAAAGTGGGAATTGGACCAGAGTGCACCGAGGGTCGCACCGAGGGTCGATAGACCATCCGACCCTAGGTGTTTATGACCATCGACCCTCAGCATTCAGGAAGTCCAGAAAGAGGGGAGGGTCGATAGACCCATCGACCCTAGCATCGACCCTCAGTTGACAGAATGATTTTTAAATTCCGAATTAATTCTAATTAAATTCTATCGACTTTGTTAGGTCTTCTAGCAAGATAATAACAGTATAAAGGTGATTTTAAAGCTTGGAAAAGTATCTATTAGCAAGCTAAGGTGAGGAACCTTAACCCCAAACTAAATTGGTTAATGATAAACTGTTTTCTATTTCTTGAGTCCTATGCTATGCTTGATTCTATGCGAATATGTTTGTAATGTGCATACAGCATGCCATCCAATATTTCTATTACTTGTTCATGCATATTTACTTTATTGTATATAACATGATGATGATGATGATGATAGGAATAGGCATGTGCTTGTATGTGTGTGGTTGATGTGCTTGATGCGAGCGAGTATCAGGGGAGGTGTGATGAGAACGTCAATAAACGTTAACCTTTGGCGGGTCTCAGCACTTTAGCTATATCTCTAACTCAAGTCTTGTGCATTGGCATCATCGTATCGCCATTACTTTAGCAGAACTATTATGTCGTAGAGTATCAGGGGAGGTGGTCTCGGTCCTTGTAGTCTCTGACTCAACTGGGGGGCCTTAGCTCTATCTCTATGGACATTCTGAGGGATGCTGGGGTGAGGCCTTGGATACACTGTTTGGCATTAGGACTGGTTAGTTGCGAGCCCAGTTTGTAGCCCTCGCCAATAGGGGCTTACGTGTTGGTATGGCACCATATAGCAATAAACGTAACCATTGTTATATATTGTTCATGATTGGGTGCACGTGAGTTGACGATAAACGTGATCTTCGGGTAACGTCACACACTCGTGTATAGAGGCAAAGTCAATAAACGTGACCTTTGGCTACCTCAACCTTTCTATAACATACTGCAAACTTATATACCAGACCAAAGATATAAATTGACTTTTTGCATGCATATGTAATGTTGCATTGTTTTGGCTACTCACTGAGCCGTGTTGTGTGCTCACCCCTCGACGTCGAATATTTTTAGTTGATGATGCAGGTTACACAGTTGAAGATTATATGAACGCGTCTGCATATGGGATTATAGCAGCAATGGACGCTGGAGCTGAAGATGATACACACGACTCCTCTTGCGAGTGCAACTCGTGTGTATTTGATTAGATATTTCTATAGGTTTCTTTCATTGGATTTATTAAGATATGTATTTGGTATTTTAATATTTATGTCTCAGTTGAATACAGAATAATTTGCTATTAAATTACTGATATCATCTTGGTTCTCTGTTCATTTATTTATAAGATTTCCGCTATTGTGTATTTACTCTGATTATGATTGTGGATGCGTATAAGTTTGGATAACGCGGGGATAGCCATTAGAGATCCTGGTTGAACCATTGGTTATTTAGCAGTACATCACACCATTCTGAACAGTACGGAATTGGGGTGTGACACTCATACTCTAAAACATAATAGTTCTGCTAAAGTAATGGCGATACGACGATGCCAAAGCACAAGACTTGAGTTAGAGATAGAGCTAAAGTGCTGAAACCCACCAAAGGTTAACGTTTATTGACGTTCTCATCACACCCCCCCTGATACTCGCTCGCATCAAGTACATCAACCACACACATACAAACACATTCCTATTCCTATCATCATCATCATCATGATGTTATAAACAATAAAGTAAATATGCATGAACAAGTAATAGAAATATTAGATGGCATGCTGTATGCACATTACAAATATATTCGCATAGAATCAAACATGGCATAGGACTCAAGAAGTAGAAAACAGTTTTTGTATTAATCCAATTTAGTTTGGAGTTCTGGTTCCTCACCTTAGCTTGCTAATAGATACTTTTCCAAGCTTTAGAATCACCTTTACAGTGTTATTATATTGCTAGAAGCCCTAACAAAGTCGATAGAATTTAATTAGAATTTATTCGAAATTTAAAAACTACTATGTTAACTGAGGGTCGGAGGTAGGGTCGGAGTCAGGATCGACCCTGGGTGCGACCCTCCCTCAACTCTGAACTTTTCGAACACTGAGGGTCGATGGTCAGGAACACCTAGGGTCGAATGGTCATCGACCCTCGGTGCGACCCTCGGTGCACTTTGGTCCAGTTCCCTCTTTTAATCCATTCTTCATGCTTGGAATCCTATGGCTTGCTCCTACATTCCATTCTACATTCATTCAATGGTCTGAAACCATGTATAACCCACCTAGATAGCTTTCATGCACTTTCCTATGGTTTTCCATGAAAACCTAACCATAGATTGATGGTTTGGGTTTCTCTGAGATCACACTCTCAATATTAACTAACCTAAGGTCTGTAGAAACTCATGGAATTAGTACCCATACCTGAGAAGAACAATCTTTCTCTGCAACTCTTCTCTTTTGGCTTAATTTCTCTTCCTTCCCTTTCTTCTTCCTCTTTCCTTCTCCTCTCTTTCTCTCAATTCGATTAGGGTTGTGAAAGGAGTGAAAGTGGCTTAGGAACGTCCTTTAAATAGAGTAGGAACTTCCTAAAATAAGTCCCTCTGAGATTAGGAAAGAATCCCAATCGAAAATTAGGAAATTTCCTAATTTCTATTACGGCAGAATCCGAGGGTCGGTGGGAGGGTCGATGATCCCGTCGACCCTAGGGCTTAAGATGTCCGAACCTCCCTTCAAAATTGAGGGTTTGACTTTCTGCTTTGGGAGGTCCGACCCTGCTTAGCTGGGTATGCGACCCTCCCCTCAAAATTAGTGTTTTTGGGTCGATTTGATACCTGGGATCTCGATCTCCTTCACACCCTTAGTCCATTTGACTCGACCAAAATGGGTAAACCTGGTTCAAGGTGGTAAGACCGGGTTAAATTGACATGGGTCTTACAATTCCCCCCAACTTATAAAAATTTCGTCTTCAAAATTGTACATACCTTCTGAATCAAATAAATGAGGGTATTGCTTTTGCATAGCATTCTCTTCTTCCCATGTAACCTCTTCCATGTCTCTACTTTTCCATGTGACATTAACATAGTAGATATCTCTGTTGCATAGACATTGAACCTTTCGACTAGTGATTTCTGTTGGTGTTACTTCAAACATCAAATCATCAATTAATTCCAGCAAATCCACTGTCAACACATGCGTTGGATCTTTGACATACTTCTTCAATAGGGAAATGTAAAATACGTCATGCACACTTGACATAGATGGTGGTAGTGCTAACCGATAAGCCACTTTTCCACGCTTCGCTAGAATTTCATGGCCCGACATATCTTGGACTTAGTTTCCCTTTCTGTCCGAACCTCTTCAATCCTCGCATAGGAGTTACCTTCAGAAATACTTTATCACCTACGGCGAACTCCAGATCTCTTCGTCGAGTGTCTGCATATTGTTTCTGACGGTTCTGAGCTGTTCTCACTCTTTCCTTGATGATGTCAACCACTCGGCAAGTCTCTTCCATAAATTCCGGTCCAACAATACTACGTTCTCCAACTTCATTCCAAAACAAGGGAGTTCGACACTTCCTGCCATACAGTGCCACATAAGGTGACATCTGTATAGTGGCCTGATAGCTAATGTTATAAGCGAACTCGATCAATGGTAAATTTTCGTCCCATGATCCTTTAAAATCAATCACACATGCTCGCAGCATATCTTCTAGAATCTGGATTGTACGCTCTGACTGTCCATCTGTCTGTGGGTGGAATGCAGTACTAAACTTTAGCGTCGTACCCATAGCCTTTTGCAATCCTTCCCAAAATTTGGAAGTAAATCGTGGATCTCTATCGGACACAATGCTTTCTGGAACACCATGTAATCGAACAATGTTATCCACATACAGCTTCGCTAACCTTTCCAGTGTATACTGAGGTCGTATAGGTATGAAGCGAGCTGTTTTAATCAGACGGTCCACAATCACCCAAACTGCGTCAACTACTCGAGGAGTCAATGGTAGTCCCGTGGCGAAGTCCATAGCGATGCAGTCCCATTTCCATGCTGGTTCCGGTAATGGCTGTAACAGTCCTGCGGGTCTTTGTCGTTCAGCCTTTACTTTCTGACAATTTAGGCATTGAGACACGAACTTAGCTACATCTGCTTTCATTCCCCTCCACCAATAAAGTTTCTTCAGATCATGATACATTTTTGTACTTCCAGGATGTATCGAATAGATGGTGGTATGGGCTTCTTTCATCAGTCGGTGTCTAATGTCCATACTTTCTGTTTCAGGTACACTTATTCTTCCTTTGTAATTCAGTACTTTCTCATCATCCAAGGTAAACTCAGGGTTAGTCCTACCTTTCTCAATATCTTCTTGTACTGTTCTCAGATAAGGATCTGCTTTGATAGCTGTCTTCACTTCGTCCACTTTATCTGGTATAATCTTCAATGCCGCGAACATATTCGAAAACCGATGAATAAACCCTTGGTTGGCTGATTCATCCGTTGTATCTATCACATACTGCTCATTGCCGTGATTGAATACCATTCTGGTGGTACACATTGCTGTGGTCGTGCTAACTTCTCCTTGAGATTTTATGATTGCTTTTCTGCTTAATGCATCCGCTACTACGTTCGCTTTTCCCAGATGATACTGGATATCACAATCATAGTCTTTCAATAGTTCCAACCATCTTCGTTGTCTCGTATTCAACTCCTTCTGATTAAATAGATAAGTAAGACTTTTATGGTCCGACTTAATCTGAAATTTCTCTCCGTATAGGTAATGTCTCCATATCTTGACAGCATGTACTACTACCGCTAGCTCCAGATCATGAGTGGGATAGTTTTTCTCATGTACCTTTAACTGTCTTGAAGCATAAGCAATTACTTGCTCTACTTGCATAAGAACACATCCTAGTCCCAGTCCCGACGCATCAGTGTATAAAGTAAATGTCTGTCCTGGAACAGGAATAATCAAAATTGGGGCAGATATCAATCTGGTCTTCAGTGTTTGGAAACTCTTCTCACATTTATCGGTCCATACAAACTTTTCACCTTTCTTAGGCAAACTGGTGAGAGGTACGGCAATCCGAGAATATTTTTCTATGAATCTCCGATAATAACCAGCTAGACCTAGAAAACTTCTGATTTCTGAAACGCACTTTGGTGCTTCCCACTTTACAATAGCCTCGATCTTGCTGGGCTCCACTTTGATTCCTTCAGCGGATACTACATGGCCTAGGAATGCGACTTCACTTAGCCAAAACTCGCACTTTGAAAATTTGGCATATAGCTTCTCTTTCCTTAAACTCTGTAAGGCTGCGTTTAGGTTCTTGATATGAGTTTCCTTGTCCTTGGAATATACCAATATGTCATCAATAAATACTATAACCAACGTATCCAACATATCGTGGAAAACTCGGTTCATAAGTTCCATGAACGTTGCCGGTGCATTAGTTAATTCGAGTGACATAACCAAAAATTCATAATGTCCATATCTGGTCCTGAATGCTGTCTTTGGAATATCACCTTCTTTAATCTTCAGCTAATGATAGCCTGATCGAAGATCGATCTTAGAAAATACTCTTGCTCCTTGTAACTGATCGAACAAGTCATCGATCCGAGGTAGTGGATATCAATTCTTGATTGTCAGTTTATTCAACTCCCGATAGTCGATGCATAATCGAACGCTACCATCCTTCTTCTTTACGAACAACACCGGTGCCCCCCATGGAGATATACTGGGTCGAATATAACCCTTGTCCAGTAGTTCTTGTAGTTGCACCTTCAGTTCCTTCAGTTCCATAGGAGCCATTCTATAGGGTGCTTTTGATACGGGTGCGGCTCCAGGTACAAGGTCTATCACAAACTCTGTGGCTCGGTCGGGTGGTAATCCGGGTAGTTCCTCCGGAAATACGTCAGGATAGTCCCGTACAATGTCAATATCTTTCATTCGTGGCGCGTCCTTGGTTAGGTCGACCACGGATACTAGATACCTGATTGCCCCTTCTCAAGGCACTTCTTAGCCTTTAGTGCTGAAAGTATGAGCTTGCGTCTCCGGGGAAGTTTGGTTCCCAAAAAACTTAGTTCTACCCCTTCTTTGTCTTTGAACGTTAGCTTCTTTTTGGCGCATAACAGATTTGCAGAATGCTGAGCTAACCAGTCCATTCCCAAGATGACATCAAAGTCTGCCATCTCAAGTTGTATCAAGGTTGCATCTAAAGTCTTCTCTCCAATGAGAACTGGACATGGTCCATAACCTTTCCCTAGTTCCACTTCTAACCCCATCGGTGACCGTACAAGTAATTTGTAGTCTAATGTTTTGATGGGTAATTTCTGCTTCTTCCCAAATGACACAGATATAAATGAATGAGTAGCTCCGGAATCGAAGAGTACTCTGGCGGGTACGCCATTTATAGGTACAATACCTGTGATTTATCTTTACTTAGTCTACATGCTCATTCAATGTAATTATAAGTTTAGAAGTTTCAGTCATACCTGTGACCACATTGGGTGATGCGGCCGCATCCTTGGACGTAACAGCATATACCCGTCCCTGATGGAATTGCTTCTTGGGCTTAGGGCACTCCCTTGCCATATGTCCCGGCTGGTTGCAGTTAAAACACTTCGGGACTTCAGAATTTGGCTTTGGCTGAGGTTGAGCTGCTGGGGTAGTCTTGGTTGCACCAGTAAAATTCTGAGGATGGAAAGGCTTATACGTCGTGTTATTGCCTCCGTTGTAGGAATTTCCGACTGGCCTTTTGATGCCTCTGTTCTGAGTAAAGTAACTCTCCTTCTGGCTCGATTCAATCACTCGAGCAATTTGGACAGCTTCATTATAGATTTTCTTCTCTAAGCCCAGAACATGTTCCCTGATGCTTCCTCTCAGTCTCGTGACGAACCTACGGGTTTTGGTATCTTCTTCTTGCATGCTAGCCGGTGCAAAGAAAAAAAGCTCTTCGTAGCGCTGTTGATATGAGTCCACAGTCATCTGCCCCTGATATAGGCTCAGGAACTCCTTCTCCATCGAATCTCTGAAGCTTCGTGGAAAATATTTCTCAAAGAAGGCTTCTTTATATATAGCCCAGGTCAGTAGGGCGTGCTTGGTCAGTAGATATGTCTTCGTTGATTTCCACCAATGATGTGCGTCGCCCTTGAGCATGAAGGTGGCGCATAGTACTTTCTCTTCCTCTGTGATAGTCATCATGAGGAAATTTCTCTCCATCTCGTCTATCCGGTGGGCTGGCCACAACGGATCAGACGGTTTGCTGTTGAATTCTTTGGGTTTCATCTTCAAAAATCTCTCCACTAGTCGGGAGTGGTCCAACTGGTTTTGGGGGTTTGCCCCAAACATATGGTGTGGATACTGATAATCACCCTGAGCTGCTTCTGGAACCTGTACTGGAATCTGTGCAGCAGGTTGTGGAGGTGTCTGATGAGCTGGGTGGTTATCCACCGGTGCTGCACTGGCTTGTCCTGTGTGCATGGGTGCAGCCTGAGTGGCTTGAATTATAATTCCCATGGCAACCTGCATCTGAGCCTGTGCGTGTTGCATCTGCTGCAGCTGTTGTGCCAGATTCATTACCACTGTTGCTAGCTCTGGTGGTGGAGGTGGCAAATTTGTAGGGTTTTCCGGTCCTGGGTTACCCGATGCATAATTATTCTCTTGACTAGTCTCCTCCACGGGTGGTGGTGGTGGGACTGCATTTCGGGTCTATCGGGTTACTCTACGCCCAGACATGATTCCTTTCGGTGATTGGTGGTGCCAAAAAATTATCAAAATAGGTGAGAAGTCATTTATATTTCATGTAGGCACGCTAACCGATAATCAATTCCAATTCTAGCTCATTCTATAAAACAAATATTGTCTTTTCTATGCATGGTCGATGGTAAGGGTCGATGGTATGTCCGACCCTTGGTATCCGACCCTGGGAATAACCTGTTCTTCCCGAGAGCTGATGGTCGATGCGAGGGTCGATGGGTGTCCGACCCTTAGTTCCGACCCTTGATTTTCTGTCAGATTCCTGAGAGCCGAGGGTCGATGGGAGGGTCGATTCGTGGGTCGATTGTGCCAGTCGAATTGTCCGACCCTCAGACCAAAAATCAAAATTTTAAGATCTGATTCTGGGTCATTTCTTATTATTTCCCTCCCGTTTCGACTCGCCTCTCCACTCTGAGTTGCTACAGTGCTACTCCACTGTTGTTGGTCAATTTTAGTCCGAGTTTCGATGTCCACGTCATCCATACAGGTATGTTCTCTCATTTTTTACCTGTTTTTAGGATTCTATTTCTAGGTTTTTGTCCATTTAACTCGTATTTTTCAAATTAAACTTTTTCCAACCGTAAAAAATCGATTTTTATTGGGGGCTTTTGTTATTGGTGTCTCGAGGAATGAAAGCCCTCAAAATTTTTTGAGTTTCATCGGTTGGTTATCGAGAAACTTGAAATTTTCTGTTTTTGCCCTAATTTGTCGACATTTTCGATTGTTCTTGAATTTCTTCAAATTGGACATCGTCAGTTAAAATTTTCTACTGTATGTGGGTTGTAGGATGTATTTTAACCTACGTAAGTTCTCATGCCCACTTTTATGGTGAGAAATGGGCTTTATGGTCAATTTATGTCGTTTATTAAATCAATTTTTGGGTTTTTATCCTATTAACTCCTTGTTTTCCTTCTCTTTCTTACTTTGTAGATACCATGGCTCGTACCAAGGTACCCCGAGTTCGTGATCCCCTTCGCTTCCGTTCTAATGAAGTCGAGGCACAGTATGCTGACTATGCCCGTACGAAGGTTGAGGGTGGTCGTATGGTGAACTTGGCTGAGTTAGCCGTGTTCAACGTAGAGGGAGCCTTTGGTGACATGGGGTGGCTTCCTGTCATTACATACGATGCATGCACATGTCCGGATTTGGTGCTCCAATTTTATTGTAATCTCCAGGTGGTGGGGAATTACAATGACGTTGAGCATGGTCAGGAGTTGTGCATCACCAGCTACGTCAAAGGGGTAGATATCTCTTTCGACTATCGGCAGCTGGCTGACTTGTTGGGCATTCCCTATGATGGCCCCATGGTGTACTGTGCGCCTAGAGAGCCACAGTTTGTTGAGATGGAGATGAGCACAGAGATCGACAATCAGTTGCTCCGTCCTGATCGATGGTAGATGAGAGCTTGTTACTTGCGTCTACCTCCACGGGTCTTCTGCAAGATTATCCAGCATAATCTGATCCCGCAGAGTGGACACTATGAGAGGGTTTCTCAGCTGATCCAGTTTTTGATCTATAGCATCTGCACCAGACAGCCGGTCTGCCTTCCCTACATCATCATGCGGACCATGATTAGTGCTACATTGTTCGGTCATAGGGGTAATCTACCCAATGGATGCATGATTACAGTTCTTCTGACCCGTCTGGTGGTTGACCTGGTAGATGAGAAGATCAAGGAGAAGACCTTCTCGTCGCCTCTAGATTTGGAGGCAATCTGCAAGATGGGTATGCGGGATGCCCAGGTTAGTGATGAGGAGAGGAACGCGATGGTGTGCCCTCACACTCGTATCGAGATGGCTGATGCCGAGGCTGCTGCTGCCGCTGCTAGAGCTCAAGTGGATCCCGTCGACGATGATGACCGCATGTATATGGATGTTGACGCGATACCACCGCCTTCACCTACTCATGCGGCTGGTGTTGGTACTTTTTCTGCGGTGGATCCTGTACCTGAGGCTGGTCCTTCGCATGCTGCTGGTCCTTTACTCCCACCTTCTGACATGATGGAAATGCTGCAGGAGATCAGGGAGGTTCAGTGCAGATCTGATCTGAGGATGGAGAAGTTGCTAGACGCCCAGCGTATGAGGGTGGATGAGCTGTTATCGGTTCAGCGGGCGACTGATAGGAGAGTAGCCGATCTTGCAGCTAGTCTCCGGACGTCCCAGACCCAGGTGGCCTGGTTGACTAGGGTCTATGCTGAGGACTATGACCGAGATCGTGAGGCCCCGCCTCCTCCTTCGCCTTCAGCTTCTTGATCGTGCTTTATTTTCATGTACTACAGAGTAACTGTCTGGGTTGTGGACTATACTCTGTTTTACTTATGTATATACGTTTTGTTTCTCTCATTCATTGTATGTAACTTGTTTTCCCTTAAATAGATGCATTATTCTCTTTTTAAATTTGGTCTCAATCATCACTTGTGCTTACAGTGTGTTAATATTACTGTTTTCAATTTATCCTATCTCAGTTCACTATTGTCTTGAATGTGTGCTAGTTCAGCGGACAAGGCCTGAGACGCTCTGATACCAAGTTGTCACACCCCAATTCCGTACTGTTCAGAATGGTGTGATGAACCGCTAGCAAACCAACGGTTCAATCAGGATCTCAAATAGGCTATCCCCGCATTATCTAAACTTACACACATCCGTAATCATAATCAGAGTAAATACACAATAGCCGAAGTCTTATAATAACATGAACTGAGAAACTAAGATGATATCATTAATTTAATAGCAAATTATTCTGTTTTCAATTGAGACATAAATATTTAAATACCAAATACATGTCTTAGTAAATCCAATAAAGAAACCTATAAAATATCTAATCAAATACACACGAGTTGCACTTGCAAGAGGAGTCGTGTGTATCCACTTCAGCTTCAGCTTCCATCGCTGCCATGTTCCCGTACGCAGACGTATTCACATAGTCTTCAATGGTATAACCTGCATCATCAACTAAAAATGTTCGACGTCGAGGGGTGAGCACACATCACGGCTCAGTGAGTAGCCAAAACAATGCAATAATACATATGCATGCAAATCAAATTATAAGTTTGGCCTGGTATAAAGTTTGCAGTATGCAATAGAAAGGTTTAGGTAGCCAAAGGTCGCGTTTATTGACCCCGCCTCTATACACGAGTGTGTGACATTACCCGAAGATCACGTTTATCGTCAACTCACATGCACCCAATCATGAACATTAAATAACAAAGGTTACGTTTATTTCTATATAGTGCCATACCAACACGTAAACCGCTGTTGGCGAGGGCTGCAAACTGGGCTTGCAACTAACCAATCCTAATGCCAAATAGTGTATCCATGGCCTCACCCCAGCATCCCTCAGAATGTCCATAGAGATAGAGCTAAGGCTCCCTGGTAGAGTCAGAGACTACAAGGACCGAGACCACCTCCCCTGATACTCTACAACATAATAGTTCTGCTAAAGTAATGGCGATACGACGATGCCAATGCACAAGACTTGAGTTAGAGATAGAGCTAAAGTGCTGAGACCCACCAAAGGTTAACGTTTATTGATGTTCTCATCACACCCCCCTGATACTCGCTCGCATCAAGTACATCAACCACACACATACAAGCACATGTCTATTCCTATCATCATCATCATCATCATGTTACAAACAATAAAGTAAAAATGCCTGAACAAGTAATAGAAATATTTGATGGCATGTTGTATGCACATTACAAACATATTCGCATAGAATCAAACATGGCATAGGACTCAAGAAATAGAAAACATTTTTTGTATTAATCCAATTTAGTTTGGAGTTCTGGTTCCTCACCTTAGCTTGCTAATAGATACTTTTTCAAGCTTTAGAATCACCTTTACAGTGTTATTATATTGCTAGAAGCCCTAACAAAGTCGATAGAATTTAATTAGAATTTATTCAGAATTTAAAAACTACTCTGTTAACTGAGGGTCGGAGGTAGGGTCAGAGTCAGGATCGACCCTGGGTGCGAGCCTCCCTTAACTCTGAACTTCCCGAACACTGAGGGTCGATGGTCAGGAACACCTAGGGTCGAATGGTCATCGACCCTCGGTGCGACCCTCGGTGCACTTTGGTCCAGTTCCCTCTTTTAATCCATTCTTCATGCTTGGAATCCTATGGCTTGGTCCTACATTCCATTCTACATTCATTCCATGGTCTAAAACCATGTATAACCCACCTAGATAGCTTTCATGCACTTTCCTATGGTTTTCCATGAAAACCTAACCATAGATTGATGGTTTGGGTTTCTCCAAGATCACACTCTCAACATTAACTAACCTAAGGTCTGTAGAAACTCATGGAATTAGTACCCATACCTGAGAAGAACAATCTTTCTCTGCAACTCTTCTCTATTGGCTTAATTTCTCTTCCTTCCCTTTCTTCTTCCTCTTTCCTTCTCCTCTCTTTCTCTCAATTCGATTAGGGTTGTGAAAGGAGTGAAAGTGGCTTAGGAACGTCCTTTAAATAGAGTAGGAACATCCTAAAATAAGTCCCTCTGAGATTAGGAAATTTCCCAATAAAAAATTAGGAAATTTCCTAATTTCTATTTCGGCAGAATCCGAGGGTCGATGGGAGGGTCGATGATCCCGTCGACCCTAGGGCTTAAGATGTCCGACCCTCCCTTCAAAATTGAGGGTCTGACTTTCTGCTTTGGGAGGTCCGACCCTGCTTAGCTGGATATGCGACCCTCCCCTCAAAATTAATGTTTTTGGGTCGATTTGATACCTGGGATCTCGATCTCCTTCACGCCCTTGGTCCATTTGACTCGACCATAATGGGTAAACCTGGTTCAAGGTGGTAAGACCTGGTTAGATTGACACGGGTCCTACAATTACATTAGACTTTCCTAGGTGATACTAGATATCACAATCGTAATCCTTTAGCAACTCCAACCATCTTCTCTGTCTTGTGTTCAACTCCTTTTGATTTGAAAAGATGAGTGAGACTCTTATGATCTGATTTAATATGAAATTTCACTCCATACAAATAATGTCTCCATATCTTGACAGGATATACCACCGCTGCTAATTCCATGTCATGAGTGGGGTAATTCTTCTCGTGTGTCTTTAATTGTCTAGAAGCATAGGTAATTAATTGCTCTCTTTACATGAGCACACATCCCAAACCTAATCTAGACGCGTCGGTGTGCAAGATAAATGGTTCTCCTGGTACCGGTATGGTCAAGATGAGAGCTGATATCAGTATTGCCTTCAGTGTTTGGAAACACTCCTCATATTTGTCGGTCCAAGCAAACTTTTCTCCTTTCTTGGTCAAACTGGTGGGAGATACGGTGATTTTGGAGTAATCATCAACGAATCGTCGATAATACCCAGCTAAACCTAAGAAATTTGTAATTTCAATAACATTCTTAGGTGCTTCCCATTTCATAATGGCTTCGATCTTGCTAGGATCCACTTTAATTCCTTCAGCTGATCAAACATGGCCTAAGAAAGTGACTTCACTTAGCTAAAACTCACAATTAGTAAATTTAGCATAAAGATTTTCTGTTCTTAGTCATTGCAGAGCGGCTCTAAGATTTGTGACGAGTTTCCTTGTACTTGGAGTAAACTAGGATGTCGTCTATAAATACAATGACTGATGTATCCAGTATATCATGGAATACCCGATTCATGTGTTTCGTGAAAATTACGGGTGCGTTAGTCAATCTGAAAGTTATAACTAGGAATTCATAATGTCGTTACCTTGTCCTGAATGCTGTCTTTGGAATATCACCCTCCTTGATCTTCAACTGATGGTATCCTGATCGGAGATCAATCTTGGAGAACACTTTGGCACCTTGCAACTGGTCGAATAAGTCATCGATCCGAGGCAACGGATATCGATTCTTGATCATGAGCTTGTTTAGTTCCTGGCAATCTATACAAAGTCAAACACTATCATCCTTCTTTTTTATGAATAATACCGATGCTCAGCATGGTGATATACTGGGTCGAATGTTACCCTTGTCCAGCAACTCCTGTAATTGTACCTTCAATTCTTTCAATTCATTAGGAGCCATTCGATAGGGTGCCTTAGATGCTGGTACGGCTCCTAGTATAAGGTCTATAATGAATTATGTCACTCGATCAGGTGGTAATCCTGGTAATCCTGTAGGTGGTGTTGGTAAATTATTTGGGTTGGCCTGGGTGTGAACATCTTAAGGAGTAACATTTTGATTCCCAGCATCTCCTACTTGCTTTTCTTGACCTTCATTGTCATTGACCTCTGTAGGTGGTGGAGGTGGGTTTATACTGTCTCCTTCTGGTTAATCTATGCCCAGCCATTTAAATTTCTAGATAAAGTAATACTAGAGAGGCTACACATGTGAGACAAAATAGAATGATAATATTTTGTTAGTCCCATAGTGGAAGGAGAGAAAAGAAACAAATTATGAAGCAATAACTCTAACAGAATCAAAACAGACAGCAGTTAATCATACGGTCGATGTCGTATGGTCGCATATAGCACAACCATAGGTATCGACCATACGAACCCTGGAAACTCACCGAGACCCTATGGTCGATCATATGGTTGATTGATACGGTCAGTTGTTTTGGTCCAATTGTGTGACCGCACGATTCAAAATTAGGTTTTAAACCTGTTTTTTGAGATTTTCCTCTCATTTCTCATTCTTTCTCCAACGATCTCAACTCAGCTCTCCACTACTGGGTTGCATTATTCTCTTTCTTAGTTTATGTATCAACCAACAAGATGCTTATGGTGTGTTTGTATTACAATTTTTATTTTCCTAACTCAGTTCATGACTCGCGTAGAAGTTGTTAGGTCGATGGGTAGAACCTGAGAGATCTCTGATACCAAGTTGACACACCTAAATTCTGAACTAACCATAATAGTGTAAGGAACCGTCAATAAACCAACAGTTCAATCAGCATCCCATTTAGTTAGTACCCACCATATCAAACCACACATACATTCCACGGTAATAATCAAACATAATAAACAAATAAGCGGAAGTCTTTATAATTAATGAACTGAGTATCTAACAGCGATAAATAAATATTGAATCCAGTTATCTCCAAGAAACTCAGGACATAAAATAACATAGTCAATTACAAGTTCGGTAATCCAAAATATAACTAACCTAATCAAAGATGCATTGATTGCACTCGCATGAAGGATCATGCACAACTTCAACAACTTCTACGTCCATAGCCGCTATGTGTCCGACGGTGCATTCACATACCCTTCTATAGTAGGATCTACATCATTAACTAAAGATATTTGAGGTCGAAAGGGTGAGCACACATCAAGGCTTAGTGAGCAAAACAAAACAATGCAACAAACATATGTATGTATTCAATTCATATCTTTGGTCTGATTTTTGAGTATATAATTTGCTATAGAAAGGATTGGTGGCCACCGCACCTCCATACATGAGTGTATGAATCTGCCCAATTGATCAAACACCATTGTCATCCCACATGCACCCACCATTAAATAGAGATAGAGCTAAAGTGTCCTGATCACACACAGCCAATACTTCCCCTGATGCCCTACCCATACCAATACATAAGTCCCAATTGGAAAGGGCTTACAAACTGGGCTGACAACTAACCATTCCTATTGCCATCTAGTGTATCCAAGGCCACACCCCCGTATCTCTCAATACATCCATAGAGATAGAGCTAAGGCCCCCGGTAAAGTCAAAGACAACATGGTGTGATACCACCTCCCCTGATGCCCTACGATGTAATAGTTCTCCTAAGGTAATGGCGATACGACGACGTTAGTGGCCAAGACTTGTGTAGAGATAGAGCTAGAGTCTGGTGACCATGTCAGAGACCACAATACCACATCCTCCCCTTGATGCCCCACTCGTATCCAACACACTAACCACACATACATAATTACATGCCTATTCCTATCATCATCAACCAACATGGTAGCAAACAGACAAAAGTAAATATGCATGAGCAGTAATAACAGTAATATTGGATGACATGTGAGATGCATATTACAAGCATACAAGCATAGAATCAATCATGGCATTGGATTCAATAAAATAACAATTTATTATTAGCCAATTAATTTAGGTCTTGTTCCCTCACCTGTTAGCAAAGCTCCATCTCCTTCCAAGCCTTATAACTCTCTTTGAATCAATTTAGTAACCTAAAAGTTACATGAATTTGAGTTAGGGTTCATATGTATCGTGTTACAGTAGTCATAAATCAAAACAGATCACTGATAGGTGTCTGATTAGTCCTATGGTCTCAGGCTGTGTCGACCTTACTAGATACGGTTGATACCCTACGGTCGCACCATATGCGACCATACACCTGCGACCATACGGTTTCTTGATTCTTCTCGAATGTCTATGGTCGATACCCTGGCCATGCTATGATCAATCGTAGCTATGACCATATGGTTTTCTGACCAATTCTACTTTCAATCCAAATTCTTCCACTTGACTCTTCAATAGGGTCCTTCCTATTGATCATTATAAGACCAAATTTATTAGTTTTAATAACTAATTACTCTAACCCATTCTCCATGGTCCCTTCTTGAGATTTCCTCAGAGAATCCCCATAGTTGGGTCCTTAGATTGGGTTTGGTATTGTAATTTACACTAAAAATTCCCACTCTTAATGTTCTAAGGTTATAGAGACAAGGTTCATATCGTACTTATTGCAGAGAGTTTGTAGAACTCTTCTCTCAGCCTTCTTCTTAGTCTTTCTTCTCCTTCTCTTCCTTCTCTTCCTCTAGGGTTTGATGATGTTCCAAAAGAGTAAAAAAGAATTGAGGAATGTCCTTTATATAGAAAGAAACTCTCCATATAAGGCTCTCCAACAATAAAAAAGAGATCCTCCTTTTATTTGGAAAGTTTCCAAACTCAGAGTCTGGTTTGGGATCGTAAGGTCGGGCGTACGGTCTTAAAATCCATCGACCATACGCTTGAAAACATCGATCTTATGGCTATTAGTTAGTGGTCTTTCTTTCTACTGTATGGTTGACCATACCTACCCAGGTAGTCGACCATACACTTGATTTTAAGTGTTTTGCGATTTTCATACCTGGTTTTTAGGTCCTTCTTCACATGGTCGATCAACTTGATCTAGTTATGATGGGAAGACTTGGCATGACACGGTTAGACCAAATTAGTGGAGTGTAGATCTTACAATGTGGGTTACGATCATCTCTTGTGTTAGAATCCAAGTTTTTATTCTTCTGACAATCTGAGTTGAGGACCAAACTCCTTCTTCATATGATTAAGCTACTCTCAAGCTCAACTGTATTTGAATTCCCTCTATTTTTAGAAGATGCGATTAAGCTTGAGTGTAGGGTTTGCAACTAAGATTGTCTGCAGAAAAAAATTTGGATGCTAACTGGATAAGATGATCGTGAACGATATTGTCATAAAATGGTGCAAAATGTACTCATGCTCTTTGAAAGAAAATGAAGAAGAAGAAGAATGAAGCAGAAAGAGGAAAAGAAGAAGAAGAAGAGGAGGTAACAAGAAGAATGAAAAATAAGAAGAATGAAGAAGAAAGAGGAAGAGAAAGAAGAAAAATAGTGAAGAAGAAAGATGAAGAAGAAGAATGAAAATGAATAAAGAAGAAGAAGAAGAAAGAAGAAGAATGAAGATGAATAAAAAGTAAAAGAAGATGAAGATTGAAGAATGGTGAAAAAGAATAAGTAGAAGAAGACGAATGAATAAGAAGAAGATGAAGAAGAAGAACAACAACGAAAAAAAGAATGAGACAGAATAATGAAGAACATAGAATAAGAAGAATGAAGAAGAAGAATGTAGAAGAAGAATGAAAAATGAAGAATGAAGAAGAAGAAGAATGAAGAACAAAGGAGAAGAATAAAGAATAAATAATGAAGAAGAAAAAGAGGAAGATGAAGAAAGTAGTTAAAAGATGAAGAATGAAAAAGAAGAAGAAGAAGAACGAAAAAGAAAGAAGAAGAAGAAGGAAAAAAAAAAGAACAAGAAGAAGTTCGCGTTCGCTCGCGCACTTCTTCTTCTTCTTTATTCTTCTTCCTCTTCTTCTTTCATCATGTCTTTTTCTTCTTTTTCTTCTTCATTCTTCTTCTTCTATCTTCTTCTTCTTTCTTCTTCTTCGTTCTTTTTTTTTTTCTTTTTTTTTCTTCTTCTTCTTCTTCTTCTTCTTCTTCTTTATTCTTCTTCTATTTTACACCATTTTGTGACAATATGGGTTACGATCATCTCATGTGTTAGCATCCAAGTTTTCTTCTTCTGACAATCTGAGTTGAAGACTCAACTCTTTATTCTTAGGATTAAGCTACTCTCAAGCTCAACCGTATTTGGATTCCCTCTGTTTATAGAAGATGAGGTTGAGCTTGAGTGTAGGGTTTGCAACTCAGATTGTTAGAAGAATAAAATTTGGATGCTAATTGCATGAGATGATCGTGAACCATATTGTCATAAAATGGTACAAAATGTGCTCGTGCCCTTTAAAAGAAAAAGAAGAGGAAGAAGAAGAATGATGCAGAAAAGAGGAAAAAGAAGAAGAAGAAGAAGAAGAAGAGGAGAAAAACAAGAAGAACGAAAAAGAAGAAGAATGAAGAAGAAAGAGGAAGAGAAAGAAGAAAAATAATGAAGAAGAAAGATGAAGAAGAAGAAAGAAGAAGAATGCAGAAGAATGAAGAAGAAAAAGAAGAAAGAAGAAGAATGAAGATGAAGAAAAAGAGGAAGAAGAAAATGAAGATTGAAGAATGGCGAAGAAGAATGAAGAAAAAGAAGAAGATTAAGTAGAAGAAGACGAATGAAGAAGAAGAAGATGAGGAATGAAGAAATAAAGAAGAAGAAGAAGAAGAAGAAGAAGAAGAATGAAGAAGAAGAATGTAATGAAGAATGAAGAACAAAGAAGAAGAATGAATTATAAAGAATGAAGAAGAAAAAGAAGAAGATGAAGAAAGTAATGAAAGAAGATGAATGAAAAATAAAAAGAAGAAGAAGAAGAAAAAGAATGAATGAAAAAGAAAGAAGAAGAAGAAGAAGAAAATTACCCCAAAAAAAGAAGAAGATGAAGAAGTTCACTGGCGTACTTCTGATGGGCGCTGGTGCACATCTTCTTCTTCTTTTTTCTTCTTCCTCTTCTTCTTTCATCATGTCCTTTTCTTCATTTTTTTCTTCATTCTTCTTCTTCCGTCTTCTTTTTAATTTTTCTTCTTCTTTCTTCCTCTTTTTTTTCTTCTTCTTCTTCTTCTTCTTCTTCTTTTTCTTCTTCATTCTTCTTCTATTTTACACCATTTCATGACAATATGGGTTACGATCATCTCATGTTTAGCATCCAAGTTTTATTCTTCTGACAATCTCAGTTGAAGACCCAACTCTTTCTTCTTAGGATTAAGCTACTCTCAAGCTCAACCGCAATTAGATTCCTTCTATTTTTAGAAGATGAGGTTGAGCTTGAGTGTAGCGTTTGCAACTCAGATTGTTAGAAGAATAAAATTTGGATGCTAACTGCATGAGATGATCGTGAACCATATTGTCATAAAATGATACAAAATATGCTCATGCTCTTTGAATGAAAAAGAAGAAGAAGAAGAATGAAGCAGAAAGAGGAAAAAGAAGAAGAAGAAGAGGAGAAAACAAGAAGAATGAAAAAGAAGAAGAATGAAGAAGAAAGAGGAAGATAAAAAAGAAAAATAAGGAAGAAGAAAGATGAAGAAGAAGAAGAAGAAGCAGAATGAAGAAGAAAAATAAGAAAGAAGAGGAGTGAAGATGAAGAAAAAGAATAAGAAGATGAAGATTAAAGAATGGCAAAGAAGAATGAAGAAAAAAAAGAAGAATAAGTTGAAGAATAAGTTGAAGAAGACGAGTGAAGAAGAAGAAGATGAAGAATGAAGAAATGAAGAAGAAGAATGAATAATAGAATGAGAAAGAGGAACATAGAAGAAGAAGAACGAACAAGAAGAATGTAGAACAAGAATGAAGAATAAAGAAGAAGAATGAAGAATAAAGAACGAAGAAGAAAAAGAAGAAGATGAAGAAAGTAATTGAAAGAAGAAGAATGAAAAAGAAAGAAGAAGAAGAAGAAGAAAATTACCCAAAAAAAAAAAAGAAGAAGAAGTTCACTGGCGCACTTCTTAAGAGCGCTGACGCACTTCTAAAGTGTGCTGGCACAGTTCTTCTTCTTTATTCTTCTTCCTCTCTTCATCATGTCCTTTTCTTCTTTTTCTTCTACATTCTTCTTCCGTCTTCTTTTTTATTTTTCTTCTTCTTACTTCTTCTTCAATCTTCTTCTTTCTTCATTGTTTTCTTCTTCTTCATTCTTGTTCACTTTTACACCATTTTGTGCCAATATGGGTTATGATCATCTCATGTGTTAGCATCCAAGTTTTATTCCTCTGACAATCTTAGTTGAATACCCATTTCCCTCTCCTTAGGATTAAGCTACTCTCAAGCACAACCGCATTTGGATTCCCTCTGTTTCTAGAAGATGGGGTTGAGCTTGAGGGTAGGGTGTGCAACTCAGATTGTCAGAAGAATAAAATTTGGAAGCTAACTGCATGAGATGATCGTGAATCATATTGTCATAAAATGGTACAAAATGTGCTCATGCACTTTGAATGAAAAAGAAAAAGAAGAAGAAGAATGAAGCAGAAGAGGAAAAAGAAGAAGAGGAAACAAGAAGAATGAAGAAGAAGAAAGAAGAAGAAGAAAGAAGAAGAATGAAGAAGAAAGAGGAAGAGAAAGAAGAAAAATAATGAAGAAGAAAGATGAAGAAGAAGAAAGATGAAGAAGAAAAATGAAGAAGAAAAAGAAGAAAGAAAAAGAAGAAGATGAAGATTGAAGAATGGCGAGAAAGAATGAAGAAAAAGAAGAAGAATAGGTCAAAGAAGACGAATGAAGAAGAAAAAGAATGAAGAAAAGAATGAGAAAGAAGAAAGAAGAACATAGAAGAAGAAGAAGGAAGAAGAAGAATGTAGAAGAAGAATGAAGAACAAAGAAAAAAGAAT
The DNA here is from genome assembly GCA_028583415.1 of Protea cynaroides. Taxonomy (NCBI): domain Eukaryota; kingdom Viridiplantae; phylum Streptophyta; class Magnoliopsida; order Proteales; family Proteaceae; genus Protea; species Protea cynaroides. Next base: position 60,488,295 of record CM053275.1, on the reverse strand, counting down.
GATGAGGAAAAAGAAGATGAGAGAAAGTAGTTGAAAGAAGAAGAATGAAAAAGAATGAAGAAGAAGAAGAAGAAGAAGAACAAAAAGAAAGAAAAAGAAGAAGAAGAAAATCACCCCAAGAAAAAAAGAAGAAGAATGAGAAGTTTACCAGTGTACTTCTGAAGGGCGCGGGCACACATCTGAAGGGTGCGAGTGCACTTCTAACGTGCACCGGTGCACTTCCACTTCATCTTTATTCTTCTTTCTCTTCTTCTTTCATCATGTCCTTTTCTTATTTTTTTTCTTCTTCATTCTTCTTCTTCCATCTTCTTTTTTATTTTTCTTCTTCTTTCTCCTTCTTTTTTTTTTTTTGGGTAAATAGAAATATTTTATTAAACCCGGAAGAAAGGAGCAGTATACACTATACAACCTGCAAAGCAGGACAGGGCACTAGGCCAAAAATGGAATCCAAAAGAGCTCGGACCCTACAACCAACTAATGAACATCAATATTCCACTTTGTACAAATGAAGGACTCTAAGTGATTGGATGGATCCTTAAAGGAAATAGTCGAAATTTTGTCTTTAATCTCATGGATGATCTCTTTTGCCAGAGCTTCTTTAGGCTTTGACTTCCTAGAGAAAATTCTGGAGTTTTGCTCCTTCCAAATATTATTAATCATGGCATTAAACACAATTTTTGGGATACATGATATGTCCCTTCCTTTAGACTTGATTGAGGCTAGCCGAGAAGCTTCATTCTCACAGGTAGAAGGCATTCTCAATCTCGGCTTGCATCTAGAAATGCATTTCTCCCATACGAATTTTGTAACATCACATTCAAAGAAGAGGTGATTTTTTTCATCTCTCCCACGACCACATAAGCAACAAGTGGAGGGGATGGAAATACTCTGAATTAAGAGTTTGTTTGTAGTGGGCAGAGCGTTTAGACAAGCCCGCCAAGAGACAAAGGAGTGCTTGGGGGTGTTAGCCGAGAACCAGATGGCTTTTCCCCAAGGCATTCTAGTACCATGGTTCCTCACAGCATTCCAAACTTCTTTGATAGAGAATTCTGACCTTGAGCTATTAGCTTTTATCCACTGGATTCTGTCTCCAGAATCTCTAGGTGACCATTGAATTTGATTAACTTCATCCCATATTCTTTTAAAACAATGGATATCATTACGGGGGCAAGGTTTCCAAGAATCTCCATCCCAATAGTCACTCACTTTGGCCAATTTAATATCCAAACCCACGAAGGACTGAGCATTTGGAATACTGTTCCACAGAGCTTCACCACCTAACCACGGGTCAAGCCAAAATGAAGTGTGTTCCCCCGATCCCAAATAATAGACAACTTTATTCATCACAAACTCTCGGTGCTTGAAGAGGTTTCTCCAAATCCAAGAGAAATTCTTGGAAGTCTTCATTGTCCACACAGATTCATTTTTGAGATACTTTATTCTTGGCCACTGAAGCAAAGAAGAAAAAGAAGAAGAAGAAGAAGAAGAAAGAAGAAGAAGAAAGAAGAAGAATGAAGAAGAAGAAAGAAGAGGAATGGGTGGATGATTGGACTTGCCTGTATGGAATCCGAGTCTCTAGACCTTCGCAGCTCGAATCCATCTTCCCCCAGCTCTGAAATTCATCCAAAACCTCCTAAAACTGTAAGTTCTCTTGCAGAAAATGCCACCCCTTCTGAATCTCACCTGAATCACATAACCCATAACCCAAACCGCGATCCTTTCCCTCCACTACCAAACCTGCAACCCATTGCCGTGAAATCCCCATTATCAATCCCCGAACAAAATCCATGGAAGAACCCTCCTATCCATGCGTTGCCCAAACCTAAAAAATTCCTTCTGAGATTTATCCTCCCTACCTCTAGGGGATCAGACCAAGTTTGTATTTGTTCTTCAGAAGCTGTAGTAGGTGAGTTACAAGTTCTTGACAACACTTTGGTGGACTTCTTCCTGGGTAAGAAACCAAGCTTTTATTATGTGCGCTCCAGCCTCCTAAAGCAATGGAAATTACAAGGTTCAGTTCATATGTTCCAACTTAACCATGGCGGCCTTGCCTTCAGGTTCACAGATTTAGAAGACCATGACTCGATTTTAGAGGCTAGAGTTTATTATGTTGGAGGTCAGCCCCTTTCTCTTAGGAACTGGGAACGTTCCCTTCACACTGGAGGTATCTTGGGGCTGAAACGTATTCCCCTTTGGATCTCTCTTCCGGTCTCCCTCTCCATCTGTGGGGAGAGGAGTTTCTAAGTGTTGCTTGCTCGATACTGGGCAAACCTCTTTTCACAGACAGAATCACTACTGAAAAAAGCCGCTGGGCTTTTGCCCGTGCTTGTGTGGAGTTCTCTACTTACTACCCTATGCTAGAGTCCCATCACCATTGAGGATGATGTTGGAAAAGTCTTTGAACAACCAGTCAAGTATGACTGGCCCTCATTATATTACTTGTGGGATCTTTGGACATGTCCAAGATTCTTGTGTGAAGAAAATGAGTTCTGTTGAGGCCGACAATGGAGTTAAATCCCTGAATCCATCGCATGAAGGAAATCCAAAAATGGCAGATGAAGAGCTTTACAATGTTGGTATAGAGCAAGAACAAGGATATAAAATAGAGCCAGATGTGGAGATGATTGTTGAAGACCTTCCACTGAAAAAGGCAGTCCCGTCAAACGCCTGCCAGTCATTTTCTTCCCAACTACAAAATAGAAACTCGAAGCTAAGTCTCTATGGTTGGAATCCCAGCCGAGTGAGGAAGAAGAAGCTTGCGGGTCATGATCCAACCCGCTCTGGATACCTGCAAGCCCAGCTGACTCGGTCAGAGTCTGGTCTGCCACAGGGATGTGTGTCATCTCCTGGGGTGCCCCCATGTGGTCCTGTCCCCTCCTTTGTTGATTGCAATGAGAAAGATCTAGTACAGTCATTGTCTGACCCCCTCTTTAGGTAAAAAATTTCAAAACTTGCATTTCCCGCTGATTTTGACCCTCCTTTGACCAACAGTTTCGATATTCTAGAGTCTGATGTGGACTCCTGCACCTCTGACCATCCTGATGGTCCATCTCTTTTGGACACTTCTTATTCTCAGCCCCTGGTTGTTATGCCTAGCCGTGATTCTAACCCAGACCATCCATCCTGTTCTGGTCCCCTATTGGACCAAACCATCCGAGATAAGTCCCTATCTTCTTCGCATAGATCGGACCAGACCAGCCCCTCCCCCACCCCCCTTAAAACCAGAAATCCTCTAACTTCCCCTAACCCGGTTGATCAATTACCTCCCCCCAGATCTTCATCCGTTGGCAGAACCCCTTTCCCTTCCCAATCTTCGATGTCCAATCAGCAATGCTTACCCACTCTTAACCACAAGAAATTTGGGGCCATCACCTCTGCAGATCTTGAAAAGATGATGGCCCCAGTAGTTCCTGATCCCTGGTTTGAAGATGGGCAAGATAGTGATCCGTTGATAAAGGCTAAAAATTCAAGGGTGACAGATCAATGGGAAGAATTGGAGCCCGAAGAAATAAGGAAAAAGACCCCCAGCCCTATCACTTGAGTTTTTACATCATGTCATCTCTGTTTATGTCTTTCCTTTGTTGTTGTTTTGTTAGTGTTGTAGTGCTTGCCAATTGGCCATTTGATGTTCAATAATTTTCTGTAAAGGGTTGGGTCCCCCTGTCGGATTCCAGTGTGTAGTTGTCTTGGTTTTTTTGGCATCTTGGTTTTTTTGGCATGTTGGCCTTTGTAGCCTTGTCGGCTTTATTGCCTAGCCATGGCTAGCTTATTGTGTTCTCTCTCCCTTCTGGGTTTTAATAATATTATCTATTTACCCAAAAAAAAAGTTTTCTTGGGAAGCCCAAATAAACCTGCCCAATAGAAGTAGGTCCCTTGCATCATTGAGGAGATGAGTTGGATGCGACCTGCGAAAGAAAGGAATTTACACTTCCATCAACCAATTTTGGACCGGATTTTCTATAAAATGGGTTCACAATCTTTGAAAGATAGACTAGCTTTGACGAGAGGGATGCCCAAATAAGAGATGGGGAGGGAACCTTCAGCAACTCCACTCGTAGTAATGATCTCAGCCCTAGAAGCTTCATCCACCCCACCAATGAGGATAGAGGATTTTCTAAAGTTCACCATTAGGCTCGAGAAAGAAGAGAATGTCTTAAGAGTTTCAAGCACACCAGAAATGGAATCTAGATCAGCCTTTGCAAAGATCATAAGGTCATCTGCAAACATAAGACGCAAAATGGATAGGGCCTTACATCTTTGAGGGAGAGCAATAGATCTTCTTCCAACAACATCTTCAAGTAAGATAGATAAGGGTTCCATAGCCAAAGTGAAAAGATAGGGTGATAGAGGGTCCCCCTGTCTAATCCCTCTTTGCCCTCGAAAATAACCAGCAGGACTACCATTCACCAGAATTGAAAACATTGGAGTGTAAATGCAAGCACTTATCCATCTAACCACCATGTCTGGAGATCCCATCTTTCTCAGAATACCTAAAAGGAAATTCCTATCCAGAGAGTCATAAGCTTTATGCAGGTCTACCTTTAGGACAGCAATAGGTGGGCTTGAAGCTCTTTCCAACCCTCTAACAATTTCATGATAGAGAAGAATGTTATCTGCTATATTCCTTCCCTTGATGAAAGCCGAATGATTTCCAGCCACAAGAGAGTTAATACTCATCTGCACTCAATTAGCCAATATCATTGCAATAAATTTGTAGAAGACATTGCAAAGGGCTATAGGTCTAAAATCAGCAAAAGTAGTTGGACATTTCACTTTGGGACTCAAGCATAGGAAGGTGCTGTTAACATCTCTAGGCATGAAGGGATTGATGAAAAATCATTTAATAGCACTAGTTACCTCACTGCCGATGATGTTCCAGCAAGATTTAAAGAAGGTAGCATTGAAACCATCTGGCCCTGGAGCTTTGTTGCCATCAAAAGAGAAAATTGTTCTTTTTATCTGTTCATCCAAAATAGGTTGCATCATCATCTCCTTTTGATCTTCAGAAAGAACTCGTGCCAGATTTAAATTTTGAAGGACAGGATCGATAGAGCCAATCTCCCTATCACCCGAGAAAAGGGCCCGACAGAACATCTCAGCTTCATTCTTGATAAGGGCCGGATCATCTAATCATTCTCCTTGGGTATTGACTATAGAGGAAAAAGAATTCCTGTAATGATGACTTTACATACATTGGTGGAAAAATTTATTGTTCTTGTCCCCTAGACTAAGCTAGGTAATTCTAGCTTTTTGCTTTAGAAAGTTCTCCTCCCTATCCAGAGCTCTTATCAGGTTTTCTCTAGCTTCCTTTTCTCTATTGGCAATAGCACAGTCTGAAGGGTTATGACAGAGATCAGCTTGAGCTGCAGCCAATTCCTCCTTAGTAGTATTAACTGCCTCAAAAATATCTCCAAATTTCTCCTTGTTCCAGTTTTTCAATGCATTCTTGACATTCTTCAATCTGGCTGCAACTGCAGAAAAGGGGGAAAGATTTTTTGCAATAGGGTCAGCCCAAGCCTTACCTATAATAGAGAGAAACTCGGGTCTATCCATCAATGCATTAATGAATCTAAATGGCTTGGCCCCAAAATTTTTCTCCTTCACTATCTTCACCAAAATTAGCTATGATCCGAAATGTTAGGGTCAAGGAAGGCCGCTTCGGAATTCTAAAATTGAGATATCCACTTAGGATTAACAAGGGCCCGATCAAGCTTGGAGCATATTCTATTAGTACCAACTTGATTATTCGACCAAGTGAAGGCATGGCCAGACCACCTCAGGTCAAAGAGATTACAATCTGATATACAGTCATTGAAAGTGGACGAGTGCTGCAGGTTTACTCCATTGCCACCCCACTTTTCCGCAGAATTTGTCACCACATTAAAATCTCCTAGAACTGTCCGATGCATTGACATAGAGCTTCCAAAGTTAATAAGAGATCACCACAGATGACCTCTAATCATAGGATCATTTGAGCCATAAATAGCCGACAGACCAAATTGGAGATTGGAATTTAATATTGTCACCTTACAGTTCACCACTTATTTTTTCCACTCTATAGCAAGAGGGTCCCACCACACTATGATCCATGGGGGATCAGTCCCAGCTTCATTAACCAGGTACTTCCATCCTTGCGTTATAGCACCCAAATTCACCTCAATTTTACATATGGACATTTTCGGCTCAGATAAACAACAAATGCCTGCTTTGAATCTTTTAAGATGCCTCATTACTGCCATTTTCTTTGCAGGGCTATTGAATCCTCTCACATTCCAATAGATTAAATTTATATTGATCAGAAAAGCATTGCTTTGTAGGGCTATCTTCAGCCATTTTCTCCTCCCAGGTAAGTCCAAGAGAGATATCTCTTCCTACCACTTTCATGTTATTACTATCAGCACCTTTTTCTACAGAAGTCAACAAGGCTCCACCCTCCATGGAATGAGCACGAAATGTTCCCCGATCATCATCATCCCAATGAGGTTTGGAACATACCAAAGCTTCATCAGAAGGAGGCATCTGGGACGCCACATAAATGGGAGATGGGAACAGATCATGATTCCCAGCAAGAACCCAACAGGAAGAGGGAGTACCACGCCCACCCCCAGGACCAAGAGGACTCGACAAAGAGAAGGGAGGGGAACCTGGCCGCAGGGAGAGCATCCGGCCAGAGGATGGAATCGAGATAGGCTGTGGAAGATTTTGCCCACCATCAACAGAGATAAGGGGGATAATATTTAGGGTATTAGAATTTTTTTCTCTGGATAAAATGGATAAACGCTTAGGGAATGGGGTATGACCAGCTGAGGAAGTAACTAGGAAGGGGGCAGAGATTTCAGGTCTTGCAGGAGATGGTAGGGGATCAGACTGTCCACATTCAGGGTCTAGAGAGGCAAATGGGTTTGGGGAATAGATGGCAGGCTCGGGACAGGTTTTAAAATTTGAAAAAGATGGCTTTAAATGGCAAGGATTTGACCGGCTAGGCTTGGGGTTAGGAGACACATCTCTAGAGGCAAAGGGGGAGCTCGACACATGACTAGGTGCCAGGGAATTACGACCAGGTGGTGGTAGGTGAGTTCGGGGTCTGTTCGGGTTGACTAGGTACTCTTTCAAACCCTCGGGTCTCTTCTTCTTCTTGACCCGCTTGGAGCTCCAAGCATGTTCACGCCTTAGATCAATGCCAGGTATAAAGTGGATATCCAATGTTTCCAGAGGTTTCTCTACACCACTACCACCATCATCATCGAGGGATTCATCTGATACTACTTCAATGTTTATCTCCTCCGATTTCTTACCCACATCAGCTTCATTTGGTTTCAAAAAACTCAACACAAATATGGGTTACGATCATCTCATGTGTTAGCATCCAAGATTTATTCCTCCGACAATCTGTGTCACACCCCAATTTTAGGCTAGCCAATGGTGTGATGAACTATCACGAAAATTAACTATTCAAGCCAGGATCTCATATAGGCTATGCCAACCATGTTAAAACAAAACACATTCTACAAAAATAATCAGAGTAAATAAATATATAGTGGAAGTCTTATTAATAATAAACTGAGAGTCTACATTGATAATTAAATTTAACAAGTTATCTTCAAGTAACCAAAACATAATTAATACTGATTACAAGTATCACAATACAAAAGTTGACCACTAAGCGTAAACATAGTTGAAACACTAGCTTGATGAGCCATATTTGTCCTACACAGCTTACACATCCATAGCCGCTGCATGTCCACATGTTGGCCTATTCATATAATCTTCAACCATAACACCTACAACATCAGAAACTAAAAAGAATTATGCATGCGAGGGTCAGCTCTCCAACTTGAGCTCAGTGAGTAAACAAAATAATGTAACAAATATATGCATGCATTCATATCATATCTTTGGTTTGGTTTTTAGGCTTACAATGTGCTATAAAAAGGTTTAGTAACCCCCACACATTTATACACGAGCGTGTGAATCCGCCCAATGGATCAAACACTATTGCCGTCCCACATGCACCCACCATGGAATAAAGATAGAGCTAAAGTGTCCGGATCAAACACCTACAACACTTCCCCTGATGTCCTATCCATAACAACACGTAAGCCCCTATTGGCGAAGGCTTACAAATTGGGCTCGCAACTAACCAATCCTAATGCCAAACAGTGTATCCAAGGCTTCACCCTAGTATCCCTCAATACGTCTGTAGAGATAGAGCTAAGGACCCCGGCAGAGTCAGAGACCACACGGTCCAAGACCCCCTCCCTTGATTGTAAGACCCGTGTCGAACTAACCGGTCTTACCACCTTGTACCAGGTCAACCCATCATGGTCGAGCCAAATGGACCAAGTGCGTGAAGGAAATAGCAAAACCAGGTACTAAACTGACCCAAAAATAGTGAATTGGAGGGCAGGGTTAAGCCCCCCTCACATAGAAGTCAGACCCCTGATTTTCCACTGGGGGGTCGGACAACTTAGGAACTGAGGGTCGACGGGATCTCCGACCCCCTCATCGACCCCCTGTTTGTCGACAGAAACTGCAAATAGGAAACTTTCTAAATTTCAATGGGATTCCTTCCTAATCTCAATGGGACTTATTTTGGGAGATTCTACTGTATAAATAGGACGTCCCTAACCTCTTTCACTTCTTTTGAAACCCTAATTGAAACTGAAAGAAAGAGAAGAGAAGGAGAAGAGAAGAAAAGTTGGAGAAAAAGACCTAAGTGAAGAATTCAGAGAAATCTTTGAATCCCAGCAATACCTAAGGTATGGTTTACCTTTCCATTAATGATCTAAGACCATAGAATTGTTCATGAAGAGGGTTTAGTCTAGGAGAAACCCAAATCATACATCCATGGGAGGATATTAATGAAATCCATGGAGAAATCATGGTAGGCAAAGTAAGGAAGAAACCTAGAGTTCTAAGCCATAGAACAAGCATAGAATGGATTGTGGAAGTAAACCATAGGACCCAAACATGAAAGAATGGACTGTAGAATGATATTCTCGACTCAACCCACGGGGGGTCGCACGTGGGGTCAATTGGGAATCGACCCTACAAGACCACAGGATCGACCCCCAGTATTCGGAATGTCCAGGAAAGGGTGGTCGCACCCAGGGTCGATGGAACATCCGACCCTGGCATCGACCCTACCCTGGGGGTCGATGTAGACTGCTACCCTACCTGCGACCCATCGTGCGATCCGTGCTTAAAAACAAGCCTAATGATGCCGAAATGACTTCTAACCAAAATCTATCTACTTGTTAGGTTTTTCTATTGATATAAAAGTTGTTTTAAAGCTTGAAAGAGGATCAACACTCAAGCGAAGGTGAGGGAACAAGACCTAAACTAATTGGCTAATAATAAACTATTTTTATTTCTTGAGTCCAATGCCATGACTGATTCTATGCGTGTATGCTTGTAATGTGCATTCAACATGTCATCCAATAATCCTGCTATTAATGTTCATGCATATTTAATTCTATTTTACTTATAACATGATGATGATGATGATGCTAGGAATAGACATGTGAATGTATGTGTGTGGTTAGTGTGCTTGATGCGAGTGGAGTATTAGGGGGGAATGTGACATTGTGGTTCAGCCTGGTCACTAGACTCTAGCTCTATCTCTACTCAAGTCATGTCCACTGACATCGTCGTATCACCATTACTTTAGCAGAACTATTACGTCGTAGAGTATCAGGGGAGGTGGTCTCAGATCGTGTAGTCTTCGACTCTGTCAGGTGGCCTTAGCTCTATCTCTATGGACGTATTGAGGGATGCTGGGGTGAGGCCATGGGTACACTGTTTGACATAGGATTGGTTAGTTGTGAGCCCAAATTGCAAGCCCTCACCAGTAGAGGCTTACGTGTTTGTATGGGTAGAGTATCAGGGGAAGTGTGATACGGTACGGTCCTAAGCACTTTAGCTCTATCTCTATTCCAAAGTGAGTGCATGTGAAACGAAAATAAAGGTTAACCTTTGGGTGGATTCACACATTCGTGTATAGAGGTGAGGCGGCCACCGAACCTTTCTATAGCACTTTGCAAACTTATAAACCAGACCACAGATATGAATTGAATGCATGCATATGTTTATTGCATTGTTTTGTTTGCTCATTGAGCCGTGATGTGTGCTCACCCTTTCGACGTCGAATATTTTTAGTTGATGATGCAGGTACCATGGTGGAAGACTATATGAATGCTTCTGTGTACGACACGTCGCTGCGATGGAAGCTGAAGACTTAGTGGAAACGCATGACTCTTCATGCGAGTGCAATGCATGTGTTTTCGATTAGATTTTGATTTGAATTATTAAGGAAATATAATTGATATTTTATTTACTTATGTCTCGGTTGATACAACATAACTTGATATTTTTTTTATGATTATCACATTAAGATTCCTCAATTCATTTATTATTAAGACTTTCACTATTGTGTATTTATTCTGATTATGGTTGTGGATGTGTATGGTTTTAATTTCAATGGACACAGCCTATTAGAGATCCTGGTTGAACCGTTGGTTTATTAGCGGTTCATCACACCGTTCTGATTGGTGCAGAATTGGGGTGTGACACTGATGCCCTACGACGTAATAGTTCTACTAAGGTAATGGCGATATGACGATGTTAATGGGCAAGACTTGAGTAGAGATAGAACTAGAGTCTGGTGATGAGGTCAAAGACCACCATGCCACGTCCTCCCCCTGATGTTCTACTCGCATTCAACACACTAACCATACACATACATTCACATGCCTATTCCTAGCATCATCATCATCATATTATAAATAAATGAAATTAAATATGCATGAATAGTAATAGTAGGAATATTGGATGACTTCTGAGATGTAAATTACAAGCGTACACACATAGAATCAATCATGGCATTGCACTCAATAAAAATAAATAGTTTGTTATTATCCAATTAGTTTAGGTCTTGTTCCCTTACCTGTTTAAAATACTCGATCTCCTTCCATGCCTTGCAATTTTCTTTCAATCAATTCAAAAATAAAAAATTTATATGAATTAAGTTAGGGTTCATATGTAACATGTTACAGTAGTCGAAAATAGAAACAGAGCACTGATAGGTGTCTGATTGGTCCTATGGTTTCATACAGTATCGACCATACTGCCTACGGTCGATACCCTACGATCGCATATGGCGTGACCGTAGCTGTGACCATATGGTTTCTGAAATCTTTCCAAATGCCTATGGTCGATCCTCTGGTCATGCTATGGTCAACCATAGCTCCGACCTTGAGATTTCTGGTCACAAACTACATGCAATTTGAGTTCTTCCTGGGTCAGTTCTTCTAATCTTCAATGGGGTTTATTCTAAGGTTATCCTATGACCATCATTAGTAGTTTCTTATCAACCTTAACCATCAAACTCATCCCTCATGGTTTTCGTTGTAAGTTACTCAAGGAATCACATGGATCATGATAGATTGATATTGCCTATCTTCCATAAAAGTCTTATTCTTTAGAGTTTACATCTTTAGAGATTAGGTTCATACCTTTGCCTGTGATAGAGAGCCAATCTCTTCTCAACAAATTCCTTTCCTTAGCTTTTTCTTCTTTTCCTTCTCTTCCCTTTCTTCCCTTCTGTTTCTCTAGAGTTTACTAATGTTCTAAAAGATTAAAAAAGGACTGAGGGATGTCCTTTATATAGAGGAAAACTTTCCATATAGAGTCATCTTTCAATTAAGAAAGAAATCCCTTAATTTAGAAAAAATTTCAAAACTCAGAGTCTAATCTGGGGTCTCACGATCGATGACTACGGTCATATAACCCATCGACCGTAGGGTCGAAATCATCAAGCGTGCGGTTCTGGACTTGAGATTTTTATTTCCTTCCTTATAGTTGACCATACCTACCCAGGTATTCGACCATAGGTAGGTTTTAGTGTTTTTAACTTGATTCTCATACCTGGTTTGTGATCCATCTTCACACGCTCGGTACACTTGGTCCAGGAATGATGGGAAGACCTGGCACGATACGATTAAACCGGGTTAGTAGAGTGTGGGTCTTACAACTCCCCCCTCTTATAAAAATTTTGTCCTCTAAATTTACACATACCTTCCGAATCGAATAAGTGTGGATATTGTTTCTGCATAGCGTTCTCTTTTTCCCATGTAATTTCTTCTACATATTGGCTTCTCCAAGTAACCTTCACATAATAGATGTCGCAGTTGCGAAGACGTTGCACCTTTCGATTAGTGATCTCAAAAGGTACTACTTTGAACGTCAAATCTTCAGTCAAATCCGGTGGATACGTTGTTAACACATGTGTTGGATCTCTGATGTACTTCTTCAATTGTGAGACATGGAATACATCATGTACACAAAACATTGATGGTGGTGGTGCTAACTGATATGCTATCTTTCCCCGCCTAGCTAAAACTTCATATGGTCTAATATATCTAGGACACATTTTTCTTCTGTCCAAACATTTTCAAACCACGCATAAGAGATATTTTCAAAAATATCTTATCACTTACGGTGAATTCGAGATCTCTACATCGATTATCTGCATATTGCTTCTAACAGTTATGAGCTATTGGGACTCTTTCCTGATGATGTGGACCACTAGATAAGTCTCTTTAACAAACTCAAGTCCAATAATACTCCGTTCTCCAACTTCCTTCCAAAATAAAGGAGTTAGACATTTCCTTCCATACAGTGCTTCATAGGGTGACATATGTATAGTCGCTTGATAGCTATTGTTATAAGCGAACTCAATCAATGGTAATTTCTCATCCCATAATCATTTGAAATCAATTATGCAAGCTCAGAGCATATCTTCTAAAATCTGAATTGAAAGACCCGTATCGAACAAACCCGGTCTTACCACATTGAACCAGGTCTACCCATCATGGTCGAGACAAATGGACCAAGTGCACGAAGGAGATCATGATCCCAGGTATTAAACTGACCCAAAAATACTAAAATAGGGGGAGGGTCGCACACCCAGCTATGCAGGGTCGGACCCCCCAATATAAAAGTCAAACCCTAAGTTTCTAACTGGGAATCGAACAATTTAGAACTAGGGGTCGACGGGATTTTCGACCCCCTCATCGACCTCCAGTCTGTGAACAGAAACCGTGAATTGGGAACTTTCCAAATTTCAATGGGATTCTTTCCTAATCTCAATGGGACTTATTTTTAGAGTTTCTACTCTATAAATAGGACGTCCCTAAGCCTCTTTCACTCCATTTGAAACCCCAATTGGATTGAGAGAAAGAAAATAGAAGGAGAATAGAAGGAAAGTGGAGAACAAGATCAAAGAGAGGGCTTCAGAGAAACAAGCCTAATTCTTCTCAGGTATGGATACAATCTCCATGTAATTCTGAAGACCTTAGAATAGATAGTGAAGAGAGTATGATCTAGGACAAACCCAAATCATCCATCCATGGTTTGGTTTCAATGAAAAACCATGGAGGAGATCATTAAAACCATGTAGGTAAATAAACTATGTTTTTAAACCATAGAACATGTATGGAATGGATTATAGAAGGAAGCCATAGGACCCAAACACGAATGAATGGACTGTAGGATGAATATTTTAACTAAACCCACGGGGGGGCGCACGGGGAGTTGATGGAGAATCAACCCTACCAGACCCTAACATCGACCCCCAGTGTTCGAGAAGTCCAGAATGTGGGTAGTAGCACCCAGGATTGATGGAACATCCGACCCTGGCATCGAACCCCAGTTAATAGCAAGCTTTTTAAAATCAGAATTAATTCTAATTAAATTCTATCGACTTGATTAGGTCTTCTAGTGATATAATAGTGATATTTAGTTGACTCTTAAAGCTTGAGAGAGGATCTACAATTAAGCAAAGGTGAGGGAACAAGACCTAAACTAATTGGTTAATAATAAACTATTTTATTCTTGAGTCCAATGCCTTTATTGATTCTATGCGTGTATGCTTGTTATGTGCATTCAACATGTCATCCAATATTTCTATTATTACTGTTCATGCATATTTAAATTATTGATTATAACATGATGATGATGATGATGATAGGAATAGGCATGTGAATGTATGTGTGTGGTTGGTGTGCTTGATGTGAGCGAGTATCTGGGGGGTGTCATAGGCTGCGCCTCAGCACTCTAGCTCTATCTCTAACTCAAGTCTTATCCACTGGCATCGTCGTATTGCCATTACCTTAGCAGAATTATTACGTCATAGTGTATGAGGGGAGGTGGTCTTGGACCATGTAGTCTCTGACTCTACCCGGGGGCCTTAGCCCTATCTCTATGGACGTATTGAGGGATGCTGGGGTGAGGCCTTGGATACACTGTTTGGCATTAGGATTGGTTAGTTGTGAGCCCAGTTTGCGATCCCTCGCCAGTAAGGGCTTACGTGTTGGTATGGGTAGAGTATCAGGGGATGTGTCATAGGCCGGGCCTCAACACTTTAGCTCTATCTCTATTCCATGGTAGGGTGGATGGGGAAGACAATAAACGTTACCTTTGGGTGGGCCTCCACACCCTGTGCATAGAGGCGAGGCGGCCACCGATCCTTTCTATAGCGCATTGCAAACTTATTTACTAGACCAAAGATATGAATTGGATGCATGCATATATTTGTTGCATTGCTTTGTTTGCTCACTGAACCATGATGTGTGCTCACCCTCTCGACGTCGAATATTTTTAATTGATGATGCAGGTACCACTGTCGAAGATTATATGAGTGTTCCGGTGTACGGACGTATTGCTGCAATGGAAGCCGAAGACTTAGTAGATACGTATGATCTCTCATGCGAGTGCAACTCATGTGTATTCGATTAGATTTTTGTTTGAATTATTAAGGGAATGTAATTGATACTTTATTTATTTATGTGTCAGTTGATACAACAATAACTTGATATTTTATTATGGTTATCACAGTTAGATTTCTCAGTTCATTTACTATAAGACTTCCATTATTGTGTATTTATTCTGATTATGGTTGTGGATGTGTATGGTTTTATTTTTAATGGACATAACCTATTAGAGATCCTGGTTGAACCGTTGGTTTATTAGCGGTTCATCACACCATTCTGAATAGTGTAGAATTAGGGTGTGACAACTTGGTATTAGAGCATTTCAGGCCTTGTCTGTGAAACCAGTATACTTCCATAAAAGTTCGTGAACTGAGATAGGATAAAAATTTAAAAGATTTAATAATAACACACCATAAGCATCTGTGTTGTTTGAGACAAACTGAAAGCGAATATTGCATCTATTAAATGAGAAATAAATTTATATACAACCAAAAGAAGAAAAAATGTTTATATATATATATATATATATATATATATATATATGACTAAAGCAGAGTACAATCCACAATCCAGACAGTTACTCTAAAGTACAAAAGAAAGATAAAAGAAATACATCAAGAAGCTGGAGGTGATGGGGGAGGCAGTGCCTCACGGTCTCTATCATAGTCCTCAGCGTAGACTCTAGTCAACCAAGCTATCTGAGTCTGGGTCATCTGGAGACTAGCTGTGAGGGCAACCACATGCTGGTCGGTCATGCACTGAGCATCCATAAGCTCTCCCACCCACTGATCAGACAAGCGTTGAGCCTCTAAAAGCTCTCCCATCCTCAGATTAGACATACGCTGAGCCTCTCATATCTCATGCAATATCCCCATCATGTCATCAGAAGGAGCATACGAAGGACTAGCTGCATGTGAAGGACCAGCTGAAGAAGATGGACCAGTTCCTGTAGCCTGAGTAGATGATGGAGGAGGTATGGCATCTACATCCATGTATAGCCGATCGTCATCATCCCCATGAACCCCTGCTCCAGCGGCTGCTGCTACCTCAGTCAGCCATCTCCACTCGAGTGCGAGGGTGCACCATCGCGTTCCTATCCTCATCGCTGACCTGGGCATCCCGCATGCCCATCTTGCAGATGGCCTCCCAATCTAGAGGCGATGAAAAGGATTTCTCCTGAATCTTCTCATCCAACAAGTCAACCCCCAGGAGGGTAAGCAGTGTAATGATCATACGTCCATAAGGAAGGTTGCCAGTATGACTGGGTAATGTGGCACTGATCATCGTCCGCATGACGATATAGGGAAGGTAGACGGACTGCCTAGTGCATATGCAGTACAGCAGATACTGGGTCAACTTGGAGACCCTCTCGTAATGTCCACTATGTGGTATCAGGTTGTGCTGAATGATCTTGCAGTACACCCGTGGATTTGAATGCAGATAACTCGCTTTCATTTCCCAGCGATCCTCTCTAATGAGCTGACGATCTATCTCAGCCCTCATCTGTAATGAAAAGAACTCAGGCTCTCCAGGGGCACAGAATACGAAGGAGCCGCCATAAGAGATACCCAGCAAGTCCGCAAGCTGTCAATAGTTGAAAGAAATATCAACTCCCTTGTCATAGCTAGTGATCCGAAGCTCACCACCCCTCTCAACGTCGTTGTAATCCCCCACCACTTGGAGATTACAATAGAACTGGTGTACCAAGTCAACACAGGTACAGGAGTCATAGGTGATGATAGGAAGCCAACCCATGTCACCAAAAGCCCTCTCTACATTCAACAAGGCCAAGCTAGCCAAGTCCACCTTACGGCCTCCCTCTACTTTCTTACGAGCGTAGTGGGCATATTGTGTCTCAGCTTCAGTGGAACGGAAGCGAAGATGGTCGCGAACACTGGGTACCTTGGTATGAGCCATAGTATCTGCAAATAAAAAAGAAAAACAAATAATGGCTTAGTAGAGATGAAAAACCTAAAATTTTGACATAATAACGACGTAAATTGATCAAAAGCCTCACTTTTCACCCATACACGTGGGCAGGAGGACTTACATAGATCCTAAACTATCCTGTAAGACTCATACAGTCAGAAATTTTAACTAATGAGATTGAATTGGAAGAAATTTCAAGAAATTCAAATTCTTGACAAAATTAGTAAATTTTGAGTTTCTCGATAACCAACGGATGAAACTCAAATATTTGAGTGCTTTCATTCCTCGAGTCACCAACAACAAAATCCTCCAATAAAAATTGAATTTTTATGGTTAGAAAAAGTTTAATTTGAAAAATACGAGATATACGAGCAAAAACCTAGGTAATGAAACCTAAAAACATGAAAATGTAGAAGATATACCTGTAGCGGAGGTGTAGACGACGAAACAAGAAGCACAAACGGATTGGAGTTGTCACTGTAGCAACTCAGAGGGACGAGACGAGTCGAAGCGGAGAAGAAAAAATGGGAAATGGACTCTGAATCGGAACTTATAAATTTGATTTTTAGTCCGGGGGTCGGAAAATTCGACTAAAACCATCGACCCACCCGTCGACCCCCGCATCAACCCTCGGCTCTCGGTAATCTGACAAAGAACCAGGGGTCGCACCCTGGGTCGGACATCCTCCGACCCCCCATTGACCCCCGGCTCTCTGGAAGAATTGGTGATTTTTCAGGGTCGCATACTGAGGGTCAGACGTCCATCGACCCACACCATCGACCCTGTAGTGAAAATACAGCATTTTCGACCGAATGAACTGAAAATTTTGAAATTTGCATTTGGTAGTGGTTTTAAAATATGAGAATGAAGTATATAATGATTGTCTCATGTGTTCAATGATTTTCAGGCAATCCCACTACCAGATTAGTTAATGGCTGGACGCAGAGTAACCAGACAAAGCCGTAACTCTATCCCACCACCACCACCCATGGGGGAAGATAGCCAGACACACCCGAAAACACAGGGGAACACGAACACGGCACCGTCCATCATTAATGGGTAGACAAATCCTACAAATCTGCCAGCTCCACCTATAGACTTGGCTACAGTCATAATGAACTTGGCCCAACAGCTGCAGCAAATGCAACAGGCACAAGCTACTATACAAGCTGCCATAGGCATAACTCTTCCAGCTGCACAAACACCTCCAATGCTAGCATGAGAGGCAAGCACAGCACCTGGGGGAAGTAACATAGTACCCCACACACCTCAGACTCCTATCATGCAGGCTCAAGTACAAAATCCTGAGATAGCTCAAGGTGGATATCAATACCAACCACCTATGTACGGGGCGTATGTCCCGCAACAACTATACCACTCTAGACTGGTGGAGCGTTTTCTGAAACTGAAGCCCAAAGAATTTAATGGCAAGCTAGCAGATCCTTTATGGTCGGCATACTGGGTTGACAAAATGGAAAGAAATTTTATGATGATGACATTAAATGAAGAAGAAAAAGTGTTGTGTGCCACCTTTATGCTGAAAGGAGATGCATACCATTGGTGGAGGTCTACCAGGACATATTTATTAACAAAGCATGCCCAACTGACTTGGGATATTTATAAGGAGGCGTTCTTTGAGAAGTACTTTCTAAGAAGTTTCAGAGATTCAATGGAAAGAGAGTTCCTGAGTTTATATCAGGGGCAGATGACCGTGGATGCATATCAACAGCGTTATGAAGAGCTGTTCTTCTTTGCACCCGCCAGTATGCAAGAGGAAAACACCAAGACCCGAAGGTTCGTCATGGGACTTAGGGAAAGCATCCGCGAGCACATTCTGGGACATGAAAAGAAAATTTATAATGAAGCGGCACAAATTACTCGAGTTATAGAATCGAGCCAGAAGGAGAGTTATTTCATGCAAAACAGAGGTATAAAAAGGCCAGCTGGAAATTCTTATAATGGAGGGAATAACAAGACATTCAAACCCTTCCGTGCTCAAGGCTTTACCGCTGCAACCAAGACTACTCCCATAGCTCAACAACAACAAAAGCCAATTACTGAAGGGATAAAATGTTTTAACTGCAACCAAGTGGGACATATGGCAAGGGAATGTCCTAAGCCCAGGAAGCAGCTACATCAAGGATGAGTTTACACGGTTACATCTGAGGATGCTACCGCATCGCCTGATGTGGTCACAGGTATGGCTTAAATTTTTTTAGTTAGTTGTATTACATTGTATGAGCATGTAGACTAAACCAAAAAAAATTACAGGTATCGTACCTATTAATGGCATTGTCGCCAGAGTACTCTTTGATTCAGGAGCTACTCATTCCTTTATATCTGTGACATTTGGAAAGAAGTTAAATCTACCCCTTAAATCCTTAGACTGCAAACTACTTGTACGATCACCTATGGGATTAGAAGTGGAGTTAGAAAAAGGTTATGGACCATGTCCATTTCTTATTGATGAAAAGACCTTGGATGCAACCTTGATCCAACTTGAGATGGCAGACTTTGACTTCATCTTGGGAATGGACTGGTTAGTTCGGCAATCTGCAAACCTATTGTGTTCCGAAAAGAGGCTGACATTTAAAGACAAAGAAGGAGCAGAGTTCAATTTTTCAAGAACCAAACTTCCCCGTAAACGAAAGCTCATACTCTTTGCATTAAAGGTTAGGAAGTGCCTTGAGAAAGGAGCAGTCGGGTATTTATTATCTGTGGTCGACCATACCAAGGAAGCACCCCGAATGGAAGATATTGATGTCGTGCGTGACTTTCCAGACGTATTTCCTGAAGAACTACTAGGATTACCACCTGACCGAGCTACAGAGTTTGTTATAGATCTTATTCTTGGAGCCGCACCAGTATCGAAAGCACCTTATAGACTGGCTCCTACTGAACTGAAGGAATTGAAATTACAACTACAAGAACTGCTGGACAAGGATTACATTCGCCCTAGCATATCACCATGAGGAGCGCCAGTATTATTCGTGAAGAAGAAGGATGATAGCGTTCGCTTGTGTATAGACTACCAAGAACTGAATAAACTGACAATCAAGAATCGGTATCCATTGCCTCGGATCGATGACCTATTCGATCAGTTTCAAGGTGCCAAAGTATTCTCCAAGATCGATCTTCGGTCAGGCTACCATCAGTTGAAGATTAAAGATGGTGATATTCCTAAGACAGCATTCAAGACTAGATATGGACATTATGAATTCTTGGTCATGTCTTTTGGATTGACAAACGCACCAGCAACCTTTATGGAACTTATGAATCGGATACTCCACGATATGTTGGATACGTCGGTTATTGTATTCACCGATGATATATTGGTCTACTCCAATGATGAGAAAACTCATATTAAGAATCTAAATGCCACTCTGCAGCGACTACGAAAGGAAAAGCTCTGTGCCAAATTTACAAAGTATGAGTTTTGGCTAAAGAAAGTCGCATTTCTAGGCCATGTAGTATCCGCTGAAGGAATTAAAGTGGATCCCAGCAAGATCAAGGCTATCGTAAAGTGGGAAGCACCAAAGAGCATTGCATAAATTAGAAGTTTTTTGGGTCTAGCTGGGTATTATCGACGATTTGTGGAAGACTATTCCCGAATTGCCGTACCTCTCACCAGCTTGACTAAGAAGGGCGAGAAGTTTGTTTGGACTGATAAATGCGAGAAGAGTTTCCAAACCATGAAGACTAGATTGATATCCGCTCTAATCATGACCATCTCGATTCTAGGACAATCATTTATCCTGTACACCGATGCGTTAGGACTGGGATTAGGATGTGTACTTATGCAAGGAGGACAAGTAATTGCCTATGCCTCAAGACAGTTGAAGACACATCAGAAGAACTATCCCATTCATGATTTGGAACTAGTGGTAGTAGTACATGCTGTTAAAATATGGAGACATTATCTGTACGGGGAAAAGATTTAGATTAAATCAGACCATAAAAGTCTTACTTATCTATTTAATCAGAAGGAGCTGAATATGAGACAAAGAAGATGGCTGGAATTATTGAAAGACTATGATTGTGATATCCAGTATCATTTGGGGAAAGCTAATGTAGTAGCCGATGCGTTGAGTGGAAAGGCAATGATAAAATCTTAGGGAGAGGTTAGCACAACTGCCGTAATGTGTACTACCGGGAAGGTATTCATTCACGGTAATGAGCAGTTTGTGATAGATGCACCGGATGGATCAGCCAACCAAGGGTTTATTCATCGGTTTTGAAATATGTTCGCCGCATTGAAGATTATACTGGATATAATTGATGAAGTAAAGATAGCTATCAAATCAGACCCTTACCTAAGAATGGTACAAGAGGACATCGAAAAAGGTAAGACTAACCCTGAGTTCACCTTGGACGAAGAAAAGGTACTGAAGTACAAAGGAAGAATATGTGGACCTGAAACAGAAAGCTTAGACATTAGACACCGATTGATGAAAGAAGCCCGTACCACCATCTATTCGATACATCCTGGAAGTACAAAAATGTATCATGATCTAAAGAAATTATATTTGTAGAGAGGAATGAAAGCAGAAGTAGCTAAGTTCGTGTCTCAATGCCTAAATTGTCAAAAAGTAAAGCCTGAATGACAAAGACCGACAGGACTGTTACAACCGTTATTGGAACCAGCATGGAAATGGGACTGCATCACTATGGACTTCGTCACAGGATTACCAATGACTCTTCGAGTAGTTGACGCTGTTTGGGTGATTGTAGACCGCCTGATTAAAACAACTCGCTTTATACCTATACAACCTCAGTATACACTGGAGAGGTTAGCTAAGCTATATGTGGATAACATTATGCGATTACACGGTGTACCTGAAAGCATTGTGTCCGATAGAGATCCACGATTTACTTCAAAGTTTTGGAAAGGATTGCAAAAGGCTCTGGGTACAACATTGAGGTTTAGTACTGTATTTCATCCACTGACAGATGGACAGTCAGAGCATACAATTCAGATTCTAGAAGATATGCTTAGATCATGTGTAATTGATTTTAAAGGATCATGGGATGAAAAGTTACCACTGATCGATTTCGCTTATAACAATAGCTATCAGGCTACTATACATATGTCACCCTATGAAGCACTTTACGATAGGAAGTGTCGAACTCCTTTGTTTTGGAATGAAGTTGGGGAACGTAGTATTGTTGGATCGGAATTTATTGAAGAGACTTGTCGAGTGGTCGACATTATCAAGGAAAGAGTGAGAACAACTCAGAATCATCAGAAGCAATATGTAGATACTCGACGCCGAGACCTTGAATTCGTCGTGGGTGATAAAGTATTCTTAAAAGTATCGCCTATGCGAGGCTTGAAACGGTTCAGACAGAAAGGGAAATTAAGTCTGAGATATGTCGGGCCATATGAGATTCTAGCTAATCGTGAAAAAGTGGCTTACCAGTTAGCACTACCACCATCTATATCAAGTGTGCATGACGTATTTCATATTTCCTTATTGAAAAAGTATGTCAAGGATCCAACGCATGTTCTGACAGTAGATCTACCTGATTTGACTGATGATTTGACATTTAAA
The DNA here is from genome assembly GCA_028583415.1 of Protea cynaroides. NCBI lineage: Eukaryota > Viridiplantae > Streptophyta > Magnoliopsida > Proteales > Proteaceae > Protea > Protea cynaroides. The sequence goes on along the minus strand of CM053275.1, from coordinate 60,466,043 downwards.
GTAACACCAACTAAAATCACCAGCCGAAAGGTTCAACGACTATGCAACCGTGATATCTATTATGTTAAGGTCACCTAGAGAAGTAGAGATATGGAAGAAATCACATGGGAAGAAGAGAATGCTATGCGAAAGCAATATCCTCATCTATTCGACTCAGAAGGTATGAACAATTTCGGGGAAGAAATTTTTATAAGTAGGGGGGAGTTGTAAGACCCGTATCGAACTAACCCGGTCTTACCACCTTGAACCCGGTCTACCCATCATGGTCAAGCCAAATGGACCAAGTGCGTGAAGGAGATCACGATCCCAGGTATTAAACTGACCCAAAAACACTAAAATAGGTGAAAGGGTCACACACCCTATTAGGTAGGGTCAGACCCCCCAATATAAATGTCAGACCCTGAGTTTCTAATTGGTGGTCGGACAATTTAGAACCAGGGATCGACGGGATCTCCGACCCCCTCATCGACCCCCAGTCTGTCGATAGAAATCGTGAATTGGGAACTTTCCAAATTTCAATGGGATTCATTCCTAATGTCAATGGGACTTATTTCTAGAGTTTCTACTCTATAAATAGGATGTCCCTAAGCCTCTTTCACTCCTTTTAGAACCCTAATTAGATTGAAAGAAAGAAGAGAGAAGGAGAAGAGAAAGAAAAGAGAAGGAAAGTAGAGAAGAAGATCAAAGAGAAAGCTTCAGAAAAACAAGCCTAATTCTTCTCAGGTATGGATACTATCTCCATGTAATTCTAAATACCTTAGAATAGATAGTGAAGAGAGAATGATCTAGGAGAAACCCAAATCATCCATCCATGGTTAGGTTTCAATGGAAAACCATGGAGGAGATCATTAAAACCATGTAGGTGAATAAACTATGGTTCTAAACCATAGAACATGTATGGAATGGATTATAGAAGCAAGCCATAGGACCCAAACACGAACGAATGGACTGTAGGATGAAATTTTGACTAACCCATGGGGGGTCGCACGAGGGGTCAATGGAGAATCGACCCTACTAGACCTTAACATCGACCCCCAGTGTTCGGGAAGTCTAGAATGTGGGTGGTAGCACCCAGGGTCGATGGAACATCCGAACCTAGCATCGACCCCTAGTTAACAGCAAGGTTTTTAAAATCAGAATTAATTCTAATTAAATTCTATCGACTTGATTAGGTCTTCTAGCGATATAATAGTGATATTTAGTTGATTCCTAAAGCTTGAGAGAGGATCTACAATCAAACAAAGGTGAGGGAACAAGACCTAAACTAATTAGTTAATAATAAACTATTTTATTCTTGAGTCCAATGCCATGATTGATTCTATGCGTGTATGCTTGTTATGTGCATTCAACATGTCATCTAATATTTCTATTATTACTGTTCATGCATATTTAAATTATTGTTTATAACATGATGATGATGATGATGATAGTAATAGGCATGTGAATATATGTGTGTAGTTGGTGTGCTTGATGCGAGCGAGTATCAGGGGGGTGTCATAGGTTGGGCCTCAACACTCTAGCTCTATCTCTAACTCAAGTCTTGTCCACTGACATCATCGTATCGCTATTACCTTAGCAGAACTATTACATCATAGTGTATGAGGGGAGGTGATCTCGGACCGTGTAGTCTCTGACTCTGCCGGGGGGCCTTAGCCCTATATCTTTGGACGTATTGAGGGATGCTGGGGTGATGCCTTGGATACACTGTTTGGCATTAGGATTGGTTAGTTGCGAGCCTAGTTTGTGAGCCATCGCCAGCAGGGGCTTACGTGTTGGTATGGGTAGAGTATCAGGGGAAGTGTCATAGGTCGGGCCTCAACACTTTAGCTCTATCTCTATTCCATGGTAGGGTGGATGGGGAAGACAATAAATGTTACCTTTGGGCGGGCCTCCACACCCTGTGCATAGAGGCGAGGCGGCCACCGAACCTTTCTATAGCGCATTGCAAACTGATTTACCAGACCAAAGATATGAATTGAATGCATGCATATGTTTTTTGCATTGTTTTGTTTGCTCACTGAGCCATGATGTGTGCTCACCCTCTCGACGTCGAATATTTTTAGTTGATGATGCAGGTACCACTGTCGAAGATTATGAGTGCTTCGGTGTACGAGCATGTTGCTGCAATGGAAGCTGAAGACCTAGTGGATACGCATGATCTCTCATGCGAGTGCAACTTATGCGTATTCGATTAGATTTTTGTTTCAATTATTTAAGGAATATAATTGATACTTTATTTATTTATGTCTCAGTTGATACAACAATAACTTGATATTTTATTATGGTTATCACAGTTAGATCTCTCAGTTCATTTACTATAAAACTTCCGCTATTGTGTATTTATTCTGATTATGGTTGTGGATGTGTATGATTTTATTTTTAATGGACATAGCCTATTAGAGATCCTAGTTGAACCGTTGGTTTAGCGGTTCATCACACCATTCTGAATAGTGTGGAATTGGGGTGTGACATGAATGGTACGTTCAGACTGTCCATAGGTTTGAGGATGGAATGCAGTACTAAACTTCAACGTTGTATCCATATCCTTCTGTAATCCTTCTGAAAACTTTGAAGTAAAGCATGGGTCTCTGTCGGACACGGTGCTTTCTGGTACACCATGTAATCTGAAAATATTATTTACATAAAGCTTAGCTAGCTGCTCCAAAGTACACCGAGGTCGTATAGCAATGGAATGAGCTATCTTCATAAGGCGATCAACAATCACCCAAACTGCATCAGCTGATCTGGGAGTCAGTGGCAAATCGGTGACATAGTTCATTGTATTGCATTTTAACTTCCAAACTGGCTCCGATAGTGGTTGTAGTAAGCCATGTTGGTCTTTGTTTTTAAGCTTTTACTTGATGATAATTCAGTCACTGAAACATGCATCTCGCCAGAACTACATTTATTCCATTCCACCAAAATAATCTCTTCATGTTTTGGTATATTTTGTACTTCTAGGATGTACCCAATACGGAATAGAATGCGTTTTTAGCATTATCTTGTATCTATGATCAGTATTTTTCACTTTAAGGTATTTATAATCATCCTCTGTATCTCAGGACCCTTTTTCACATCCAAAGTAAGTCAAGGTTAGGTTTTTCTTTTCTCTAAATCTTCTTACACTATTCTTAGATATAGATCTAATAAAATTACTACCTTCACTTTGTCTATCAAATCAGAGACAATCTTTAATGCTACAAATGTAATCGAGGAACTATTGCTCCATAAGTTCATCCACAAGTTCTCGCTTAATTGGATCATCACAAGTTTCTATTATATGTTACTCTTCTTCCAAATCTGAAACTGTTGCTGCGGAACACAAGACTTCTATTGTACTAGGTCCTCCTTTTGGCTTCATTATTCCTTATTGCTCAAAACCTCAGCCACCATATTAGCCTTGCATGGGTGACATTGAATATCGTAGTCTTAGTCCTTCAGGAGTTCCAACCATCTCCTTAGCCTCATGTTCAACTCTTTCTGGGTGAAGAGCTAAGTAAAACTCTCGTAATCAGATTTAATCTGAAATCCTTCTCTGTATAGATAATGTCTCCCAGTTTCAATTGCATGAATCGCCATCGCTAACTCCAAGTCATGAGTCGGGTAACTCTCATCATGCTCCTTCAGTTGTCTTGAAGCATATGAAATCGCGGGTTCACCTTGCATTAACTCGCATCCTAGACCCAATCCGAAAGCATCGATGTATAGGGTAAAAGGTTTCCCTGGTGCCAGAATGATCAAGATGGGAGCTAATATCAACCTTGCTTTTAGAGCTTGAAAACATTCTTCATACTTGTTAGTCCAAATAAACTGCTCTTCCTTCCTGGTTAGCTTGGTAAGAGGTATTGTGATCCTAGAGCAGTCGTCCATGAATCGTCTGTAATAACCAGCTAAACCCAAGAAACTTCTGATCTCTGCAATGTTCTTAGGTGTACTCACCAAACGATTACTTCTATCTTAATAGTTTCCACCTTTATTACTTTTGATGATACTATGTGACCCAAGAAGATCACTTAGTTTAACCAAATCTTACACTTCTTGGACATAGCATAAAGCTTCTTCCTTCTCAACTGTTGTGAGGCTGCTCTAAAATTCGTTATAAGGCTTTTTTCATCTTTGGAATAAACCAATATATAGTCTATGAATCTATGACTGACGTGTCCAACATATCATGAAACACCCAGTTCATAAGTTCTATAAGAAGATGTAAGGGCATTGGTTAATCTAATAACATAACCAGGGACTCATAATGCTCATTCTCGATTTTAAAAACTATCTTCGAAATATCGCTATCCAAATTCTTCAACTAATGATATCTTGACCGAAGATCAATCTTAGAAAATACCTTTGCACCATGCAACTATTTAAATAAGTCATCGATCTGAGGTAGTGGATATCGGTTCTTGATCGAGAGCTTATTCAATTCTCGATAGTCTATACACAGACGAACACTACCATCCTTCTTCTTTATGGGCCATACTAATGCTTCCCAAGTGGTATACTGGACTGGATTAAACCTTAGTCTAATAACTCTTGTAGTTGAGTCTTTAGTTCCTTCAATTCTATAAGAGCTATTCTATAGGGTGCCTTAGACATAGGTGTCGTCCCGGTTAACAAGTCGATGACGAACTCGGTCGCATGATCAGATGGTAACCCAGGTAAGTCTCTTGGAAACACATTAGAAAATTTACGCATCACATCAATATCTTCCATCTATGGTGCTTCTTTGGTAACATATACCACAAATACCATATATCCAACTCCTTTCTCTTTAAAGCATCTCTTCGCCTTTAGCATAGAGAGGATCAACTTTCACTTCTTAGGTAGTGCTTCCAATAAAGCTAAATTATGTGTCATCTTTGCTCTTGAATGACAACCTCTTCTATGCACATCATAGCTTTGTAGAGTCTTGAGACAACCAATCCATCCTCAAAATGATGTCAAAGTCTGCCATCTCAAGTCGAACTAGGTTGCATCCAAATTCCTTCCATCCATACGATTCAGACATTGTTTATAACACTTATCCACTACAACATCTAGTCTAAAAGGGCTTGAACTATCAAAATTTGATTTAAAGGCCTTAATGAACACATCTAATCCCCTTTTATCTCTTAGTTTTTCAAAGACTATCGTTAATAATCTCATATCCTGAAAAACTCATTAGCTTACATCTCTTTTATCACTGTTGTTCTATCCTGATCTCTCTTTCATATACCTCAAAAAGTACCTTGTGATTGTTACTCACTTCATATCCCAAGTCTACCTATAAGCATTAGGGTATATGCTTATATTCTTATTAATTCCAATAAACTCACTTTTGGTCTTTTACTTAATCACCTTACTCGATATTGGGACTAACTCAATAATCATTGTACTGATCTGAATACTATCAATGCCATGATTTTTGACTTCATCCTTGTATCCACTCTTAGATCTGCCATTAGAAATCTTCTGCCTTGTCAAAATTTATACCTATGTAGCCATCTTTATCTCTGTTCGAGTGCTATCTACTATTTACTAGCAGCTCTTGGTAGTTCTTACTTCTTGCTTCTGCACTCTTTTGCAGACCATGACTCCTATCCATCCATTCAGTAATCTCAAAATAGAATCTCCATTACTTCATCTGAGGTCTCTTGGCTATAGAGATTATTCTAAATTTATTCATCTTCCTTCCAATAATTCCTTATTAACTAAACATCTTATCAATGGATGTTGAGAAATGTAAGAATCATAATGCTTATCCAAAAATGATTCATTTTCTTATTTCGAATTCAGTATAATGACGAACACTTGTTTTATCTAGTGAACTTAGGTTTAAAGGATCAGGAGTAAATCTATGGTAATCCAACCGGCATTAAAAGGTCGTTAAGTTGCAAAGTGGTCTGAAAACATGGAAATAGAGGTTTTATAGCTCTTAACCTTATGGTTATAGGTTCTACCAAGTATATAATGTCATTGGTCGAGGCACTACAGGTGTAAATCTTGAAAATGTTTTGGTACATCAATAAATCAGGTATAAATAAAAAAGATGTACGCTCAACATGATTAAACATTTAATTGTTCATTCAGTTTATATTACTATTCATGTTGTCGATCATGAGAGTGGCTTAGATTGATATAATCAGGACTAATTCTAAGGAAACAATATCTATAACTCCAATTGATAGGTTGAATTAATAAAGTACTCTGTTAACGCACGAGAATTTAAAATCAGGTATGTGCATCCTCTATAATCATAAGGATAAGTCAATGATGCACCGCATCCTATATACACTTGTCTAGATATATGGCCATAATAGATTTGATCCTTCGCTAAAAATATTTGAGGTTTCATCTTCTGAAAATATTCCTCAACCCTTGTCAGATCATTCTGCCATGATGTAACTATCCCATACATCTGCGATTGATAAGGGTAACCACCTTGATACACTGCTTGTTGTGTACCAAGTTTTACACTGGGGTGTGCATTACTGGGACCTATGGTATGGTAGGCACTGTGTTACGGCTAACATGTGCTGGGGGTACAGTATTACTATCACTCCCCGATTCTGAACCAACCAGTATGGTGTGAGTGAACCGTCATTGAACCAACGGTTCACACCAGGATCTCAATAAGACCGTGTCCACTCATACAAACCATTGCACATAACCACAATAAGAATATAATTAATACAGCGTAAGTCTTTAAATAAATGAACTGAGTATTCTATTGATAAAATTAAATAATTATCCAATTATCCAAATTTCAAATGTAGTTAAATATCATTACATCACTTTAATAAAATAACTGAAACAAATAAAATAAAGTCAAAGGTACACGTAGAAAGGGCACTCGCATGAAGAGTCATGCTCATCCTCTCCTGCCTGTACGACCAGAGTAGCAACACCTCCATATGCCGAAGCTTTCATATAATCGTCCACCGTGTAACCTTCATCAACATCTAAAAATAATGTATATACAAAGGGTGAGCTCACAACTTAGCTCAATAAGACAATCAGACAGTGTATCAATATTATATGCATGAGTAACAATCATTTTATGTTGTGGTCTGATTTAAGTTTGCAATGTGCTATAGAAAGGTTTGGAGGCCGCCTCACCTCTATACATGAGTGTGTAGCATCGCACAGTAGACCACACTACCACCGACCCACATGCACCCATTATGGAATAGAGATAGAGCTAAGGCATTTACTACCTCCCCTGATACTCCACCTATACCAATACATAAGCCCCTACCGGCTAGGGCTTACAAACTGGGCTCGCAACTAACCAATCCTATATGTCATCACTGTAGGCTCCATCCTAGTACAGCTCACTACGGCATAGAGATAAAGCTAGAGCATGGTGGCCGGGCTGGAGACCACAATGCCACACCTCCCCCTGATGCCCTACCCGCATCAAGCATACTAAGATCAAACAATATGCAAGTAGACCCTATCCCAACATAACTCCCTACGGCATAGAGATAGAGCTAAAGCATCGTGGCCAGGCCAGAGACCACATCTCAGAGACCACAGTGCCACAACATCGTGGCCAGGCCAGTGACCACATGCCAGAGACCACAGTACCACGACCTTCCCCTGATGCCCTACCCCCACCAAGCATGCTAATATAGAATACTACAAAAAGGTGCCCGTGTAAGGAATGATCCCAAGCCCCAGGCCCTTCCCATTCCACACACCAACAAAAACAACCACATGCCTAACAATCACATCCTATCATATGGAATATGCATGAACAATAATAATAACTAGAAATAAAAGATGACATGTGAATATATGCAACCATCACATCATATATTCAGGGTTATTATTAACAACATTTTACTGTCCTTTATTTATTAGGGTTTAGGTCAGATTCCCTTACCTGACGCTTGTTTGATAGCTTGCTCCACGTCGCATGATCCAAACGTGCTATCACAGAGTCCTACATTATATTAGGGTTCAATTAGAATAGTTTCTTAGGGTTTCACGTTGGTCGAAAAACCAACAGAGTTCAAAACCAGCCTTTCAGAGATGATCGGTCGCAACATACCGGTTGCATCTCTATGGGAAAACTAGCCACTGGTATATCTCTGGAAGACCATACATTAGGTTTTCCAACTTTTGTCAATAAATCTCCATGGATTTCCAGGGTTTCTCCTATCCATTCTAAGTCTGAGCTTTGAGTTAAAGTTATCTCCAACTCATTCAAGTCTAGTTTTGATGATAATCATTCTAGAACTCGAATCTAGGGTTTGACGGCAAATTAGGGTTTAATAGCCAATTAGGGTTTAGATACCTGCTTTGCATGGTATTGATCCAACCATACTAACTATCCTAGAGTCACAATGTAAGAGGAATGATTCAAAATACTTACCGTCGACTAGCATAAGGTGACCGTCGTCGAACGGCAATGGCGGCACTTCCTTCTTCTTCCTAGCTCCTTTTCCTTCTCTAATCTCCTTCTCCTCTCTAGGGTTTGTGAGGATCAATAGAAGGGATTCTAGGAGGCTTAGAGGGGTTTAAATAGGCTAGGAATTAGGTTTAGGAAGCCTCTTAGGATTAAGAAAGTCTTAGGATTCGGAATTAGGAAAGTGGGACCCGCAGAGATCCAATTCCGGATCTTGGTAGTCTGCTGCGCAGACCATACCGGTCGACTGGTACTGTACACTGGTATGAATGAAATTCATACTTAAGTTGGTCTGGTTGGTCCGATTTCATACCTGATTGTCATCCGCTCGTCCCGTCTGGCCCGGTGATGATCGAAAGACTTGTTACGACATGAAATCAAGGTTTAGATCGGGTTCACGGAGTGCGGGTCTTACAACTACTACCAATCGGTACCATACATGGTTTGACCCAGAGGTATTGGTATAGCATTGGCAACTTGGATAGTGATTTTCATGGCAACTTGCATAGTCGGTCTCATCTGTTGTTGCTCTTGCATTTTGTCAAGCCAAGTTGATTACAATCATAGCCAAGGCACTTGGTAGTCCAGGTAGATTGGCGGGAGTGACCTGGTTGTTCACCTCCTTTGATTTTCTCTAATCTGAATATCATTATTTAGCATCTACTCAGATGAGTTTTCACTTTCCGTTCTCGACCCAGATAGTGGTGGGGTCAAGTTGTAACCTCCTCTTAATGCTCAACAGGCAATGGATCACTGTGTGGTGGATCTTACTCTGAGTCTCCACATTACCCAAGAGTATAGCTTTATCTTCTTTTATAGTTACTCTCATTTTTGGTGTATGGCCATTGTTCTCCTATCTCTGTTGGATTCAGCATGAGATCTTTCCCTTTACCTTTGTAGGGATTTATGCGTTACTAGCCATTTTCTTTCTTTCCCTATCATACATCGAGTTTCACATCTTGTGTGTACCAACTCGATATTCTAATTTTTCTGCTTTATAGATCCTTCCTTTTAATTACTGTACTATATCCTTTGTATACTCAGTATCATACTTATAGACCGTACCATATGTTATTTATTTATCAGGATACATTTAGATTCTCTTTTTCTTCTGTCTATATATACATATGGTTCTACCTCTTATATGTACATTATTATTTTTTTTAAGTTCTGTCTCAACCAATACAGGTGTTTATGGTGTGTTTGTATTAAAGCTTTCAATTTATCCTAACTCAGTTCATGGACTCTACTGGAAGTATTAAAGTTCGACGGGCAAGGCTTGAGAGCTCTGATACCAAGTTGTCACACTCCAATTTTGGGCTAACCAATGGTGTGATGAACGGTCATGAAAACCAACGGTTTAAACCAGGATCTCGTATAGGCTATGCCAACAATGTTAAACCAAAACACATTCCACAATAATAATCAGAGTAAATAAATAAATAGTGGAAGTCTTATTAATAAGGTACTGAGAGTCTACAGTGATAATTAAATATTTAACAACTTATCTTCAAGTTACCAAAACATAATTAATACTGATTACAAGTATCACAATACGAAAGTTAACCACTAAACATAAACAAAGTTGAAACACTAGCTTGACGAGCCATATTTGTCCTCCACAGCTTCCACATCCATAGCCGCAGCATCTCTACACATTGGCGTATTCATATAATCTTCAACCATAACACCTGCAACATCAGAATCTAAAAAGAATTACGCGCGGAAGGGTCAGCTCTCTAACTTAAGCTCCGTGAGTAAACAGAACAATGCAACAAACATATGCATGCATTCAATTCATATCTTTGGTCTAGTTTTTAAGTTTGCAATGTGCTATAGAAAGGTTCGGTGGCCCTCGCACCTCTATACACGAGTGTGTGAATCTGGCCAAAGGATCGAACACCATTGTCGTCCCACACCCCATGGAATAGAGATAGAGCTAAAGTGGCCAGAACAAACTCTGCCAACACTTCTACTGATGCCCTGCCCATACCAACACGTAAGCACCTGTTGGCTAGGGCTTGTAAACTGTGCTTGCAACTAACCAATCTTAATGCCAAATAGTTTATCCAAGGCCTCACACTAGCATCCCTCAATACGACCATAGAGATAGAGCTAAGGCCCCCCGGCAGAGTCAGAGACTACACGGTCTGACCACCTCCCCTAATGCCCTATGACGTAATAGTTCTACTATGGTAATGGCGATACGACGATGTTAGTGGGCAAGACTTGAGTGGAGATAGAGCTAGAGTCTGGTGACGAGGTGAAAGACCACCATGCCACATCCTCCCCCTGATGCTCCACTAGCATCCAACACACCAACCCCACACATACATTCACATGCTTATTCCTAGCATCATCATCATCATCATCATGTTATAAATAAACAAAATTAAATATGAAGAAATATTGGATGACTTGTGAGATGCACATTACTAGTGTATACGCCTAGAATCAATCATGGCATTGGACTCAATAAAAATAAATAGTTTATTATTATCCAATTAGTTTAGGTCTTGTTCCCTTACCTGTTAGCAATACTTGATCTCCTTCCAAACCTTGCAATTCTCTTTCAGTCAATTCAACAACCTAAAAATTATATGAATTTAAGTTAGGGTTCATATGTAAGATGTTACAGTAGTCGAAAATAGGAATAGAGCACTGATAGGTGACTGATTGGTCCTACGATCTCATACTGTATCGCCTTACTACCTACGGTATATAACCTATGGTCACATATGGTGACCATAGCTGCGACCATATGATTTTTGAAATCTTTCCGAATGCCTATGGTCGGTGCTCTGGTCATGCTGGTCATGCTATGGTCGACCGTAGCTGCGACCTTGAGATTTCTGGTCACAGACTACATGCAATTCGAGTTGTTCCTGGGTCAGTTTTTTTGATCTTCAATGGGGTTTATTCTAAGGTCATCCTATGGCCATCATTATAAGTTTTTTTATCAACCTTAACTATCAAACTCATGCCTCATGGTTATCCTTGGAAATTACTCATGGAATCACATGGATCATGATAGATTGATATTCCCATCTTCCATAGATTTCTTATTCCTAAGAGTTTACATCTTTAGATATTAGGTTCATACCTTTGCCTGTGATAGAGAGTCAATCTCTTCTCAGTAAATTTCTTTCCTTAGATTTTTCTTCTTCTCCTTCTCTCCCTTCTCTTCCCTTTTATTTCTCTAGAATTTACTAATGTTCTAAAAGAGCAAAAAAAGGCTGAGGGACATCCTTTATATAGAGGAAAACTCTCGATATAGTTATCTTTCAATTAGGAAAGAAATCCCTTAATTTTATAAAGTTTCCAAAACACAAAGTCTGATCTGGGGTCTCACGATCGATGGCTACGGTCGCAGAACCCGTCGATCGTAGGGTCGAAATCATCGATCGTGGGGTTCTGGACTTGAGATTTTTGTTTCCTTCCTTATGGTCGACCATACCTACCCACCAGGTATTCGACCATAGGTAGGTTTTCAGTGTTTTTAACTCGATTCTCATACCTGGTTTGTGATCCATCTTTACATACTCGGTTCACTTGGTCCAGGAATGATGGGAAGACCTGGCACGACATGATTAAACCGGGTTAGTGGAGTGGGGGTCTTATAATCTGAGTTGATGACCCAACTCCATCTTCTTAGGGTTAAGCAACTCTCAACCTGAACCACATTTGGATTCCCTCTGTTTCTAGAAGATGCGACTAAGCTTAAGTGTAGGGTTTGCAACTTAGATTTTCAGAAGAATAAAATTTAGATGCTAACTGCATGAGATGATCGTGAACCATATTGTCATAAAATGGTGCAAAATGTGCATGTGCTTTTTGAATGAAAAAGAAGAGGAAGAATGATGTAAAAAGAGGAAAAAGAAGAAGAAGAGGAGGAAACAAGAATAATGAAAAAGAAGAACAATGAAGAAGAAAGAGGAAGAGAAAGAAGAAAAATAATGAAGAAGAAAGGTGATGATGAAGAAAAAGAAGAAAAATGAAGAAGAATGAAGAAGGAAAAGAAGAAAGAAGAAGAATGAAAAAGAATGAAGAAGGAAAAGAAGAAAGAAGAAGAATGAAGGTTAAGAAAAAGAAGAAGATGAAGAATAATGAAAAAGAAGAATAAGTAGAAGAGGATAAATGAAGAAGAAAAAGATGAATAAGAATAAGAAAGAAGAAAAGAATGAGAAAGAAGAAAAGAATGAGAAAGAAGAAAGAAGAATGAAGAAGAAGAATGAAGAAGAAGAATGAAGAACAAAGAAAAAGAATGATGAAGAAGAATTAGAATGAAGAAAAGAATGAAGAACAAAGAAGAACATAGAAGAAGAAGAAGAACGTAGAAGAAGAATGAAGAACAAAGAAGAAGAATGAAGAATAAAGAATGAAGAAGAAACATGAAGAATAAAGAATGAAGAAGAAAACGAAAAAGATGAAGAATGTAGTTAAAAGAAGAAGAATAAAGAAGAAGAAGAAGAAGAAGAAGAAGAAGAAGAAGAAGAAGAAGAAGAAGAAGAAGAAGAAGAAGAAGAACAAAGAAGAAGAAGAAGAAGAAGAAGAAGAAAATTACCCCAAAAAAAAAAAGAGAAGAAGAAGAAGTTCGTTGGCATACTTTAAAAGGGCACTGGCGCACTTTTAAAGTGCGCTGGCGCATTTCTACTTCTTCTTTATTCTTCTTTCGTCATGTCTTTTTCTTGTTTTATTCTTTATTCTTCTTATTCCGTCTTCTTTTTTATTTTACTTTTTCCTTCTTCTTCTTCATTCTTCTTCTTTTTATTCTTCTTCATTCTTCTTCTGTTTTACACCATTTTATGACAATATGGCTTACGATCATCTCATGTGTTAGCATCCAAGTTTTATTCATTCGGAAAATCTAAGTTGAAGACCTCACTCTTTCTTCTAATGATTAAGCTACTCCCAAGCTCAACCGCATTTGAATTCCCTCTATTTCTAGAAGATGCAGTTGACCCTGAGGGTAGGATGTGCAACTCAGATTGTCAGAAGAATAAAATTTGGAAGCTAAATACATGAGATGATGGTAAATCTTATTGTCATAAAATGGTACGAAATGTGCTCGTGCACTTTGACTGAAAATGAAGAAGAAGAAGAAGAATAAAGCAGAAAGAGGAAAAAGAAGAAGAGGAAACAATAAGAATGAAGAAGAAGAAAAAAGAAGAATCAAGAAGAAAGAGGAATAGAAGGAAGAAAAATAATGAAGAAGAATGATGAAGAAGAAGAAAGATGAAGAAGAAGAATGAAGAAGAAAAAGAAGAAAGAAGAAGAAGAAGAAGAATATTGAAGAATGGCGAGGAAGAATTAATAAAAGAAGAAGAATAAGTAAAAGAAGATGAATGAAGAAGAAGAAGATAAAGACGAAGAAGAAAGAAGAAAAGAATGAGAAAGGAGAAAGAAGAACATAGAAGAAGAAGAAGAATGTAAAAGAAGAATGAAGAACAAAGAATGATGATGAATAAAGAATAAAGAATGAAGATGAAAAAGAAGAAGATGAAGAAAGTAGTTGAAAGAAGAAGAATTAAAAAGAAAAAAGAAGAAGAAAAAGAAGAAGAAGAAGAACAACGAAAAAGAAAGAAGAAGAAGAAGAAGAAGAAGAAGAAGAAAATTACCCCTAAAAAAAGAAAAGAACAAGAAGAAGTTCACCGGCGTACTTCTAAAGGGTGCGGACACTCTTCTATCATGCGCTGGCGCACTTCTACTTCATCTTTATTCTTCTTCCTCTTTTTCTATCATCATGTCCTTTTCTTCTTTTTTTTCTTCTTCATTCTTCTTTTTCCATCTTGTTTTTTATTTTTCTTCTTCTTTCTTCTTCTTCTTCTTCATTCTTTATCTTTCTTCTTCGTTTTCTTCTTCTTATTTTTCTTCTACTTCATTCTTTTACAGTTTTACACCATTTTGTGCCAATATGGGTTACGATCATCTCATGTGTTAGCATCCAAGATTTATTCTTCTAACAATCTGGGTTGAAGACCCAACTCCTTCTTCTTGGGATTAAGCAACTCTCAACCTAAACCACATTTGGATTCCCTATGTTGCTAGAAGATGCGGCTAAGCTAGAGTGTAGGGTTTGCAACTCAGATTGTCAGAAGAATAAAATTTGGATGCTAACTGCATGAGATGATCGTGAACCATATTATCATAAAATGGTGCAATGTGATTGTACACTTTGAATAAAAAAGAAGAAGAAGAAGAATGACGCAGAAAGAGGAAAAAGAAGAAGAAGAGGAGGAGGAAACAAGAAGAATGAAGAAGAAGAATAATTAAGAAGAAAGGGGAAGAGAAAGATGAAAAATAATGAAGAAGAAAGATGATGAAGAAGAAAAAGAAGAAGAATGAAGAAGGAAAAGAAGATAGAAGAGGAATGAAGAAGAATGATGATAAAGAAAAAGAAGAAGAAGATGAAGAATGAAGAATCAAGAAGAAGAATGAAGAAAAGGAAGAAGAATAAGTAGAAGAAGGCAAAAGAAGAAGAAGAAGATGAAGAAGAAGAAGAATGAGGAAACGAATGAGAAATAAGAAAGAGGAACATAGAAGAAGAAGAATGAAGAAACGAATGAGAAAGAAGAAAGAAAAACATTGAAGAAGAAGAATGAAGAAGAACAATGTGGAAGAAGAATGAAGAACAAAGAATAAGAATGAAGAACAAAAAAGAATGAAGAAAATAATGAGAAATAAGAACATAGAATAAGAAGAAGAATGTAGTAGAAGAATGAAGAATGAAGAATAAAGAATGAAGTAGAAAAATGAAGAATAAAGAACAAAGAAGAAAAAGAAGAAGATGAAGAAAGTAGTTGAAAGAAGAAGAATGAAAAAGAAAGAAGAAGAAGAAGAAGAAGAAGAAGGAGATGAAAAAGAAAGAAGAAGAAGAAGAAAATTACTCCAAAAAATAAAAGAGAAGAAGAAGAAGTTCGTAGGCACACTTTTGAAGGGCGCCGGCGCACTTATAAAGTGCGTTGTCGCACTTCTACTTCTTCTTTATTCTTCTTCCTCTTCTTCTTTCGTCATGTCCTTTTCTTCTTTTTCTTCTTCATTCTTCTTCTTCCGTCTTCTTTTTTATTTTTTCTTATTCTTTCATCTTCTTTTTTTTTTTTCTTATTTCATTCTTCTTCTGTTTTACCCCATTTTTGACAATATGGGTTACGATCATCACATGTGTTAGCGTCCATGTTTTTTTTCTTTTTACAATCTGAGTTGAAGACCCAACTCGTTCTTCTGAAGATTAAGCTACTCTCAAGCTCAACCACATTTGGATTCCCCCTGTTTCTAGAAGATGCGATTGAGCTTGAGTGTAGGGTTTGCAACTCAGATTGTCAGAAGATTAAAATCTGGATGCTAACTGCATGAAATGATTGTGAACCATATTGCCATAAAATGGTACAAAATGTGCTCGTGCCCTTTGAATGAAAAAGAAGAGGAAGAAGAAGAATGAAGCAGAAAGAGGAGAAATAAGAAGAAGAAGAGGAGAAAACAAGAAGAATGAAAAAGAATGAGGAAGAGATGAAAAAGAAAGATAAAGAAGAAAAAGAAAATGAATGAAGATGAATGAAGAAGAAAAAGGAGAAAGAAGAAGAATGAAGATGAAGAAAAAAAAGAAGAAGATGAAGATTGAAGAATGGCGAACAGGAATGAAGAAAAGAAGAAGAATAAGTAGAAGAAGACGAATGAAGAAGGAGAAGATGAAGAATGAAGAAATGAAGATGAAGAAGAAGAAGAAGAAGAATGAAGAAAAGAATGTGAAAGAATAACATAGAAGAAGAAGAATGTAGATCAAGAATGAAGAACAGAGAAGAAGAATGAAGAATAAAGAATGAGGAAGAAAAAGAAGAAGATGAACAATGTAGTTAAAAGAAGAAAAATGAAAATGAAAGAAGAAGAAGTAAAAGAATAAGAAGAAGAACGAAAAAGAAACAAGAAGAAGAAGAAGAAAATTTCCCAAAAAAAAAAAAATAAGAAGAAGAAGTTCGCTAGCAGACTACTGAAGGGCGTTGGCGCACTTCTAAAGTGCGTTGGCACACTTTTCTTCTTCTTTGTTCATCTTCCTCTTCTTCTTTCATCATGTCCTTTTCTTCTTTTTCTTCTTCATTCTTATTCTTCTTTCTTCTTTTTCATTTTTCTTCTTCATTCCTCTTCTTCATTCTTCTTCTTTCTTCTTCTTTATTCTTCTTCTTTCTTCTTCTTTTTCTTCTCCTTATTTTTCTTCTTCTTCATTCTTCCTCTGTTTTACACCATTTTGTGACTCTATGGGTTACGATCATCCCAAGTGTTTGCATCCATGTTTTATTCTTCTGACTATCTGAGTTGAAGACCCAACTCCTTCTTAGGATTAAGCTACTCTTAAGCTCAACCGCATTTGGATTACTTCTGTTTCTAGAAAATGTGGTTGTGTTTGAGTGTATGGTTTGTAACTCAGATTGTCAGAAGAATAAAATTTGGATGCTAACTGCATGAGATGATCGTGAACCATATTTTCATAAAATGGTACAAAGTGTGCTCGTGCTCTTTAAATGAAAAAGAAGAAGAAGAAAAATGAAGCAAAAAGAGGAAAAAGAAGAAGAAAAAGAGGAGAAAACAAGAAAAATGAAGAAGAAAGAGGAAGAGAAAGAAGAAAAATAATGAAAAAGAAAGATGAAGAAGAAGAAAATGTATGAATGAAGAAGAATGAAGATGAATGAAGATGTACAAAGAGAAGAAGAAAATGAAGATTGAAGAATGGCAAAGGGGAATGAAGAAAAGGAAGAAGAATAAGTAGAAGAAGACGAATGAAGAAGGATAAGATAAAGAATGAAGAAATGAAGATGAAGAAGAAGAAGAAGAAGAATGAAGAAAAGAATGAGAAAGAAGAACATCGAAGAAGAAGAATAAAGAAAAAGAATGTAGATGAAAAATGAAGAACAAAGTAGAAGAAAGAAGAATAAAGAATGAAGAAGAAAAAGAAGAAGATGAAGAATGTAGGGGAAAGAAGATGAATAAAAAAAGAAAGAAGAAGAAAGAAAAAGAAAGAAGAAGAAGAAGAAGAAAATTACCCCAAAAAAAAAAAGAATAAGAAGTTCGCTGGCGTACTTCTAAAGCGCGCAGACGCGCTTCAAAGGGCGTTGGCGCACTTTTTCTTCTTTATTCTTCTTCCTCTTCTTCTTTCATTGTGTCCTTTTCTTATTTTTCTTCTTCATTCTTCTTCTTCGGTCTTCTTTTTCATTTTTCTTCTTCTTCTTATTCTTCATTCTTTTTTTTTTCTTATTCTTCATTCTTCTTCTGTTTTACACCATTTTGTGACAATATGGCTTATGATCATCATAGGTGTTAGCATCCATGTTTTTATTCTTCTGACAATCTAAGTTGAAGACCCAACTCCTTCTTCTGAAGATTAAGCTACTCTCAAGCTCAATCGCATTTGGATTCCCTCTGTTTCTGGAAGATGCGGTTGAGCTTGAGTGTAGGGTTTGCAACTCAGATTGTCGGAAGAAAAAAAATTATATGCTAACAACATGATATGATCGTGAACCATATTGTCACTAAATGGTGCAAAATGTGCTCGTGCTCTTTGAATGAAAAAGAAGAAGGAGAAGAATGAAGAAGAAAGAGGAAAAAGAAGAAGAAGATGAGGTGGAAACAAGAAGAATGAAGAAGAAAGAGAACCAACCCCCAGTCCTCTAATCGTGATTTGACTCAGTCTGGAACTCCTCCTTGTACTACAAAGTCAGGCCCTGGCTCAGCAGCTCCCAGATCATCCTCCGTAGGCCATACTCCTAACCCTAGTCGTGTATCAAACCTTTCCCGATCCAGACAGTCTAATATTTGAATGTCTCCCTTAATCCCCATCCTTTCTTCATTTCCTACTCGCAAGAATTATAGATCCTTTTCATCTGACCTCCTTGAATCTATGATGGCTCCTGCTAGTAATTTGCAGGCTACTCCCGTAAATTCTGAAAATGCAGTACACGATGTTGAAGAAGACGAAGATCTCAAAGAAGTTTCCGAAAGAAAATTGGAGGTAGATAGAAGAAAGACTCAAAGATTGGATCAGACTTCGGCAACGAGGGTGTAAGACCCGCACGCCACGAACATGGTCCAACCTTACATTTCGTGTCGTGACCCGTTTACATATGATGGTCGAGCCAAGTTGACCAAGTGTGTGAAGAAACCCAAGACCCAGTATGAAAATTTGCTCAAAAACAGTCAAAATGAGGGTAGGGTGTCACACCCCAATTCTGCACCAACCAGAATGGTGTGATGAACCGTCAATAAACCAACGGTTCAACCAGGATCTCAAAATAGGCTATCCCACATATGATAAACTAAAACACATTCCACATTAATCAGAGATAATAAAATAAATAGCGGAAGTCTTACAGATAATGAACTGAGGTTTAATCATGATAAATAACTAATATTCCAATTATTTTCAAGTAACCAAAACATAATTTAATACATATTACAATATCCAAATATGAAATCTAAACACTAAGCGTATCCACAGCAGAAACACTTGCTTAACGAACCATGTTCGTCCTCCACAGCTTGCTCATCATAGCCACCACATGTTCATATGTTGGCGTGTCGACATAATCTTCAATCATAGTACCTGCAACATCAAAAACTAAAAAGAATTGCACGCGCGAGGGTCAGCTCTCTAACTTGAGCTCAGTGAGAAAACAAAACAATGCAACAATACATATGCATGCATTCAATTCATATCTTTGGTCTGGTATATAAGTTTGTAATGTGCTATAGAAAGGAAGGTGGCCGCCGCACCTCTATACACGAGTGTGGGGAAACGCCCAATGAAAACGGCACTGTCGCCCCACATGCACCCACCATGGACAATATACACCCCATGAAAACGGCATTGATGTACCGGTTACCCATACCAACACGTAAGCCCCTGTTGGCGAGGGCTTGCAAACTGGGCTCGCAACTAACCAACCCTAATGTCAAACAATGTATCCAAGGCCTCACCCCAGCATCCCTTAATACATCCATAGAGATAGAGCTAGGGTCTGGTGACCAGGCTGAACCACAATGCCACGTCCCCCCCTAATGCCCTACGACATATTAGTTCCGCTAAGGTAATGGCGATACGACGATGTTAGTGGACAAGACTTGAGTAGAGATAGAGCTAGAGTCTGGTGACCAGGCTGAACCACAATATCACGTCCTCCCCCTGATGCTCCACTCGCATCAAGCACACTAACACTTGCTTAGTGGACATGACTTGAATAGACCATGGCACAATATACCCCGATGAGAACGGCATCGAAGTACTGGTTGATACCATCCCTACCCGCACCTTGTACACCAGCCAAACACAAACATTCACATGCCTATTCCTACCATCATCAACATCATCATGTTATAATCAATAAATTTAAATATGCATGAACAGTAATAATAGAAATATTAGATGACATGTTGAATGCACATAACAATCATACACGCATAAAATCATTCATGGTATTGGACTCAAAAAGTAAAAACAGTTTGTTATTAACCAATTAGTTTAGGTCTTGTTCCCTCACCTTAGCTTGTTAATAGATCCTCTTCCAAGCTTTAGTATCACCTTTATAATGTTATTCTATTGCTAGAAGACCTAACAAAGTCGATAGAATTTAATTAGAATTAATTCTGAATTTAAAAACCATTCTGTTAACTGAGGGTCGGAGGTAGGGTCAGAGTCATGATCGAC
This sequence comes from Protea cynaroides, assembly GCA_028583415.1. Taxonomy (NCBI): domain Eukaryota; kingdom Viridiplantae; phylum Streptophyta; class Magnoliopsida; order Proteales; family Proteaceae; genus Protea; species Protea cynaroides. The sequence goes on along the minus strand of CM053275.1, from coordinate 60,445,962 downwards.
CCTGGGTGCGACCCTCCCCCTAATCTGAACTTCCCGAACACTGAGGGTCGATGCTAGGGTCGGATCTGCCATCGACCCTAGGTGCGACCCTCCATGGTTTGAGTCGAAAATATCAGATTTCGTTCTCTCTTTCATGGTTGGGTCCTATGGCTTACTTCCACAATCCATTCTATACATGTTCTATGGTTTAGAACTATACTTTATTCACATACATGGTTTTAATCTCCTCCATGGTTTTCCATGAAAACCTAACCATGGATGGATGATTTGGGTTTCTTCTAAGTCATATCCTCTTTATAAACCATTCTAAAGTCTTAAATAAATCATGGGGAATGTATTCATACCTTAGTTTTGCTGAGATTCAGAGTTCCTCTGAATTTCCTCTTCTTCCTTAGCCTTTTCTTCAACTTTTCCTTTTCTTCTTCTCTTCCTTCTCTTCTCTTTCTCTCAATCTAATTAGGGAAGTAAAAGGATTGAAAGAGGCTTAGGGACGTCCTATTTATAGAGTAAAACCTCCCAAAATAAGTCTCATTGAGCTTAGGAAAGGTTCCAATTGAAATTAGGAAGGTTTCTCAATTTTCGGTTCGTGCTGTTTTTTCCGAATGCCGAGGGTCGATGGGAGGGTCGGACCTGCCTGTTAAAACCTGTGACCCTACCCTCATTTTGACTGTTTTTGAGCAAATTTTCATACTGGGTCTTGGGTTTCTTCACACACTTGGTCCACTTGGCTCGACCATCATATGTAGACGGGTCACGACACGAAATGTAAGGTTGGACCATGTTCGTGGCGTGCGGGTCTTACAACTCCACCACCCTTAAAAGAAATTTCATCCTTGAAATTTGAAAGTATGGATCTTACAACTGCCCCATCCTTAAAATAAATTTTGTCTTCGAAATTTTGAATTTACTTCAGAGTCAATAGGTGGGAATTCTATTTCCGCATTGCATCTGCTTCCTTCTATGCACTCTTCTCCACGTCTTGTCTTTGCCAGGTTACCTTCATATAATAATTATCCTGGCTTTGGAAACAATGTACCTTCCCACTAGTGAACTAGGCTGGTACCACTTTAATAGTCAAACATTCTATCTAATCCAGTGATTCCGTGGTCAATACTTTTGATATGGATCTCCAAGTTGTACTTCATCAATAGAGACACATGAAATACTTCATGCACACTAGACATGGATAGCGGTAACGCTAATTGATATGTAACTTTTCTACTTCTCTCCAAAGTTTATAAGATCCAACACATATATAAATATGACTTTCCCTTCTTGTCTAATCGTTTCAAACTACGCATAAGTGATATCTTGAAGAACACTTTGTCACTTATGGCGAACTCAAGGTCTTGGTGTCTCTTTTGACAACTTGAGCTATCCTGCCCCTTTTCTTTGATCTTGTCTACCACTCAACAGGTTTCTGCAATTAACTCAGGTATTACAATTCTTTATTCCCCGTCTTTATTCCAAAATAGAGGGGTTTGACATTTCTACCATATCATGCTTCATAGGTAACATTTACATGGTATCTTAATAAAAACTTCAATTCAAGGTGACTTCTCAACTCAAGCTCCTTGAAATCAATTTCACAAGCTCGGGACATATCTCTTAGGATCTATATAGTCCACTCCGACTGTCCGTTGGTTTGAGGTAAAATGTGGTACTAAACTTCAACTTTGTCCCCATTATTTTCTGTACATCCTCCCAAAACTTTGAGATAAAGCATAAGCCTCTGACCAACACTAAGCTCTCATGCATACCATTCAATCTGGCAATACTATCCATATATAGCTTAGTTAGCCGCTCCAAAGCATACTGAGGTTGTATCGCAATGGAATAAGCTATCTTCATAATGCGATCAACAATCATCCAAACTGCGTGAACCGATAAGTGGTATACCGGTGACATAGTTCATTGTAATGCAGTTCCACTTTCAGACTGGCTTTGATAGTTATTGTTGTAGCCATGTTGGTTTTTGTCTTTCAGCCTTTACTTGCTGATAATTTAATTACTGAAACATGCATCTATCCACAACCACTTCCATTCCCTTTCTGCCAAAATTATCTCTTCATGTCATGATACATATTGGTACTCTAGTATGTACTGAATATTGAGTACAATGGACTCTTATCATTATCCTCTTCATAGTATCCAAGTCTTTATCTTCATGTATTCAGAATCTGCCTCTGTATCTGAGTACCATCTCCGCATCCAAAGTAAGTCAGGGTTAGGTTTTTATTTTTCTAAATCTCCTGACATTATTCTTATATACAGATTTAACAAAATTGCTAATTTTATTTCATCCACCAATTCAGAGATGATTTTTAATGCCATAAACGCAATCGAACTATTGTTTCATAATTCATCCATAAGTTCTCGCTCGATTGGATCATCACTAGCTCCTATTATATGTTACTCTTTTCTAAATCTGAATCTGTTGTTGCAGAACATAAGGCAACATTTATACTCGGTCCTTCTTCAGACCTCATAATCCCTTTTTGCTTAAGGCTTAGCTACTACATTAGCCTTGCTCAGTGACCTTGAATATCACGGTCTAAATCCTTCAATGTTCAAACCATTTTGCTATCCTCATGTTCAACTCTTTCTGATGAAGAGATAAATAGGACTCTTAACCTAAAATTATTCTCCGTTTAGATAATGTCTCCAAGTTTTGATTGCATAATTCATCACCGGTAACTCCAAGTCATGAGTAGGGTAATGCTTCTCATGCTCCTTTAGTTTTCTTGAAACGTATGCAATCTCTTAGTTACCTTGCATCAACCCGCATCCTTGATCCAATCTGAAAGCTCCGATGGATAGGGTAAAAGATTCCCTTGGTACCGAAATGATCAAGATGGGAGTTGATATCAACCTTATCTTAGAATCTGGAAACATTCTTCACACTTGTAGGTTCAAATAAATTCCTCTCCCTTCCTGGTTAGCTTGGTAAGAGGTTTTGCGATCTTAGGGTGGTCCTCCAAGCATCGTCTGTAATAATCAGCTAAAACCAAGAAACTTCTTATCTTCGCTATATTCCATACAATTGCTTCTATCTGAATAGGGTCCACTTTAATCCGTTTATATGATGCTATGTGATCTAAGAAGATCATTTTGTTTTATCATGCCTCATGTTTCTTGGACCTGACATGAAGCTTTTCACTTCTCAGCTATTGTGAAGCTGTTCTAAGATCCGTTGTATGAGTTGCTTCATTCTTGGAATAAACCAAACATCATCTATGAAAACTATGACCGATGTGCCCAACATGTCATGAAACACCCAGTTCATCAGCTCCATAAAAGATGTAAGGGCATTGGTTAATCCAAACGTCATAATCGAAAACTCATAATGTCCAATCCCGATTCTAAAAGCTATTTTCGAGATATTTCTGTCCAAAATTCTTTAGCTGATGATATCTTGACTGAAGAAAATACCTTTGCTCATTGCAACTGTTTAAACAAATCATCGATCTAAGGTAGTAGATATCGATTTTGACTGTGAGCTTGTTTAGTTCCCGGTAGTCTATACTCAAACGACACTACCATCCTTCTTCTTCATGAATTGCATTGGCACTCTCCATGATGTAATACTAAGCCAATTAGAACCCTTGTCTAATAACTGTTGTAGTTGCGTCTCAATCCCTTTAACTCCATAGAAGCTACTCTACAGGTGCCTTTGACACGAGTATCGTCCTTGGTAACAAGTCGATGACGAACTCGGTCGCACGATCAGGTGATAACCCGGTAAGTCTCCTGGAAACACATCAGGGAATTTATGCATCACATCAATATCTGTCATCTATGGTGCTTCTTTGGTAACGTATACCACAGATACCATATATCCAACTCATTTCTCTTCAAAGCATCTCTTCACCTTTAGCATAGAGCGGATTAGCTTTCACTTCCTAGGCAACATACTCCCAATGATACTAAATCATATGCCATTTTTATTCTTGAATGATAACCTCTTCTATGCACATAATCACTTGTAGAGTATTGAGACAACCAGTCTATTTCCAAGATGACGTCAAAGTCTACCATCTCAAGTCGACTCAGGTTGCATCCACATTCTGTTCATCCATAAGATTTGGACATTGTTCGTAACACTCATCCCATACAACATTTAGTCCAAAGGGCTTGAACTAGCAAAATCTGGTATAAAGTCTTAAGAGCTTGTCTAGTTCCTTTATCTCTTATGATTTTCAAAAACTATCGTCAAAATCTCATATTGCACTCATCAGCTTATATTTCTTTTATCCTTGTTGTTCTACCCTGATCTCTCTTTCATATACCTCAAAAATATCTTGTGATTGTTACTTAATATCCCAAGTCTACTTCTAAGCATTAGGATATATGCTTATAAATTCATTAATTCAGTCAAACTCTTTTGGTCTTTACTTAATCATATCACTCGACATTGGGCATAACTCAATTTTCATTGTATTAAACAGATTACTATTAATGCCATGATTTTTGACTTTATCCTTGTATCCACCCTTAGATTTGCTTTTAGGAATCTTCTGCTTCGTCAAAATTCATACCGATATAACCATCTTTAACTTTACTTGAGTGCTATCTACTCTTTACTGGCTACCCTTGATAGTTCTCACTTTTGTCGCATACACTCTTTTATAGACATGATTCATATCCACCCGTTTAGAAATCTCAAAATAGATTCTCCATTACTTCATCGGAGGTCTCTTGGCTATAAAATCTAATCAGAATTTAATCATCTTCCTTCCAATAATTTCATTATAACTAAACATCTTTTCAATGGGTGTCAGAATCGTTATCCAAAAACAATTTCTTTCCTTCTTTCGAATTTAGTATGACGGCGAACACTTGCTTTATCTAGTGAACCTAGGTTTTAAAGAATCAGGAGTAAATCTGTAGTAATCCAACCGGCATCAAAAGATCGTTAAGTTGCACGGTGGTACAAATACATGCAATAGAGGTTTTATAATTCTTAACCTCATGGTTACAGGTTCTATCGAATATATAATGCCATTGGTCAAGGCACTACAGGAGTAAATCTGGATAAAGATTTCGTACATCGATAAATCAAGTATAAATCAGTAGATGTATGCTCAACATGATTAAACATTTAACTGTTCATTCAGTTCATATCTTTGTTCATGTAGTTGATCATGAGAGTGGTTTAGATTGGTATAATCAGGACTAAAACTAAAGAAACAATATCTATAACTCCAATTGACAGGTTAAATCAAGAAGGTATCATGTCAAGGTACGAGAATTAAAATCTGGTATGTGCATCCTCTATAATCATAAAAGTAAATCAATAATGCACCGCATCCTATATAAACCTATCTATATATATGGCCACGATAGATTTGATCCTTTGTTGAAAATGTCTGAGGTATCATCTTCAGAAGACATTCTTCAATCCTTGTCAGACCATTCTGTCATGATGCAACTATCCCATACATCAGTAGCTGATAAGGTTAACCACCTTTATACACTGCTTGTTGTGCACCAAACTTCTGCACTGGGGTATGCATTATTGGGACTTGATGTGTGGTAGACACTGTGATATACCTAACAGGTGTTGGGGTACAGTGATGCTACCAATTCATACCATACCATATCAATTGTATAATAAGATAACTACCCAACTTAAAGATAATACCCTATATTATTTGTTTATCAGGATACATTTTGCTTTTCTCTTTCTGTTTGAGTGTATATATATTGTTCCACCTTTTATATGAAGATTATCCTCTTGTTTAATTTCTGTCTCAACCAACACAGGGGCTTATGGTTTGTTTGTATTAAAGCTTTTAATTTATCCTAACTCAGTTCATGGACTCCAGTGGAAGTATTCAGGTTTAATGGGTAAGGCCTACGAGAGCTCTGATACCAAGTTGTCACACCCCAATTTTGCATCAACCAGAATGGTGTGATGAACCGTCAATAAACCAACGGTTCAACCAGGATCTCAAAATAGGCTATCCCACATATGATAAACCAAAACACATTCCACATTAATCAGAGGTAATAAAATAAATAGCGGAAGTCTTACAGATAATGAACTGAGGTCTAATCATGATAAATAACTAATATCCCAATTATTTTCAAGTAACCAAAATATAATTTAATACATATTACAATATCCAAATACGAAATCTAAGCACTAAGAGTATCCACAGCTGAAACACTTGCTTAACGAACTATGTTCGTCCTCCACAGCTTGCTCATCATAGCCACCACATATTCATATGTTGGCGTGTCGACATAATCTTCAATCATAGTACTTGCAACATCAGAAACTAAAAAGAATTGCCCGCGCGAGGGTCAGCTCTCCAACTTGAACTCAGTGAAAAAACAAAACAATGCAACAATACATATGCATGCATTCAATTCATATCTTTGGTCTGGTATATAAGTTTGCAATGTGCAATAGAAAGGATAGGTGGCCGCCGCACCTCTATACACGAGTGTGTGGAAACGCCCAATGAAAACGGCACTGTCGCCCCACATGCACCCACCATGGACAATATACACCCCATGAAAATGGCATGGCTGTACCGGTTGCCCATGCCAACACGTAAGCCCCTGTTGGCGAGGGCTTGCAAACTAGGCTCGCAACTAACCAACCCTAATGTCAAACAATGTATCCAAGGCCTCACCCCAGCATCCCTCAATACATCCATAGAGATAGAGCTAGGGTCTGGTGACCAGGTTGAACCACAATGCCACGTCCCCTCCTGATGCCCTACGACATATTAGTTCCGCTAAGGTAATGGCGATACGACGATGTTAGTGGACAAGACTTGAGTAGAGGTAGAACTAGAGTCTGGTGACCAGGCTGAACAATAGTGTCATGTCCTCCCCCTGATGCTCCACTCGCATCAAGCACACTAAAACTTGCTTAGTGGACATGACTTGAATAGACCATGGCACAATATACCCCGATGAGAACGGCATCTAAGTACCGGTTGATACCATCTCTACCCGCACCTTGTACACCAGCCAAACACAAACATTCACATGCCTATTCCTACCATCATCAACATCATCATGTTATAATCAATAAATTTAAATATGCATGAACATTAATAATATAAATATTGGATGACATGTTGAATGCACATAACAATCATACACGCATAAAATCATTCATGGTATTGGACTCAAAAAGTAAAAACAGTTTGTTATTAACCAATTAGTTTAGGTCTTGTTCCTCACCTTAGCTTGTTAATAGATCCTCTTCCAAGCTTTACTATCACCTTTATAATGTTATTTTATTGCTAGAAGACCTAACAAAGTCGATAGAATTTAATTAGAATTAATTCCAAATTTAAAAACCATTCTGTTAACTGAGGGTCGGAGGTAGGGTCGGAGTCATGATCGACCCTGGGTGAGACCCTCCCCTTAATCTGAACTTCCCGAACACTGAGGGTCGATGCTAGGGTCGGATCTGCCATCGACCCTAGGTGCGACCCTCCATGGTTTGAGTCGAAAATATCCGATTTCGTTCTCTCTTTCATGGTTGGGTCCTATGGCTTACTTCCCCAATCCATTCTATACATGTTCTATGGTTTAGAACTATACTTTATTCACCTACATGGTTTTAATGATCTCCTCCATGGTTTTCCATGAAAACCTAACCATGGATGGATGATTTGGGTTTCTTTTAAGTCATATCCTCTTTATAAACCATTCTAAAGTCTTAAATAAATCATGGGGAATGTATTCATACCTTAGTTTTGCTGAGATTCAGAGTTCCTCTGAATTTCCTCTTCTTCCTTAGCCTTTTCTTCAAGTTTTCCTTCTCTTCTCTTTCTCTCAATCCAATTAGGGTTGTAAAAGGATTGAAAGAGGCTTAGGGACGTCCTATTTATAGAGCAAAACCTCCCAAAATAAGTCTAATTGAGTTTAGGAAAGGATCCAATTGAAATTAGGAAGGTTTCTCAATTTTCGGTTCGTGCTGTTTTTTCCGAATGCCGAGGGTCGATGGGAGGGTCGGACAACTCATAGACCCTGTGACCCATGGTTGAGGGTCGATGGGAGGGTCGGACCTGCCTGTTAAAACCTACGACCCTACCCTCATTTTGACTATTTTTGAGCAAATTTTCATACTAGGTCTTGGGTTTCTTCACATACTTGGTCCACTTGGCTCGACCATCATATGTAGACGGGTCACGACACAAAATGTAAGGTTGGACCATGTTCGTGGCGTGCGGGTCTTACATAGGGTCGCAGGTTTTAACAGGCAGGTCCGACCCTCCCATCGACCCTCAACCATGGGTCACAGAGGGTCTATGAGTTGTCCGACCCTCCCATCGACCCTCCCATCGACCCTCGATACTCGAGAAAAATAGCACGAATCAAAAATTTAGAAACCTTCCTAATTTCAATTGGAACCTTTCCTAAACTCAACGGGACTTATTTTGGGAGGTTTTAATCTATAAATAGGACGTCCCTAAGCCTCTTTTACTCCTTTTACAACCCTAATTGGATTGAGAGAAAGAGAAGAGAAGGAAGAAAAGAAGAGAAGGAAAACTTGAAGAAAAGGCTAATGAAGAAGAGGAAATTCAGAGGAACTCTGAATCTCAGCAAAACTAAGGTATGAATACATTCCCCATGATTTATTTAAGACTTTAGAATGTTTATGAAGAGGATATGACTTAGAAGAAATCCAAATCATCCATACATTGTTAGGTTTTCATGGAAAACCATGGAGGAATTCATTGAAACCATGTAGGTGAATAAAGTATAGTTCTAAACCATAGAACATGTATAGAATGGATTGTGGAAGTAAGCCATAGGACCCAACCATGAAAGAGAAAACAAAATCTGATATTTTCGACTCAGACCATGGAGGGTCGCACCTAGGGTCGATGGCAGATCCAACCCTAGCAACGACCCTCAGTGTTCGGGAAGTTCAGATTAGGGGGAGGGTCGCACCCAGGGTCGATCCTGACTCTGACCCTACCTCCGACCCTCAGTTAACAGAATGGTTTTTAAATTTTGAATAAATTTTAATTAAATTTTATCGGCTTTGTTAGGTCTTCTAGCAATATAATAACATTATAAAGGTGATTCTAAAGCTTGAAGAGTATCTATTAGCAAGCTAAGGTGAGGGAACAAGACCTAAACTAATTGGTTAATAACAAACTATTTTTATTTCTTGAGTCCAATACCATGATTGTGATATGCGTGTGTGCTTGTAATGTGCATTCAACATGTCATCCAATATTTCTATTATTACTGTTCATGCATATTTAAATTTATTGATTATAACATGATGATGTTGATGATGCTAGGAATAGTCATGTGAATGTTTATGTTTGGCTGGTGTACATGGTGCGGGTAGGGATGGTATCAACCGGTACTTCGATGCCGTTTTCATCGGGGTATATTGTGCCATGGTCTATTCAAGTCATGTCCACTCAGCAAGTGTTAGTGTGCTTGATGCGAGTGGGTATCAGGGGGAGGACGTGACATTGTGGTTTAACCTGGTCACCAGACTCTAGCTCTATCTCTACTCAAGTATTGTCCACTAACATCGTCGTATCGCCAATACCTTAGCGGAACTAATATGTCGTAGGGCATCAGGGGGTACGTGGCATTGTGGTTCAGCCTGGTCACCATACCCTAGCTCTATCTCTATGGATGTATTGAGGGATGCTGGGGTGAGGCCTTGGATACATTGTTTGACATTAGGGTTGGTTAGTTGCGAGCCCAGTTTGCAAGCCCTCGCCAACAGGGGCTTACGTGTTGGTATGGGCAACCGGTACAGCCATGCCATTTTCATGGGGTGTATATTGTCCTTGGTGGGTGCATGTGGGGAGTGCCGTTTCCATTGGGCGTTTCCACACACTCGTGTATAGAGGTTTGGCGGCCACCTATCCTTTCTATAGCACATTGCAAACTTATATACCAGACCAAAGATATGAATTGAATGCATGCATATGTATTGTTGCATTGTTTTGTTTTCTCACTGAGCTTAAGTTGGAGAGCTGACCCTCGCGCGCACAATTCTTTTTAGTTTCTGATATTGCAGGTACTGTGATTGAAGATTATGTCGACACGCCAACATATGAACATGTAGTGGTTATGATGAGCAAGTTGTGGAGGATGAACATGGTTCGTTAAGCGAGCGTTTTAATGGTGGATACGTTTAATGTTTAGTTTTTGTATTTGGATATTGTAATATGTATTGAATTATGTTTTGGTTACATGGAAATAATTGGAATATTAATTATTTATCATGATTTGACCTCATTTCATTATCTGTAAGACATCCGCTATTTACTTTATTTCCTCTAATTAATGTGAAATGTGTTTTGGTTTATCATATGTGGGATAGCCTATTTTGAGATCCTGGTTGAACCATTTGTTTATTGACGGTTCATCACACCATTCTGAATAGTACAGAATTGGGGTGTGACAACTTGGTATCAGAGCTCTCGTAGGCCTTACCCTTTAAACCTGAATACTTGCACTGGAGTCCATGAACTGAGTTAGGATAAATAAAAAAAAGCTTTAATACAAACAAACCATAATCACCTGTGTTGGTTGAGACAGAACTTAAACAAGACAATAATGTACATATTAAAGGTGAAATCATATATATATACTCAAACAGAAAGAGAAGACCAAAAATCTTCCTAATAAACAAATGATATAGGGTATTATCTATAAGTTGGGTAATTATCTGAGTATACAAAGGATATAGTACTGTAGCAAGAAGGAACCATCTGTACAGCAGAAAATTGGAATACCGAGTTGGTACTCACAAGATGTGAAACTCAATGTAAGACAGAGGAAGAAGGAAAATGGCTAGTAATGCCAAAACCCCTGTAGAGATAAAGGAAAAGATCTCGGGCTAAATCCAAACAGAGATAAGAGAATAATGGCCACACATTAAGAATAAGAGCAACTATAAAGAAGCTTAAGTTATACTCCTGGGTGACGTGGAGACTCAGAGTGAGATCCATTATAAGTTGATCTATTGCCCACTAAGCAAGAAGAGGATGTTGCAACTTGACCCCACCACTATCTGGGTCGAGAACGGGTAATGAAAACTCATCTGAGTTGGTAATCAGATTAGAGCAAATAAGAGGAAAGGAACAACCAGGCCACTCCGGCCAACCACCTGGACTACAAAGTACCTTGGTTATGGTTGTCATAAACTTGACCCAATAAAATACAAGAGCAACAACAGATGAGACCGACTATGCTAGTTGCTATGTAAATCACTACCCAAGTTACCGATGCTACATCATCACCTTCGGGTCAAACCAAATACGGTACCAACTAGTAGCAACACTGTACCCCAGTATATGTTAGCACACAGTACCTATCATACAGCAAGTCCCAGTAATGCACACCCCAGTACAGAAGTTTGGTGCACAACAAGCAGTGTATCAAGGTGGTTAACCTTATCAGCCACCGATGTATGGGATAGTTGCATAATGACAGAATGATCCGACCAGGATTGAAGAATGTATTCTGAAGATGATACCACAGACATTTTCAGCAAAGGATCAAATCTATTATGGCCATATATGTAGATAGGTTTATATAGGATGCGGTGCATTATTGATTTACTCTTATGATTATAGAGGATGCACATACCAGATTTTAATTCTCGTACCTTGACAGGATACCTTCTTGATTTAACCTGTTCTTTAGTAGTAGTCCTGATTATACCAAACTAAACCACTCTCATGATCAACAACATGAACAGAGATATGAACTGAATGAACAGTTAAATGTTTAATCATATTGAGAGTACATCTTCTGATTTTTTTATCTGATTTAATAATGTACGAAAACTTTCTCTAGATTTACTCCTGTAGTGCCTTGATCAATGGCATTATATACTCGATAGAACCTGTAATCATGAGGTTAAGAACTATAAAACCTCTATTTCCATGTAGTTGGACCACCGTGCAACTTAACGACCTTTTAATGCCGGTTGGATTACCACAGATTTACTCCTGATCCATTAAACCTAAGTACACTAGATAAAGAAAGTGTTTGCCGTTATGCTAAATTAAAAGAAGGACATGATTTTTTTTGGACAAACATTATGATTTATACACCCCCTGATCATTGTTGATAAAGATGTGTAGTGATAATGGAATTATTGGAAGAAAGATGATTGGATTCAGATTAAATGCTATAACCAATGAAACTCAGATGAAGTGATGGAGAATTTGTTTTGAGATTGCTAAATGGATGGATATGAATCATGTCTATAAAAGAGTACATGAGAAAATATGAGAACTATTAAGAGTAGCCAGTAAAGAAATAGATAGCACTCAAGTAGAGTTAATGATGGTTATATCGGTATGAATTTTGACAAGGTAGAAGATTCCTAAAGGCAAATTTAAGAGTGGATACAAGGATAAGTCATGGCATAAGTAGTACTCGATTTAATACAATGATAATTGAGTTATGCCCAATGTTGAGGGATATGATTAAGTAAAGACCAAGTAGTTTGGCTGAATTAATAAATTTATAAGCATATACCCTAATGCTTATAGATAGACTTGGGATATGAAGTAACAATCACAAGATTTTTCAAGGTATATGGAAGATAGAGCAAGGTAGAACATCAAGGATAAAAGAAATACAAGCTAATGAGTGCAATATGAGATTTTGATGATAGTCTTTGAAAAATCAAAAGAGATGAAGGAACTAGACAAGTTCTTCAGACCTTATACCAGATTTTGCTAGTTCAAGCCCTTTGGACTAGATGTTGTATGGGATGAGTGTTACGAACATTGTCCAAATCTTATAGATGAACATAATTTGGATGCAACCTGAGTCGACTTGAGATGATAGAGTTTGACGTCAACTTGGAAATAGACTAGTTGTCTCAACACTCTACAAAGTTGTTATGTGCATAGAAGAGGTTATCATTCAAGAATAAAGATGGCATACAATTTGGTTTTATTGGAAGCCTATTGCCTAGGAAGCGGAAGCTGATCCTCTCTATGCTAAAGGTGAAGAGATGTTTTAAAGAGAAAGAAGTTGGATATATGGTATCTTGTGGTATACGTTACCAAAGAAGCACCACAGATGGAAGATATTGATGTGATGCATGAATTTCTTGATGTATTTCTAGGAAACTTATCGGGTTACCATCTAATTAAGTGACCGAGTTCGTCATCGACTTGTTACCAAGGATGATACTTGTGTCAAAGGCACCTGTAGAGTAGCTCCTATGGAGTTAAAGGAATTAAGACTTAACTACAAGAGTTATTAGACAAGGGTTCTAATCAGCTAAGTATTGCATTACGGAGAGCGCCAATGCAACTCGTGAAGAAGAAGGACGGTAGTGTCATATTATGTATAGACTACTGGAAACTAAACAAGCTCACAGTCAAGAATTGATATCTACTACCTTAGATCGATGACTTGATTAAACAGTTGCAAAGAGCAAAGGGAATTTCTAAGATTGATCTTCGGTCATGGTATCAACAGCTGAAGAATTTAGATAGTGATATCTCGAAGACAGTTTTTAGAACTAGGATTGGCCAATTATGAGTTCTCGATTATGATGTTTGGATTAACCAATGCCCTTACATCTTTTGTGGAACGGATGAACTGGGTGTTTCATGACATGTTGGACACGTCGGTCATAGTTTTCATAGATGATATTTTGGTTATTCCAAGAATGAAGCAACTCATACAATGGATTTTAGAACAGCTTCACAACAGTTGAGAAGGGAAAAACTTTATGCCAATTCCAAGGAATATGAGACCTGATTAAACAAAGTGATCTTATTAGATCACGTAGCGTCATAAAAAGGAATAAAGTGGACCCTATTAAGATAGAAGTAAACATATGGTGAGAAACACCTAAAGAATATTGCGAAGATCAGAAGTTTCTTTGGTTTAGCTGGTTACTACTGACGATTTTGGAGGACCACTCTAAGATCGCAAAACCTCTTACCAAGCTAACCAGGAAAGGACATGACTTTAATTTGACTGACAAGTGTGAAGAATGTTTCCAAACTCTAAAAGAAGGGTTGGTATCAGCTCCCATCTTGATCGTTTCGGTACTAAGGGAACCTTTTACCCTATCCATCGAAGCTTTTGGATTGAATCTAGGATGCGGGGTGATGCAAGGTAGATAAGCAATTGCTCATGCTTCAAGAAAAATTAGAGGAGCATGAAAAGAATTACCCTACTCGTGATTGGGAATTACCGATCAAGAATTATGTAATCAAGACTTGGAGACATTACCTATACAGAGAATAATTTTAGATTAAATCAGATTACAAGTGTTTTATTTATCTCTTCATTAGAAAGAGTTGAACATGAGGATAAGGAGATGGTTAGGAGTACTTGAAGGATTAAGACGGTGATATTTAATGTCACCCGAGAAAGGCTAATGTGGTATCCAAGGCCTTAAGCAAAAAGGGAATTATGAAGTCCGAAGAAGGACTCAATATAAACGGTACCTTATGTTCCGCAGCAACAGATTCAGATTTAGAAGAAGAGTAACATATAATAGAAACTAGTGATGATCCAATTGAGCGAGAATTTATGGATGAACTTATGGAGCAATAATTCGGCTACGTTTGTGGCATTAAATATCATCTCTAAATTGATGGATTAAAGTAAAAGTAGTAATTTTGTTAGATCTGTATATAAGAACGGTATAAGCAGATTTAGAAAGAGGAAAACCAAACCCTGACTTTTGTTTTGGGAATGGAACTGCAGTGTCGTGAACTATGTCAATGATTTTCTACTGACTCCCAAATCGGTTGACATGGTTGGGTGATTGTTGATCGCCTTATGAAGATAGCTCATTCCATTGCTATACGACCTCGGTATGCTTTGGAGCGGCTAACTAATCTATATATGGATAGTATTGTCAGATTGATGGTATGCATGAGAGTTTAGTGTCAGCCAGAAGCTCATGCTTTATCTTGAAGTTTTGGAAGGATCTACAAAAATAATGGGGACAAAGTTGAAGTTTAGTACCGCACTTTATCTCAAACCGACGGACAGTCAGAGCGGACTATACAGATCCTAAGAGATATGCCCCGAGCTTGTGAATTGATCTCAAGGAACTTGAGTTGAGAAGTTACCGTGAATTGAAGTTGCTATTAAGCTACCATGTAAACGTCACCTATCAAGCATGGTACGGTAGAAATGTCAAATTCCTTTATTTTGGAATAAAGTTGGTGAATGAAGAATTTTGAGACCTAAGGCTAATGAAGAAAA
Source organism: Protea cynaroides (assembly GCA_028583415.1). NCBI lineage: Eukaryota > Viridiplantae > Streptophyta > Magnoliopsida > Proteales > Proteaceae > Protea > Protea cynaroides. Next base: position 60,430,752 of record CM053275.1, on the reverse strand, counting down.
CTATCGAGTGGCAGACAAGATCAAGAAAAAGGGCTAAGACAGCTCAGGATTGTCAGAAGAGACACCAAGACCATGAGTTCGTCATAAGTGACAAAGTGTTTTTGAAGTTATCACTTATGCATAGTTTGAAATGATTAGACAAGAAGGAAAGTAGTATTCTATATATGCGTTGAATCTTATAAACTCTGGAGAGACGTAGAAAAGTTGCATATCAATTAGCGTTACCGCTATCCTTGTCTAGTGTGCATGATGTATTTCGTGTGTCTCTATTGAAGAAATACATTGGAGATCCATATCAAAGGTATTGACCACAGAATCACGGGATTAGATAGAATGTTTAACTATTGAAGTTGTACCAGCCTAGTTCACTAGTGGGATGGTACAATGTTTCCAAAGCTAGGATAATTATTATGTGAAGGTAACCTGGCAAAGACAATACGTGGAGAAGAGTGCATAGGAGAAAGAAGATGCAATGTGGAAATAGAATTCCCACCTATTTACTCTAAAGTAAATTCAAAATTTTGAGGACAAAATTTATTTTAAGGATGGGGGAGTTATAAGATTCGTACGTTCAAATTTTGAGGACAAAATTCATTTAAGGATGGGGGAGTTGTAAGATCCGTACTTTCAAATTTCGAGGACGAAATTTTTTTTAAGGGTGGTGGAGTTGTAAGACCCGCACGCCACGAACATGGTCCAACCATACATTTCATGTCGTGACCTGTCTACATATGATGGTCGAGCCAAGTTGACCAAGTGTGTGAAGAAACCCAAGACCCAGTATGAAAATTTACTCAAAAATAATCAAAATGAGGGTAGGGTCGTAGGTTTTAACAAGCAGGTCCGACCCTCCCATCGACCCTCACCATCGACCCTCAACCATGGGTCGCAGAGGGTCTATGATTTGTCCGACCCTCCCATCGACCCTCCCATCGACCCTTGGTACTCGGGAAAAACAGCACGAATCGAAAATTAAGAAACCTTCCTAATTTCAATTGGAACCTTTCCTAAACTCAACGGGACTTATTTTGGGAGGTTTTACTCTATAAATAAGACGTCCTTAAGGCTCTTTCACTCTTTTTACAACCCTAATTGGATTGAGGGAAAGAGAAGAGAAGGAAGAGAAGAAGAGAAGGAAAACTTGAAGAAAAGGCTAAGGAAGAAGAGGAAATTCAGAGGAACTCTGAATCTCAATAAAATTAAGGTATGGATACATTCCCCATGATTTATTTAAGACTTTAGAATGGTTTATGAAGAGGATATGACTTAGAAGAAACCCAAATCATCCATCCATGGTTAGGTTTTCATGAAAAACCATGGAGGAATTCATTGAAACCATGTAGGTGAATAAAGTATAGTTCTAAACCATAGAACATGTATAGAATGGATTGTGGAAGTAAGCCATAGGACCCAACCATGAAAGAGAAAATGAAATCTGATATTTTTGACTTAGACCATGGAGGGTCGCACCTAGGGTCGATGGTAGATCCGACCCTAGCATCGACCCTCAGTGTTCGGGAAGTTCAGATTAAGGGGAGGGTCGCACCCAGGGTCGATCCTGACTCCGACCCTATCTCCGACCCTCAGTTAACAGAATGGTTTTTAAATTTTGAATAAATTCTAATTAAATTTTATCGGCTTTGTTAGGTCTTCTAGCAATATAATAACATTATAAAGGTGATTCTAAAACTTAGAAGAGTATCTATTAGCAAGCTAAGGTGAGGGAACAAGACCTAAACTAATTGGTTAATAACAAACTATTTTTATTTCTTGAGTCCAATACCATGATTGTGATATGCGTGTGTGCTTGTAATGTGCATTCAACTTGTCATCCAATATTTCTATTATTACTGTTCATGCATATTTAAATTTATTGATTATAACATGATGATGTTGATGATGGTAGGAATAGGCATGTGAATGTTTATGTTTGGCTGGCGTACATGGTGCGGGTAGGGATGGTATCAACCGGTACTTTGATGCCATTTTCATCGGGGTATATTGTGCCATGGTCTATTCAAGTCATGTCCACTCAGCAAGTGTTAGTGTGCTTGATGCGAGTGGGGTATCAGGGGGAGGACGTGACATTGTGGTTTAGCCTGGTCACCAGACTCTAGCTCTATCTCTACTCAAGTCTTGTCCACTAACATCGTCGTATTGCCATTACCTTAGCGGAACTAATATGTCGTAGGGCATCAGGAGGGGACGTGGCATTGTGTTTCAGCCTGGTCACCAGACCCTAGCTCTATCTCTATGGATGTATTGAGGGATGCAGGGGTGAGGCCTTGGATACATTGTTTGATATTAGGGTTGGTTAGTTGCGAGCCCAGTTCGCAAGCCCTCGCCAACAGGGGCTTACGTGTTGGTATGGGCAACCGGTACAGCCATACCGTTTTCATGGGGTGTATATTGTCCATGGTGGATGCATGTGGGGCGACAGTGCCGTTTCCATTGGGCGTTTCCACACACTCGTGTATAGAGGTGCGGCGGCCACCTATCCTTTCTATAGCACATTGCAAACTTATATAACAGACCAAAGATATGAATTGAATGCATGCATATGTATTGTTGCATTGTTTTGTTTTCTCACTGAGTTCAAGTTGGAGAGCTGACCCTCGTGCGCGCAATTATTTTTAGTTTTTGATGTTGCAGGTACTATGATTGAAGATTATGTCGACACGCCAACATATGAACATGTGGTGGCTATGATGAGCAAGCTGTGGAGGATGAACATGGTTCGTTAAGCGAGCGTTTCAATGGTGGATACGTTTAGTGTTTAGTTTTCGTATTTGGATATTGTAATATGTATTAAATTATGTTTTGATTACATGGAAATAAATGGAATTTTAATTATTTATCATAATTAGACCTCAGTTCATTATCTGTAAGACTTCCGCTATTTACTTTATTACCTCTGATTAATGTGGAATGTGTTTTGGTTTATCATGTGTGGGATAGCCTATTTTGAGATCCTGGTTAAACCGTTGGTTTATTCACGGTTCATCACACCATTTTAAATAGTACAGAATTGGGGTGTGACAGAGGGTGATAGAGACTTGGGAAGATCTGGAAGAGTCTTTAAGGGACCCTCGTCAATTTTTCAGTAATGCAGATCAGGCCCCCTCCTAATTGGTGTTTTGGTTGTGTTTTCTTCAAGGCCAACTGGCCTTTTGATGTCCACTAAAAGGTTGAAAGGTTTTGGGTCCCCCTATTGGATTTCAAGTTGTAAGTTGTTTTGTTTTTGTTGTTCTATGTTGGGCTTCTCAGCCTTGTCGGCTTCTTTATGTAGTCATGGCCGTCTTGTAGTGTGCTCCATCCCTTTTGGGTTTTTTTAATAAAATTATCTACCTACCCCAAAAAAAAACAAAGAACAAAGAGGAAGAGAAAGAAAAAAAAAATATGAAAAAAAAGATGAAGAAGAAGAAAACGAAAAAGAATGAAGAAGAATGAAGAAGAAAATGCAGATAGAAGAAGAATGAAGATGAAGAAAAAGAAGAAGAAGACGAAGATTGAAGAATGGCGAACAAGAATGAAGAAAAGGAACAAGAATAAGTAGAAGAAGACGATGAAGAAGGAGAAGATGAAGAATGAAGAAATGAAGATGAAGAAGAAGAAGAATGAAGAATGAAGAAAAGAATGAGAAAGAATAACATAGAAGAAGAAGAATGTAGATCAAGAATGAAGAACAAAGAAGAAGAATGAAGAATAAAGAATGAGGAAGAAAAAGAACAACAAAAAGAAAGTAGTTGAAAGAAGAAAAATGAAAACGAAAGAAGAAGAAGAAGAATATGAACGAAAAAGAAAGAAGAAGAAGAAGAAGAAAATTACCCCAAAAAAAAAAAAGAAGAAGAATTTCACTGACGGACTACTTGAGGGCACTGGCACACATCTAAAGTGCGTTGGTGCACTTTTCTTCTTCTTTGTTCTTTTTCCTCTTCTTCTTGCATCATATCCTATTCATCTTTTTCTTCTTCATTCTTCTTCTTCTGTCTTCTTTTTCATTTTTCTTCTTCTTTCTTATTCTTCATTCTTCTCCTTTCTTCTTCTTCATTCTACTTCTTTCTTCACCTTTTTCTTCTTCTTCATTTTTCTTCTGTTTTACACCATTTTGTGACAATATGGGTTACGATCATCTAATGTGTTAGCAACCAAGTTTAATTCTTCTGACTATCTGAGTTGAAGACCCAACTCCTTCTTGAGCTTGAGTTTAGGGTTTGCAACTCAGATTGTCAGAAGAATAAAATGGTACAAAATGTGCTCATGCTATTTGAATGAAAAGAAGAAAAAGAAGAATGAAGCAGAAAGAGGAAAAAGAAGTAGAAGAAGAGGAGAAAACAAGAAGAATGAAGAAGAAAGAGGAAGAGGAAGAGAAAGAAGAAAAATAATGAAAAATATAGATGAAGAAGAAGAAAAAGAAGAATAATGAAGAAGAAAATGGAAAAAGTAGAAGAAGAAAGATGAAGAATAAGAAGAAGAAGATGAAGATTGAAGAATAGAGAAGAAGAATGAAGAATAAGAAGAAGAATAAGTTGAAGAAGGCGAATGAAGAAGAAGAAGATAAAGAATGAAGAAATGAAGATGAGGAAGAAGAAGGAGAAGAAGAAGAAGAAGAAGAAGAAGAAGAATGAAGAAAAGAATGTGAAAGAAAAACATAGAAGAAGAAGAATAAAGATGAAGAATGTAGATGAAGAATGAAGAACACAGAAAAAGAATAAAGAACAAAGAATGAAGAAGAAAAAGAAGAATATGAAGAATGTAGTTGAAAGAAGAAGAATAAAAAAGAAAGAAGAAGAAGAAGAACGAAAATGAAGGAAGAAGAAGAAGAACGAAAATTACTCCAAAAAAAAAAAGAATAAGAAGTTCGCTAGCGTACATCCGAAGGGCGTTGGCGCACATCTAAAGTGCGTTGGCACACTTTTCTTCATTTTTGTTCTTCTTCCTCTTCTTCGTTCGTCATGTCCTTTTCTTCTTTTTCTTCTTCTGTTTTATTTTTCATTTTTTTCTTCTTTCTCCTTCTTCATTCTTCTTTTTTCTTCTTCTTCATTCTTCTTATTTCTCTTCCTTTTTCTTCTTCACCTTTTTCTTCTTCTTCTTTCTTCTTCTATTTTACACCATTTTGTTACAATATGGGTTACAATCTTCTTATGAGCTAGCATCCAAGTTTTATTCTTCTGGCTATCTAAGTTGAAGATCCAACTCCTTCTTATTAGGATTAAGCTACTCTCAAGCTCAACCGCATTTGGATTCCCCCTGTTTTCAGAAGATGCGGTTGAGCTTCAGTGTAGGGTTTGCATCTCAGATTGTCAGAAGAATAAAATTTGGATGCTAACAACATGAGATGATCGTGTACCATATTGTCACAAAATTGTGCAAAATGTACTCGTGCTCTTTGAATGAAAAAAAAAAGAAGAAAAATAAAGCAGAAAGAGGAAAAAGTAGAAGAAGAGGAGGAAGAAACAAGAACAATGAAGAAGAAAGAGGAAGAGAACGAAGAAAAATAATGAATAAGAAAGATGAAGAAGAAGAAAAAGAAGAATAAAGAAGAAGAATGTAGAAGAAAATGGAGAAAGAAGAAGAATAAAGATGAAGAAAAAGAAGAAGAAGATGAAGATTGAAGAATGGCGAAGAGGAATGATAAAAAGGAAGAAGAATAAGTAATAGAAGATGAACAAAGAAGGAGAAGATGAAGAATGAAGAAATGAAAATGAAGAAGAAGAAGAAGAAAGAAGAAAAGAATGAGAAATAAGAATATAGAAGAAGATGAATGAAGAAGAAGAATGTAGATCAAGAATAAAGAACAAAGAAGAAGAATGAAGAATAAACAATGAGGAAGAAAAAGAAGAAGATAAACTAAGTAGTTGAAAAAGGAAGAATGAAATCAAAAAAAGAAGAAGAAGAAGAAGAAGAGGAACGAAAAAGAAAGAAGAAGAAGAAGAAGAAAATTACCCCAAAAAAAAAAGGAAAAAAAGAAAAAGTTCACTGGCGGACTACTGAAGGGTGTTGGCGCACTTCTAAAGTGCATTGGCGCACTTTTTTCATCTTATTTTGTTCTTCTTCCTCTTCTTCTTTCATCATGTCTTTTTCTTCTTTTTCGTCTTCATACATCTTCTTCTGTCTTCTTTTTCATTTTTCTTCTTCTTTTTTCTTCTTCATTCATCTTCTTTCTCCTTATTTTCCTTCTTTTTATTTTTATTCCTTTTCATTCTTCTTCTATTTAAAACCATTTTGTACCAATATGAGTTACGGTCATCCCATGTGTTAGCATCCATGTTTTATTCTTCTAACTATCTGAGTTGAAGACCCAACTCCTTCTTCTTTGAATTAAGCTACTCTCAAGCTCAACCACATTTGGATTCCCTTTGTTTCTAGAAGATTTGGTTGAGCTTGAGTATAGGGTTTGCTACTCAGATTGTCAGAAGAATAAAATTTGGATGCTAACTGCATGATATGATCATGAACCATATTGTCATAAAATGGTACAAATGTGCTCGTGCTCTTTGAATGAAAAAGAAGAAGAAGAAGAATGACGCAAAAAGAGGAAAAAGAAGAAGAAGAAGAGGAGAAAACAATAAGAATGAAGAAGAACGAGGAAGAGAACGAAGAAAAATATTGAAAAAGAAAGATGAAGAAAAAAAAAAGTTGAATAATGAAGAAGAATAATGAAGAAAAATGAGAAAGAAGAATAACTAAGATGACGAAAAAAAAGAAGAAGCTGAAGATTGAATAATGGCGAAGAAGAATGAAGAAAAAGAATAAGAATAAGTAGAAGAAGACGAATGAGGAAGAAAAAGATTAAGAATGAAGAAATGAAGAAGAAGAAGAAGAAGAAAGAAGAAAAAATGAGAAAGAAGAACATAAAAGAAGAAGAATAAAGAAGAAGAATGTAGATGAAGAATGAATAACCAAGAAGAAAAATGAAGAATAAAGAATGAGGAAGAAAAAGAAGAAGATGAAGAAAGTAGTTGAAAGAAGAAGAAAAAAAAATAAAGAAGAAGAAGAAGAAGAAGAAGAAGAAGAAGAACGAAAAAGAAAGAAGAAGAAGAAGAAGAAAATTACCCCCAAAAAAAAAGAATAAGAAGTTCTCTGGCGTACTTCTGAAGGGCGCTGGTGCACTTCTAAAGTGCGTTGAAGCACTTCTTCTTCTTCTTTATTCTTTGTCCTCTTCTTCCTTCATCGTGTCCTTTTCTTCTTTTTCTTCTTCATTCTTCTTCTTCCGTCTTCTTTTTCATTTTTCTTCTTCTTTCTTCTTCTTTCTTCTTCTTCAATCTTTTTTTTTTCTTATTCTTCATTCTTCTTCTATTTTACACCATTTTGTGACAATATGGGTTACGATCATCACATGTGTTAGCATCTATGTTTTTATTCTTCTAACAATCTAAGATGAAGACCCAACTCCGTCTTCTGAGGATTAAGCTACTCTCAAGCTCAACCGCATTTGGATTCCCTCTGTTTCTAGGAGATGTTGTTGAGCTTGAGTGTAGGGTTTACAACTCAGATTGTCAGAAGAATAAATTTTGAATGCTAACTGCATGGTATGATCTTGAACCATATTGTCATAAAATGGTACAAAATGTGCTCGTGCTCTTTGAATGAAAAAGAAGAAGAAGAAGATTGAAGCAGAAAGAGGAAAAAGAAGAAGAAAGAAGAGAAGAAAACAAGAAGAATGAAGAAGAACAAGGAAGAGAACGAAGAAAAATAATGAAAAAGAAAGATGAAGAAGAAAAAAAGTTGAATAATGAAGAAAAAGGAGAATGAAGAAGAACGAAGATAAAGGAAAAGAAGAATAAGAAGAAGATTGAATAATGGTGAAGAAGATTGAAGAAAAAGAATAAGAATAAGTAAAGGAAGTCGAATGAGACAGAAAAAGATAAAGAATGAAGAAATGAAGAAGAAGAAGAATGAAGAAAAATGAGAAAAAAGAACATAGAAGAAGAAGAATAAAGAAGAAGAATGTTGATGAAGAATGAAGAATAAAGTAGTAGAATGAAGAATAAAGAATGAGGAAGAAAAAGTAAAAGATATTGAAAGTAGTTGAAAGTAGAAAAATGAAAACGAAAAAAGAAGAAGAACGAAAAAGAAAGAAGAAGAAGAAGAAGGAAATTACCCTAAAAAAGAAAAAAGAAGTTGAAGTTTGCTGGTGGACTTTTGAAGGGCGCTGGCGTGCACTTTTCTTCATCTTTGTTCTTCTTCCTCTTCTTCTTTCATCATTTCCTTTTCTTCTTTTTCTTCTTCTGTCTTCTTTTTCATTTTTCTTCTTTATTCTTCTTCTTCATTCTTCTTCTTTCTTCTTCTTCTACTTCTTTTTCTTTTTCTTCTTCTTCCTTCTTCTTCTGTTTTACACCATTTTGTGACAATATGGGTTACGATCATGTCATGTCTTTGAATCCAAGTTTTATTCTTCTAACTATCAGAGTTGAAGACCCAACTCCTTCTTCCTAGGATTAAGCTACTCTCAAGCTCAACCGCATTTGGATTCCCTCTGTTTCTAGAAAATGTGGTTGAGCCTGAGTGTAGTGTTTGCAACTCAGATTGTCGGAAGAATAAAATTTGGATGCTAACTGCATGAGATGATCGTGAACCATATTGTCATAAAATGGTACAAAATGTGCTCGTGCTCTTTGAATGAAGATTAAGAAGAAGAAGAATTGTCACACCCCAATTCTGTACTCTTTAGAATGGTGTGATAAACCGCTAGCAAACCAACGGTTCAACTAGGATCTCGGACAGACGTTATCCATTTTATCTAAACCTCATACATCCACATTCATAATCAGAATAAATACATAATAGCGGAAGTCTTATAGTAAAATGAACTGAGAATCTACTGCGATATAAATATTTAAATAGCAAATTATTCTGTATCAACTAAGACATAAAAAAAATATCAAATACATGTCTTTACTAAATCCAAATAATTAAAATCACATCTAATCGAATACACATGAGTTGCACTCGCAAGAGGAGTCATGCGTATCCACTTCATCTTCAACTTCCATCGCCGCCATGTGCTCGTACACTAGAGCATTGACATAATCTATGATGGTACTACCTGCATCATCAACTAAAAATATTCAACATCGAGGGGGTGAGCACACATCATGGCTCAGTGAGCAAACAAAACAATGCAACAATACATATGCATGCAATCAATTCATATCTTTGGTCTGGTTTAAATTTTGCAATATGAAATAGAAAGGTTTGGGTGGTCAAAGGTTAACGTTTACTGACCACTCCTCTATACACAAGTGTGTGACGCCACCCGAAGGTAACATTTATCGTTGACTCACAAGCACCCAATTCATGAACATTGTACAACAATGGTTAACGTTTATTGCCATACAGTGCCAAACCAACACGTAAGCCCCTGTTGGTGAGGGCTTGCAAACTAGGCTCGCAACTAACCAATCCTAATGCCAAACAGTGTATCCAAGGCCTCACCCCAGCATCCCTCAGAATGCCCATATAGATAGAGCTAAGGCTCCCCGGTAGAGTCAGAGAGTACAAGGACCGAGACCACCTCCCCTGATACTCTACGACGTAATAGTTCTGCTAAAGTAATGGTGATAAGACGATGCTAATGCACAAGACTTGAGTTAGAGTTAGAGCTAAAATACTGAGGCCCTGCCTTTGACACCCCCCCTGATACTCGCTCGCATCAAGTACACCAACCACACACATACTTTCACATGCCTATTCCTATCATCATCATCATTATCATGTTATAAACAATAAAGTAAATATGCAAGAACAATAAATAGAAATATCGGGTGACATGTTGAATGCATATTACAAGCATGTTCGGATAGAATCAAGCATAGCATTGGACTCAAGAAATAAAACAGTTTATTATTAGCCAATTAGTTAAGAGTCTTGTTTCCTCACCTTAGCTTGTTAGTGGATCCTCTTTCAAGCTTTAAGATCACCTTTATATTGTTATTATATTGCTAGAGGACCTAACAAAGTTAATAGAATTTAATTAGAATTAATTTTGAATTTAAAAACCATGTTGTTAACTGGGGGTCGGAGCTAGGGTCTGAGTTATGATCGACCCTGGGGGCGACCACCCCTATTCTGGGCTTCCCGAACACTGGGGTCGATGCTCAGGGTATGGTAGGGTCGATTGGCCTTCGACCCCCCATGCGACCCCCTGTGGGTTTTGTCGAATTTTCTTCCTTCAGCCCATTCTTCGTGTTTGGGGTCCTATGGATTGCTCTTACAGTCCATTCCACACATGTTCTATGGCCTAGAACCATGATTCATCCACCTATATGGCTTTTATGATTTCCCCCACGGTTTTTAATGAAAACCTAACCATGGGTTGATGGTTTGGGTTTCTCCGAGAACATACCCTCCTCATTATCTACTCTAAGGTCTTTAGAAACTCATGGAAATAATATCCATACCTGAGAAGATTACTCCTTCTCTACAACTCTTCTCCTTTTGCTTTCTTCTCTTCTTTTTTTCTCTTCTTCTTCTCTTCCTTCTCTTCTCTTTCTCTCAATTCAATTAGGGTTCTAAAAGTAGTGAAAGAGGCTTAGGGACATCCTATTTATAAAGTAGAAACTCTTAAAATAAGTCCCTTTGAGATTAGGAAGAAATCCCATTGAAATTAGGAATGTTTCCTAATTTCTGTTTTAATCGAGTACCGGGGGTCGATAGGGGGGTCAGAGATCCCGTCGACCCCTGGTCCTTAAAATTTCTGACCCCCCATATAAAACTGGGGGTCTGACTTCTATACTGGGGGGGTCCGACCCTCCCTTGCTGGGTATGCGACCCTCCCCTTATTTTTTTTTGGGTCAGTTTAATACCTGGGAACGTGATCTCCTTGACGCACTTGGTCCATTTGGCCCAACCATGATGGGTAGACCTGGTTCAAGGTGGTAAGATCGGGTTAGTTTGATACGGATATTACAACTCCCCTATACTTATAAAAAATTTCATCCCCGAAATTGTTCATACCTTCAGAGTCAAATAGATGAGGGTATTGCTTTCGCATAGCATTCTCTTCTTCCCATGTAATTTCTTCCATGTCTCTACTTCTCTAAGTGACCTTAACATAATAAATATCTCGATTGTGTAGTCGTTGAACCTTTCGGCTGGTGATTTCAGTTGGTGTTACTTCAAAGGTCAAATCATCAGTCAAATCAGGTGGATCTACTGTCAAAATGTGTGTTGGATCCTTGACATACTTCTACAATAAGGAAATATGAAATACGTCATGCACACTTGACATAGATGATGGTAGTGCTAACTGGTAAGCTACTTTCCCACACTTAGCTAAAATCTCATATGGTCCGACATATCTTGGACTTAGTTTCCCTATTTTTCTGAACCGTTTCAGACCTCGCATGGGCGATACCTTCAAGAATACTTTATCACCCACGACGAACTCAAGATCTCTGCGGCGAGTATCTGCATATTTCTTCTGACGATTCTGAACTGTTCTCACTCTTTCCTTGATAATGTCGACCACTCAACAAGTCTCCTCAACAAATTCTGTTCCAACGATACTACGTTCCCCAACTTCATTCCAAAACAACGGAGTTCGACACTTTCTGCCATACAGTGCTTCATAGGGTGACATCTGTATGGTAGCCTGATAGCTATTGTTATAAGCGGACTCGCTCAGTGGTAACTTTTCATCCCATGACCCTTTAAAATCAGTTACACATGCTCGTAGCATATCTTATAGAATCTGAATTGTATGCTCTGACTGTCCATCTGTCTGTGGATGGAATGCAGTACTAAACTTCAATGTTGTGCCCATAGCCTTTTGCAATCCTTTCCAAAACTTGAAAGTAAATCGTGAATCTCTATTGGATACAATGCTCTCTGGTACACCGTGTAATCGAACAATATTATCCACATACAGCTTCGCAAACCTTTCTAGTGTATACTGAGGTCATATCGATATAAAGCGAGCTGTTTTGGTCAGGCGGTCTACAATCACCCAAACTGCGTCAACTACTCGAGGAGTCAATGGTAACCCTGTGACGAAGTCCATAGTGATGCAGTCCCATTTCCATGCTGGTTTCGATAACAGCTGTAACAGTACTACGGGTCTTTGTCGTTTAACCTTTACTTTCTGACAATTTAGGCATTGAGACACGAACTTAGCTACGTCTGCTTTCATTCCTCTCCACCAATATAATTTCTTTAGATCATGATACATTTTTGAACTTCTCGGGTGTATCGAATAGATGGTGGTATGGGCTTCTTTCATCAGTCGGTGTCTAATGTCCACACTTCCTATTTCGGGTACACATATTCTTCCTTTGTACTTCAATACCTTCTCTTCGCCTAAGTTGAACTCAGGGTTAGTTCAACCTTTTTCGTTGTCTTCTTGTACCGTTCTCAGGTAAGGGTCTGATTTGATAGCTGTCTTCACTTCATCAATTATATCCGGTATAATCTTCAATGCAACGAACATATTGGAAAACTGATGAATGAACCCTTGGTTGGCTGATCCATCCGTTGTATCTATCACATACTGCTCATTGCCGTGATTGAATACCGTCCCAGTAGTACACATTGCTGCAGTTGTGCTAACCTCTCCTTAAGATTTTATCATTGCCTTATTGCTCAATGCATCCGCTACTACATTAGCTTTCCCCAGATGATAATGGATATCACAATCATAGTCTTTCAATAGTTCCAGCCATATTCTTTGTCTCATATTCAACTTTTTTTTATTAAATAAATAAGTAAAACTTTTGTGGTCCGATTTAATCTGGAACTTCTCTCCGTATAGGTAATGTCTCCATATCTTGACAGCATGTACTATTGCCACTAATTCCAAATCATGAGTGGGATAATTTTTCTCATGTGTCTTTAACTGTCTTGAGGCATAAGCAATTAATTGTTCTCCTTGCATAAACACACATCCTAATCCCAGTCCTGACGCATCAATGTACAAGACAAATGGCTGTCCCGGAACCGGAATAGTCAATATCGGAGCGGATATCAATCTGGTCTTCAAGGTTTGAAAGCTCTTCTCGCATTTATCTGTCTACACAAACTTTTCACCTTTCTTGGTCAGACTGGTGAGAGGTACGGCAATCTGGGAATAGTCTTCCACAAATCGTCGATAATAACCAGCGAGACCCAAAAAACTTATAATTTTTACAACGCTCTTTGGTGCTTCCCACTTTACAATAGCCTCGATCTTGCTAGGATCCACTTTGATTCCTTCAGCGGATACTACATGGCTTAGGAAGGCGGCTTCACTTAGCCAACACTCAGATTTGATAAATTTGGCATATAGCTTCTCTTTCCTTAAACGCTGTAGAGTGGCGTTTAGATTCTTAGTATGGGTTTCCTTGTCCTTGGAATATACCAATATATCATCAATAAATACAATAACCGACATATCCAACATATCGTGGAAAACCCAGTTCACAAGTTCCATGAAAGTTGCTGGTGCGTTTGTTAATCCAAAAGACATAACCAAGAATTCATAATGTCCATATCTGGTCCTGAAAGCTGTCTTAGGAATATCACCTTCTTTAATCTTCAACTAATGGTAGCCTGACCGAAGATCGATCTTAGAAAATACTTTTGCTCCTTGCAACTGGTCGAACAAGTCCTCGATCCGAGGTAGTGGATATCGATTCTTGATTGTCAGTTTGTTCAGCTCTTGATAGTCGATACATAATCGCATGCTATTGTCCTTCTTCTTTACGAATAATACTGGCGCTCCCCATGGTGATATACTGGGTCGAATATAACCCTTGTCCAATAGTTCTTGTAATTGTACTTTCAATTCCTTTAGTTCATTCGATAAGGTGCTTTTGATACTGGTGCGGCTCCACGTATCAGATCTATCACAAACTCTGTGGCTCGGTCGGGTGGTAATCTTGGTAGTTCCTCAGGAAATACGTCGGGATAGTCCCGCACGACATCAATATCTTCCATCCGTGGTTCTTCTTTGGTGAGGTTGTGTCACACCCCAATTTTGGTCTAACCAGAATGGTATGATGAACCGCTAAATAAACAATGGCTCAACCAGGATCTCAAATAGGCTATCCTCGCGTTATCCGAACTTTACACGCATCCACAATCATAATCAGAGAAATACACAATAGCGGAAAATTTATAAATAATATGAACTGAGAACTAAGATGATACCCATAAATAATAGCAAATTATTCTGTGTTTAACTGAGACATAAATATTTAAATACCAAATACATGTCTTATAAATCCAATAGAGAAACCTACAAAAAAATATCTAATCAAATACACACGAGTTGCACTCGCAAGAGGGATCATGTGTATCGTCTTCAGCTCCAACTTCCATGGCTGCAACGTTTCCGTACGCCGACGCGTTCATATAATCTTCAACTGTATAACCTGCATCGTCAACTAAAATATTCGACGTCGAGGGGTGAGCACACAACACGGCTCAGTGAGTAGCCAAAACAATGCAACAATACATATGCATGCAAAAATCAATTTATATCTTTGGTCTTGGTTTATAGTTTGCAATGTGCAATAGAGGGGTTGGGTGGTCAAAGGTTAACGTTTATTGACACCGCCTCTATACACAGGGTGTGGAAGCCCGCCCGAAGGTTAACGTTTATCGTCGTCCCCATCCACCCTACCATAACATTATATAACAAAGGTTAACGTTTATTGCTATATAATGTTATACCAACACGTAAGCCCCTGTTAGCGAGGGCTTGCAACCGGGCTCGCTACTAACCAATCCTAATGCCAAACGGTGTATCCAAGGCCTCACCCCAAAGCATCCCTCAGAATGCCCATAGAGATAGAGCTAAGGCCCCCCGGTAGAGTCAGAGACTACAAGGACCGAGACCACCTCCCCTGATACTCTACGACATAATAGTTCCGCTAAGATAATGGCGATACGACGATGTCAATGCACAAGACTTGAGTTAGAGATAGAGCTAAAGTGCTGAGACCCGCCAAAGGTTAACGTTTATTGACGTTCTCATCACACCTCCCCTGATACTCGCTCGCATCAAGCACATCAACCACACACATACAATCACATGCCTATTCCTATCATCATCATCATCATCATCATCATGTTATAAACAATAAAGTAAATATGCATGAACAAGTAATAGAAATATTGGATGGCATGATGTATGCACATTACAAACATATTCGCATAGAATCAAACATGGCATAGGACTCAAGAAATAGAAAACAGTTTATTATTAACCAATTTATTTTGGGGTTAAGGTTCCTCACCTTAGCTTGCTAATAGATACTTTTCCAAGCTTTAAAATCACCTTGATAATGTTATTATATTGCTAGCAAACATAACAAAGTCGATAGAATTTAATTAGAATTAATTCAGAATTTAAAAGCCATTCTGTCAACTGAGGGTCGATGCTAGGTTCGATGGGTCTATCGACCCTCCCTCCATTCTGAACTTCCCGAATGCTGAGGGTCGATGGTCAGAAACACCTAGGGTCGGATGGTCTTTCGACCCTCGGTGCGACCCTTGGTGCACTCTGGTCCAATTTCTACTTTTAACCCATTCTTCGTGTTTGGGGTCCTATGGCTTGCTTCCTACATTCATTCAACAGTCATTCCATGGTCTAGAACCATGTATAATCCATCTAGATAGCTTTCGTGCATCCTCCTATGGTTTTCCATGAAAGCCTAACCATGGATGGATGGTCTGGGTTTCTCCGAAATCCTACACTCAACCATATCTAACCTAAGGTCAGTAGAAACTCATGGAATTAGTATCCATACCTGAGAAGATTACTTTTCTCTGCAATTTCTTCTCCTTTTTGATAAGCCTTCTTCCTAGCCTCCTTTCTTCCTCTTTTCCTTCTTCTCTCTTTCTCTCAATTCAATTAGGGTTGTAAAAGGAGTGAATGTGGCTTAGGAACATCCTTTAAATAGACTAGGAATGTCCTATAATAATCCCATTGAGATTTGGAAAGAACCCCAACCGAAAATTAGGAAATTTCCTAATTTCAGTTTCGTCAGAAATCGAGGGTCGATGGGAGGGTCGATGATCCCGTCGACCCTAGGGTCTTAAGCTGTCCGACCCTCCCTTAAAAACTGAGGGTCTGACTTTCTGTTTTGGGAGGTCCGACCCTACTTAGCTGGGTGTGCGACCCTTCCCTAAAATTAAGTGTTTTTGGGTCGATTTTATACCTGGGATCTCGATCTCCTTCATGCCCTTGGTCCATTTGACTCGACCATGATGGGTAAACCTGGTTCAAGATGGTAAGACCGGGTTAAATTGACACGGGTCTTACAACTCCCCCCAACTTATAAAAATTTCGTCCTCGAAATTGTACGTGCCTTCTGAATCAAACAAGTCAGGGTATTGCTTTCTCATAGCATTTTCTTCTTCCCATGTAATCTCTTCCATGTCTCTACTTTTCCATGTGACCTTAACATAGTAGATATCTCTGTTGCGTAGACGTTGAACCTTTCGACTAGTGATTTCCGTTGGTATTACTTCAAATGTCAAATCATCAGTCAGTTCCGACAAATCTACTGTCAACACATGTGTTGGGTCTTTGACATACTTCTTTAATAAGGATATGTGAAATACGTCATGCACACTTGACATAGATGGTGGTAGTGCTAACTGATAAGCTACTTTCCCACGCTTAGCCAGAATCTCATATGGTCCGACATATCTTGGACTTAGTTTTCCTTTCTGTCTGAACCTCTTCAATCCTCGCATAGGTGATACTTTCAAAAATACTTTTTTGCCTACGGCGAACTCTAGATCTCTTCGTCGAGTATCTGCGTATTTCTTCTGATGGTTCTGAGCTACTCTTACTCTTTCCTTGATAATGTCGACCACTCGACAAGTCTCTTCAACAAATTCTGGTCCAATAATACTACGTTCTCCAACTTCATTCCAAAACAAGGGTGTTCGACACTTCCTGCCATACAGTGCTTCATAAGGTGACATCTGTATAGTAGCCTGATAGCTGTTATTGTAAGCGAACTCGATCAATGGTAACTTTTCGTCCCATGATCCCTTGAAATCAATCACACATGCTCGTAGCATATCTTCTAAAATCTGAATTGTACGCTCCGACTGTCCGTGCTCCGTGGGTGGAATGCAGTGCTGAACTTCAATGTTGTGCCCATGGCCTTTTGCAGTCCTTCCCAAAATTTGGAAGTAAATCGTGGATCTCTATCGGACACAATGCTTTCTGGAACACCATGTAGCCGAACAATATTATCCACATACAGCTTTGCTAACCTTCCGAGTGTATATTGGGGTCGTATCGATATGAAGCGAGCTGTTTTAGTCAGACGGTCTACAATCACCCAAACTGCGTCAACTACTCGAGGAGTCAGTGGTAGTCCTGTGACGAAGTCCATAGTGATGCAGTCCCATTTCCATGCTGGTTCCGATAATGGTTGTAACAGTCCTGCGGGTCTTTGTCGTTCCGCCTTTACCTTCTGACAATTTAGGCATTGAGACACGAACTTGGCTACATCTGCCTTCATTCCCCTCCACCAATACAGTTTCTTTAGATCATGATACATTTTTGTGCTTCCAAGATGTATCGAATAAATGGTGGTATGGGCTTCCTTCATCAGTCGGTGTCTAATGTCCATATTTTCTGTTTCAAGTACACATATTCTCCCTTTATATTTCAGTACCTTTTTGGTATCCAAGGTGAACTCAGGGTTGGTCCTACCTTTCTCAATATCTTCTTGTACTGTTCTCAGATAAGGATCTGCTTTGATAGCTGTCTTCACTTCGTCCACTATATCCGGTATAATCTTCAATGCCGCGAACATATTTGAAAACCGATGAATAAACCCTTGGTTGGCTGATCCATCCGTTGTATCTATCACATACTGCTCGTTGCCGTGATTGAATACCATTCCGGTAGTACACATTGTTGCAGTTGTGCTAGCTTCTCCTTGAGATTTTATCATTGCTTTTCTGCTCAATGCATCCGCTTCAACGTTCGCTTTTCCCGGATGATACTGGATATCACAATCATAGTCTTTCAATAGTTCCAGCCATCTTCGTTGTCTCATATTTAACTCCTTCTGATTAAATAGATACGTAAGGCTTTTATGGTCCGACTTAATCTGAAATTTCTCTCCGTATAGGTAGTGTCTCCATATCTTGACAGCATGTACTACTGCCGCTAACTCCAAATCGTGAGTGGGGTAATTCTTCTCATGTACCTTCAACTGTCTCGATGCATACGCAACTACTTGTTCTCCTTGCATAAGCACACATCCTAATCCCAATCTCGATGCATCAGTGTATAAGGTAAATGTCTGTCCTGCGACAGGAATGGTTAAAATTGGAGCGGATATCAATCTGGTCTTCAGTGTTTGAAAGCTCTTTTCACACTTATCCGTCCATACGAACATTTCTCCTTTCTTGGTCAAACTGGTGAGAGGTACGGCAATCCGAGAATAGTCTTCTACGAATCTCCGAAAATATCCAGCTAGACCCAGGAAACTTCTAATTTCTGAGACGCCCTTTGGGGCTTCCCACTTCACAATAGCTTCGATCTTACTGGGGTCCACTTTGATTCCTTCCGCGGATACTACATGGCCTAGAAAGGTGACTTCACTTAGCCAAAACTCACACTTTGAAAATTTGGCGTATAACTTCTCTTTCCTTAAACGCTGTAGGGCTGCGTTTAGGTTCTTGACATGGGTTTCCTTGTCCTTGGAATATACCAATATGTCATCAATAAATACTATCACTTACGTGTCCAACATATCGTGGAAAACTCAGTTCATAAGTTCCATGAATGTTGCCGGTGCATTAGTTAGTCCGAGGGACATCACTAGGAACTCATAATGTCCGTATCTTGTCCTGAAAGCTGTCTTCGGAATGTCACCTTCTTTAATCTTCAGTTGATGATAGCCTGATCGAAGATCGATCTTTGAAAATACCTTCGCTCCTTGTAACTGATCGAACAAGTCATCGATCCTGGGTAGTGGGTATCGATTCTTGATGGTCAGTTTATTCAACTCTCGATAGTCGATGCATAATCGAACACTACCATCCTTCTTCTTTACGAACAACACCGGTGCTCCCCATGGAGATATACTGGGTCTAATATAACCCTTATCCAGCAGTTCTTGTAGTTGCACTTTTAATTCCTTCAGTTCAGTAGGAGCCATTCTATAAGGTGCTTTTGATACTGGTGCGGCTCCAGGTATAAGGTCATTACAAACTCCGTGGCTCGGTCGGGTGGTAATCTGGGTAATTCCTCCAGAAATACATCAGGAAAATCTCGTACGACATCAATATCTTCCATTTGTGGCACGTCCTTGGTTAGGTCGACCACTGATACTAGATATCCGATCGCTCATTTCTCAATGCACTTCTTAGCCTTTAATGCTGAGAGTATGAGCTTGCGTCTCCTGGGAAGTTTGGTTCCCGAGAAACTAAATTCTGCTCCTTCTTTGTCTTTGAACGTTAGCTTCTTCTCGGCGCATAACAGATTTGCAGAGTGCCGAGCTAACCAGTCCATTCCTAAGATGACATCAAAGTCTGCCATCTCAAGTTGTATTAAGGTTGCATCCAAGGTCTGCTCTCCAATGAGAACTGGACATGGTCCATAACCTTTCTCTAATTCCACTTCTAATCCCATCGGTGACCGTACAAGTAATTTGTAGTCTAATGTTTTGATGGGCAGATTGGTCTTCTTTCCAAACGACACAGATATAAATGAATGAGTAGCTCATGAATCAAAGAGTACTCTAGCGGGTACGCCATTGATAGGTACGATACCTGTGATCCATTTTTACTTAGTCTACATACTCAATCAGTGTAATTATAATCTTAAAAGTTTCGGTCATACCTGTGACCACATCGGGCGATGCGGCTGCATCCTCTGATGTAACAGCATATACCCGTCCTTGATGTAACTGCTTCTTGGGTTTTGGACATTCTCTTGCCATGTGCCCTGGTTGGTTGCAGTTATAACACTTCGGGGCTTCAGAATTTGGCTTTGGCTGTGGTTGAGCTGCTGCAGTAGACTTTGGTGCAGTTGCAAAATTCAGAGGAAGAAAAAGTTTATACGTCCTGTTATTGCCTCCATTATAAGAATTCCCAGCTGGCCTTTTTATACCTTTGTTTTGAGTGAAATAACTCTCTTTCTGGCTCGATTCAATCACTCGAGCGATCTGGACGGCTTCATTATATATGGTCTTTTCTAATCCCAGAACATGTTCCCTGATACTTCCTCTCAGTCCCGCGACGAATCTACGGGTTTTTGTATCTTCTTCTTGCATGCTAGCCGGTGCGAAGAAAAACAGCTCTTCATAGCGCTGTTGATATGAGTCTACGGACATCTGCCCCTGATACAGACTCAGAAATTCCTTCTCCATTGAATCTCTGAAGCTTCTTGGGAAATACTTCTCGAAGAATGCTTCCTTATATATAGCCCATGTCAGTAGGGCGTGCTTGGTCAATAAGTATGTCTTTGTAGATTTCCACCAATGGTGTGTGTCGCCTTTGAGCATGAAGGTGGCGCATAGCACTTTTTCTTCCTCAGTAATGGTCATCATAAGGAAGTTCCTTTCCATCTCGTCTATCCAGTGTGCTGGCCACAGTGGATCAGACGGCTTGCCATTGAATTCTCTTGGCTTCATTTTCAAAAATCTCTCTACTAGTCGGGAGTGATCCAGTTGATTTTGGTATGCCCCAAACATAGGGGGTGGATACTGATAGTTCCCTTGGGCTGCTTCTGGGACTTGCACAGGAACTGGTGCAGCCGGTTGTTGAGGTGTCTGTTGTGCTGGGTGGTTACCCACTGGTGCTGCACTAGCTTGCCCAGTGTGCATGGTTGCAGCCTGAGTGGCTTGAAACATAACTCCCATTGCAACCTGCATTTGAGCTTGTGCATGTTGCATCTGCTGTAGTTGTTGAGCTAGGTTCATAACCACAATTGCTAGCTCCGGTGGTGGAGGTGGCAAATTTGTAGGGCCTGCTGGTTCTGGATTACCCTGTGTATGGTTATTCTCTTGGCTAGTCTCCTCCATTGGTGGTGGTGGTGGGACTGTATTTCGGGTCTGTCGGGTAACTCTACGTCCAAACATATTTACTTTTGAGATGGGTGGTGCCAAAGTGCCAAGATTGCGTGATCCACTTCGCTTTCGTTCGAATGAAGCCGAGGCACAGTATGCCTACTATACAGGAAAGAAAGTGGAAGGGGGTCGTATGGTGAACCTGGCTGAACTAGCCTTGTTCAATGTAGAGAGAGCATTCGGTGACATGGGGTGGCTCCCTGTCATCACATACGACGCGTGTACATGTCCAGACTTGGTGCGCCAGTTCTATTGTAATCTCCAGGTGGTGGGGGATTACAATGATGTTGAGCGTGGTCAGGAGTTGCGCATCACTAGCTACGTCAAAGGGGTGCACATCTCCTTTGACTATCGGCAACTGGCCGATCTGTTGGGCATTCCCTTCGATGGCCCTATGGTGTACTGTGCGCCGGGAGAGCCACAGTTTGTTGAGATGGAGATGAGAGCTGAGATCGACAATAAGTTGCTCCGTCCCGATAGATGGCAGATGAGAGCTTGCTACTTGCGTCCAGCTCCACTGGTCTTCTGCAAGATTATCCAGCATAATCTGATCCCGCAGAGTGGGCATTATGAGAGGGTCTCTCAGCTGACTCAGTTCTTGATCTACTGCATCTGCACTCGTCAACCGGTCTACCTTCCTTACATTATCATGCGGACGATGATTAGTGCTACATTGTCCGGTCATAGGGGTAATCTACCCTATGGACGTATGATTACAGTGCTACTGACCCGTCTGGGGGTGGATCTAGTAGATGAGAAGATCCAGGAGAAGACCTTCTCGTCGCCTCTAGATTGGGAGGCTATCTGCAAGATGGGGCTGCGAGATGCAGAGGTTAGTGATGAGGAGAGGAACGCGATGGTGTGCCCTCACACTCGGGTTGAGATGGCTGATGCTGAGGCTACTGCTAGGGCTCGTGGGGATCCGGTCGACGATGATCCCTTATATATGGATGTCGATGCGATACCACCGCCATCACCTACGCATGCGGATCGGGCTGGTACTTCTGCTGCGGCGGCTTCGGTACCCGAGTCCAGTCCTTCTCATGATGCTGGTCCTTCACGCCCACCAGCTGATGACGTGCTGAGTATGTTACACGAGATTAGAAAGGCTCAGCGTGCATCGGATCTGAGGATAGGGGAGCTCCTAAACGCTCAGTGCCGGACTGATCAGAGGGTGGCTGATCTCATAGCTAGTTTGTAGACGACTCAGACCCAGGTGGCATGGTTGACTAGGGTCTATGCCGAGGACTATGACAGAGATCGTGAGGCACCGCCTCCTCCTTCGCCTCTAGCTTCCTGATTGTACTTTACTTTTTCTTGTACTATAGAGTAACTGTCCGGGTTGTGGACTGTACTCTGCTTTATCGATGTATATACGTTTTGGTTCTCTTACTCATTGTATGTAACTGATTTTCCCTTTAATAGATGCATTATTCTCTTTCTAATTCGGTTTCAATCATCACTTGTGCTTACAGTGTGTTTGTATTAAAGCTTTTAATTTATCCTATCTCAGTTCACAATGGTCTTGAATGTGTGTCAGTGCCGCGGGCAAGGTTTGAGATGCTCTGATACCAAGTTGTCACACACCAATTTTGGTCTAACCAGAATGGTGTGATGAACCGCTAAATAAACAACGGCTCAACCAGGATCTCAAATAGGCTATCCCTGCGTTATCCGAACTTTACACGCATCCACAATCATAATCAGAGTAATACACAATAGCGGAAAATTTATAAATAATATGAATTGAGAACTAAGATGATACCCATAAATAATAGCAAATTATTCTGTGTTTAACTGAGACATAAATATTTAAATACCAAATAAATGTCTTATAAATCCAATAAAGAAACCTACAAAAAAATATCTAATCAAATACACACGAGTTGCACTCGCAAGAGGGATCATGTGTATCGTTTTCAGCTCCAACTTCCATGGCTGCAACGTTTCCGTACGCCGACGCATTCATATAATCTTCAACTGTATAACCTTGCATCATCAACTAAAATATTCGACGTCGAGGGGTGAGCACACAACACGGCTCGTGAGTAGCCAAAACAATGCAACAATACATATGCATGCAAAAATCAATTTATATCTTTGGTCTTGGTTTATAGTTTGCAATGTGCAATAGAAAGGATGGGTGGTCAAAGGTTAACGTTTATTGACACCGCCTCTATACACAGGGTGTGGAAGCCCGCCCGAAGGTTAACGTTTATCGTCGTCCCCATCCACCCTACCATAACATTATATAACAAAGGTTAACGTTTATTGCTATATAATGCTATACCAACACGTAAGCCCCTGTTAGCGAGGGCTTGCAAACCGGGCTCGCTACTAACCAATCCTAATGCCAAACAGTGTATCCAAGGCCTCACCCCAAGATCCCCTCGGAATGCCCATAGAGATAGAGCTAAGGCCCCCCGGTAGAGTCAGAGACTACAAGGACCGAGACCACCTCCCCTGCTACTCTACGACATAATAGTTCCGCTAAGGTATTGGCGATACGACGATGTCAATGCACAAGACTTGAGTTAGAGATAGATCTAAAGTGCTGAGACCCGCCAAAGGTTAACGTTTATTGACGTTCTCATCACACCTCCCCTGATACTCGCTCGCATCAAGCATATCAACCACACACATACAATCACATGCCTATTCCTATCATCATCATCATCATCATGTTATAAACAATAAAGTAAATATGCATGAACAAGTAATAGAAATATTGGATGGCATGCTGTATGCACATTACAAACATATTCGCATAGAATCAAACATGGCATAGGACTCAAGAAATAGAAAACAGTTTATTATTAACCAATTTAGTTTGGGGTTAAGGTTCCTCACCTTAGCTTGCTAATAGATACTTTTCCAAGCTTTAAAATCATCTTTATAATGTTATTATATTGCTAGCAAATCTAACAAAGTCAATAGAATTTAATTAGAATTAATTCAGAATTTAAAAGTCATTCTGTCAACTGAGGGTCGATGCTAGGGTCGATGGTTCTATCGACCCTCCCTCCATTCTGAACTTCCCGAATGCTGAGGGTCGATGGTCAGAAACACCTAGGGTCGGATGGTCTATCGACCCTCGATGCGACCCTTGGTGTACTCTGGTCCAATTTCCACTTTTAACCCATTCTTCGTGTTTGGGGTCCTATGGCTTGCTTCCTACATTCATTCAACAGTCATTCCATGGTCTAGAACCATGTATAATCCATCTATATAGCTTTCGTGTATCCTCCTATGGTTTTCCATGAAAGCCTAACCATGGATGGATGGTTTGGGTTTCTCCGAAATCCTACACTCAACCATATCTAACCTAAGGTCTGCAAAAACTCATGGAATTAGTATCCATACCTGAGAAGATTATTTTTCTCTGCAATTTCTTCTCCTTTTTGCTAAGCCTTCTTCCTAGCCTCCTTTCTTCCTCTTTTCCTTCTTCTCTCTTTCTCTCAATTCAATTAGGGTTGTGAAAGGAGTGAATGTGGCTTAGGAACATCCTTTAAATAGACTGGGAATGTCCTATAATAATCCCATTGAGATTTGGAAAGAATCCCAACCGAAAATTAGGAAATTTCCTAATTTCAGTTTCGTCAGAAACCGAGGGTCGATGGGAGGGTCGATGATCCCGTCGACCCTAGGGTCTTAAGCTGTCCGACCCTCCCTTAAAAACTGAGGGTCTGACTTTCTGTTTTGGGAGGTCCGACCCTGCATAGCTGGGTGTGCGACCCTTCCCTAAAATTAAGTGTTTTTGGGTCGATTTTATACCTGGGATCTCGATCTCCTTAATGCCCTTGGTCCGTTTGACTCGACCATGATGGGTAAACCTGGTTCAAGATGGTAAGACCTAGGGAATTGACACGGGTCTTACAGGATGACCACTGATACTAGATATCCGACTCCTCCCTTCACAAGGAACTTCTTAGCCTTTAGTGCCGAGAGTATGAGCTTGCGTTTACGGGGATGTTTGGTTCTCACAAAACTGAATTCTGCTCCTTCTTTTTCTTTAAATGTTAGCTTATTTTTGGTGCATAATAGGATCGCAGAATGCCGAGCTAACCAGTCCATTCCCAAGATGACGTCAAAGTCTGCCATCCCAAGTTGGATCAAGGTTGCATCTAAGGTTTTCTCGCCATTGAGAACTGGACATGGCCCATAACCTTTTTCTAATTCCACCTCTAACCCCATCGGTGATCGTACAAGTAGTTTGTAGTCTAATGTTTTGATGGGTAAATTCAGCTTCATTCCAAATGACACAGATATAAAAGAATGAGTAACTCCTGAATCGAAGAGTATTCTGGCGGGTATGCCATTTATAGGTACGATACCTGTGATTTATTTTAACTTAGTCTATATGCTCACACAATGTAATACAACTTAAAAGGTTTCAGCCGTACCTGTGACAACATCGAGTGATGCGGCAGAATCCTCAGATGTAACAGCATAAACTCGTCCTTGATGTAGCTGCTTCCTGGGCTTGGGACACTCCCTTCCCATATGCCCCGCTTGGTTGCAGTTAAAACATTTTGGGCCTTCAGTATTTGGCTTTGGCTGATGTTGGGCTACTGGGGTAGTCTTGGGTGTAGTAGTAAAGCCTTGAGCACGGATGGGTTTGAATGTCTTATTATTCCCTCCGTTATAAGCATTTCCAGCTGGCCTTTTCATACCTCTGTTCTGCGTAAAATAACTCTCCTTCTGGGTCGATTCTATAACTCGAGCAATTTGCACAGCTTCATTATATATTTTCTTTTCCAAACCTAGAACATGCTCTCTGATGCTCCCTAAGTACCGTGACAAACCTATGGGTCTTAGTGTCTTCTTCTTGCATGCTGAGTGGTGCAAAGAAAAACAGCTCCTCAAAACACTGTTGATATGCATCCACGGACGTCTGTCCCTGATATAAACTCAGGAACTCTTTCTCCATAGAATCTTTAAAGCTTCGGGGAAAGTACTTCTCGAAGAAAGCTTCTTTATATATAGCCCAGGTCAATAGGGCGTGCTTGGTCAATAGGTAGGCCCTAGTAGATTTCCACCAATGATGTGCATCACCTTTTAACATGATGGTGGCACATAATACCTTTCCTTCTTCTGTAATAGTCATCATCAGAAAATTTCTCTCCATTTCATCGATCCAGTGAGCCAGCCAGGGCGGATCAGATGGTTTTCCATTAAATTCCTTGGGCTTCATCTTTAAGAATCACTCCACCAGTCGGGAGTGGTCCATTTGATTTTGAGGGTATGCCCCAAACATAGGTTGTGGATACTGGTAATTAACTTGAACTGCTTCAGGACCTGGTACTGGAATCTATGCAGCTGGTGGTTGAGGTGTTTGAAGTGCTGGGTGATTACCCACCAGTGCTGCACTTGTTTGTCCAGTCGGCATTGCTGTAGCATGTGCTGCCTGAAACATAATTCCCATTGTTGCTTGCATTTGAGCTTGTGCGTGTTGCATTTGTTGCAGCTGTTGCGCTAGGTTCATAACCACGGTTGCCAGCTCCAGTGGTGGAGGTGGCAAGTTTGTAAGATTTGCCTAACCCAGATTTACTGGTGGTGCAACCTGCGGATTATCCTGTGCATATTTATTTTCTTGGCTGACTTCCTCCACGGGTGGTGGTGGTGGAACTGCGTTTTGGCTTTGCCTGGTTACTCTACGCCCAGCCATATTTTCCTCTGAGATTGGTGGTGCCTAAAAATCATTAAAATACGTGAGGCAATCATTTATACTTCATGTAGATACGCTAACCGATGTTATTTTTAAAATTTTTAGATCATTCTGTGAAAAAATACAGTCTTTTCTATGCAGGGTCGATGGTATGTTCGACCCTCAGTGTCCGACCCTGGGAAATCACTTATTTTTCCCGAGAGCCAGGGGTCGATATGGGGGTCGATGGGTGTTCGACCCCCAGGTGCAACCCCTGGTTTTTCTAGTCAGGTTCCCGAGAGCTGGGGGTCGATACGGGGGTCGATATGGGGGTCGATGGTCCTGGTCAAATTCTCCGACCCCCGGACCAAAAATCTGATTTTTAAGGTCCGATTCTGGGTTTATTTCACATTCTGCCTCCTCCATTTCGACTCGTCTCCTTCCCCTGAGATGCTACAGTGCCAACTCCGCTACATTGGTCATTTTGGTTCCGTGTTTTGACGTCTACATCATTCCTATAGGTATGTCTTCTTACCTTTACCTATTTTTCGGTTTTTTTTTCTAGGTTTTTACCTGTATATCTCATTTTCTTCAAATTAAACTTTTTCCAGTCGTAAAAATTTGATTTTTATTGGGGGCTTTTGTTATTGGTGACTCGAGGAACGAAAGCCCTAAAAATATTTGGGTTTCATCGGTTGGTTATCGAGAAACTCGAATTTTGCTCTTTTTACCCTAATTTGTCAAAATGTTTGATTTCTCACAATTTCTTCAAATTGGATTCCATTAGCTAGGATTTCCTACTGTGTGAGTGTTGCAGGATATGTTAGAACCTACGTAAGTCCTCCTTCCCACGTGTATGGGTGAAAAGTGAGGCTTTTGGCCAACTTACGTCGTTATAATGTCCAAATTTTAGATTTTTCTACCCTACTAACATATTATCTGTTTTTCATTCTTATTTGTAGATACCATGGCTCGTACCAAAGTACCCAGAGTTCGCGATCCTCTTCGTTTCTATTCCAATGAAGCCGAGGCACAGTATGCCCACTACGCTCGCAAGAAAGTAGAGGGAGGTCGTAAGGTGAACTTGGCTGAGTTAGCCCTATTCAATGTGGAGAGAGCATTTGGTGATATGGGATGGCTCCCTGTCATCACTTACGACGTGTGTACCCATCCGGATTTGGTATGCTAGTTCTAGTGTAACCTCCAGGTCGTGGGGGATTACAGTGATGTTGAGAGGGGCATTGAGCTTCACATCACGAGGTACGTCAAAGGAGTTGACATCTCGTTTGATTATCGGCAGTTGGCCGACCTACTGGGCATTTCCTATGCTGGCCCCATGGTTTTCTGTGCTCCTGGAGAGCCCCAGTTTTTCTCTCTTTAGATGAGGGCAGAGATCAATAGTCAGCTCATCCGACCTGATCGCTGGCAGATGAGAGCATGCTATCTATGTTCAGATCCACGGGTATATTGCAACATCATACAACATAACCTGATACCTTAGAGTGGTCATTACGAGAGGGTCTCCTAGCTGACCCAGTATCTCCTATACTATATATGCACTCGGCAACCCGTCTACCTTCCATACATCGTTATGCGTACCATGATCACTGATACGTTGCCCAGTCACACCGGCAACCTTCCTTATGATCGCATGATCACTACCTTGCTTACTCGCCTGGGGGTTGATTTAGTGGATGAGAAGATTCAGGAGAAGTCCTTCTCATCGCCTCTAGATTGGGAGGCTATTTGCAAGATGGGCATGCGGGATGCCCAGGTCAGCGATGAGGAGAGGAATGCGATGGTGCGCCCTCACACTCGTGTAGAGATAGCTGGCGCTGAGGTAGCTGCAGCAGCCGCTGGAATTCATAGGGAGCCTGCTGATGATGATGACCGTCTGTACATGGATGTGGACTCCATACCACCTCCTTCACCTACACATGCTGCTGGAGCTAGTACTTCTTACGTGACTAGTCCTTCACACCCACCATCTGATATGATGGGAATATTGCATGAGATCAGAGAGGCTCAGTGCAGATCTGATATGAGGATGGGGGAGTTACTAGACGCTCAGTGTGTGAGAGTGGATGAGCTACTATACGCCTAGCGCATATCAGACATGAGGATGGGAGAGCTCATAGATGCTCAGCGCCGGTCAGATATGTGGATGGAGGAGCTTTTGGGTGCTCAGCGTGGGACTGATCAGTGGGTTGCTGATCTTACAGCTAGTCTTCAGATGACCTAGATTCAGATAGCCTGATTGACTAGAGTCTACGCTGAGGATTATGATAGAGATCGTGAGGCACTACCTCCTCCTTCACCTCCAACTTCATGATTATATTTATTTCTTTCATTGTACTACAGAGTAACTGTCCGGGTTGTGGACTGTACTCTGCTTTAACTATTTATATATGATTGTTTCTCTCTCATTGTATTTATTGTTCCCCCTTTAATAAATGCATTATTCTCTTTTTAAATTTGGTCTCAAACATCACTTGTGGTTAGAGTGTGTTAATATTACAATTTTTACTTTTATCCTATCTCAGTTCACAATTAGACTTGAAAGTATGCTAGGTTAGCGGACACGGCCTAAGATGCTCTGATACCAAGTTGTCACACCCCAATTTCACACTCTTCAGAATGGTGTGATGAACCGCTAGCAAACCAACGGTTCAACTAGGATCTCGGACAGACGATATCCATTTTATCTAAACCTCAAACATCCACATTCATAATCAGAATAAATACAAAATAGCAGAAGTCTTATAGTAAAATGAACTAAGAATCTACTGTGATATAAATATTTAAATAGCAAATTATTTTTTATCAACTAAGACATAAACAAATATCAAATACATGTCTTTACTAAATATAAATAATGAAAATCACATCTAATCGAATACACATGAGTTGCACTCGCAAGAGGAGTCATGTGTATCCACTACATCTTCAACTTTCATCGTCGCCATGTACCTGTACACTGGAGCATTGACATAATCTTCGACGGTAGTACCTGCATCATCAACTAAAATATTCAACATCGAGGGGGTGAGCACACATCATGGCTCAGTGAGCAAACAAAACAATGCAACAATACATATGCATGCAATCAATTCATTTCTTTGGTCTGGTTTAAAGTTTGCAATATGCAATAGAAAGGTTTGGGTGGTTAAAGATTAATGTTTATTGACCCCTCCTCTATACACAAGTGTGTGATGCCACCCAAAGGTAACGTTTATCGTCGACACACAAGCACCCAATTCATGAACATTGTACAACAAAGGTTAACGTTTATTGTCGTACAGTGTCATACCAACACGTAAGCCCCTGTTGGCGAGGGCTTGCAAACTGGATTTGCAACTAACCAATCCTAATGCCAAACAGTGTATCCAAGGCCTCACCTCAGCATTCTTCAGAACGCCCAAAGAGATAGTGCTAAGGCCCCCGGTAGAGTCGGAGACTACAAGGACCGAGACCACCTCCCCTGATACTCTATGACGTAATAGTTCTACTAAAGTAATGGCGATACGACGATGCTAATGCACAAGACTTGAGTTAGAGATAGAGCTAAAGTGCTGAAGCCCAGCCTATGACACCCCCCTGATACTCACTCGCATCAAGTACACCAACCACACACATACATTTACATGCCTATTCCTATCATCATCATCATTATCATGTTGTAAACAATAAAGTAAATATGCATGAACAATAAATAGAAATATCGGATGACATGTTGAATGCACATTACAAGCATGTTCGCATAGAATCAAGCATAGCATTGGACTCAAGAAATAAAATAGTTTATTATTAACCAATTAGTTAAGAGTCTTGTTTCCTCACCTTAGCTTGTTAGTGGATCCACTTTCAAGCTTTAAAATCACCTTTATATTATTATTATATTGCTAGAGGACCTAACAAAGTCGATAGAATTTAATTGGAATTAATTTTGAATTTAAAAACCAAGCTGTTAACTGGGGGTCGGAGCTAGGGTCTGAGTTATGATCGACCCGGGATGCGACCACCCCTATTCTGGGCTTCCCGAATACTGGGGTCGATGCTCAGGGTCTGGTATGGTCGATTGGCCATCGACCCCCCATGCGACCCCCTCTGGGTTTTGTCCATTTTTCTTCCTTCAGCCCATTCTTCGTGTTTGGGGTCCTATGGCTTGCTCCTACAGTCCATTCCACACATGTTCTATGGCCTAGAACCATGATTCATCCACCTATATGGCTTTCATGATTTCCCCCTTGGTTTTCCATGAAAACCTAACCATGGGTTGATGGTTTGGGTTTCTACGAGATCATACCCTCCTCATTATCCGCTCTAAGGTCTTTAGAAACTCATGGAAATAGTATCCATACCTGAGAAGATTACTCCTTCTCTGCAACTCTTCTCCTTTTGCTTTCTTCTCTTCTTTCCTTCACTTCTTCTTCTCTTCCTTCTCTTCTCTTTCTCTCAATTCAATTAGGGTTCTAAAAGGAGTGAAAGAGGCTTAGGGACGTCCTATTTATAGAGTAGAAACTCCTAAAATAAGTCTCATTGAGATTAGGAAAGAATCCAATTGAAATTAGGAAAGTTTCCTAATTTCTATTTTTACCGAGTACCGGGGGTCGATAGAGGGGTCGGAGATCCCGTCGACCCCTGTTCCTTAAAATGTTTGATCCCCCATATAAAACTGGGGGTCTGACTTCTATACTGGGGGGTCCGACCCTCCCTTGCTGGGTATGCGACCCTCCCCTTATTTAAGTATTTTTGGGTCAGTTTAATACCTGGGATCATGATCTCCTTCACGCACTTGGTCTATTTGTCTCAACCATGATGGGTAGACCTGGTTCAAGGTGGTAAGACCAGGTTAGTTTGATACGGGTCTTACAAGAATAAAGGAAAAAGAGGAAAAGGAAGAAAAAGAAAAGGAAAAAACAAGAATAATGAAGAAGAAAAAGGAAGAGAAAGAAGAAAAATAATGAAAAATAAACACGAAGAAGAAGAAAAAGAAGAATAATAAAGAAGAATGAAGAAGAAAAAAGAGAAAGAAGAAGATTGAAAATGAAGAAAAAGGAGAAAGAATAAGAATGAAGATGAAGGAAAAGAAGAAGATGATGAAGAATGAAGAATGGCGAAGAAGAAAGAAGAAAAAGAAGAAGAATAAGTAGAGGAAGACGAATGAAGAAGAAGAAGATAAAGAATGAAGAAATGAAGATGAAGAAGGAGAAGAAGAAGAAGAATGAAGAAAAGAATGAAAAAGAAGAGAACATAGAAGGAGTGAAGAATGATGAACAAAGAAGAAGAATGAAGCAGAAAAAGAAGAAGATGAAGAAAGTAATTGAATGAAAAAGAATAAGAAAGAAAGAAAGAATAAGAAGAAGAAGAAGAACGAAAAAGAAAGAATAAGAAGAAGAAGAAGAAGAAGAAGAAAATTACCCAAAAAAAAAGATGAAGAAGAAGTTCGTTGTCGTACTTCTGAAGGGTGCTGGCGCACTTCTAAAGTGCGCTGCCACACGTCTTCTTCTTCTTTAGTCTTCTACCTCTTCTTCTTTCATCGTGTGCTTTTCTTCTCTTTCTTCTTCATTCATCTTCTTCTGTCTTCTTTCTTCTTCATTCTTTTTCTTTCTTCTTATTTTTCTTCTTTTTATTTTTCTTCTTTTTATTTTTATTCTTCTTCAGTCTTCTTCTGTTTAAAACCTTTTTGTACCAATATGGGTTACGATCATCTCATGTGTTAGCATCCAAGTATTATTCTTCTGACTATCTGAGTTGAAGACCCAACTCCTTCTTCTTTGGATTAAGCTACTCTCAAGCTCAACCGCATTTGGATTCCCTTTATTTTTAGAAGATTCGGTTGAGCTTGAGTGTAGGGTTTGCTACTCAGATTGTCAGAAAAATAAAATTTGGATGCTAACTGCATGATATGAACTTGAACCATATTGTCATAAAATGGTACAAATGTGCTCGTGCTCTTTGAATGAAAAAGAAGAAGAAGAAGAATGACGCAAAAAGAGGAAAAAAAGAAGAAGAAGAGGAGAAAACAAGAAGAATGAAGAAGAACAAGGAAGAGAAGGAAGAAAAATAATGAAAGAGAAAGATGAAGAAGAAAAAAAAGTTGAATAATAAAGAAGAATAATGAAGAAAAAGGAGAAAGAAGAAGAACGAAAATGAAGAAAAAGAAGAAGAAGCTGAAGATTGAATAATGGCAAAGAAGAATGAAGAAAAAGAATAAGAATAAGTAGAAGAAGAAGAATGGGGAAGAAAAAGATAAAGAATGAAAAAATGAAGAAGAAGTAGAATAAGAAGAAGAAGAATGAAGAAAAAAATGAGAAAGAGGAACATAAAAGAAGAAGAATAAAGAAGAAGAATGTAGATGAAGAATGAATAACAAAGAAGAAGAATGAAGAATAAAGAATGAGGAAGAAAAAGAAGAAGATGATGAAAGTAGTTGAAAGAAGAAGAATAAAAAAGAAAGAAGAAGAATAAGAAGAAGAAGAAAAAAAAGAACGAAAAAGAAAGAAGAAGAAGAAGAAGAAATTACCCCCAAAAAAAAAAAAATAAGAAGTTCGCTGGCGTACTTCTGAAGGGCGTTGGCGCACTTCTAAAGTGCGTTGCCGCACATCTTCTTCTTCTTTATTCCTCGTCCTCTTCTTCTTTCATCGTGTCCTTTTCTTCTTTTTCTTCTTCGTTCATCTTCTTCCGTCTTCTTTTTCATTTTTCTTCTTCTTTCTTCTTCTTTCTTCTTATTCAATCTTCTTTTTTTTCTTATTCTTCATTCTTCTTCTGTTTTGCTCCATTTTGTGACAATATGGGTTACGATCATCATATGTGTTAGCATCCATGTTTTTTTTCTTCTGACAATCTGGGATGAAGACCCAACTCCGTATTCTGTGGATTAAGCTACTCTCAAGCTCATTCGCATTTGGATTCCCTCTGTTTCTAGGAGATGTTGTTGAGCTTTAGTGTAGGGTTTACAACTCAAATTGTCAGAAGAATGAATTTCGGATCCTAACTGCATGATATGATCTTGAACCATATTGTCATAAAATGGTACAAAATGTGCTTGTGCTCTTTGAATGAAAAAGAAGAAGAAGAAGAATGAAGCAGAAAGAGGAAAAAGAAGAAGAAGAAGAGGAGAAAACAATATGTATGAAGAAGAAAGAGGCAGAGAACGAAGAAAAATAATGAAAGAGAAAGATGTAGAAGAAGAAAAAGTAGAATAATGAAGAAAAATTTTGAAGAAAAAGGAGAATGAAGAAGAACGAAGATAAAGAAAAAGAAGAAGAAGCTGAAGAATGAAGAATGGCAAAGAAGATTGAAGAAAAAGAAGAAGAATAAGTAGAAGAAGACGAATGAAAAAGAAAAATATGAAGAATGAAGAAATGAATAAGAACAAAAAGAATGAAGAATAGAATGAGAAAGAAGAACATAGATGAAGAAGAATGAACAAGAAGAATGTAGATGAAGAATGAATAACAAAGAAGAAGAATGAAAAATAAAGAATGAGGAAGAAAAAGAAGAAGATGAAGAAAGTAGTTGAAAAAAGAAGAATAAAAAAGAAAAAAGAAGAAGAAGAAGAAGAAGAAGAAGAAGAAGTAGAACAAAAAAGAAAGAAGAAGAAGAAGAACAAAATTACCCAAAAAAAAAAAAGAAGTTGAAGTTTGCTGGTGGACTTCTGAAGGGTGCTGGTGCACTTCTAAAGTGCGTTGGCGCACTTTTCTTCATCTTTGTTCTTCTTCTTCTTCTTCTTTCATCTTGTCCTTTTCTTCTTTTTCTTCTTCTGTTTTCTTTTTCATTTCGGATCCTAACTGCATGATATGATCTTGAACCATATTGTCATAAAATGGTACAAAATGTGCTCGTGCTCTTTGAATAAAAAAGAAGAAGAAGAATAATGAAGCATAAAGAGGAAAAAGAAGAAGAAGAAGAGATGAAAACAATAAGTATGAAGAAGAAAGAGGAAGAGAACGAAGAAAAATAATGAAAGAGAAAGATGAAGAAGAAGAAAAATAAGAATAATGAAGAATAATGGAGAAAAAAAAGGAAAAAGAAGAAGAACGAAGATGAAGAAAAAGAAGAAGAACCTGAAAATTGAAGAATGGCGAAGAAGAATGAAGAAAAGAATAATAATAAGTAGAAGAAGATGATTAAAGAAGAAAATGATAATGAATGAAGAAATGAAGATGAAGAAGAAGAATGAAGAAAAGAATGAGAAAGAAGAACATAGAAGAAGAAGAATAGAGAAGAAGAATGTAAATGAAGAATGAAGAATAAAGAAGTAGAATGAAGAATAAAGAATGAGGAAGAAAAAGAAGAAGATGTAGAAAGTAGAAGAATGAAAATGAAAGAAGAAGAAGTAGAAGAAGAAGTAAAACGAAAAAGAAAGAAGAAGAAGAAGAATGAAATTACCCAAAGAGAAAAAAAAAGAAGTTGAAGTTTGCTGGCGCACTTCTAAAGTGCGTTGGAGCACTTTTCTTCATCTTTGTTCTTCTTCCTCTTCTTCTTTCATCTTGTCATTTTCTTCTTTTTCTTCTTCTGTCTTCTTTTTCATTTTTCTTTTTCTTTCTTCTTATTCATTCTTCTTCTTTCTTCTTCTTTCTTCTTCTTTTACTTCTTCTTCTTTTTCTTCTTCTTCTTTCTTCTTCTATTTTACACCATTTTGTGACAATATGGGTTACGATCATCTCATGTGTTTGAATCCAAGTTTTATTCTTCTGACTATCTGAGTTGAAGACCCAACTCCTTCTTCATAGGATTAAGCTACTCTCAAGCTCAACCGCATTTGGATTCCCTCTGTTTCTAGAAGATGTGGTTGAGCTTGAGTGTAGGGTTTGCAACTCAGATTGTCAGAAGAATAAAATTTGGATGCTAACTGCATGAGATGATCATAAACCATATTGTCATAAAATGGTACAAAATGTGCTCATGCTCTTTGAATAAAGAAGAAGAAGAAGAAGAATGAAGCAGAAAGAGGAAAAAGAAGAAAAAGAAGAGAAAACAAGAAAAATGAAGAAGAAAGAGGAAGAGAAAGAAGAAAAATAATGAAAAAGAAAGACGATGAAGAAGAAAAAGAAGAATAATGAAGAAGAATAAAGAAGAAAAAGTAGGAAGAAGAAGAATGAAGATGAAAAAAATGGAGAAAGATGAAGAACGAAGATGAAGAAAAAGAAGAAGATGATGAAGTTTGAAGAATGGCGAAGATGAAGGAAGAAAAATAAGAAGAATAAGTAGAAGAAGACGAATGAAGAAGAAGAAAATAAAGAATGAAGAAATGAAGATGAAGAAGGAGAAGAAGAAGAATAATGAAGAAAAGAATGAAAAAGAAGAGAACATAGAAGGAGAAGAATAAAGAAGAAGAATTTAGATGAGGAATGAAGAATGAAGAAGAAGAATGAAAAAGAAAAAGTAGAAGATGAAGAAAGTAGTTGAAAGAAGAAGAATAAAAAAGAAAGAAAGAAGAAGAAGAAGAAGAAGAAGAAGAAGAAGAACGAAAAGGAAAGAATAAGAAGAAGAAGAAGAAAATTACCCCAAAAACAAAAGATGAAGAAGAATTTCACTGGCGTACTTCTAATTGGTGCTGGCGCACTTCTAAAGTACGATGCCACACGTCTTTTTCTTCTTTAGTCTTCTTCCTCTTCTTCTTTCATCGTGTCCCTTTCTTCTTTTTCTTCTTCACTCTTCTTTTTCTATCTTCTTTTTCATTTTTCTTTTTCTTTCTTCTCCTTTCTTCTTCTTCATTCTTCTTCTGTTTAACACCATTTTATGACAGTATGGGTTACGATAATCTCATGTGTTAGCATCCTAGTTTTATTCTTCTGACATTCTGAGTTGAAGACCCAACTCCTTTTTCTTAGGATTAAGCTACTCTCAAGCTCAAATGCATTTGAATTCCCTCTGTTTTTGGAAGATCCAATTGAGCTTGAGTGTAGGGTTTGCAACTCAGATTGTCAGATGAATAAAATTTGGATGTTAACTGGATGAGATGATCGTGAACCATATTGTAATAAAATGGTACAAAATATGCTCGTGCCCTTTGAATGAAAAAGAAGAGGATGAAGAAGAATGAAGCAGAAAGAGGATCAAGAAGAATGAAAAAGAAGACGAATGAAAAAGAAAGAGGAAGAGAAAGAAGAAAAATAATGAAGAAAGATGAAGAAGAAGAAAAAGAAGAAGAATGAAGAAGTAAAAGAAGAAAGAAGAAGAATGAAGATGAAGAAAAGAAGAAGAAGATGAAGATTGAAGAATGGCGAAGAAGAATGAAGAAAAAGAAGAAGAATAAGTAGAATAAGACAAATGAAGAAGAAGAAGATGAAGAATGAATAAATGAAGAAGAAGAAGAAGAACAAGAAGAAGAAGAAGAAGATGAAGAAGAAGATGAAGAAGAAGAAGAAGAATGAAGAAAAGAGTGTGAAAGAGAACATAGAAGAAGAAGAATGAAGAAGAAGAATGTAGATGAAGAATGAAGAATAAAGATGTAGAATGAAGAATAAAGAATGAAGAAGAAAAAGAAGAGGATGAAGGAAGTAGTTGAAATAAGAAGAATGAAAAAGAAAGAAGAAGAAGAAGAAAATTACCCTAAAAAAAAAAAGAAGAAGAAGTTCAAAGGCGTACTTCTGAAGGGCGTTGGCGCGGTTCTAAAGTGCGCTGTCCCACTTCTTCTCCTTCTTTATTCTTCTTCCTCTTCTTCGTTCATCAAGTCCTTTTCTTCATTTTCTTCTTCATTCTTCTTCTTCCGTCATCTTTTTCACTTTTCTTCTTCTTTCTTCTTCTTCGTTCTTCTTCTTTCTTATTCTTTTTCTTCTTATTTTTCTTCTTCTTCATTCTTCTTTTATTTTACAACATTTTGTGACAATATGGGTTACGATCATCTCATGTGTTAGCATCCTAGTTTTATTCTTCTAACAATCCAAGTTGAAGACCCAACTCTTTCTTCTTAGGATTAAGCTACTCTTAAGCTCAACTGCATTTGGATTCCCTCTGATTCTAAAAGAAGCGGTTGAGCTTGAGTGTAGGATTTGCAACTCAGATTGTCAGAAGAATAAAATTTGGATGCTAACAACATTAGATGATCGTGAACCTTGTTGTCATAAAATGGTGCAAAATGTGCTCGTGCTCTTTGAATGAAAATAAGAGGAAGAATTAAGCAGAAAAAGGAATAAGAAGAAGAAGAAGAGGAGAAAACAAGAAGAATGAAAAAGAAGAAGAATAAAGAATAAAGAGGAAGAGAAAGAAGAAAAATAATGAAGAAGAAAGATGAAGAAGAAGAAAAAGAAGCAGAATAAAGAAGAATGAAGAAGAAAAAGAAGAATGAAGAGGAATGAAGATGAAGAAAAAGAAGAAGAAGATGAATATTGAAGAATGGCGAAGAAGAATGAAGAAAAAGAAGAAGAAGATGAAGATTGAAGAATGGCGAAGAAGAATGAAGAAAAAGAAGAAGAATAAGTAGAAGAAGACGAATGAAAAAGTAAAAGATGAAGAACGAAGAAATGAATATGAACAAGAAGAATGAAGAATAGAATGAGAAAGAAGAACATAGATGAAAAAGAATGAACAAGAAGAATGTAGAATAAGAATGAAAACCAAAGAAGAAGAATGAAGAATAAAGAATAAAGAATGAAGAAGAAAGTAGAATATGAAGAAAGTAATAGAAAGAAGAAGAATGAAAAAGAAAAGAGGAGAAGAAGAACAACAACAAAAAAGAAAGAAGAAGAAGAAGAAGAAGAAAATTACCCAAAAAAAAAAAAGAAGTTCGCTGGCGCACTTCTTAAGGGTGCTGAAGCACTTCAAAATTGTGCTGGCACACTCCTAAAGTGTGCTAGTGCACTTCGTCTTCTTCTTTATTCTTCTTCCTCTTCTTCTTTCATAATGTCCTTTTCTTCTTGATTCTTCTTCTTCCGTCTTCTTTTTTATTTTTCTTCTTCTTACTTCTTCTTCAATCTTCTTGTTTCTTCTTCGTTTTCTTCTTCTTATTTTTCTTCTTCTTCATTCTATTTCAGTTTTACACCATTTTGTACCAATATGGGTTACGATCATCTCATGTGCTAGCATCCAAGTTTTATTCTTCTGACAATCTGAGTTGAAGACCCATTTCCCTCTTCTTCAGATTAAGCTACTCTCAAGCACAATCGCATTTGGATTCCCTCTGTTTCTAGAAGATGCTGTTGAGCTTGAGGGTAGGTTGTGCAACTCAGATTGTCAGAAGAATAAAATTTGGAAGCTAACTGCATGAGATGATCATGAATCATATAGTCATAAAATCATACAAAATGTGCTCGCGCACTTTGAATGAAAATGAAGAAGAAGAAGAAGAATGAAGCAGAAAGAAGAAAAAGAAGAAGATGAAACAAGAAGAATGAAGAAGAAGAAAGAGAAAAATGAAGAAGAAAGAGGAAGAGAAAGAAGAAAAATAATGAAGAGGAAAAATGAAGAAGAATAACGAAGAAGAAAAAGAAGAAAGAAGAAGAAGAAGATGAAGATTGAAGAATGGCGAGGAAGAATGAAGAAAAAGAAGAAGAAAAAGTAAATGAAGACGAAAGTAGAAGAAAAAGATGAAGAAGAAGGAGAATGAAGAAAAGAATGACAAAGAAGAAAAAAAAACATAAAAAAAGAAAAATGAAGAAGAAGAATGTAGAAGTAGAATGAAGAACAAAGAAGATGAATGAAGAATAAAGAATACAGAAGAAAAAGAAGAAGATGAAGAAAGTAGTTGAAAGAAGAAGAATGAAGAAGAAAGAAGAAGAAGAAGAAGAAGAAGAAGAAGAAGAAGAAGAAGAAGAACGAAAAAGAAAGAAGAAGAAGAAGAAGAAGAAAAAGACAATTATCCCAAAAAAAAAGAAAGAAGAAGAAGAAGTTCGCTAGTTCACTTCTGAAGGGCGCGGGTACACATCTGAAGGGCACAAGTGCACTTCTAACGTGTGCCGGCGCACTTCTACATCATCTTTATTGTTCTTCCTCTTCTTCTTTCAACATGTCCGTTTCTTCTTTTTCTTCTTCTTCATTATTCTTCTTCCATATTTTTTATTTTTCTTCTTCTTTCCACTTCTTCTTCGTTGTTCATCTTTCTTCTTCATTTCCTTCTTCTTGTTTTTCTTCAACTTCATTCTTCTAGGTTTTACACCATTTTTGTGCCAATATGGGTTACGATCATCTCATGTGTTAGCATCCAAGATTTATTCTTCTGACATTCTGAGTTGAAGACCCAACTCCTTCTTTTTAGGGTTAAGCAACTCTCAACCTAAACCACATTTGGATTGCCTTTGTTTCTAGAAGATGCGGCTGAGCTTGAGTGTAGGGTATGCAACTCAGATTTCAGAAGAATATAATTTGGATGCTAACTGCATGAGATGATCGTGAACCATATTGTCATAAAATGGTGCAAAATGTGCTTGTGCTTTTTGAATGAAAAAGAAGAATAAAAAGAATGACGTAGAAAGAGGGAAAAAAATAAGAAGAGGAGGAGGAAACAATAAGAATGAAAAAGGAGAAGAATGAAGAAGAAAGAGGAAGAGAAAGAAGAAAAATAATGAAGAAGAAAAATGACGAAGAAGAAAAAGAAGAAGAATGAAGAAGAATGAAGAAGGAAAAGAAGAAAGAAGAAGAATGAAGAAGAATGAAGGTGAAGAAAAAGAAGAAGATGATGAAGAATGAAGAATCGCGAAGAAGAATGAAGAAAAAGAAGAAGAATAAGTAGGAGAAGACAAATGATGAAGAAGAAGATGAAGAAGAAGAAGAATGAAGAAAAGAATGAGAAAGAAGAAAGAAGAACATAGAAGAAGAAGAACATAGAAGAAGAAGAATGTAGAAGAAGAATGAAGAACAAAGAATGAAGAAGAAAAATGAAGAATAA
The DNA here is from genome assembly GCA_028583415.1 of Protea cynaroides. Lineage (NCBI taxonomy): Eukaryota > Viridiplantae > Streptophyta > Magnoliopsida > Proteales > Proteaceae > Protea > Protea cynaroides. The sequence continues at coordinate 60,390,245 of CM053275.1, read as the reverse complement.
AGAATGAAGAAGAAAAAGAAGAAGATCTGGCCATCCTCTTTATTCCCCTACTCCTAGCCCGTCCCATCTCGACTCCATTCCTGGTCCAACCACGCCTGATCCAAAACCTTCTTCTATTGGCAGAATTCCTTATCCCTCCAAGACCTCCATCGTAAGATCCATACGTTCAAATTTCGAGGATGAAATTTTTAATAAGAGGGGGGGGAGTTGTAAGACCTGTAACGAACTAACCGGTCTTACCACCTTGTATCATATTTACCTATCATGGTCGAGCCAAGTGGACCAAGTGCGTGAAGAAACCACAAGACCAGGTATGAAATCAACCCAAAAATAGTTAATTATGAGTATGTGGTCGCATACCTTAGTGTGACCGACCTCACCTCAAAAGAGTCCAACCACACGAAATTAGGTCGTGTGGTCAGACATTTTAAAAATATAGGGTCGATGGATTCTGCGACCCCACCTCCGACCCCATGGAACCCAGACAGAACTGAAATTACGAAACCTTCCTAATCCGAAGGGAGTTCTTTCCTAAATTCATTAGGGCATATTATGGAGGGTTTTCCTCTATAAATAGGACGTCCCTTAGCCTCTTTCATCCTTTTAGAACTCCAATTGAAAGTGAGAGAAAGAGAAGAGAAGAAAGAGAAGAGAAGAAAGATAAGAGGAAGACTAAGGAGAAGGAAAATTCAGAGAAAACTCTAAATCTTCAACAATCTTAAGGTATGAACATATTCCCCATGTTAAATTGAGAACCTATAATAGTTCATGAAGAAGATAGGATTTTGGAGAAATCCAAATCATCCATCCATGGACAAATTGCAAGAGAATCCATGGAGAAAATTATGTGGACAATGGATGGTGATAAAATAATAGTTTTGAGTCATAGAACAATCATAGGAAGGACCATGATGATAAACCAAAGGATTCAAAAATGAAGGAATGGAATTAAGAGTGAAAGGTCGACCATAACACTTGTGGTCGCACGTGGGGTCGCATGATATCCGACCCCACAAGACACACATGTCCGACCACATGCCCTCGAGAAGTTTCCATGGAGGGTGTGGTCGCACGTGTGGTCGAAGTATGTCTGACCCCACCCTGTGACCCCACACCTTGTGGTCGCAGAAACTGAGACCACAGGTGCTGCCACACCTATGACCCCTCAGTTTCTGTTAGTCTAAATTCATGGGAATTAATTCTAATTAAAAATCTATAAACTTGTTAGGTTTTCAAGTGATCTAAGAGTGAATTCTAGAGCTTGGGAGAGGAACAAACATCGATCAAAGGTGAGGAAACAAGACCTAAACTAATTGGCTAATAACAAGCTGTTTTACTTATTGAGTCCAATGCCATGAATGATTCTATGCTTGTATGCTTGTAATGTTCATTTAACATGTCATCCAATATTCCTGTTATTACTGTTCATGCATATTTAATTCTGTTTATTTATAACATGATGTTTATGATGATGCTAGGAATAGGCATGTAAATGTTTGTGTGTGGTTAGTGTATTTGATGAGAGTGGGGCATCAGGGGAAGGACGTGACACTATGGTTCATCCTGGTCACCAGACTCTAGCTCTATCTCTACTCAAGTCTTGTCCACTGACATCGTCGTATCGCCATTACCTTAGCTGAATTATTATGTCGTAGGGTATCAGGGGAGGTGGTCTCAAATCGTGTAGTCTCTGACTCTGTCGCGGGGCCTTAGCTCTATCTCTATGGACGTATTGAGGGATGCTGGGGTGAGGCCTTGGATACATTGTTTGACAATAGGATTGGTTAGTTGCGAGCCCAGCTTGCAAGCCCTCGCCAATAGGGGCTTACGTATTGGTATGGGTAGGGCATCAGGGGAAGTGTCATGCAGTGTTTGATCCGGGCACTTTAGCTCTATCTCTATTCCATGATGGGTGCATATGGGACAGCATTGGTGTTTGATCCTTGGGTAGCTTCACACACAATCGTGTATTGAGGTGCGGTGGCCACCAATCCTTTCTATTGCACATTACAAACTTATGAACTAGACCAAATATATGAATTGAATGCATGCATATATTTGTTGCATTGTTTTGTTTACTCACTGAGCTCACGTTGGAGAGTTGACCCTCGCGCACGCAATTTTTTTTAGTTTCTGATGATGCAGGTATTACGGTTGGTGATTATGTCGATACACCAACATATACACAGGTGGCAGCTATGATGAGCAAGCTATGGAGGACTATTGTGATTCATTAAGCGAGCATTTCAACTGTGGATACGCTTAGTGTTTAATTTTCGTATTTGGATATTTGTAATATGTATTAAATTATGTTTTGGCTAGTTGGAGATAAATGGAATATTAATTATTTATCATGACTAGACCTCAGTTCATTATCTGTAAGACTTCTGCTATTTACTTTATTATCTCTGATTAATGTGGAATATGTTTTTGTTTAACATGGTGGGCATAGCCTATGCGAGATCCTGGTTGAATCGTTGGTTTATTGATGGTTCATCACACCATTCTTGTTGGTTCAGAATTGGGGTGTGACATCCATTCTCTCTCGATCTGGGCAGGCTGATACCTGTAAATATATGCCTTCCAACTGCAAGAAATTCAATGCGATTACATTTGCTAACCTAGAGAAGATGATGGCCCCTGTTATCTCAGATCCTTGGCTTGAAGATGGGATTGATGGAGATCCGTTACTCAAGGTCCAAGGTTCAAAAAAACTTGACCATTGGGAAGAATTGGAGCCTTAAGGGATCAAGATTCGAAGCCCCAACCCCAACATATGATGAGATTACTTATCTTTATCTCGTGTTCCCTTTCCCCTTTTAGTTGGCCTGCTAGTGTGTTGTGTGCCTATTGGCCTTCCAATGTCCATTGAGTGGACGCAAAAGGCTGGCCCCCCTCTCAGGTTCCATCTTGTAAGCTCTTCTGTTTTATTGTTCTTCCAGTTATGTTGGGGTTCTTGCCTTGTTGGCTTATTGCTTAGCCATGGCCGGCTTGTAAAGTGCTTTTCCCTTTTGGGTTTTAATAATATTATCTACTTACCCAAAAAAAAAAAAAAAGAAGATGAAGAAAGTAGTTGAAAGAAGAAGAATGAAAAAGAAAGAAAAAGAAGAAGAAGAAGAAGAAGAAGAAGAAGAAGAAAATTACCCCAAAAGAAAAAAGAGAAGAAGAAGAAGTTTGTTGGCACAATTTTGAAGGGCTCTGGCGCATTTTTAAAGTGTGCTTGCACACTTCTACTTCTTTTTGTTTTGGATAAGTAGATAAATTTATTAAAACCCAAAAGGGGAAGGAGAACACTACAAACAAAAAACCTTCGAAATCAACTAATATCTTGGAATCCGACTAGGGCACCCAACCCTTTACAACACTTTTAGTCGACATCAAACGGCCATATGGCACAAAAAGAGACAACTACATAGAAAGAGGGAAACCAACATAGCCACAAAAAGAGACAACTTGTACATCCCGTGACCACATTGGCCAAATTTCTCATAATTGCCCGATGTGCACTAGCCACGCGGCCCACGTCGACCCTATCACAACAACCTTACCACCAACGCAACAGCCATGCCCCAACTTTCCACATCGACCTCGGTCTTCCACCCCATGAAGGACATAGAAAAAGCTTCCCCACATTGGAAGAATAGGATCTATGCCCAGCCGAACCTTACAGATTCCTCTGAGCAACGAGGCAAGTAATTGGGATGAATTTCTACTCTTCTTCTTTACCCAGTCGAACCTTACAGATTCAACAGAGCAACGAGGCAAGTGGTTGGGATGAATTTTTACTCTTCTTCTCTGCCCAGTCGAACCTTACAGATTCAGTAGAGCAACGAGATTCAATAGAGCAACGAGGCAAGTGATTGGGATGAATTTCTACTCTTCTTCTCTGCTCAGTCGAAACTTACAGATTCAACAAAGCAATGAGGCAAGTGTTGGGGAAATCTGTCATGTCACCAATAAAATCGGGACACTTAGGACTCAATCAGCAAACCACATGGATGTTCTCGCATGGATATAAGAAAGCGTCCTCATAAATCCAATCACATGAGTTAAGGGTAAAAAACGTCATGTCTAAGCTATGTCAAGGACGTTTTAGGGATCGAAGTCTACAAAGGGTAAAAATGGCATTTAAGAAAAAAGCATTGTTTACTATAAATAGATCAAATCTCGAGAATTCAGGTATGCAAACATTAATTACTCATCCTTGGGATCTCGCTCTAACACTTCTGACTCGGGATTTCTCCCTTGCCCCACCACATAAAAGGTGGGCTCGAATTTTGGGCCCATTGACCGTTTACAGATTCCTAACTTCGGCATCGGGGTGGACCCGGGGCCATAAGGCCCTCCCCCCATTGTCTCTTGTCTTTGTTTTGCAGGCCCCGCCACTGACACGGACCTTGAATACGGAATTTGGCTGAAACACACACTACACCTCTTTAGTTGTTCTTTGTAGTTCTGTTGTCATAGCACTAATAAGATAGTAATTCCTTTAGATATTTGTTGTAGGTATGAGAATTTTGTGGACAAGGGTCTATGGTAGCTTCTTTCAGGTATGTTCTTGTGTCATTATTGACTTATTGTTTTTTTAGTTTGGGGAATCTTATTCACAATTAATTTTCATGTTCTTTTCTTTTGACAATTTTTTTTTCTAGTTCTATGGTTATTCTTTTTTACAAGATACAAAGTCAAGAATTTTAGGGTTTAGGTTTGATGCACCAATTATGCTCGTTGTTATTGATAAGTTTGTTTGAAGGGGTAAGTAAATTGGAAAGAGTTTCATTAGGATTATAATTCGACTAGTCTTTAATCGTTTTTAAGCAATTTTCAGGAACTCTTATGATTTTATCTTGTTTTGTAGTATTTAAGGAAGATAAAGCGGTGAATTTTTTTCTTCTTCTTCAGGGATGGTTTTGAATACAACTCACTGCAATGGTCGACATAAGCTACATTAAATGAGTTTACCTTCCTTTATTGCCATTATTCTTGTCACACCCCAATTATGCACTATTCAGAATGATGTGATGAACCGCTAATAAACCAACGGTTCAACCAGGATCTCAAATAGGCTATCCCCGCGTTATCTAAACTTACACACATCCGTAATCATAATCAGAGTAAATACACAATAGCGGAAGTCTTATAGTAACATGAACTAAGAAACTAAGATGATATCATTTAATTTAATAGCAAATTATTATGTTTTCAACTGAGACATAAATATTTAAATACCAATTACATTTCTTAATAAATCCAAATAAGAAACCTATAAAAATATCTAAACAACTACACACGAGTTGTACTCGCAAGAGGAGTCGTGTGTATCCACTTCAGCTTCAGCTTCCATCGCTGCCACGTTCCCATACGCAGACGCATTCACATAGTCTTCAACGATATAACCTGCATCATCAACTAAAAATATTCGACGTCGAGGGGTGAGCACACATCACGGCTCAATGAGTAGCCAAAACAATGCAACAATACATATGCATGCAAAAATCAATTTATATCTTTGGTGTGGTATATAAGTTTGCAGTATGTAATAGAAAGGTTTAGGTAGCCAAAGGTCGCATTTATTGACCCCGCCTCTATACACGAGTGTGTGACGTTACCTGAAGATCACGTTTATCGTCAACTCACATGCACCCAATCATGAACATTATATAACAAAGGTTACGTTTATGGCTATATAGTGTCATACCAACACGTAAGCCCCTGTTAGCGAGGGCTGCAAACTAGGCTCGCAACTAACCAATCCTAATGCCAAAAAGTGTATCCTAGGCCTCACCCCAGCATCCCTCAGAATGTCCATAGATATAGAGCTAAGGCCCCCCGGTAGAGTCAGAGACTACAAGGACCGAGACCACCTCCCCTGATATTCTACGACATAATAGTTCTGCTAAAGTAATGGCGATACGACGATGCTAATGCTCAAGACTTGAGTTAGAGATAGAGCTAAAGTGCTGAGACCCACCAAAGGTTAACATTTATTGACGTTCTCATCACACCTCCCCTGATACTTGGTCGCATCAAGTACATCAACCACACACATACAAGCACATGCCTATTCATATCATCATCATCATCATCATGTTATAAACAATAAAGTAAATATGCATGAACAAGTAATAGAAATATTGGATGGCATGTTGTATGCACATTACAAACATATTCGCATAGAATCAAGCATGGCAAAGGACTCAAGAAAATAGAAAACAGTTTGTTATTAACCAATTTAGTTTGGGGTTCTGGTTCCTCACCTTAGCTTGCTAATAGATACTTCTCCAAGCTTTAGAATCACCTTTACAGTGTTATTGTATTGCTAGAAGACCTAACAAAGTCGATAGAATTTAATTAAAATTAATTCCAGATTTAAAAACTATGTTGTTAACTAAGGGTCGGAGGTAGGGTCGGAGTCAGGATCGACCCTGGGTGCGACCCTCCCTTAACTTTGAACTTCCCGAACACTGAGGGTCGATGGTCAGGAACACCTAGGGTCGGATGGTCATCGACCCTCGGTGCGACCCTCGGTGCACTTTGGTCCAATTCCCTCTTTTAATCCATTCTTCGTGTTTAGAATCCTATGGCTTGCTCCTACATTCATCCCATGGTCTGAAACCATGTATAACCCACCTAAATAGCTTTCATGCATCCTTCTATGTTTTTCCATGGAAACCTAACCATAGCTTGATGGTTTGGGTTTCTCCAAAATCACACTCTCAACATTAACTAACCTAAAGTCTGTAGAAACTCATGGAATTAGTATCCATACCTAAGAAGAATAATCTTTCTCTGCAACTCTTCTCTTTTGGCTTAATTTCTCTTCCTTTCCTTTCTTCTTCCTCTTTCCTTCTCATCTCTTTCTCTCAATTCGATTAGGGTTGTGAAAGGAGTGAAAGTGGCTTAGGGACGTCCTTTAAATAGATTAGGAACATCCTAAATATGTCCCTCTGAGATTAGGAAAGAATCCCAATAGAAAAATATAGAAATTTCCTAATTTCCATATTCGTCAGAATCCGAGGGTCAATGGGAGGGTCGATGATCCCGTCGACCCTAGGGTCTTAAGCTGTCCAACCCTCCCTTCAAAATAGAGGGTCTGACTTTCTATTTTGGGAGGTCCGACCCTGCTTAACTAGGTATGCGACCCTTCCCCTATTTTAAGTGTTTTTGGGTCGATTTGATACCTGGGATCTCGATCTCCTTCATGCCCTTGGTCCATTTGAGTCGACCATAATGGGTAAACCTGGTTCAAGGTGGTAAGACCGGGTTAGAATGGCATGGGTCTTATAACTCCCCCCAACTTATAAAAATTTCATCCTCGAAATTGTACGTACCTTCTGAATCAAATAAGTGAGGGTATTGCTTTCGCATAGCATTTTCTTCTTCCCATGTAACCTCTTCCATGTGACCTTAACATAGTAGATATCTCTGTTGCGTAGACGTTGAACCTTTCGGCTAGTGATCTCTGTTGGTGTTACTTCAAATGTCAAATCATCAGTCAATTCCGACAAATCCACTATCAAAACATGCGTTCGGTCTTTGACATACTTCTTTAATAGGGAAATGTGAAATACGTCATGCACACTTGACATAGATGGTGGTAGTTCTAACTGATAAGCTACTTTTCCACGCTTAGCTAGAATTTCATATGGCCCGACATATCTTGGACTTAGTTTCCCTTTCTGTCCGAACCTCTTCAATCCTCGCATAGGCGATACCTTCAAAAATACTTTATCACCTACAACGAACTCTAGATCTCTTCGTCGAGTATCGGCATATTGCTTCTGATGGTTCTGAGCTATTCTCACTCTTTCCTTGATGATGTCGACCACTCGAAAAGTCTCTTCCGTAAATTCCGGTCCAACCATACTACGTTCTCCAACTTCATTCCAAAACAAGGGAGTTCGACACTTCCTGCCATACAGTGCTTCATAAGGTGACATCTGTATAGTAGCCTGATAGCTATTGTTATAAGAGAACTCGATCAGTGGTAATCTTTCATCCCATGATCCCTTGAAATCAATTACACATGCTCGTAACATATCTTCTAAAATCTGAATTGTACGCTCCGACTGTCCATCTGTCTGTGGGTGGAATGCAGTACTAAACTTTAGCATTGTTCCCATAGCCTTTTGCAATCCTTCCCAAAATTTGGAAGTAAATCGTGGATCTCTATCCGACACAATGCTTTCTGGAACACCATGTAATCGAACAATATTATCCACATACAGCTTCGCTAACCTTTCCAGTGTATACAGAGGTCGTATAGGTATGAAGCGAGCTGTTTTAGTCAGACGGTCCACAATCACCCAAACTGCGTCAACTACTCGAGGAGTCAATGGTAGTCCCGTGACGAAGTCCATAGTGATACAGTCCCATTTCCATGCTGGTTTCGTAATGGCGAAGAATGATCCTGCGGGTCTTTGTCGTTCGGCCTTTACTTTCTGACAATTTAGGCATTGAGACACGAACTTGGCTACATTTGCTTTCATTCCCCTTCACCAATATAGTTTCTTCAGATCATGATACATTTTTGTACTTCCAGAATGTATCGAATAGATGGTGGTATGGGCTTCTTTCATCAGTCGGTGTCTAATGTCCATACTTTCTGTTTCAGGTACACATATTCTTCCTTTGTATTTCAGTACTTTCTCGTCATCCAAGGTGAACTCAGGGTTAGTCCTACCTTTCTCAATATCTTCTTGTACTGTTCTCAGATAAGGATCTGCTTTGATAGCTGTCTTCACTTCGTCCACTATATCTGGTATAATCTTCAATGCCGCGAACATATTCAAAAACCGATGAATAAACCCTTGGTTGGCTGATTCATCCGTTGTATCTATCACATACTGCTCGTTGCCGTGATTGAATACTATTCCGGTGGTGCACATTGCTACGGTCGTGCTAACTTCTCCTTGAGATTTTATCATTGCTTTTCTACTTAATGCGTCCGCTACTACGTTCGCTTTTCCTGGATGATACTGGATATCACAATCGTAGCCTTTCAATAGTTCCAGCCATCTTCGTTGTCTCATATTCAACTCCTTCTGATTAAATAAATAAGTAAGACTTTTATGGTCCGACTTAATCTGAAATTTCTCTCCATATAGGTAATGTCTCCATATCTTGACCGCATGTACTACTGTCGCTAGCTCCAGATCATGAGTGGGATAATTTTTCTCATGTACCTTTAACTGTCATGAAGTATAAGCAATTACTTGCTCTCCTTGCATAAGCACACATCCTAATCCCAGTCCCGACGCATCAGTGTATAAGGTAAACGTCTGTCCTGGAATAGGAATAGTCAAAATTGGGGCAGATATCAATCTGGTCTTCAGTGTTTGGAAACTCTTCTCACATTTATCGGTCCATACAAACTTTTCACCTTTCTTAGTCAAACTGGTGAGAGGTACGGTAACCCAAGAATAGTTTTCTACAAATCTCCGATAATAACCAGCTAGACCCAGAAAACATCTGATTTTCAAAACGCTCTTTGGTGCTTCCCACTTTACAATAGCCTCGAACTTGCTGGGATCCACTTTGATTCCTTCAGCGGATACTACATGGCCTAGAAAGGCGACTTCACTTAGCCAAAACTCGCACTTTGAAAATTTGGCATATAGCTTCTCTTTCCTTAAACGCTGTAGGGTTGCGTTTAGGTTCTTGATATGAGTTTTCTTGTCCTTGGAATATACCAATACGTCATCAATAAATACTATAACCGACGTATCCAACATATCGTGGAAAACTCGGTTCATAAGTTCCATGAACATTGCCGGTGCATTAGTTAATCCGAAAGACATAACCAAAAATTCATAATGTCCGTATCTGGTCCTGAAAGCTGTCTTCGGAATATCACCTTCTTTAATCTTCAACTGATGATAGCCCGATCGAAGATCGATCTTAGAAAATACTTTCGCTCCTTGTAACTGATCGAACAAGTCATCGATCTGAGGTAGTGGATATCGATTCTTGATTGTCAGTTTATTCAACTCCCGATAGTCGATGCATAATCGAACGCTACCATCTTTCTTCTTTAGGAACAACACTGGTGCATCCCATGGAGATATTGGATATAACCCTTGGGTCCGAGTTCTTTAGTGCACCTTGTCCTAGGAGCTTCTATAGGGTGCTTTTGTCGGTGGGGCTCGGTATAAGGTCTATCCCCCGTGGCTCGGTGGTAATCCGGGTAGTTCCTCCGAAAATACGTCAAGATAGTCCCGCATGACATCAATATCTTCCATTCGTGGCGCGTCCTTGGTTAGGTCGACCACGGATACTAGATACCCGATTGCCCCCTTCTCAAGACACTTCTTAGCCTTTAGTGCTGAAAGTATGAGCTTGCGCCTCCGGGGAAGTTTGGTTCCCGAGAAACTTAATTCTGCTCCTTCTTTGTCTTTGAACGTTAGCTTCTTTTCGGCGCATAATAGATTTGTAGAATGCCGAGCTAACCAGTCCATTCCCAAGATGACATCAAAGTCTGCCATCTCAAGTTGTATCAAGGTTGCATCTAAGGTTTTCTCGCCAATGAGAACTGGACATGGTCCATAGCCTTTCTCTAATTCCACTTCTAACCCCATCGGTGATCGTACAAGTAATTTGTAGTCTAATGTTTTGATGGGTAATTTCGTCTTCTTTCCAAATGACACAGATATAAATGAATGAGTAGCTCCGGAATCGAAGAGTACTCTGGCGGGTACGCCATTTATAGTTACAATACCTGTGATTTATCTTTACTTAGTCTACATGCTCATTCAATGTAATTATAACTTTAAAAGTTTCAGTCATACCTGTGACCACATCGGGTGATGCGGCCGCATCCTCGGACATAACAGCATATACACGTCCCTGATGGAATTGCTTCTTGGGCTTAGGGCACTCCCTTGCCATATGTCCCGGCTGGTTACAGTTAAAACATTTCAGGACTTCAGAATTTGGCTTCGGTTGAGCTTGAGCTGCTGGAGTACTCTTGTTTGCAGTAGTAAAATTTTGAGGACGGAAAGGCTTATACGTCCTGTTATTGCCTCCGTTGTAGGAATTTCCGATTGGCCTTTTGATGCCTCTGTTCTGAGTAAAGTAACTCTCCTTCTGGCTTGATTCAATCACTCGAGCAATCTGGACAGCTTCATTATAGATTTTCTTCTCTAAGCCCATAACATGTTCCCTGATGCTTCCTCTTAGTCCCGTGACGAACCTATGGGTTCTGGTATCTTCTTCTTGCATGCTAGCCGGTGCAAAGAAAAACAGCTCTTCGTAGCGCTGTTGATATGAGTCCACAGTCATCTGTCCCTGATATAGGCTCAGGAACTGCTTCTCCATCGAATCTCAGAAGCTTCGTGGAAAATATTTCTCAAAAAAGGCTTCTTTATATATAGCCCAGGTTAGTAGGGCATGCTTGGTCAGTAAATATGCCTTCGTGGATTTCCACCAATGATGTGCGTCGCCCTTAAGCATGAAGGTGGCGCATAGTACTTTGTCTTCCTCTGTGACAGTCATCATGAGGAAATTTCTCTCCATCTCGTCTATCCAGTGGGCTGGCCACAACGGATCAGACGGTTTACCGTTGAATTCTTTGGGTTTCATCTTCAAAAATCTCTCCACTAGTCGGGAGTGGTCTAGCTGGTTTTGGGGGTTTGCCCCAAACATATGGTGTGGATATTGATAATCACCCTGAGCTGCTTCTAGAACCTGCACTGGAATCTGTGCAGCAGGTTGTGGAGGTGTCTGATGAGCTGGGTGGTTACCCACCGGTGCTGCACTGGCTTGTCCTGTGTGCATGGGTGCAGCCTAAGTGGCATGAAACATAATTCCCATAGCAACCTGCATCTGAGCCTGCGCGTGTTGCATCTGCTGCAGCTGCTATGCCAAGTTCATCACAACGGTTGTTAGCTTTGGTGGTGGAGGTGGCAAATTGGTAGGGTTTGCCGGTTCGGGATTACCCGGTGCATAGTTATTTTCTTGACCAGTCTCCTCCACGGGTGGTGGTGGTGGGACTGCATTTTGGGTCTGTCCGGTTACTCTACGTCGAGACATGATTCCTTTCGGTGATTGGTGGTGCCTGAAAATTATCAAAATAGATGAGAAGTCATTCATATTTCATGTAGGCACGCTAACCGATAATCAATTCCAATTCTAGCTCAATTTATAAAAAAAATACTGTCTTTTCTATGCAGGGTCGATGGTATGTTCGACCCTTGGTATCCGACCCTGGGAATAACCTGTTCTTCCCGAGAGCTGAGGGTCGATGCGAGGGTCAATGGGTGTCCGACCCTCAGTTTCGACCCTTGACTTTCTGTCAGATTCTCGAGAGCCAAGGGTCGATGGGAGGGTCGATTGTGCTAGTCAAATTGTCCGACCCTAGGACCAAAAATCATATTTTTAAGGTCCGATTTTGGGTCATTTCTCACTATTCCTCCTCCGTTTCGACTCGTCTCTCCTCTCTGAGTTGCTACAGTGCTACTTTACTGTTTTTGATCGGTTTGACTCCGGGATTCAACGTCCACTTCATCCCTACAGGTATGTATTCCCATTTTTACCTGTTTTTAGGTTTCCATTTCTAGGTTTTCGGACGTTTAACTTGTATTTTCCAAATTAAACTTTTTCCAACCGTAAAAATTCAATTTTTATTGGGGGCTTTTGTTATTGGTGTCTCGAGGAACGAAAGCCCTCAAAATTTTTTGAGTTTCATCGGTTGGTTATCGAGAAACTTGAAATTTTCTCTTTTTGCCCTAATTTGTCGACGTTTACGATTTTTCTTGAATTTCTTCAAATTGGACATCGTCAGTTAAAATTTCCTACTGCATGTGGGTTGTAGGATATGTTTAAACCTACGTAAGTCCTTATGCCCACTTGTATGGTGAGAAATGGAGCTTTATGGTCAACTTACGTCGTTATTAAATCAAGTTTTGGATTTTTATCCTATTAACTCCTTGTTTTCCTTTTCTTTCTTATTTTGCAGATACCATGGCTCGTACCAAGGTACCCAGAGTTCGTGATCCCCTTCGCTTCCATTCCAATGAAGCCGAGGCACGGTATGCTGACTATGCCCGTAAGAAGGTTGAGGGTGGTCGTATGATGAACTTGGCTGAGTTAGCCGTGTTCAACGTAGAGGGAGCCTTTGGTGACATGGGGTGGCTTCCTGTCATTACATACGACGCGTGCACATGCCCGGATTTGGTGCTTCAGTTCTATTGTAATCTCCAGGTGGTGGGGAATTACAATGACGTTGAGCATGGTCAGGAGTTGCGCATCACCAGCTATGTTAAGGGGGTAGATATCTCCTTCGACTATCGGTAGTTGGCCGACTTGTTGGGCATTCCTTATGATGGCCCCATGGTGTACTTTGCGCCTGGAGAGCCACAAGTTATTGAGATGGAGATGAGGGCCGAGATTGATAATCAGTTGCTTCGTCCTGATCGTTGGCAGATGAGAGCTTGTTATCTACGTCCAGCTCCATGGGTCTTCTGTAAGATTATCCAGCATAATCTGATTCCGCAGAGTGGGCACTATGAGAGGGTTTCTCAGCTGACCCAGTTTTTGATCTATAGCATCTGCACTCGCCAGCCCGTCTGCCTTCCATACATTATCATGCGAACTATGATTAGTGCTACATTGTCCGGTCATAGGGGTAATCTACCCTATGGACGCATGATTAAAGTGCTACTGACCCGTCTGGGGGTTGACCTGGTAGATGAGAAGATCCAGGAGAAGACCTTCTCATAGCCTCTAGATTGGGAGGCAATCTGCAAGATGGGTATGCGGGATGCCCAGGTTAGTGATGAGGAGAGGAATGCGATGGTGCGCCCTCACACTCGTATCGAGATGGCTGATGCCGAGGATGCTGCTGCCGCTGCTAGAGCTCGCGTGGATCCTGTCAACGATGATGACCGTATGTATATGGATGTTGACTCGATACCACCGCCTTCACCTACACATGCGGCTGGTGTTGGCACTTCTTCTGCGGTGGACCCTGTACCTGAGGTGGTCCTTCGTATGCGGCTGGTCCTTCACTTCCACCTTCTGACATGATGGACATGCTGTAGGAGATCAGGGAGGCTCAGCGTAGATCTGATCTGAGGATGGAAGAGTTGCTAGACGCCCAGCGTATGAGGGTGGATGAGCTGTTATCGGTCCAGCGGGCGACTGATAGGAGGGTAGCCGATCTTGCAGCTAGTCTCCAGACGACCCAGACCCAGATGCCTTGGTTGACTAGGGTTTATGCTGAGGACTATGACCGAGATCGTGAGGCCCCGCCTCCTCCTTCACTTCCAGCTTCATGATTGTATTTATTTTCTTGTACTACAGAGTAACTGTCCGGGTTGTGGATTGTACTCTGCTTCAGTTATGTATATACGTTTTGTTTCTCTTTCTCAATGTATGTAACTTGTTTTCCCTTTAATAGATGCATTATTCTCTTTTTAAATTTGGTCTCAATCATCACTTGTGCTTACAATGTGTTTGTATTAAAGCTTTTAGTTTATCCTATCTCAGTTCACTATTGTCTTGAATGTATGCTAGTTCAGCGGACAAGGCCTGAGATGCTCTGATACCAAGTTGTCACATCCCAATTCTGCACTATTCAGAATGATGTGATGAACCGCTAATAAACCAACGGTTCAACCAAGATCTCAAATAGGCTATCCCCGCGTTATCTAAACTTACACACATCCGTAATCAAAACCAGAGTAAATACACAATAGCGGAAGTCTTATAATAACATGAACTGAGAAACTAAGATGATATCATTTAATTTAATAGCAAATTATTCTGTTTTCAACTGAGACATAAATATTTAAATACCAAATACATGTCTTAATAAATCCAAATAAAAAACCTATAAAAATATCTAATCAAATACACAAGAGTTGCACTCGCAAGAGGAGTCGTGTGTATCCACTTCAGCTTCAGCTTCCATCGCTGCCACATTCCCATACGCAGAGGCATTCACATAGTCTTCAACGGTATAACCTGCATCATCAACTAAAAATATTCGACGTCGAGGAGTGAGCACACATCATTGCTCAGTGAGTAGCCAAAACAATGCAACAATACATATGCATGCAAAAATCAATTTATATCTTTGGTCTGGTATATAAGTTTGCAGTATGCAATAGAAAGGTTTAGGTAGCCAAAGGTTGCGTTTATTGACCCCGCCTCTATACACGAGTGTGTAACATTACCCGAAGATCACGTTTATCGTCAACTCACATGCACCCAATCATGAACATTATATAACAAAGGTTACGTTTATTGCTATATAGTGCCATACCAACACGTAAGCCCCTGTTAGCGAGGGCTGCAAACTGGGCTCGCAACTAACCAATCCTAATGCCAAAAAGTGTATCCTAGGCCTCACCCCAGCATCGCTCAGAATGTCCATAGAGATAGAGCAAAGGCCCCCCGGTAGAGTCAGAGACTACAAGGACCGAGACCACCTCCCCTGATACTCTACGACATAATAGTTCTGCTAAAGTAATGGCGATACGACGATGCTAATGCACAAGACTTGAGTTAGAGATAGAGCTAAAGTGCTGAGACCCGCCAAAGGTTAACATTTATTGACGTTCTCATTACACCTCCCCTGATACTCGCTCGCATCTAGTACATCAACCACACACATACAAGCACATGTCTATTCCTATCATCATCATCATCATCATCATGTTATAAATAATAAAGTAAATATGCATGAACAAGTAATAGAAATATTGGATGGCATGCTGTATGCACATTATAAATATATTCGCATAGAATCAAGCATGGCATAGGACTCAAGAAAATAGAAAACAGTTTGTTATTAACCAATTTAGTTTGGGGTTCTGGTTCCTCAACTTAGCTTGCTAATAGATACTTTTCCAAGCTTTAGAATCACCTTTACAGTGTTATTGTATTGCTAGAAGACCTAACAAAGTCGATAGAATTTAATTAGAATTAATTCCAAATTTAAAAACT
This sequence comes from Protea cynaroides, assembly GCA_028583415.1. NCBI lineage: Eukaryota > Viridiplantae > Streptophyta > Magnoliopsida > Proteales > Proteaceae > Protea > Protea cynaroides. Next base: position 60,374,297 of record CM053275.1, on the reverse strand, counting down.
ATGTTGTTAACTGAGGGTCGGAGGTAGGGTTGGAGTCAGGATCGACCCTGGGTGCGACCCTCCCTTAACTCTGAACTTCCCGAACATTGAGGGTCGATGGTCAGGAACGCCTAGGGTCGGATGGTCATCGACCCTCGGTGCGACCCTTGGTGCACTTTGTTCCAATTCCCTCTTTTAATCCATTCTTCGTGTTTAGAATCCTATGGCTTGCTCCTATATTCCATTCTACATTCATCCCATGGTCTGAAACCATGTATAACCCACCTAAATAGCTTTCATGCATCCTTCTATGGTTTTCCAAGGAAACCTAACCATATTTGATGGTTTGGGTTTCTCCGAAATCACACTCTCAACATTAACTAACCTAAAGTCTGTAGAAACTCATGGAATTAGTATCCATACCTGAGAAAAATAATCTTTCTCTGCAACTCTTCTCTTTTGGCTTAATTTCTCTTCCTTCCCTTTCTTCTTCCTCTTTCCTTCTCCTCTCTTTCTCTCAATTCGATTAGGGATGTGAAAGGAGTGAAAGTGGCTTAGGGACGTCCTTTAAATAGATTAGGAACATCCTAAATAAGTCATTCTGAGATTAGGAAAGAATCTCAATCGAAAAATATAGAAATTTCCTAATTTCCATATTCGTCAGAATCCGAGGGTCGATGGGAGGGTCGATGATCCCGTCAACCCTAGGGTCTTAAGCTCTCCGACCCTCCCTTCAAAATAGAGGGTCTGACTTTCTGTTTTGGGAGGTCCAACCCTGCTTAACTGGGTTTGCGACCCTTCCCCTATTTTAAGTGTTTTTGGGTCGATTTGATACCTGGGATCTCGATCTCCCTCACGCCCTTGGTCCATTTGACTCGACCATAATGGGTAAACCTGGTTCAAGGTGGTAAGACCGGGTTAGATTGGCATGGGTCTTACAATTATTCCTTGTCTTGTTTATTCGTTATTAGGCAAATTGTTTGATTTATGATAAATCTTTTTTTTGTGTAGATACAGAGCTGGTGCATGACATTTATTTGATGCTTGATTGACGGTGGCTGAGAGGATCTTTTCAAAAACATGAAACTTATCATGGTTTGATATAATTTAATTGGTCAATGATTTGAATATTTAATTTCTTGATCTATTAATGGGGTATTTAAGTTCGTTTTGGATCATTGCACATGTTTCCCTTACCTAGAACATTTATTGTTGTGTTTCACCAAAAAAGCTTTGACCTGCAGATATGTTTTGTTTCAAAATTCTTGATGCAAGACCTGGGTTTAGAAAACCCTATTGGATCCACTAATGGGCCTCCCAAATAATATAGAAGTTTTAATTGAAGAATCAAAGGCAATTTGGTAATAACCAGAACTAAACAATAACTTGAACCAAATAAGACTTTAGGATAGATTTGTAATAAGGACTAAATAGATGAGGGCGGTTGTGGAAGGAAACTCTAAAGAAAGATAAAACAGAATTAGATATAGAAGTCGGGTATTTTAAGAAAGAAGCAAATAACAATATAAGCAAACAAATTGTGACTGTCTTCAACCTTTGGTCGAGAGCAGAGGCAGAAGAACATATTAGGTTCAGAAAGAGAGAACTCTCTCAATATGATTCGGCTGGTCCTGAAATTCCAAGGGAATGTTGAAAACAAGCTAGCCTATTAAATCCAGTCATTAAAGAACCAAATCAGAAGCCCAAAATCAGTCTGAAAATTTCTACAACTCACCTGGGCGGAAAGAATGAAACAGATCAGGTTGTAGGTCTTCAAACCTCCCTAAAGAACTGTTGAAGGTAAAACTCGAAGGGTTGAGTCGCCCTTAGGGTTGAAAGTATCCCCAAGGTTTCAGGGTGAAAGGAGACGGGATGATGGAGTTCAAAGGGTTTATGCTGAGCTGGGATTACCGCCTAGAACAGAGCAGTATTGAAGAAAGGAAGAATAAAAGGAAAGAGGAAGGAAGAGGAAGAAGAAGGAGGAGGGGGACAAACTGCGTATGTTCCGGTTAGTGTGTAGAGATGAGGGAGAGAGAGACAAAGAGGGAGATGATAAAGGGAAGGGGGAAGGAGTCTTTTTGGCCAGTAAGCCTACGCAACTCACGAAATTAACATTTCAGTTTCATTCATAATACTCTTCCTAATATGAAAATAAAAGTCCTATTACATGCTCTATTTAAAGGAATAACATTCCTAAACTAATTGATATAAGCTTAGTAACTACATAATGTCACTTATGGAATAAAATCCCTAATACCATAAAATATCTCATCAAAATAAAAATCATAAATAAGGAAACATGAAATTGAAACTTTCTTATTCTAAATTAATTCCCTACCAATTCTTTCCATACCAAAAGGTTGGTTTGGGTTTAGACCGGTTCTGGTTTAGCTTGGGTAGCCAAATCTGTTTGTATCGGTCCAGCCATGAGCAAGCTACTACATCAATTCGGTTAGAGTTTGAAAAGGCTGACCTCCCTGGAGTTCTGATTATGTGAATTTTTTCCTTTGATATTCTTCTAATCTTTGTGATGTTAGTGAATGTTCTTATTGTGATGCTCTAAAAGTAGTGGATCTATGAGGATTTTTTTGTGGGTACCTTAATCAAAATAAAATTAATTAGATTTGGTAAAAATACAATTCGACGTCTAAGCCCTTCATCTTTCCCCCCGTTTCTTTCTTCTCTTTCCCATTCCCTCCAACCTTTGCTAAGCAGAAACGGTCTCTGTTACTATAACCACCAACAGCCATCACCCCTCTCCCTCGACCTTCTTCTTCCACAAGGTGCCTCCCTCCTCTTTCCCCATGTGTTGGCTGTGCCTTTACCCTCTATCTTTGACTATCCTTGTCAATCACCACTGTCGTCGACAGTCTTGAGCTGTGTTCTTCCTCCAAATGTTTCCCTCCTCCGTGCAAGTTCCATGAAGCAACTATAGCCTTAGTCCATTCACGAACCTGTAGTAGTCGCCCCTTTTGCTGTCCCTTACAGAAATCAAGACAACAAATGCTAGCATGAGCATAAAAAAGCGTGTAACAAGATAAATAGGGTGCTTCTGTCAACGTCGTCGGGCTGAAGGGGAAAGGGTGCAGCCGGAAAGAAGGGGAAATGCAGGGGGGGAGACAGTTGTAGGGGCACCACTATATCAGGTGGTGGATCCGTAAAACTCTAACCTGGCCAAAACCTAGTCGGGCACACAGAGGCCAGAAACCATTGGCAGTGGCCCAAGCCTACACCACTACAAGAGGAAGAGTGACCACTGGTAGCGGGGGCATCTTCTTTGGGACTTGCATCATCGTCATTCCTTAGCCGGCTTACTGAGGATGAAGGGCGTGAATGACAACGTGGAAGGCATAGGTTTTTGGTTGAGAGAGTAGACATAGAATTGTTGCGGTGACGACTACGATGGAAGATGGTAGGATTATAAATATAAATTTGCTATTGTGGTTGGAAACAAGTTCTTAGCGAGGGACTTGACAATGATTAGCACATGAAATCTAGATTCTTGAAGCACCTGGCAAGTAACCTTCTATTTGGATTTCTACCAGTGCACCTTCTCATCTTATCAAGATACCCTCGACACACATTCACTCCAGCGGTTGTACAGTGAATGCATGATATCGGGCGCCATCGATTTCATATTCGATAATGCAACAGTGGTCTTCCAAAATTTTTTTATCCTAGTTGCAAACCAATCCCCGAGCAGAAGAATATGGTCGATTACTCTTCAAGGGAGGCGACTCGCATCAGAACTCTGGTACCTTCTGCAGAATTTGATCATCGTAGCCAGTCGTCGATGGTTACAGCAATGCTGGCCGTCAGTAGGGAATGGGAAAAGACCAAATGGAGTAATCCCTTATCTCGGATCGAAGATGCTAACACGAAAATCTTTCTTGATGGGTTGACATAGGGTTGTGTATTAACCGAAGCCCTAAAATAAAAGGAAACCTCATAAATGAAAAGCCGGGAAGGATAACGGGAAAACGAAGGGGATGGAGTAAAAAAAAAAAAGTGAAGAGATGAAGAGGTTTTGGCTAGAATAGACATTTTCTCACGTTCTATTTAAATTTATCTTTACTTGGGTACCCGAAACAAAATATATGAAATGTTGGTTAACTTATGTGTAGTTTTTTGCAACAATGGATCTGAGGGTATAATATACCCAATATTTAAATATGATGCTAGTTTTTTTTTTCAAATTTCCACGCATAGCTATTCTTTTTCTATATTGATGTGCATGATGTGGTTGTATATGATTGAAATTTCAATAGAATTGTGTAGGATGACATTTTTTGTTTTGGATGTGGATTTTGATACTTATTATAAACAACCTTGTAAGAAGTGGGTCTTCTTGAGGACATGAAGCTCATCCTTGTTTCTACATTTTTAAATCGACGCATGAGTGATAATTTCTTCTTGATATAGTGATCTTAATGTTGGCATTGACCCATTGAATCTATTTATGTTTCAAATGGGTTTGGATTATTGAATATCTTTAAGTTAAACTATCCTTCAAGATTAAATGTTACTTGGATATGAGCTATAATGCTTCGGAGCTAAAAGGGGGTGTAATACCCCAATTCTTGCGGTATTAATTTTCCAATGTTTCCCTTTCCCATCTAGGCATTTTCTATTGAATTTTATACTTAGGGGCATTTTAGTAATATTTTATACTTAAGGGTATTTTGGTAATTTTATCCCTAATTTGAGGTAAAAGAGTATAAATTTATAATATATTAATAGTATATGTATAATCGTATAGGAAGTTAACTAGAATTTTTCTTATGAAGTGTGTAGAGGTATGTAATGTACAATGTGTGTTTACATGGTTGGGTTATTTGGTTGTTGGGTATGTCTTAAAATAAAACTTTATAGTTTTGGGTTTGGTTGTATTTGGAAAATGTAGAAGGATAAGGAAGGAAATAAAAGAAACTGGAAATAGGGACAAATAAGAAGGAAATTATGTACTTAAATGGTTTATGTGTAAAATTAAGAAAATAAGAGGACTTAAGTATAACCAGTACACAAATAAGAAGGGTATCATTGCATTTTATTTATTAAACCTCAAATCTAGAATTAGAAAAACTTAAGTAAGGGTAGGTTAGTGATTCCACTTAATTTAATTATGACTAATTACTTAATGAATCAAATAACATTATATATATATATATATATATATATATATATATATATATATAACGTAAAGAAGGGATTCTCTATTCTGGTTATGTCAGAGAAAGAGGGAAGGCAGAAAAGAAAAGAAGAGAACCGGGAAGGAGAAGAAGAGGAAGAAGGAAACCGGTATGCTCTCTCTCTCTCTCTCTCTCTCTCCTCTTTGCTCTTCATGCAAGAGGAAGGAGCAATAAAAGGAAAAACAAAACCCTAGAACCTAAGATGGTTCAAAACTGTTTCTACATAGGGTTATTCACCATTTAATTTCTATCTAGGATTAGGATTTAAGCATGTTGAGACCAAGGTAATTTCCATCATTGGAATTTCCAAACCCTAGCTTCTTTTTTAATTGAAGTTGCATTGGACAACACACTATATTTTAAGTATACTTGCAAAAGTAAATGATAGGAATTTTATGTTGCAGTCATGATAAACTTTAAAATGAATGTAAAATGTAATCCTACAATTTAAATCTGAAACACATGAAAATCCAACCTCATAGAATTCTAAAAATAAAAAAAAAAAACTAAATTAGTTTCAGCTAGCCATTTTGGCTAGTCCTAAATTAAGAGAATCCTCAACCGGTCTAGCTAGGGTTTTTTCTTGTGAAAGGAATTTTTAAGGATTATAATTCTATATCATTTCAGACCTTGGAAATAATGTAAAAATTAATTATAAACATAATTTATTATTATGTAATTAGTTTTAAGTTGAGAGTAAAATAATTTTAATATGTGCCCAAATGATTGTAGGGCTAAAAGTGTAGGGCTAAAAGTGGAGAAAAGACTTAACTTGCTGTTCAGGCGAAAGACTATAAACAACAAAATTAGGTGAGGGGAATTACCTACTTATACTTGTTGTTTGTAATTAGACTTGCCATATGATTAATTTATGCAGGTGGTGTATTCTATAATGCAGAAATTGTGTGTTATGCAGATTGTAACGATTGTTTTATTGAATATTATGCTGATTCTGTTTTACATGGGTAAATATATGATTAATTTATATTTCCTTGATGTAATAAGTGTATTCCAAATGCGATGATGGCTGAGCTAAATGAAAACATTATGGAAAATAATTTATGTAAACATGTCTGAGGAGTTATCAAGGAACACAATGGGTCAAGGAAAGTGATAAATTAATGAACTTAGAACCTATGTCTGCTGCTTCCTTCTCATCAAGGGTAAATAGTGAATGGATTTGTATTGCACCTAGAAAGTCTGGGACTTCATTGCCTTCTATAGAAGCCGAGACGTCGGGGACGTCAACAGTCAGTTTGGAGGGCTGAGAGTTCTGGGAACTCACCGCCGCCTTTGGAAGCTAGACATCTGGGACATCATCTATATATGCGGTTATTCAGGTGAGATGTCAGGGACATCATTTAGTGCTTTAACAATTCCAGTTACAATGCGATTACAGCAGACATCAGACCAACTTGCCTAAGATTCCCTTTTGAGTAACATTTACTACGAAACTTACATCCATGCCTCAAGCCTTTCCAGTGATGTGTATAGTGAGATCTAAATTAATATATGCTCTATGATTGTGTGTGTGTGATTTTTGTTGAAAGTAGTTAATTTTCCTCATGGAGCGTAAACTCACTGTCATTTAAATGATGGATTTCAATGATAGGTGGAAATTACTCAGAAGGTTATCCTGATTCAACTGACCCAGCTTTGGAGGAAAGAAGTATCTGAGACCGTTAAACTTAGTTTCTTTTGTACTGTTGTGAGAACTTTTGTATGTACATAAAGATCATGATCTATGTAACTAAAAGTTAGCATGCAAGTAAAGTTTTGAATGTATAATAATGGTGCCACCAGAGCGAGAAATGTATGTAGCCCTTTTTGGTGTTAGTTAATGTCATTTTAGTTTCCACTAGTTTCTTTAAATTCATGTTTTATTTGTTTGTTTCTCTTTGAGCCTGTTAAATCCTAGCAGTTTAGCTATAATGTACCTGACCTTGAGTCAAGGCGTTACAAGTTAGGTGATATCAGAGCAAGAGGCTCAAATCTGGTGGTTACCTAGACTCAAATCTAATGGCTACCTGGAATAAGCCATAAAAGTGATAATTAGTAACGTAGGTGCATAATGAATAAGAACACAGTCAGTGTTTTATAAGTCTTTTGAGGAAGATACCTAAATAAATATCGAATACTAGTATCTTATTAGAATATGATATTTTTTTTGTTAGAGAGTGACCTGTAAGCACCCCATTTTTGCCACCCTCGGCATAAGTGAACCAATATGGCAGGTTTCTGACCTTTAACCCAAAGATTTGTAATTCTCCACTGATCCCCACAATAGGGTCATGGGCTATTATCTGCATAGATGCATAGGTCATGGAATTATCTTCGAAACGAGACCATAATTGCTCAATTTCGATATCAAATGAGGAAGATATGACCATTTTAGTCGGATGATACATATAAGGGAGGTTTCTGAAATTATTATAAATAATCCTAGGGGCCTCCATGCAAATTATCCTAAGTCGGATCGTTTGAATTTCAAATCATCATATCTTGATCATCCAACATCGGATTCAGATGATTCCAAGACCATTATTCTTCATTCATGATGTTCTACAAAGTGGACGTAAAAAATCCCGGGTAGAAGTCACCAGTGGGTCCCATGCAAACTTGCTTGCAAAATGATCGTTAGAACTTCAAAGCTTCATATCTTTCCCGTTCTATATCGGATTCAGATGATTCCAAGACCATTATTCTTCATTCATGATGTTCTACAAAGTGGACGTAAAAATCCCGGGTAAAAGTCACCAGTGGGTCCCATGCAAACTTGCATGCAAAATGATCGTCAGAACATCAAAGCTTCATATCTTTCCCGTTCTACATCAGATTCAGATAATTCCAGTCTCATTATGTTCCATTTTTAGTGCTCTACAAAGTGGACATAAAATATTTAGGTAGAAGCCTCTGAAGGATCTCATGCAGAATGGTCAGCCAAATTATCGATAATTGGTCCGCTTAAACTTCAAAAATTCATAAGTTGACCATTTTACTTCCAAATGAGGTGATTCAAGTTCCTATATTCCTCATTTTTAATGTTATACAAAATGAACATAAAAAATTTGGAATAGAGGCCATCGAAAATTTCCATGCGGGATAACAGCGGGAATGACCCGTGAAATGACAAGAAGAAAAAACCCAGTTAATTCCAATCAGTCCAATAATATATATTATTATATGTAAATGATAATCCAAAAGATTTTGAGAAGAAAAAGGAAGAGGGGAGAGAGAAACGTGAAAGTGAAGGGGGATTTTGGTTTTGGAGATAATCCAAAAGATTTTTGAGAAAAAAAAGGAAAGAGGGGAGAGAAAAAACGTGGAAGAGAAGGGGATTTAGGGTTTTGAGATAATCCAAAAAGATTTTGAGAAGAAAAAGGAAAGAGGGGAGAGAGAAAACGTGAAAGAGAAGGGGATTTAGGGTTTTGAGATAATCCAAAAGACTTTTGAGAAAAAAAGGAAAGAGGGGAGAGAGAAAACGTGAAAGAGAAGGGGATTTATGGTTTTGAGATAATCCAAAAGATTTTTGAGAAAAAAAAGGAAAGAGAGAGGAATAAAAGAAAAAAAAAAAAAAAAAAAAGGGGGAAAAAGATTCCCCTTCACGTTTTCTAGAAAGAAAACATGAAAGAGAGAGAGGAGAAAGAAAGAAAGAAAAAAGGAAGGAAAGAAAAAGGAAAAAAAAATATTTTTTAGAAAAAAGGATCTTCTAGAAAATGAGTGAAAAATTATAAATAGGCAAGAGGAGGATCCTTTTTTCTAGACGATAGAGAGAGGAGAACGTGGGTGAGGGAGAGAAAAACGTGAGAGAGAGAGAAAAGAAAAAAAATCGAAAGAAAAGAGAAGAAGAAGAAAATAGAGAAAGAGAGAAGGAGAGAGAGAGAGAGGTGTTAAGAAGAGAAGATCTAGAGGAAAAAGAGGGAAGGATCAGAGAGGCAGCAAAGAGGATGATGAGAAGATGCAAAGGAGAGAAGGAGAGAGAAGAAGCCTGAGGTAAGAATCACCCATCGCTTTTGTCAATTTATTTTTTCACAGTCAAAGCATACTGCAAATGCATGTCTGAGATTGGTGTCTAGCATTAGGAAGATGCCTCTGTTTGCATTAGGTTCCTTGAGACAAAATGTTGACCTTTTAGTCTTCTTTCTGACCATGTATTTGGATTTTATTTTCATGAGCTATATGATTTTATATTGATTTTATAGTACCACTGGCCAGAATCTGGAACAGACCTGACCAGTGTATTTGCCTGTACTTGGGGAATGTTTTCGACCTGCCTATGGTCTCTTTCAGGATTAGCTTCCTTGAGACAAAATGTTGGCCTCTGAGTCCTCTTTCTGACCAATTATTCGGATTTTATTTTCATGAGATATATGATTTTATATTGATTTTATAGTACCACTGACCAGAATCTGGAACAGATCTGACCAGTGTATTTTCCTGTACTTGGGGAATGTTTTCGACCTGCCTATGCTCTTTTCCAGGATTAGCTTCCTTGAGACAAAATGTTTGCCTCTGAGTCCTCTTTCCGAGGATATCTTTTAAGAATTTTTTGAGTAAGTACAGTGCCCTATCTGCCCATTTTGGTCCAGCCTGACAAAGCTGTCATCTTGCTGCGTGTTCCATCATGTTTTGATTGATTCTCATATGCTTTGGTTGTTTCTCACATGCCATATTTGATGCTATATTTATTCACATGCTATGTTTGGATGCTCGTATGCATACACTACTATAATTGGAATGGTCACACTGCCATAATTGGAATGGTCACACAGCCATAATTGGAATGATCACACTGCCATAATTGAAATAATCACATTGCCATGATTGGAATGATACACATGTTTATTGTCATATTTGTCTGCTACACTTGCTCACATGCTATATTAAATGCTTATTGTCACAATTAGGGTAGGAAACCCTAAAAAATGGAAAGAAAATAACATTTAGGGTAGAAAACCCTAAAATGGAAAGAAAATAACAATTAGGGTATAAAACCCTAAAAAATGGAAAGAAAATAGCAATTAGGGTAGAAAACCCTAAAAAATAGAAATAAAATTACAATTAGGGTAGAAAACCCTAAATGGAAAGAAAGTAGCAATTAGTGTAGAAAACCCTAAAAAATGGAAATAAAATTATAATTAAGGTAGAAAACCCTAAATATGAAAAGAAATAGCAATTAGGATCTTGCAATGCTTAGAATATAGCATACTAGATCATGCCATGTAGGCTCTTGCCTTATTTACAATACATGCCATATTTGAAAGATTTTTAAACAATCTTACTGTATGTGAGTTTCTTGTCATAAATGTTTTATGTGCCATATTTAGATAGAATATTCTACTTTTTTGGCAATAACTTATTTTATGCAACACCCTAGTCAAACTGCCATATCTGCACACTTCTAGAAGACAATCTAGGCGTGGGGACGTGCATTTAGGCACCCACATTCTTGGGAAGGGCATAATGGGAATAATAAAACTTTAATAAAGAAAGAGAATTCTTTGGCAAACCTTCCAAAATTAGAATTCAGAATGAAAAGGGTAATTTAGGACGATTTTCCCCTCGGCAAACCCTAAACCTAGAATAGGTTCTAAACCCTAAACCTAGAATAGGTTCTCAATCTTTAACCTAGAAACAGGTTATCAATCCCGAACTACGTGGATTCTGATTCCTAGGGCAAACCCTAGGATACGTAGGCTATTTGGGAGAAACCCAAATTCGGATCCACACCTTAGTCCACTTGGACTACCCATAGATCCACTAGGATATCCAATCATTTCACCCATTCCCGAACTACGCGGATTCTGATTCCTAGGTCAAACCGTAGGATACGTAGGCCATTTGGGAGAAACCCAAATTCGGATCCACACATTAGTCCACTTGGACTATCCATAGATCTACTAGGATATTTATCCACACCGTAGTCCACTTGGACTATCCATAGATCCACTAGGATATTTACCTTAGTCCACTCGGACTATCCATAGATCTACTAGGATATCCATTCCCATTTCAACCCAGAGTCCCGAACTATGCGGATTCTGATTCGTAGGGCAAACCCTAGGATACGTAGGCTATTTGGGAGAAACCAAAATTCGGATCCACAACTTAGTCCACTCGGACTATCCATAGATCCACTAGGATATTCACCCAAGTTCGAACTACGCGGATTCTGATTCCTAGGGCAAACCCTAGGATACGTAGGCCATTTGGGAGAAACCCAAATTCGGATCCATAATTTAGTCCACTTGGACTATCCATAGATCCACTAGGATATATTTATTCACACTTTAGTCCACTCGGACTATCCATAGATCCACTAGGATATTTATCCAAACCTTAGTCCACTCGGACTATCCTTAGATCCACTAGGATATCTATCCATATTCCAACCCAAAAGGGGTTATCCAAATCTTAGTCCACGTGGACTATCCATAAATCCACTAGGATATCTACCCATCAGCCCGAACTACGTGGATTCTGATTCCTAGGTCAAACCCTAGGATACGTAGGCCATTTGGGAGAAGCCCAAATTCGGATCCACAGCTTAGTCCACTCGGACTATCCATAGATCCACTAGGATATTTACCCATAGTTTAGTCCACTCGGACTATCCATAGATCCACTAGGATATCCCCCATATTTTAACCCAAATAGGGTTATTCAAACCTTAGTCCACTTGGACTATCCATAGATCCACTAGGATATTATCCACATTCCAACCCAAATAGGGTTATTCTTAGATCCACTAGGACTATCTATCAGTCCACATGGACTATCCAGATCCTAACCCATAGTATTTCTCAACCTTTCAAGCATAAATTTCAACTTGAACAATGAACTTATTCATGCACAAGCATAAATCACAGCCATAAACTTTAATCACACCTGAACTACGATGGTGAACCTGATTTTCGGAATAATTCCGTGATACGTAGGCAATCTGATGGATACAGATTCGGTTCAATGATATCAAACTCCTTGGTTTGGTTTAGCTTAGCAAATAGAGTCTAGCATAGGAAAGGTATAGGAGACCGATTTCGATCGGGCGGTTTGGGTGCCTAACCCCTTCCCATAACCGTAACCTGATACTTACCCAATCTCTGATGGACCAGAATTCCAATCTAAGGGTCATGAGTCAATCGAAGTCTTACCTTGGGGTGAGATTTCACATTTCTAAGGTCCTAGACCTAAATCTAAGTGGCGACTTCTAAAGATTTCCATCTTTGTCCTCACAGTGGCGACTCCACTGGGGATATAAATGTCAAACTTTCAAATGAAAACTTTCCTTGTGTGAATTGGATGCTAGATTTTAGGATACTATATTTATGCTGGTAAATTATTGCTTTGGGGGGAATGGGTTCAGTCACACATTCGTGCGAGTAGCCGAACCGGGTCCCATGCATATGGGGCAGCCCGCTAGGAGAAACACACAGCCTTGGCCTATACTTTATGAGACCACGACCGGCGAGCAGCCTCTAACGAGCGTTTCTTGGGTCTGCCTGAGAATGCGTTATGCTACTCCACGTCGCTTGGATCCTTGCAACATATTATATAAAGGGATTGGGGGCCCATTATTCATCGAGCATTTGGTGATAGGTTACCCCATCCTCGTCAAGGTGGCCTTTTCTATCCTAACCCAGAATGTAGCCCAATGTTTGTTATTTTTGGTTCATCCCTGAACCGACCCAGTAAAATCGGCTTAACCATGACATCCATGTTCAAGACGTCGAAGTTCTGCCCGTTTTTGTCCTCGACTGGTCAACATGTTAGATTCTACACGATGAGCATATTGAACTCTCACCCATTGGGAGTATGAGGTATGTATACACCTGTTCTACATCATAGTAGACGGTCACTATACACCTTCCATTAAGTAAGCTCGATGTGTTGAATCTCTCATTGTTAACACGTCGATTTCAAAAAACGAACAGAAAATCCCTATCAAGACATAGATACCATCGTCAAGAAGAAATTTACTAGTTTGTTCATCTATGAACCGCTTTTGCTAACCATCCCTAATAAGGACGACGGATTAATATATCCATTTCAATTTTATTGAATTCGGTAATCCAATTGGTCAAACCTTGGTACCACTGATTATCCATTTTGGAATCATGAGGTCCCAAGATTGAACACATGGCTTAATCAAATTCAATTAAATTGACTTGGATAATGTTTACCCAATCGCCCTTATAAGGGATCTAACTCTTGTTTTGTTGAGTCATCCTTGATTGTGCATGTGACTTCTTTCACTCCCCTAGATGTCTAGAATCTCAATATTCCTCCATTAGATTTCAATGCCTTTGGAAAAGAGAATCAAAGTGCAACTATATCCACCCTTTTAGGGTGAGAGGCCCCTACAATTAGGGAATTGTCTTGATCTCCCATGTTGAGATCCATCCATATTATCTTTCTAAATGAATCAATGGAAGTCATGAATCTAGATCTTGATTGAACATCAAATTTTGTAATAAAGAAAGAAAGATTCAGCCCCTAGGCAAATCCAATCATAGTTTCCGATTCACCTTTGAATTAAGGAAAGATTCAGCCCCTACACAAATCCAATCATAGTTCTCGATTCACCTCAGAATTAAGAAAAGATTCAGCCCCTAGGCAAATCCAATCACCGTTCTCGATTCATCTCAGAATTAAGGAAAGATTCAGCCCCTAGGCAAATCCAATCATAGTTCTCAATTCATCTCAGAATTAAGGAAAGATTCAGCCCCTAGGCAAATCCAATCAATGTTCCCTATTCACCTTTGAATTAAGGAAACATTCAGCCCCTAGGCAATCCAATCAATGTTCCCTATTCACCTTTGAATTAAGGAAAGATCCAGCCCCTTGGCAAATCCAATCATAGTTCCCGATTCATCTCTGAATTAAGGAAAGATTCAGCCCCTAGGCAAATCCAATTATAGTTCTCAATTTATCTCAGAATTAAGGGGAGATCCAGCCCCTAGGCAAATCCAATCATAGTTCTTGATTCATCTCTGAATTAAGGAAAGATTCAGCCCCTAGGCAAATCCAATCAATGTTTCCTATTCACCTTTGAATTAAGGAAAGATTCCGCCCCTAGGCAAATCCAATCAATATTCCCTATTCACCTTTGAATTAAGGAAAGATTCAGCCCCTAGGCAAATCCAATCATAGTTCTCGATTCATCTCTGAATTAAGGAAAGATTCAGCCCCTAGGAAAATCCAATCAATGTTCCCTATTCACCTTTGAATTAAGGAAAGATTAGCCCCTAGGCAAATCCAATCAATATTCCCTATTCACCTTTGAATTAAGGAAAGATTCAGCCCCTAGGCAGGTCCAATCATCATTTCGGTTCATCCAGAGTTAAGGAAAGATTCAGACCCTATGCAGATTCAATTACATCCAGTTCATCTCAGAATCAAAAAAATATTCAGCCCCTAGGCAGGTCCAACCACCATTTCTGGTTCATCTCAAAACTGAAGAAAAGTTCAGCCCCTAGGCAGGTCCAATCATCATTTTGGTTCATCCAAAATTAAAGAAAGATTCAGCCCCTAGGCAGATTCAATCACATCCAGTTCATCTCAGAATCAAAGAAATATTCAGTCCTAGATTCAACCACCATTTCTGGTTCATCTCAGAATTAAAAAAGGGTTTAACCTTTAGGCAGGTTCAATCATCACTCCCAGATCATGCTAAAATGAAGAAGGCATTCGGCCCCTAGGCTTTTTCACCCTTCACCTCCTATTTAGGTTCTGATTCATGTCGGAACTAGGAAAAATTCCATTCATCTGAATTCAATTAGCCACTAGGCTTATCCAACCATCAACTTTGGTTAAGGTTCAAGTTCATGTCAAAACTAGGAAAAGTTCCATTCATCTGAATTTATTTAGCCCCTAGGCTTCTCCAACCATCAACTTTGGTTCAGGTTCAGATTCATGTTGGAATTAAGAAGAGTCTCATTCATCTGAATTCAATCAGCCCCTAGGCTTGTCCAACCATCAACTTTGGTTCAGGTTCAGATTCATGTTGGAATTAAGAAGAGTCTCATTCATCCGAATTCATTTAGCCACTAGGCTTATCCAACCATCAACTGTTTTTCCTTCTCCCTCTTTTTGTTTTTAAAGAGTCCCCCCCCCCCCGGATTCATTTGCCACTAGGCTTATCCAACCATCACGTGGTTCAAGTTCTGATTCATGTTGGAACTAAGAAGAGTTCCATTCATCTGAATTCATTTAGCCACTAGGCTTATCCAACCATCAACTGTGGTTCAGGTTCTGATTCATGTCGGAACTAAGAAATGTTCCATTCATATGAACTCAATGTGAGCATGAGTTAGCCTCTATGCCTGTTCAATCATTACCTTTGGTCCATGTTCCACTTCATAAAGGAATCAAAGAGAATTTCAGTCATTCCATCATCTCTAGCAATTAGAGTCCAATCCATAATTGTCATCCTTGGCCTCTATCAATCGGAGCCCAACTCAAGCAATCCTTGCCTCTAGCAACTAGAGCCCAGGCCCATGATCGCAATCTTGATCTCTATCAATCGAGACCAATTCAAAATCAATCTTGATCTCTATCAATCGTAGACCAATTCAAAATCAATCTTGATCTCTATCAATCAGAGACCAATTCAAAATCAATCTTGATCTCTATCAATCAGAGATCAATTCAAAATCAATCTTGATCTCTATCAATCAGAGACCAATTCAAAGTCAACTCTGTCTCTATCAATCAGAGACCAATTCAAAGTCAATCTTGTCTCTATCAATCGGAGACTGATTCAAAATCAATCTCCGCTCTATCAATTAGAGCCCGATCCATGTCTATCATAGCCCGTGCTACAAGTTAGGATAGCCGTCAGGAATGGTGAATGAGAAGCATTCCTCATTGCTTGTCAGTAAAGATCAATTTTAGATTCTGGAGTCATCAAGAAATCATGAACCTTCAGCTATGATAGTGTTGTCCCATCTTGGGCATTTCTGCCCCATTGGCCAAGGAAATGCTAGAATCCAAAGAATTGCCCTCATATTCCTCATTGTTCAAAGAGAGGGAATAGAATTTTCCCGAGCAGCAGGGTTGACCAAAGATGAGATCCGATATGCCCCAGGCTAAGATAGGAACCAGAATCACAGCTAGGGAATGGTCCAATGATGAAACCCTTAACCCATAAGGGGCATGAACCAGATTGACCTTGGACCTAAATTGAATGCGGTCTAATGAGGAAAGCCATTATGCCCTAAACTGGGGCATGGACCAAATTGACCTTAGACCCAAATTGAGAGTGGTCGAACAAAGAAATCCATTGAACCCCCAAGCCAAGGCATAAACTAGTCCAATCTTGGATTCAAAATGGTGTAGTGCAATAGTGATACCCCTTGCTCCACAAGCTGGGTCATAAGCCAAAATGATTTTGAATTCAGCTAGAAGTGGTCCATTGATGAATCCACTGAACCCCAAACTGGAGCATGAACCAGAGTAACCTTGTGCGTAAAAAGAAATAGTCCGGTTATGAATGGATCCTAAACTGAAAAAAGAGGGTAAGAATTGTATGGAACCCCGGAAAGGTAGGCATCCCGCACCTATTGATAGAGGGGCATGATGAGTCTTGCTATTAGAAATCGAAGGAAGATTTATTCCCACGAAGGACGAAAGGTGGTCGTCGAAGGCGTTATGCCCAACTCGGAACCACTTGGATGAACTAGTTGTTTCAACTTTCTATTATCGATATTTGATAGGTCATCCATGTCTAGGTCCAAGATTGATATGCTTGTTGACAAGTCCAGTCCAATCCGCCCCTGTAAGTAAAAAAAATAAAAAATCACCCGTTTGGGATTTCAAACTTTGTGCCTTATCTCTTCCATACATTTCCTCCCAGTTTTGTACATCTTCTTATTCTACGTGCGCAGTCAATTCGGACTCTGAAGATGATTGAAACGATGAGCCATCTCTTGAACTTCTACGCCACCCGGCCTCTTGAGAAAGAAAGGTCCAACCCGTCTGGGAAAGCTTTAAATGATCAATCGAGAGACACAAGAGTAGTCTCAAGAAACATGTATTGGAGAAGCTGCCATTTGTTCTACCTGTGAAAAGATTCCAAGGAAAGCATTAGATCAACAGATCAGCCAATCAGTACAAATGTGGAGGACAGATGTGCCACCAAAAGGATAGAAACTTCAAAGTTCTTACAAAATAAATCATCTGTAAGCAAGAGATACATGATGAATGGTCAATCCCAAAATCCAAGAATGAGGTCATTGGAATACCCAAAAAAAAAAAAAAAAAAAAAAATTCAAGCCTATGTTTTATCTACATCAATAATGGGAAGGCAGTCACATCAGATAGAAGGTGATGATTAACTTCCAGAGGATAGCATACAGATTCACCATTCAGATAAAATCAGATACTATATGAGTAGTCACAAATGCTCATAAAGTTTACAGAAGATCAGAGTGCTAGTTGGGGCAAAGATGTTCTATCTGATTGGAAATGTTTGGAAGAAGAAGATTTAAATCCAATATTGAAAGTCAGGATTCAATTTCGTGATCAAGCGAAGCACTGCATTATGTGGCCTTCACATCCAAAAAAAAAAAAAAAAAAAAAAAAAGAAAAAAAAAGAGAAGAAAAGAAAATAGTAAGATGTTGAATGGCATTGGAGCTCGACAGTAAGCCAATTGTCCCTCTCATTTCAAGAGGATGATAGTTCCAACCAAAGCCTGATAGCAAGTTCGATCATTCGTCGAGATTTACAGCATGTTGGACCGGACTTTTGATTTTGGCCAATTACATCCCGCCTTTACAGGAGACGATCTCATCACTTCTTCATCAGAGAAACATTTCTCATCGGCATTAGACTCTCTCTCCCGTCTATCAATCTGACGGCTTTCCAAGGAGTCTCTAT